>HG995425.1:0-600000 GCA_905333125.1 Pheosia tremula | reverse complement strand
ACCCCATACAATATCTGTGTTAAGTGACAGTCACTATGCGGTCGCTGTTCGACTACGAATCGATTGTGTCAGCAGACTTGGAGCCCTGGGCGGAGGAAGGGGGGGGGAATGGTTTCCCGCAAAAAAATACAACTACCTGTTAATGCTTGCAAGACGGTGGCTACAAGACCCATATGCTCAGAAGTCGGTTCGACTTTAGATCCCCCCCCCCCGCCTCCCGAACAAGTTTTGTTTCCAGCACGATCGCTACGAGACCCGTAAGGAGTGGAGTATGAGGAGAAGAGTACTTATAGTTCCGTGGACGCTCGCTACTTCCTGTCACTACGATCGGCGCTAAAATGGCGCCAGATCAGCGCCAAAATGACGTCAAATCAGCGCTAAATTGGCGTCAAATCAGCGGAAAAATGGCGTCAAATCGGCACCAAAATAGCGTCAAATCAGCGCCAAAATGGCGACAAATCAGCCGAAGAAAGACGACAAATTAGCGCCAAAATGGCGACAAATTAGCGCCAAAATGGCGACAAATTAGCGCCAAAATGGCGTCAAATCAGCGCCAAAATGGCGACAATCAAATAGGCACAAAATTATGATGTCCATCCACAGTCCAGTAGTCAGTGCAGGTCAGTGTGCGAGGGGGACGGCGCACACGTGATCTCTCATCAGATAATCCCATATCATGACATACCCCTACTTAAAACCGTATACATATATTCCACAATAAATTTTAAAACTACATTTAAATATATTTTTTTATCTATTTACACATTATGGTACATGAAATGGACACAAACGACTTTTTTTTTAAATATATGGCGGCGTTTTATTATTCGTTATAATAAAACAATCGATACTAGCAAACGTATCGCTGTCTCTGTCACAGCACCGGTGAGAGAGTGGGATGGCACCGACGGGACTGCTGTTGTCTTCACATGAAGCCTGAATTAACAACATTGCCGTCTCGATCGAACCGCACGAGTGTGAGCAGGACGGCAAATAGAGTTAGTGGGGTCAATGCGTATAAACAGGGTGACTAAGAAAGGATATACTAATCGTTAAACCTGTCCTTCTTAGAGCATTTGCATTAATTATGTGAAGTTAGAATTTCGGTAGGTTATTTTTTTTTTTTAACCGAATTTATTAAAATAAATGACTACTGATTAGGAATGCGCTAATGAATCGCAAGTCTAAAGGTTCTTATATACCCTAGTAGTAGTAGCACTGTATTTAGTAACTTTTGACGATTCATAACGGGCCATCCATAAATTACGTCACACGTTAAGGGGGAGGGAGGGGGTCGACGAAGTGTGACATTGTGTGACAAGGGGCGGGGGGAGGGGACCCAAATTTGTTGTGACATCACATTTTTTCAAATTATAATATATCTAAGTACTAACTGGGGTCGAGTCACCTTCGTCCGTAGGAGAATTAAGTACCCTCGAGATACCCTACACGTGACCCTGGGTGGTGCCAACCAGGTGACAACTCTACTGGTGGTAGGCTTCGGCCGTGGCTAGTCACCACCCACTGAACAAAGCCATGTCGCCAAGCGGCCTAGCCGTGTTCCGGCATGATGTTCGGTGTTGCCATTCATGGATGGCGGGTCAGATCAGTTGCGCTGCATGTGCCTAGTGAATGTAGCGTCTCTATCTACTGCCGCCTTCATACCTAGGCAAGTATGCTCCATCGTAGATCTCATCATCACTTACCATCAGGTGAGATGGAGATCAAATACTTGCCTATAATGTAATAAAAAAAAAAAAAAAAAGCTGCGCCCGGCGGTGTTACCCGCGATTAAAAGTATGAAAAATTAAAACATCTATCCCACGGGAACCATACATTTTACCAGGATAAAAAGTAGCCTATGTGCTATTCCATACTATAACCTATCTCTGTGGCAAATTTCATCCAGATCCATTCAGCCGTTCGGGCGTGAAAGAGTAACAAACATCCATCCATCCAAACTTTCACATTGATAAAATTAGTATAGATTACAACTTGCAAAATATGTGACATCACACTAGGTAGAGGGGGGGGGGTCTCACAAATGCGACCAGTTGTGACAAGGACGGGTCAAAAATTCATGAAATTCGTGTGACGTAATTTAAG
Source organism: Pheosia tremula (assembly GCA_905333125.1). NCBI lineage: Eukaryota > Metazoa > Arthropoda > Insecta > Lepidoptera > Notodontidae > Pheosia > Pheosia tremula. Next base: position 597,894 of record HG995425.1, on the reverse strand, counting down.
TACTTAATGGTGTACATGAATAAAAAAATATTCCGATTCACATTGCTAGTATTTCTTTTTAATACGATAACGAAATTTGGCGGTCATCAATATTGTTATGTAACATTAACATGTTGTGAAGGCCCAAATCATCTTGAACGATTAATAAATTTCGCGAATAGTCGATAGGATTCGTGCGAAACTCCGCAATTCGACGAATCTAATTTATTTAGTTACATGATACTTCGTATACAGAAATTGAGTTTTTTATTTGCGCTGTCACGGCACGGTGTGCAACGGATTTTGGGTTCTGTCGGTTTTTTTGTCAGTCGGTTGGCTGTCGGCTATTTCGGTCAGTCGGTCGGCTTTCGGTTTTGATTCTGTTAATCAAACGGCTTTCGGTTGTGTCGGTAAGTCGGTCGGCTTTCGATTATTTCGATTAGTAGTCGGTTGTTTCGGTGAGTAGGTGGCTGTAGGTTGTTTCGATTAGTCTGTCGGCTTTTTAATTTTACACTCAGATAATCGGCATTCTGCTTTTTCCATCAATCCAGCGACTTTCGGTTGTTTCGGTCAGTCAGTCGGTTTTAGATTTTTTCGGCCAGTCCGTCAGTCGGTTTTAGATGTTTTTCAGTCAGTCTGTCGGCTTTAGATTCTTTCGGTCAGTCTGTCGGCTTTAGATTATTTCGGTCAGTCAGTTAGCTGTCGGCTCTTTTCGGCCATACAACCATGCGCTTCATAATAGACCTGCGCTCGCGATCATACGAGTGATATAGCTTTTTTTTTAACTTTGACATTGACATACACATTATAAACTTCAAGCCTCTGCGTACACAAATATACACGAACAAACCCGCCATATTGCTGATTACATAAATTATGTATACACAAAAAAAAATATATATTTACAGTCCTGTAATACTCCAAAATGTTATATCAAATATACTTACAATGGTACAGTACAATTTTCTTAGCGATTTCAACAATGGCGACTTAATAAACCAGCATTTATAATAATTCTTTAAAAATAATAATTTACGCACGCACTGGGCCAGCGTGGTGGACTATGGCCTAATCCCCTCGCATTGAGGGGAGGCTCGTGCCCAGCAGTGAGACATGAAAAACGGCTGGTATTATTTATATATAATAATTCGCCTCAGAAGTATCCCACGTCGGGACAGAGGCCTCCCCCCTCAATGCGAGGGGGATTTGGGTCATAATCCACCACGCTAGCCAGCACCCCAAGCACAATACTATTTAACCAACTTCAATATGAAAGAGAGGTTCTCATTCAATTGTATTTTTACGGAGCGTTTCGGTAACGCAACGTCGTCCATCCCTCTCGCACCACAGATATTGTATATAAGTATGAAAGTGACAGCATGTGGCCTGGATGAAGATGTACCCGCCTACCCCAGTCTTGCGGACTTTGCACTAATTTCAAGGAATCTATCCCTCTTGCAATTCCCAGCAGTGGGATATTGAAAAAGCCTTATAACAAAAAAGGAATAGCATGTAATTAAAAAGTTGAAGTGGCAGTGGGCAGGGCACATAGCTCGTTGAACCGACGGCCGTTGGGGCAGAAAGGTTCTAGAATGGCCACCACGAGCCGGAAGACGTAGTGTGGGACGGCCCCCACAAGGTGGAGCGATGACATCACACGCGTCGCAGGAAGCCGGTGGACGCGAGTGGCGGAGGACCGGGATGTGTGGAAGTCGTTGGGGGAGGCCTATGTCCAGCCGTGGACGTCTATCGGCTGATAGATAGATAGATAGATAGATATACTTAAAAAGAATGGGACCAATCTGAAAGCATATCCTTTCATAAAAAAAAAATCCAAATCGTCATAAATGACGGGGATCTGAGGTAATAAACATAACAAAAAAAACAACCGAATTGAGAACCTCCTCCTATTTGAAGTCGGTTAAAAATGAGCGCTAGTCCAAGGAGGTAAGAGATAGATGGACGAGACAGAGAGAGATGGATGGATATTTAAGATTTTTTTTTTTAATAAAATTGTTCCCGGCTAATTCATGGAGAATCTCGCGACCAAAAACTTCAAAAAAAAATCCACTGCACCATTGTGCAAGTTACAATTGAATACGGCAACGTATTACACAGCCGTCGGTGCGAGGCGAGCATCGAACCCGCACGTACCACAGTCGGCGAATGACACAACGTTCACTTAACAATAACTAATTGATAATTAATTATACAAAATTGTTTGCATATTTGGCAGTATTGTGGCTCCACGCCTTCAGAACACGCTCCTGAAAATAAATGTATGTCTATATAATCTAGACATATAAATAAAATTGGAGTGTCTGTTTGTAATATTAAAATAACCGCTTTTTACTAAGTGCATTTGGTTTAAAATTTTTTTCGTGAAAACCTATTTTTTTTTCTAAATTAAATGTAGCCCAAGGTACTCCTTGTTACATCACTTATCTGCCAGTGAAAGTCCCGTCAAAATAGGTCCAGCCATTTCAGAGATTACCCGGAACAAACAGACCGACAGACAGACAGACAAAATTTAAAAAAAAAAATGTTTTGGTATAGCTACCGTGTATACATCTAAATGCACTTAGTAAAAAGCGGTTATTTTAATATTACAAACAGACACTCCAATTTTATTTATATGTATAGATTAATGTTTTTAATGGTGACCCAAATTAATTGCTCGAGAGAGTAGCATCACACTTACCGTTATAGGAAGAGTACGGGCCTGTCGGCGGTGGGCTCGGAGCCGCTCGAGTGCGAGTGAGCGCGGCGCGCGAGCGGAGCGGGGTGAGCGGCGTGAGCGAGCGGAGCGGGGTGAGCGAGCGCGTCGGCGGGCGGCGACCCGCCCGACGCCGGCCGCGGCGACCCGTCCCGAGCGAGCTCTTTAGCGGTCAGCTGCTCGGAGCCACCGCTCGAACCCCCGCTACCAGACAGCACGCTCTCTTCCCGATTATATCTATAGACCAGGGTATATTTTTTCAGAATTTTTCAGGAGTGATAGCCAAGTTGGTAGAACGCTTGCCTCGGTAACGAGCAGGTTTAAACCCCAGCTAGCACCTCTGGGTTTTTTCATGTGCGAATCTCATTTTCAACCATGATTAAGAGGAAACCTGCATCTCTGAGAGAACCCCTCGAAAGATGTGTGTCAGTCCGCCAACCCGCACTGGGCCAGCGTGGTGGACTATGGCCTAATCCCCCTCGCATTGAGGGGAGGCCCGTGCCCAGCAGTTGGACATTAAAGGGCTGGAATTATTATATTATATATATTACTAGCTGCGCCCGGCGGTGTTACCCGCGATAAAAAGTATGAAAAGTTAAAACATCTATCCCACGGGAACCATACATTTTACCGGGATAAAAAGTAGCGGTTAGTAAAAGTAGCAGTTTTCACAAACCTTATGGTATTGTATCGGATTAGGTATTTTTTTAAGCAAACCTAATACATCGAGACATCCAATGCAGAATGCCAATATCGCAAAACACTAAATTACATCGTAGAGATGTCCAAATTTTTCGTAAAAAAAAATAAAAACCATTGACATTTCGAATTTCGCGCCCTGACCCTGAGCTTCCCCCTAAGTATCTTTTATTGTTACACCTCATATAATAAACATTCATGATTATCTCACAAAAATTTACCCCAAACTTTCTACCCCATAATGTGTACCAAACTTACCCATAAATAGTGTGTTCACTGTTGAGACACGACGAGTATTTGAACGGTATCGGCTGGTACCCGTACGAGCCCGCGTACGGGAGGTACCCGGGACCCATCATACTGGAACAATAGTACACATTCTTTGCTCACCATTCACTTATTTTGTGTTAAATTGGTACCTAGGATATTTATGTAAGTATTTGTGCTATATATATAATTATATATGTAAGTATATGTTAGTTGTAAGTTAATCTAGAAAGTATTTGTAATCATGTATCTATTATTAAGTACACCCCCGGCGTAAACATCTCTGTAAAATCCTCTCCATCCAAAGGTTGCCTGGTAGAGATCGCTTTTAGTGATAAGGCCGCCCATTGTGACACTCGCTGTATAAGTTAAGTTTGTGTAATTTTGTATTAATTTTATGTGGTGGAACAATAGAGTTATCTATCTATCTATCTATCTATCTACACAATCAATAATTTAATTCTTTTATTATCATTGAAAGCGTCAGAAGGCTTGACAATTTAGTACAGTACAGTACGGTACTGTATATAGTGTAATATACAGTACCGTACTGTACTGTTCCCAAGTCACGCGAGTACGGCATACTCACTTGGGGTAATGTCCGTGGTACTCTATCTTCTTCGCTGGTATACGGTACTGATTTGGCGTAATATCCGTAATATCTTCGCTACTACGCGTACAACACACTTGGGGTAACACTCGTGCAGCCCTGGTTACTGTATTTCTGTACAGTACTCGCTTGGGGTAATATCGGTGGTCCTAGCCACTAAGCCTGCGTACAGTACTGGCTTGGGGCAATAACCGTATAACTCTAGCTGCCTGACGTATACACTTGGGGTAATAGGCATGATATCCTAGTCATTCACGTGTATACGGTACTCTTATGAGGTAACAGCCGCGATACTCTAGCTACTAAGCCTGCATACAGTACTGGCTTGAGGCAGTAGTCACTTGGGGTTGGGCAGCGGCGCGAGGTGGTCGGACGCGAGGCTGTGCTGGCTCGTGGCAGTACTCACTTGGGGTTGGGCAGCGGCGCGAGGTGGTCGGCCGCGAGGCTGTGCTGGCTCGGGGCAGTACTCACTTGGGGTTGGGCAGCGGCGCGAGGTGGTCGGAGGCGAGGCTGTGCTGGCTCGGGGCAGTACTCACTTGGGGTTGGGCAGCGGCGCGAGGTGGTCGGACGCGAGGCTGTGCTGGCTCGGGGCAGTACTCACTTGGGGTTGGGCAGCGGCGCGAGGTGGTCGGACGCGAGGCTGTGCTGGCTCGGGGCAGTACTCACTTCAGGTTGGGCAGCGGCGCGAGGTGGTCGGACGCGAGGCTGTGCTGGCTCGGGGCAGTACTCACTTGGGGTTGGGCAGCGGCGCGAGGTGGTCGGACGCGAGGCTGTGCTGGCTCGGGGCAGTACTCACTTGGGGTTGGGCAGCGGCGCGAGGTGGTCGGACGCGAGGCTGTGCTGGCTCGGGGCAGTACTCACTTGGGGTTGGGCAGCGGCGCGAGGTGGTCGGACGCGAGGCTGTGCTGGCTCGGGGCAGTACTCACTTGGGGTTGGGCAGCGGCGCGAGGTGGTCGGACGCGAGGCTGTGCTGGCTCGGGGCAGTACTCACTTGGGGTTGGGCAGCGGCGCGAGGTGGTCGGACGCGAGGCTGTGCTGGCTCGGGGCAGTACTCACTTGGGGTTGGGCAGCGGCGCGAGGTGGTCGGACGCGAGGCTGTGCTGGCTCGGGGCAGTACTCACTTGGGGTTGGGCAGTGGCGCGAGGTGGTCGGACGCGAGGCTGTGCTGGCTCGGGGCAGTACTCACTTGGGGTTGGGCAGCGGCGCGAGGTGGTCGGACGCGAGGCTGTGCTGGCTCGGGGCAGTACTCACTTGGGGTTGGGCAGCGGCGCGAGGTGGTCGGACGCGAGGCTGTGCTGGCTCGGGGCAGTACTCACTTGGGGTTGGGCAGCGGCGCAAGGTGGTCGGACGCGAGGCTGTGCTGGCTCGGGGCAGTACTCACTTGGGGTTGGGCAGCGGCGCGAGGTGGTCGGACGCGAGGCTGTCGGCGTCGCTGGGGCGGAGGCGCAGCGCCGCCAGCCCCGCGCACAGCTCGCCCGCCACGTAGTAGCACTGCTCCGAGAACGTGATCTTGTTCACCGTGTGCCTGATGAAGCCCGCCTGTAAACGAAACCAACCATCCAAAGCTGACCACAGACTCAAGCGTTCACCCATAACAATGTGCTGCACAAAAATGTAAGAGATCGTTTAAAAAAAGAGCAACCATGGAGTTTCTCGCCCGTTCTTCTCCATAGGAACTGTTGGAGTATGTAAACCAAAAGGTTTTGATATGAAAGAGAAGAAAGTTGCACATGTCAACTTTCTTGACATCGTATTTTTTGCATAACTACTAGCCACTATTAGCCAATCTGGTCTACATTTTGCCCACTATGGACTAACTATTAGTCAAACTGGTCAAATTTTTGCCCGTTCTGGTCTAGATATTGCCTACGTTAGTCTACTTAATACCCGTACTTTGCATAATTCTAGGACTAACCTTAAGCATGTGTGAAGCGTACTTCCTCGCGTCGCGCCGGTCCGCGATGCCGGCCACGTGCTGGAGAATCCAGTCCACAACATCGGCACCAATGAACGCGTTGGGTATGGTGATCTTCAACCACATACGGTCTCGTATCTCCAGACCTATTCGACGAAAATTAGCTTCAAAGGAATTCAGTTCGAATTTATTTTGGCGATGGGTTTTTGAGTGATCGCTGATGGGGCATATAGCTTTTTTTTATTTTTTATTATATTATAGGCAAGTATTTGATCTCGATCTCACCTGATGGTAAGTGACGATGAGATCTACGATGGAGCATACTTGCCTAGAAGGTACCTGTTCGCTCTCGACTTGAAAACACCCAGATAATAGTCAACGGGGAACAAAGACGCCGGTAGCGTGTTCCATTCCTTGGCAGTTCGCATGATGACAGTAGAAGCAAACCGCTTAGTACGTACCGAAGGAATGTCAACAGTGTACGGATGACACTTGTCCGTGCGTCTTATCGACCGACGATAGAATGGAGATGGGGGAATTAATTCGTGTAATTCCATCGCACACTCTCCGAAATGTATTCTGTAGAAGACTGATAGGTTGGCAACCCTACGTAAGCTAGCAGAGGTTATGGCCGTTGGGGTAGAAACGGTTCGTCGCTTGGGTAAAAACCGTTCTGGTGTATGTGCAGCTTATGTGATTATAATATACTAGCTGTTACCCGCGACTTCGTTCGCGTGGTATTTAACAAAGACACAACCGTTGGCAACAGCCTGCTTGCGCATTCTGAGCCCGCGGGACGCATTTCAGGTTGTTGCTATCAAACTTAATCAGGCGCAACGCTGCAACATTGCTTTTAAATTTTTTTCGTGAGATCCTATGTTTTTTCTAAAATAAAAGTAGCCTATGTTACTCCTTGTTACATCAGCTATCTGCCAGTGAAATTCCCGTCAAAATCGGTCCAGCCATTTCAGAGATTACCCGGAACAAACAGAAAGACAGATAGACAGACAATATAATAAAAAATGTTGTTACGGTATAGGTAACGTGTATACATCCAAATGCACTTAGTAAAAAGCGGTTATTTTAATATTACAAACAGACACTCCAATTTTATTTATATGTATAGATATATATATACCGTGATACCTGTATTCCTAAAAGATAATCCCACTATCCCACTAATATTATAAATGTGAATGTTTGGAAGAATAGATGTTTGTTACTAAATCACGCAAGAACCGCTGAACGGCTCTGGTTGAAATTTGGCACAGAGATAGATTATAGTCTGGAATGGCACATAGGCTACTTTTTAACACGGTAAAATGTATGGCTCCCGTGGCAAAGACTTGTTTTAATATATCATAGAGCAAAGGATCGACATGATTTACAGAAAAGGACATACTTTTTAATCGCGGGGCGCACCTATTACGTATACACGGTGTAAGGGGCATGGTAACGAAAACTTTGGGTTAAGTTTACACTTAATACCTATAATAAAATGATCGAAATCATTTATGTCGAAAGTCATTGGTTACAAATGTTGTAATTTTTGAGCGCGCAATGTATTGTTAGCAACGCGATCGCAACACAACGCTCCGCGCGGTACCTACCCGCCTCGTGCGAGTAGAGGCGCGTGAAGGACTACACATAAACACAAATAGCACATTCAGTTTTTATTTTATTTTAGGTTTAAATAATTAGTTTAAATTTAATTTCTTCACTACATACCTACTGTATCAAATAATTAACTTACCTTAATCTCTCTCACTTCTAATAAGATATGGCTCGAAGTGTCCACCACCAAGCTGCTCGCAGATCCTAGCGCGACGAAGAGTTTCAGCGTGGAGCCGGGGCATCAGTGTAAGGTCTTGAGCACAATCTGCACGCAATGCCGTAAAAACACTAATGATGCGGTCACGCATTTCTTCTGCTGTCTGGCACTCACTTACAAATACCCTATCCTTAATGTAACCCCACAGGAAAAAGTCTAGGGGAGTCAAGTCCGGTGACCGAGCTGGCCAAGGTTGTGGACCGAACCTGCCTATCCACTGGTCACCAAAAGCTTCATTAAGCCATTGCCGCACAGGAAGTGTCACATGTGGGGGAGCGCCGTCGTGTTGGTACCAAGCATTCGGCAAATGGGCCAACGGAATTTCATCGCGTATTTCCTCAAAAGTTGTTCTTAAGAACTCATGGTATCGTGGGCCGTTTAGTCGCTCCGGAAGAAATATGGGCCCAAAAATTTGGTCATTGTAAATGCCAGCCCACACATTTACTGACCAACGTGTTTGATGCCCGGTCTGTTGTATCGCCCGTGGGTTCCTGTTGGCCCAGACGTGGGAATTGCGCCTGTTCCACATGCCGTTCCGCGTGAAAGTGGATTCATCTGTCCATACTACATTAGCAGCAAATCCCGGGATTGCGCGATGTTGTGCTTGAAACCACCTACAGTATCGCACACGTTGATTTCTATCAGCGGGAATTAGCGCTTGCACCTTATGAATGTGATAAGCACGCTGCCGATCTCCGCGTAATGCTTTATGTACAGACCAGTGCGATACACGGGTCCCGTACCGCATGCGTACCACTCGAGCCGCGGTGCGCGTACCCAATCGCGGGTTTCGCCGCACGACAGTCAAAATGTTCTCCACTGTACGAGATCTCATGGGAGTTCCAACTCCTTCACGCTGTGGAACTATGGGTTGGTTGTTGAGAACACGTTGGTAGGCCCGAGTTATAACGCGGCTGTCCGCGGGGTGGCGAGCGTTGGGATACCTTTCCCTGTACAGTCGTAGGGCTCGTAGTGCATTGCCACGTGCTTCACCATAACACATTAACATTTGTCCATACTCGCGAGCACTAAAACCTGGAGGATCCATCGTCCGCCCGCGAGGCAATTTTAATGTAGGTATCAAAACACACACACACACGAACTATAAAAAATTAAACTGCTTACAAACGTACGTAAGCCGCGTACTGGTAAACTATCTATTAGCCCAAGAGAATTCTGCTCTGGACAGCAGACAGACACCGAATAACTAAAACTAACGAACGAATAGGTAATATCAATCAAAACCGCCAACAATTTCAGTGTCTTCCCGACGCATAGATCATAAAAAGATCGATAAAATGTAGATGAGACAAAGAAAATAACAGTAGTGCTGCGTATTAATTCGAAAATTTGAAGTCTTATACTTACATGTATTGGTATTGGTATACTTACATTAGCTAATTTATTCAATTAAAGGGGTGTATTGCAATCAACATGAAAGTTTCCGGTCTAGATGTGTAAATAATGCGATAGATTGAATTTGAACAAAATATCATTTTATTGTTTTTTTTAATCGTTCAAATAATTGCACTTAAAGGTTGTTAGAGATTGGAACAATAAAAAACCTCATTATGACACTAGATTAAAATCGAAAATTACGTAGCCGTACTTAAGTGCCTAATGTCGCGTCTGGCATCTGTCGCTTCACTACTTCGGCGCGTGCGGCGTCGGGTGACGCGGCGACATCAAAAGATTGTACCGACAAAGGCGGCTTCTTTTGCAGGATATGCCGAAAGGCCGCTGGGCGCTTTGTTTATTTGAGGTGTGAGATGGCAAGCTAAGTACCCATGCGGACGGCGTTGCGCTTGTAATGACCTCGCCTATGAACTCCATCGAAACAGCTGATTTACGAGCGCGCTCGAGTGTATTCAGTTTTGATTTCATTGCCGTTTTATGTCTAAATTAGTAATTATTGTTTTTTAAATTAAATTCACATTGAGATAGACTTCTATAATGATTTCAAGCTAATATCAATTCAACAATTCTGAAAAAAATGCGTTTAAATTCATGAAAAGATCGACGGAAAATTCCAACTCTGGGGGGTCCAGAATCATGGGTTAAATCCATGGTATCAGTTTTCGTTACGAAGCCACTTACACCCTGTATATGTTACGTTCTCCAAAAACATCTCATAGTGTGATTCAGGTTTGTATGAAGAACCGTCAGCGCCATCTGTGCACCGTCGCAGCGAAACATGTTTCTTGGAGCGAAGTATAGATGTCACTACATGTATATTAAAAATCCACACTCACCCGACTCCGGCCTCAGCATAGCTCTCACGACTATAGCCATGTCCATGTTGACGGACAGCTGGGGCTCCAGGCCGCCGGCGGGGACCGTGCTGGCGTCCGACGCGCCGCGCTCCGACACGGACGACACGGGCAGCGCGGACAGCGAGGGCGGCGGCGGCGGGTAGGCCTCGCGCAGGGCTTGCGTGTGGGCTACCCACGCACCTGGTGTCGAACAGTAGTACATCCCACTAATATTATGAATGTGAAAGTTTGGATGGATGGATGGATGTTTGTTACTCAATCACGCCAGAACGGCAGAACGGATCTGGATGAAATTTGGCACATAGATAGCTTATAGTCTGGAACAGCACATAGGCTACTTTTTATCTCGGTAAAATGTATGGTTCCCGTGGGATAGATTTGTTTAAATTTTTTCATAGAGTACCAATAAATTCATTTTCTCATACATTTGATTCTAAGGCGGTGCGAGGTTCGCCGGGACAGCTAGTTATGATATAAATGAGGTAAGATGGTCATTCCAGTAGGGATAGCTTGCACCCCGAGCCGAAGACGAGGGTGTAATGGAGCCGAGAGTGTGATGACCGATGCTCACACGTGCTATACGACGTTATTCAACACATTTGTGAGAAAAAAAAAATATAAAATTTCATAAAAACACACATACACATATATTTGTGAAAAATGCCACCCGGTTTAATTTTGATGCGACGGTCAAAAGATGCACAGATAACAAAGTTTGTACCCAAGTGATGGATGTTTAATATCCATATAAGTATTATACACTGGGTTCGCCCCGAGCCCATTGTACGGCACCCATAACACAAGCATTGCTTAGTGTGGGACCGTAGAGTTGACGTGTTCGTTTGGTGATATTATATTTTACAGAGATCAAAATGTGTCAGGCAACTGAATATATATAACCACATACCAGGGTCTATAGGTCTCACGGGTTCCGTTCTAGGTATAGTGAAGTACCCCTTGGGGTTCGGATCCCAGCACTTGGCAACTACCAGCTTAATGGGACCCGGCTTCTGTACCACCTCCCGTAGCACTCTGACAGCTTCATCGTTGGTCATGTCTTCGAAGTTCACATCGTTCACCTAGAACAAGGTATGATGACTTATAATATTGATGACAGTTTGGTTTTGTGGTTTGCTCAAAAATGTAAAAGATCTTTTTACAAAAAAAAGAGCAACCATGGAGTTTCTTGCCTGTTCTTCTCCATAGGAACGGCATTCCGAACGAGTTGGAAAGTTGTAGGTTAGCATTTTGTAACTTTTGACGATTCATAAGTACTGTACTTAATGGTCTACTTGAATAAAAAATATTCTGATTCTGAGCTTACGCTGCTGCTCCAGGTGGTAGGGTCAGGGTTAGATTGCTTCCCGCATACCCCTCTCGTCCCCCCGCGCGAGAGGGGATGCGTAATTGCATTTCCCCACGTAAAATCTATACATATAAATAAAATTGGAGTGTCTGTTTGTAATATTAAAATAACCGGTTTTTACTAAGTGCATTTGGATGTATACACGTTACCTATACCGAAACAACATTTTTTACAATTTTTGTCTGTCTGTCTGTCTGTCTGTCTGTCTGTCCGTCTGTCTGTCTGTCTGTCTGTCTGTCTGTCTGTTTGTTCCGGGTAATCTCTGGAATGGCTGGACCGATTTTGACGGGAATTTCACTGGCAGATAGCTGATGTTACAAGGAGTAACTTAGGCTACTTTTATTTTAGAAAAAAACATAGGATCTCACGAAAAAAAAATTAAAACCAATGTTGCAGCGCAGCGCCTGATTAAGTTTGATAGCAACCTGCAATGCGTCCCGCGGGCTCAGAATGGGCGAGCAGGCTGTTGTCAACGGTTGTCTTTGTTAAATACCACGCGGACGAAGTCGCGGGCAACAGCTAGTATCAAAATAAATGGCAGTGACATTTTAGACCTACCGTTAAATGAATTGAGAAATTACTCTACCATAATACAACAGACCACCATGCCTCCATCCCCAAAACAGGCGGATATACAATAATATTAAATCCCCAATAAAAACACAGAAGAGGTAGAAAATATTAATGAATTAACAAATGTCTATGACTAATTTTACATCACAAGTCAGCTGATAATTTTGTTTGAATAAAATTATATAACAAACCTGTAAAATCATATCCCCTGGTTCTATCCTGCCATCCAGGGCCACGGCACCACCTTTCATGATACTGCCAACGTAAATACCACCATCTCCACCTTTATTTGACTGCCCCACGATTGATATACCGAGAAAATTTACAGTATCCATGTTCAGGGTAACCGTAATTATATGCATAGACATCGTAGAGTCTGTTATTGAGGAGTATGAGGACGTGCGAGACATGACTTGAGGTCTTTTCCGTCTTCTCTGTGGTCTTTTGCGGGAACTCACTTGTAGGTGGGAAACGCTACTGCATTCTGTTAGTGCTCGGTCTACGGACGCGTTTGTGTGTCTACCTGTCGTTGTAGTTATCTCCGATTGGCTGTCGAAAAGACTAGTGGAGTCTAGGTCTGAACTAAGCACGGAAGCCGTCTCATACTCCAAGCCTGCGCCACCGTATTTCGAGTGGCCGTTTATTCGCAAACCGCGGTATTTATACTTGTCGCAGGAGGCCCGGTGGCCGGGGCGAGAGCTGATGGTGCTGTCCGTGTCCGTACAGGTGTCTCTGGTGACCGGAGGCGGAGCGCCGTGCGTTTGTTTCCCTTTTCCAGCATTACTGTCCGTACACTGAGACGCGCCGTCCGAAGGGTTCGAGCCCTCAGCGGACACGAGCCAAGACACAACACGACCGTTAAAACAGGGCAGGTGAGCGTTATCATCAACAATTTCCTCTTTAACAACACCGAAATCATCGTCCATGGATTTGAAGAAGAACTTATAGTTGGGTCTGTTCAACTGGTTTTTAAAATCCAACAACGTCACTTTCTCCGGTGATATTGGTATTTTCACTAAATACGGCGTCTCCTCGTCATCTATGTAATAAATAACTTTCGTTTCCTCCATTTTTAATACATTTATTTATCGGAAAACAACACCCCTACGATCTATAAATATCGGTCGCCATCACAGAAATGGCGATAAATTTGGTTCCGTCTTTGAGCGCACGGGGCGCCACAGTCGCTTTGTTTCGTCCTCAAGATCGGATACACAAATAATTATTTTAGTCGATTTATTAAGTAATCGAGTCATTGCCCCATTGAAAAATTACAAGACATAGTCGGACACAGATAATTATCTGTGGTCGTTCTTTGTTATTGTTTTGATCGAAATTTGAATTTCGTCGTTATTCTTTATTCTGTCGTTAATAATTTTAAGTTTTATCAAAATGGGTTCACAATCCAAAGAATCTAAAGAACACTGGTACATAAGTGTTTTTGAAGAGCTTAACGACTTTTGCAAAAGAGTAGATGGTAAATATACCGTAAATTACACAAGCTTCTACTACCTATCCGCATTTACTTAGCTTACATATTTCTTCTCAAAATTTTACAGAAAAAATCGACAAAGAACAGCAACAAATGAAAGCATGTAAGAAGAAAACCGAATTAGAAATCAAACTGGCACAGGAGATCAAGAAAAATGTAAGTACCATATTGATTTTGTATATATACGCGAACACCAACCGAAGTCCTCCCGTGATCATGCTTGCTGTAAAGCAGCTGACGTCGGGAACGTAAAAACTTAAATAAACGCGATAAAATCCAAAAAAAAATGTTTTATTTCAATGTAAGTTCCATTTATTTGACTACTAGTTGCGCGCCCCGCGGTGTTACCCGCGATTAAATAGTATGTCGTTTTTACTGGGATAAAAAGTAGCCTATGTGCTATTCCAGACTATAATCTATCTCTGTGCCAAATTTCATCCAGATCGTTCATCCATTCTGGAGTGATTGAGTAACAAACATCCATCCATCCAAACTTTCATATTTATAATATTAGTGTGATTAATTGTCTTCATAAAACAGCAAGTGATAATCATTATTCTAATTCAGAGAGTACAACAAAAAAATACTAATGCATAATAATGTATATTTCATCAGAACGAGCTCAGCGAGCAGTTAGCTGAGCTGTCGCGCCGGGATACAGAGCTGGATCGAGTGTGTACCTCATTCGAGTCTGGTCTGACGATAGCTGATAGCGATCAAAATAGATTAGACAACGCCAAGTAAGTGCTAGATAACCAAAAAATATTATTAGACCCTGATAGCAGGTTGCAGCGTCGTTGGCAAAATGGCTCAGTACATCAGCATGTGTGGTCATACATTGAATGGGTGTCCAAATTATAACAGTAATGAACTCTGTACTTCCGAGGGCAGGTTAAGCTGAAGCTAGCATGGAGATCAAAACAAAACCTGTCACAGTTTAAGTTGTACTGAGTGAGACAAAGAGATGACGTTGAGCTATCTAAAATGTTGCCTTGATACAGCTGGCTGTGCTACTAGTGGTGGAAGTCACAGTTGTCGTAATTTTTTTTTGTCAGATTTGATTAGTGAGTAATGAGTGAGAACTGGACTGGACCGTAACTTTTTTAAACATACAGCACGCCAGCCATACAGTATACATCAACACTCATAATAGATTATTTTGTGGCTACAGTGGAAGTTAAAAATAATTGTTGTAAATCAAATTGGGGAAGAGGAACCCACCACTGACCCTCGGCTTGTCAACCTTTCTAATTATAAACCAAACAAGTTGATCGATAATTAATGAAGCAATCAACACCGAACTCCTCTAAGATGTTAGTCGAGAACCTATCTATCATGAGCGACGAGAGTTGGCCATCTGTTTAATAATGGATTTCCGTCAAGTATCGCTTAGTTGTATCAATTATACCCTTGCTGTTGTAATAGCAATTGATCTTATATTTTTTTTTTTACCAGGGAGTCATACCAACTGGCTAAGGAGCTTACGGGCATCAGACTAGACTTCAGTGCTCCGCCCAACATCGCTAAAGGATGTATCCTTTTGTGTCAAATAATTGCATGCTTCACTAAAGTTAACAAACCCGTGGACGTATTAGCCGAAGTTTTAGTCTAATGACAAGTTCTTAGCCTAATGAGGAGTTTGTATCCAGATTAGGAGATGGTGGCCTGATGAAGAGGCCATATCCTAATAATGTTGCAGACTTATGAGAAAGTTGTATCCCGATGTAGAGGCTGTAGCCTAACAAGGTCGTACCTTAATGAGTCGTAGCTTACTGTGGAGGTTGCTGTAGATAAGTTATACAGGTGTTATAACCTAGTGTAGACAACCTATATGTGTCTGCTGCAACCCCAGAAAGGTGTGAAGATATCTTTATTTGTAACCTTAACTATTCATTCAGATATTAAAAGCGAGTCCCGCAAGTTACTGCAGGCCTTCGAGATCGATATGAGCGGAGGGGCGGACAGCGGAGCCCTGTGGGCTCTGATACAGAGCACCGCGGCGCCAGGGTGGTCGTTTCCGACGGACAAAGAAAATAAACCTAACAATTAGTGGTCGAAACGTTTTTGTGTTATTATATTTAACTAATAAATAGAGATCTTTAAGTAAGGGGCTCGTTTTGATTTCATAGATGTATATTTCTTATCGCTTAGCGAATCATAAATAATCATAAAATGAAATTGGCATAACGCTTCGTTTTATGCCAACAAAACTATACTTTTTTCAAATCACGGTATGAGTAGAAAGAAACGTTATTAGTATTACCAGGTTTGAATTTTACCTCGAAATTGAGGAGTAACTAGTGGACTTTAAAAGTAGAAATTAATGTAACTTTAATATTGTCTATTCATAATAATTCTCTATGAAACTATGCGAATAGAACGATGAATGGAATGGACAAGAATATAGCGGTGGCCCCAGATAATAGGAAATGGTGATGCGATTTAACGGAAGATAAATGTTTTGTTCTATTGCTAAAAAAAATAATATCTTGCGACCTGTGGCTAATTCATTTTACTTAGCGTTACGGTAACGTAACGTAACTTACAAACTGTGACAGCATACTTTCTCGATGACGTTACGATAATATTAGGAGTACACACCCTACGCTCTACCACAACACAGGTGAAAAAAAATCATCTACCCAAGCACTTTTCAATTCTTCACCTAGCAACACCAAACTGAACTGTCACTTTGACAGTTTCATTCACGTGTTTACGTTTGTGGAAGGAAATGCGCTGAAAACCTCAAAATACTGTAAAAATATAACAAATAGAAATGTTATTAACAGAAGATAAACAGATCGACATATTCGTCGCCACTAGGATAGGCTCTTTTAAACGTAAGTATTGTAATAAAAGATTAAACTAAGTTATTTTTCGTCACAAATTTCTATGGATTTTTGTGTCGGCATATTTGTAATTCTAGGCATATCCACGCGCTAAATAACTTATAGATATAATCAGATAGTACTACTATATCTTAATATGTTGTTCATACATACTTAATGCCCTTGCTTGCTACTAACTAATATAACTAATTTAATTAAAACTTTACTTTTTTATTTCATAAATTTTATGTAATTTAACTAATAAATATGAACTCGCGAAGAGGCTTAGTTGTCGCAGACTTTTCGGGCATAACGAGTATCATATAATTTACTTCAAAGTACCTCTTACCTCTGCTACATTCCACTTAAAACTATTCAGCAATTTTTGCCTAAAAACCTGATAAATCTCATTTACTATAAAGATTATCACTTGATGTACGGCGAAGCCAAACATCGTGAGGAAACCTGCACATCTATCAAAAGTTGTGTGAAGTTCACCAACACACACTGGGCAAGCGTGGTGGACCATAGCGTAACGTAAATCATCCTCATTTTGAGGAGGAATGTGTCCGGTATAATGGTAATAGGCTCGCCTGCTATTACTTTGGGACCTAAATACCATCGGAAAAATGTGGGGCATTGCAGTGTACCTCTACCTACCTCTTCAGAGATTACAGGCTTCATGGTGTATTTATTATCCAACTTCAAAAATGAGAAGGTTCTCAATTCGGTTGTAGTTTTGTATCTCGACAACCTCAACATTGCAATGCTTGAAGAAGGCCGCTATGTCATAAGTACTAAAACTAATGTAAGACCAATGAACACATAGTTTGCAAAAAATGTTTGAGTTTTGAGATTTTACATCAATTTTCCAGATATTAAGTACCACACAGACACATCTAAGAACAACAAGAAATATATTGAGAATGTGGTTGACATTAAGACGTTGCAGAAAGATGACTGCATCACGAGGCTGGAGTGGGGCGATCACGAACAGACCGAGATATTGATCGGAAGGAAGAACCAGCAGGTATTCGTTTAATTGCAATGTTACGTTAATATGATAAAAAAATAAAATAAAATATCCTTTATTATTGACAAAAAATAACAAGTAAAGTAAATAAAAAGTTATAGAATTTTATATGGGGTCGAGTCACCTTCATCCGTAGGAGAATTAAGTACCCTCGAGATACCCTACACGTGACCCTGGGTGGCGCCAACCAGGTGACTACTCTACTGGTGGTAGGCTTCGGCCGTGGCTAGTCACCACCCACTGAACAAAGCCATGTCGCCAAGCGGCCTAGCCGTGTTCCGGCATGATGTTCGGTGTTGCCATTCATGGATGGCGGGTCAGATCAGTTGCGCTGCATGTGCCTAGTGAATGTAGCGTCTCTATCTACTGCCGCCTTCATACCTAGGCAAGTATGCTCCATCGTAGATCTCATTGTCACTTACCATCAGGTGAGATCGAGATCAAATACTTGCCTATAAGGTAATAAAAAAAAGAAAAATAAAATAAAAGTTTGCACATCAGTCCGGTACTTGCTCTGTGTCAGTATATCCTGAGGATACATAGGCCTCCTCCAATTCTTTCCAAGATTCCCTGTCTCTGGCCACTGCTGCCAAGGCTTAACAATGAAACTACAAATAAATAAAATTGGAGTGTCTGTTTGTAATATTAAAATAACCGCTTTTTACTAAGTGCATTTGGATGTACACGTGGTACATATACCAAAACATTTTTTTTTTAATTATTGTCTGTTTGTTTTGGCTAATCTCTGAAATGGCTGGACCGATTTTGGCGGGACTTTCACTGGCGGATAGCTGATGTAACAAGGAGTAACTCCGGCTACTATAGCTAAACCATTTAGTTTACGCTAAGCTGAATAGCCATGCGTGGCGAGATATTTATTTTATATTTAAATATTTTTGCCATCGTCTGCAGATCCAAGTCTACAATCACACCCAAGGCTTCACTCGCTCGTACACCGCAGACTTCGCTCCCGGTGAGGTGGTGGGCCTTGGCAGATGTAAACGGAGGCTCCTGGCCGCCGTCTCCAGTGGGGTGGTCAAGATATGGAGCAAGAAGACAGAAGAAACTGTGAACATCGGTGGGAAAGTGGACAGAATGAGGGTCTGCGGAGATGAGGAGACCTTGTTTGCTACGGGTGAACCTATTTTGTAATAATAATAGCTGCGCCCCGCTGTGTTACCCGCGATTAAACAGTATGTGGTTTTCCGCGATATCCTTTTGTAAATGCACGGTTCCTGTATGCTGTCCCATAGGAGCCGTGCATTTTCCGGGATAAAAATTTGCCTATGTCATTTTCTGACCCCTAAACTACCACTACGTATGCAAAAAGTCATGTCGATCCCTTGCTCTATGAAAAATTACCTTTTACCGGGATAAAACGTCTGTGTGATATTCGAGACTATAATCTATCTCTGTGCCAAATTTCATTCAGATCCGTTCAGCCGTTCTGGTGTGATTGAGTAACAAACATCCATCCAAACTTTCACATTTATAATATTAGTGGGATAAGTGGGATTATATACTGAGTTCGCCCTCAGTCTATTGTACGGTACCCATAACACAAGCGTTGCTTGGTGTGGGACCGTATAGTTGGTGTGTTCGTATGGCGATATTTATTTATTTACTTATTATTCACAGGCGGTGAAGAGAATGATCTCAAGGTGTGGCGACTAGGAGAGTCTGCCCCAACCTTCATAGCCAAGAACCTGCCTCACGACTGGCTGCAGCTGCGGCGGCCCGTGTGGGTCTCCGACCTCGCCTTCCTCCCCGCGGAGGGGGGGAGGCTGCTGGCGGTGTGCTCCAGACATGGATATGTGAGGTAAAGATTAAAACCCACAATAATTAAATCAGATAAATCAATCTTACTGGTGGTAGGCTTCGGCCGTGGCTAGTCACCACCCACTGAACAAAGCCATGTCGCCAAGCGGCCTAGCCGTGTTCCGGCATGATGTTCGGTGTTGCCATTCATGGATGGCGGGTCAGATCAGTTGCGCTGCATGTGCCTAGTGAATGTAGCGTCTCGATCTACTGCCGCCTTCATACCTAGGCAAGTATGCTCCATCGTAGATCTCATCGTCACTTACCATCAGGTGAGATCGAAATCAAATACTTGCATATAATGTATAAAAAAAAAAAAAGATTGCAATATTGGCGGACTATTTGGCGGAGCGTCTAGTAGAATGAGCTTATGTGTGTGTGTCTGTGTGGGCGTGGGTGTAAAGATAACAAAGGTTAGAGATTATAATAGAATGATAGAAATTATTTTTTCCAAGTGTCATAGGTAACAAATGTTATAATTTTTGAGCGCGCAATGTATCGTCAACAACGCGATCACAACACAACGCTCCGCGCGGTACCCGACGCGAGTTTTAATTTACATTGCAGTTTTTCGTGTAAATGATGTAGACTTTCATTATGATTTAATGTTAAAACCAATTAAAAAATACTGCAAAAATGCTTATAATTCATGAAAAGATCGTCGGAAAATTCCAACTCTGGGATCCAGAATCCTGAGTTGAACCCATGGTATCATTTTGCGGTAAAAAGCCACTTACACCTTGTATACATAAGCGCTCGTGTTTGTGTGGGAATCGGAATATTTTTTATTCACGTAGACCATTAAGTACAGTACTTATGAATCGTCAAAAGTTACAAAATACTAAGCTACTACTTCACCGCCCGTTCGGAATGCCGTTCCTATGGAGAAGAACGGCCGAGAAACTCCATGGTTGCTGTTTTAAAAACATCTTTTACATTTTTATAGGTATGTGAGAACAATGTAGGAACGGCTAGGCCAGACTTTAGCAGCTGGTAAGAAAACAAGTACTAACTAAGTATAAAATTACAGTTAATGGCTACACCGTTCCCACATTTACAAATTAAACTTACAAATACTTGATGACCACTGTACTGGGCCCCAAGTCTGCTAACACAATCGATTCATAATCGAACAGCAACCGCATAGTAAGTGTCACTTTTGACAGATCTTGTATGGGATATCTCTCAAAGGTGACAGTTACTATGCCGTTGCTGTTCGATTATGAATCGATTGAGTAAGCAGACTTGGGGCCCTGTTGGGTACAAAAATCGTCAGCTATTTGGACTTTTACAAGCTGTTTGCGGACCATTCTAAGATCTTATTAATCTCAGGTTGTACGACACTCGTGCGCAGCGGCGGCCCGTCAGCTGCGTGGACTTCGAGAAGATGGCCGCCACTTGCATCACGCCGAGCTTCGACGAGCGGTGAGTACTAATAACCAAGCTTCCACGAGCATTGAGTACTATTGACCAACCTTTAACGAGCATTGAGTACTATTGACCAAGCTTCGACGATCATTGAGTACTATTGACCAAGCTTCGACGAGCGATGTGTACTAATAACTAAGCTTCGACAAGCAATGAGTACTATTGACCAAGCTTCGACGAGCATTGAGTACTATTGACCAAGCTTCGACGAGCATTGAGTACTATTGACCAAGCTTTGGCGAGCATTGAGTACTATTGACCAAGCTTCGACGAGCATTGAGTACTATTGACCAAGCTTCGACAAGCATTGAGTACTATTGACCAAGCTTCGACGAGCGGGGTGTACTAATAACTAAGCTTCGACGAGCAATGAGTACTATTGACCAAGCTTCGACGAGCATTGAGTACTATTGACCAAGCTTCGACGAGCAATGAGTACTATTGACCAAGCTTCGACGAGCATTGAGTACTATTGACCAAGCTTCAACGAGCATTGAGTACTATTGACCAAGCTTCGACAAGCATTGAGTACTATTGACCAAGCTTCGACGAGCATTGAGTACTATTGACCAAGCTTCGACGAGCATTGAGTACTATTGACCAAGCTTCGACAAGCATTGAGTACTATTGACCAAGCTTCGACGATCATTGAGTACTATTGACCAAGCTTCGACGATCATTGAGTACTATTGACCAAGCTTCGACGAGCGGGGTGTACTAATAACTAAGCTTCGACGAGCAATGAGTACTATTGACCAAGCTTCGACAAGCATTGAGTACTATTGACCAAGCTTTAACGAGTGGTGTATACTCCTGTTCGGTTGGGCTCGCACCTCGTACTCCCTACGTTTGGAGCGATAATACTCGTAATTTCGATTTGTGTGTGAGTGCTTATATATATATATATATACTTTTTTTTTTTTTTTTTTTTACTTTATAGGCAAGTATTTGATCTCGATCTCACCTGATGGTAAGTGACGATGAGATCTACGATGGAGCATACTTGCCTAGGTAGGAAGGCGGCAGTAGATCGAGACGCTACATTCACTAGGCACATGCAGCGCGGCTGATCTGACCCGCCATCCATGAATGGCAACACCGAACATCATGCCGGAACACGGCTAGGCCGCTTGGCGACATGGCTTTGTTCAGTGGGTGGTGACTAGCCACGGCCGAAGCCTACCACCAGTAGAGTTGTCACCTGGTTGGCACCACCCAGGGTCACGTGTAGGGTATCTCGAGGGTACTTAATTCTCCTACGGACGAAGGTGACTCGACCCCATATATATTTAATAAACGTTTTATTTTATTACCTGCTTACCAACAAACACGTATTTTACTTGCCACGTCTCAAGCGCTGAACTTACGAAAGGTCCCCTGAACAGTTCTACCTACTGCAGTTACGTTACACATATTTTTTAATCGCGGGTAACACCGGGCAGCTAGTTTTTTATCTATCCTGAAATATTCTCGACAACTATCAGCTCCTATTCCTTCAACAACTCCTGATCGTATCATTCCACCATGGATGTTCTTGCAGTCAAGTCCTGGTGGGCTTCGGTCGCGGTCAGCTCCACCAAGTGGACCTTCGCGTGGGGAAACCGGACAAGGGGTTCAAGGGTGCAGCCGGTGCTGTGACCGAGCTCGCCATCGTGAGGGAGCCGAGGCTGGTGGTCAGCTGCAGCTTGGACCGCCAGCTCCGGGTCCATGGGTATCAGGACAAGGAGATGTTGTATAAGGTACGGCTGCGCAGGAGTTGATTCCTAAACTCGGGGGATATCTCTGTATGCAGAGAGACAAAAATACTAAGCACCTAAAGCCTAAACGTGCCAAAACATGAAAATCGTAAATTTAAACACTATGAAAAATACCCTTTGGCAAAACACCAAATGGTCCCAAAAATAGAAACTGAGGGAATATTTTGTAAACTGCTAATTTGGATTGGTCGAATGTTAATAATGTTATCGCCAGCCTAACAGAACAACTGTCTGGGCCCCAAGTCTGCTAACGCAATCGATTCGTAATCGAACAGCTACCGCATAGTAGCTGTCACTTTTGACAATTACAATAAGTATGTGTCAAAAGTGACAGTTACTATGCGGTTGCTGTTCGATTGTGTTAGCAGACTTGGGGCCCTGGTCCGGGAATATGCAACGCTTGTATTATGAGTACCGTTTAATAGACTTCCAGTCCTTTATAATGTCCCACTGTTGGGCACGGGCCTCCTCTCAATGTGAGGGGGATTAGGCCATAGTCCACCACGCTGGCCCAGTGCGGGTTGGCGGACTTCACACGTCTTTCGTGGGGTTCTCTCAGACATGCAAGTTTCCTCGCGATTTTTTCCTTCACCGTATATCGAGTGATAATCGTGGTTGAAAATGAGATTCGCACATGAAATCCCAGAGGTGCGAGCCGGGGTTTGACCCGGCGAAACTCGTTTTTAATTCGTCATCATCCTGTATAAATACTCTTATTTGTTACAGCAATACTTAACATCGAAATTGTCATGTCTCCTCGTGCAAACGGAGAACTCGACTCCCATGAAAAATGTCGACAACGAGATCAAGGAAGAAGAGGAGAGCGCCGTGAAGGAGGAAATACGTGAAGACGATCTAGACGTGTTGTTTGAGACTATGGAGGAGATCGGGTGAGTTCGGGGGGGGGGGGGGGGTGATGACGTCAGTCGTCCCGGGCCGCGGGGTCGCGGAGGAGCGGGGTGGGAGGTTGTCGGGGGAGGCCTGTGTCTATGTAATTGGTGGACATTGGGAAGGGTGTAATAAAATTGATAACACGGTCATGTGTGACCGATCGGTTGGATGTAGCCGCAACTTGGATGGGTTGTTGAGTTGAATACACACATCACACATTTACTGGTGGTAGGCTTCGGCCGTGGCTAGTCACCACCCACTGAACAAAGCCATGTCGCCAAGCGGCCTAGCCGTGTTCCGGCATGATGTTCGGTGTTGCCATTCATGGATGGCGGGTCAGATCAGCTGCGCTGCATGTGCCTAGTGAATGTAGCGTCTCTATCTACTGCCGCCTTCCTACCTAGGCAAGTATGCTCCATCGTAGATCTCATCGTCACTTACCATCAGGTGAGATCGAGATCAAATACTTGCCTATAATGTAATAAAAAAAAAACTTCATCACAGTAATGAGTGAACGAGACAGCATATGTTTTTTTTAATTGTGTCAAATTTAATTTTTGTTACATTCCAGAGATAAAAACAAGAAGAAGAAATTGCCAGTTGAACCAGAAGAGTCACCAGCTAAGAAGATCAAACCGTCGACGGAGGGCAGCACCAATGTGGAGCTAGACGATGACGACAGCAAAGAAAACGCGATCAAGAAGCTTCTGAGAAGCACTGAGAAGCAGAAGAAGAAGAGGGAACAGAAGAAACGGGAGAAGAAAGTGAAGAGCGTGTTCCATAATGCATAGAATAAATTTTTACTATTGACTAGGTATTTTTGTTGTTTTATTTGTTACTAGCTGCGCCCCGCGGTGTTACCCGCGATTAAAAAGCATGTAATTTTCTGTAAATCATGTCGATCCTTCAAAACAAATCTATGCCACGGGAACCATATATGTAACCGGGATAAAAAGTAGCCTATGTGCTATTCCAGACTATAATCTATGTCTGTGCCAAATTTCATCCAGATTCGATCTGTCGTTCTGGCGTGATTGAGTAACAAACATTCATCCATCCCAACTTTCACATCTATACATATAAATAAAATTGGAGTGTCTGTTTGTAATATTAAAATAACCGCTTATTACTAAGTGCATTTGGATGTATACATGTTACCTATACCGAAACAACATTTTTTAAAATTTTTGTCTGTCTGTCTGTCTGTTTGTTCCGGCTAATCTCTGAAATGGCTCGACCGATTTTGACGGGACTTTCACTGGCAGATAGCTGATGTAACAAGGAGTAACTTAGGCTACTTTTATTTTAGAAAAAAAAATAGGATCTCAGCAAAAAAAATTAAAACCAATGTTGCAGCGCAGCGCCTGATTAAGTTTGATAGCAACAACCTGCAATGCGTCCCGCGGGCTCAGAATGGGCGAGCAGGCTGTTGTCAACGGTTGTCTTTGTTAAATACCACGCGGACGAAGTCGCAGGTAACAGCTAGTTTATAATATTACAGTGGGATTGTCCCTTGGCGGTTTTTTATTTCGATGGCAATCGGCTATAAAATAGTGCCATGGTCAAGCGCATAGAGTAACTTCATACATATGTCAGCCGTTACTTAACTGCTAAATAAGCATCAGAATCATGTTGTTCTCTTAATTATTTACGCATTATAAAGTGATGAAATAAAATGGAATAAGATATGGCATCACCCACAAATTAGTGGGTATTTTGCAAGTGTCAAGTATTTAATGGCGATATCAAATTCAATAAAAATAAAAAAATGATGATAATATGAAAACAAAAATCACGTAGTTATATATTTTGTCTTGTTTTTCATTATATTCCACCGGCCAAGTGTATTTTCAAACTCTATTGTTGGCAAAATCGTCGACAAATATGCCATAAAGTTTTAAAAAGTGAAGTGAATTGTTTGTGGTTGTCAAAAATGTCGAGTTCGCTCGCTTTCACCGATTGTTAGCGCAATCTTTTGCAGACTTACAAACAATTTGTTTTCTGCTAAATATATATCCAATTCTAACTATTTTCCGATACCACCACGTCCTAAAATAAACAATGAAACAGTTCCACCCAGTATTCAGACATATTTAATTCATAAAATGGTGAATTTTTCATTAGTGTGTCGCACTTGCTTGAGTACCGACTCATTAAATCCCATTTTTAAGGACGAAAATGAGCACGAAAGGTGTTCAAGAGCCGTGTACGTGGTCACTGGAGTTCAGGTAAATAAATTACCTATATATCGACCTGACTGCCACGGTACCAACCATATAATGGACTAGGGACGACTTTGATAATTTCCGACTAGCATAGTTACGGCAGGACTCGGGTATAAATATTCTCATCACACATAGCTTGTCCGTACCAGGATTCCAATCCGGGACCCTCGGCACAGAAAGCATTGTCGCTACCAACTGCGCTCATCATGTACCTAGAATATACATGTTATAATTTTATTTACAGGTACATATAAATGATAATTTGCCTCCAAATATTTGTGTTAAATGCATCAACCTGATCAATAGCACACTGAAATTCAGAAAACAATGTAAAAATGTTGAAACTGAACTCATTCAAATCAAATCTGAAATGAACATATCCTTGGACACCGATTTTGAAGGTAATATTCCACCAGTACATTCAGAATGTTTGACTGAAACAAAAAATTCAAATTATGTTGATTCTTTACTTCAAATTGATTTCAATAATGTTCTTAACGTCAAAAAGTATGAAGCGAATGATAAAACATTGATATCCACATTGAAAACTGAAGGAAATCAAAAGAGTAATGAAATTGGAAAGAATCTATTAGATGATGCAGATGATGGAACCGCAGATTCAGATTACATAGATAATAAATTTAAAACATATATAAAAAACACAAAAAAAAAACGAATTACTAGGAGCAACAGAGAATACACTTCTAGATACATTTTGCGATGATCACAAAACAAGTATAGATGATAATAACATGAAAACATATATCAAACAATTGAGATTACCCGGCAAAAAGAATCAAAAAGCCAATTCCAGAAAAATATCACACACAACTGAGAATGGAACATCAATTAACGAAATAAACTATCATAATACAATTGATAATGACACAGAAAATGATGAGACAGAAATACAAACAATAAAAAAACACAAAATGAAACGAAAATCTACTAAAACGGTAGATTTAGAACCATTCAACGACAACTATACTACCATATTAGCTAAAGACTCCACCGAGAAACCAATAGCAAAAGACAAAACGGCAGAATTACCGTACAATGTGTTGCCACATTTGAATGGTGATAAAATTATACGGGTATCATGTAAGATGTGTGGGAAAGAGTTGTCTATACGTAGCATCGACTCGCACATGACTCGTTGTCACCCCGGAGCTGACGGACGGAAGGTCAAATGTGAGTTATGTGATAAACATCTCTTGAGAGAGAAACTGAATCGGCATATATCTATGATGCACGGTAGCTCATTCAGATGTGGGGTAAGTTCATCATCCCCTTAATAATAACTTCCTTCACTGGCCTTTGCCAGGCACAGCCCTCTCCTCAATGTGAGGGGGAATCAGGCCATAATCCACTACGCTGGATTGGCAGAGTTCATATTTCTTACGAGAAACCCCATAATAGTAACTCCCTTACGTAGTCCCTGCTGGGCACAGGACTCCTGTTGATGCGTAGTGGATTCAGGCCTCAACTCAATATGAGGGGGATTTTGGCCTCCCCACTATGTGATGGGGAGACAGGCCATAATCCACTACAATGGCTTCAAGCAAGTCTTTCAAGAACTGGTTAGGTTTGTTACACCAACGGTACGGTCCCCAACTATGCAATGTCTGTATTATGGGTACCGTACAATGGACTGGGGGCGAACTCAGTATATCAATACTTATACAGATATTAAACAACCATGACTTTGGTACAAACATTCGTGCTCATCACACAAAGTTTTCCCCGTACCGAAATCCGAACTAGGGGCCCTCGATGTTAAAAGGAGGGCTAATTCCTATATGGTCGCGTACCGAACCGGTTGTAGAGTTAAGAAAAAAATTTTTTATGACAATTTGTAAGTGCCCCCGTAGGCCTATACGAAATAAACGATTTAACTTTGACATTGAATTATGTGTTTATCGCAGTATTGCAAATCGGAGTTCGACGATCAACCATTGTTAGTGAGTCACGTCCAGAAATGCACAGCCAAGAATAAGAAGAGGAAAGCCAGTGAATCTGTAAGACCACAAGCCCTATAGAGAACATTAATATGTCTGTAATCATATTGATTTCTTATATTTACGCGAATACTACACATTGAAATAAAACTATTTTTTAAGGAGTTTGTCGCGTCGTGAGCACTTTCTTCGTAGATCGGACCACAATCCACAATTAAATACGAGGGTAGCCCGTTTCTAACTATGACACCAGGACGTCAACCACCTCAGTCCTCCCGTGACCATGGTTGCTGTAAAGCAGCCGAAACGTCGGGAACGTAAAAACGAAAAATAAACGCGATAAAATCCTTAAAAAATAGTTTTATTTCAACGTCTGTAATCCCTCAAGGGGTAAGCCTTAAGGGGTAAGCCCTCAAGGGGTAAGCCTTAAGGGTTAAGCTCTCAAGGGGTAATCATAGGGCATCCAATCCCGCAGGTTATTTGTAATCTCGGAATTTGCGACATCGATGTTTTTTATTCCCTGCGACATCACGGTATTTGCGAGATTTAGGCCTCAGCCTCGAATTTAGCGGGCAGCGGGGCGGCGGCGCGGGAGCGGGGCTCGTTGGCCGGCCAGCGCCGCTGTTTTCGAGAACCGGTCCATTTGATTTTATGCCTAAGATCCTGCCGCTCCCGCGCCTCCGCCGCCGCCGCCCCGCTGCCCGCTAAATTCGAGGCTGAGGCCTTAGCGGTTGTATGAATGCCGCGTTAGTAAGCCTGCCTTCGTGTGAGGGTATAAGCTCGGTGTAAGGACGATTTTAAATATAAGTCTCTTCTTTTTTGAAGTTGGCAATCAGCTACAAATTTGCCAGTTTCGAGTAATTATTGAATTATATGTACCCTTGATGATGATGAAGAAATGAATCCCCTATCAGTAAAGCTGTGGTTACTTTACTGATAATGTACCGGACATGTTGGGAGAACTTGAAAAGTCAAGTTATACTATTTGATTTCAATTTCCTTCACTCGCGCACGTTTATGCACACACAATGGTTAATATATAATTCCAGCCCTTTTTTATGTCCCACTGCTGGGCACGGGCCTCCCCTCAATGCGAGGGGGGATTGAGGCCATAGTCCACCACGCTGGCCCAGTGCGGGTTGGCGGACTTCACACATCTTTCGAGGGGTTCTCTCAGACATGCAGGTTTCCTCACGATGATTTCCTTCACCGTTTAGCAAGTGATAATCTTGGTTGAAAGTGAGATTCGCACATGAAAAATCCCAGAGGTGTGAGCCGGGGTTTGAACCTGCAATCCTCGTTACCGAGGCAAGCGTTCTACCAACTTGGCTATCACTGCTGATGGTTAATATCCCGCTAATATTACACATTATTTATTCAACAAACGCATTGTATATATATGTTGCATGGATGGTCACGAGAGTCCGAAGTCCGCCATGCTATTGACTGCATGTCTCGCTCCAGACCATCGTTCCTAGGGTTACAGTAGTTGCGTTATCGCCTTTTTTTTTTTCTTTTTTTTTATTACATTATAGGCAAGTATTTGATCTCGATCTCACCTGATGGTAAGTGACGATGAGATCTACGATGGAGCATACTTGCCTAGGTAGGAAGGCGGCAGTAGATCGAGACGCCACATTCACTAGGCACATGCAGCGCAACTGATCTGACCCGCCATCCATGAATGGCAACACCGAACATCATGCCGGAACACGGCTAGGCCGCTTGGCGACATGGCTTTTTTCAGTGGGTGACGATATAGGCATGTATTTGATCTCGATCTCACCTGATGGTGAGTGACGATGAGATCTACGATGGAGCATACTTGCCTAGAAGGTACCTGTTCACTCTCGACTCTCCTCCAGGGTCGTAAGATGACGGAGTGTGATGTGTGTCTCCAGAAGATGCAGAAGGCCAGCCTCCGGATGCACAAGGCTACCAAACACGCCGGTCTGAGACCCGTTTGCGAGGTACGTGGCTTGGGCTGCTGTATCTTAAGATTCCTAGACCTTTGTCATTCCTGAAAACTATATACTAGCTCCGCCCCGCGGTGTTACCCGCGATTAAAAAGTTTAGTTACAAAAAAGCACGGTTCAGTAAAGTGACAGTTACTATGCCGTTGCTATTCGATTATGAATCGATTGTGTTAGCAGACTTGGGGCCCAGGATATATGTATATATCTATACAGATAAATAAAATTGGAATGTCTGTTTGTAATATTAAAATAACCGCTTTTTACTAAGTGCATTTGGATGTATACACGGTACATATACCAAAACAACATTTTTAAAAAAAAATTGTCTGTTTCTGCTAATCTCTGAAATGGCTGGACCGATTTTGACGGGACTTTT
Organism: Pheosia tremula; assembly: GCA_905333125.1. Classification (NCBI taxonomy): domain Eukaryota; kingdom Metazoa; phylum Arthropoda; class Insecta; order Lepidoptera; family Notodontidae; genus Pheosia; species Pheosia tremula. The sequence goes on along the minus strand of HG995425.1, from coordinate 567,883 downwards.
ACTCTAGGGAGTAACTTAGGCTACTTTTATTTTAGAAAAACTTTTTTGTCAAATACCACGCGGACGAAGTCGCGGGTAACAGCTAGTGTACTATATATATGTATATCATATACCCGTTCTGAATCACGTTGTACACTATATACGATTATTATAATGGTGTGTGCAGCACTGTGGCAAGTGTTTCGGCAACAAGCTCCGTCTGAACGAGCACTACCGCGCGCGGCACGGCTACGAGAAGCTCAAGTGCTCGTACTGCGACTTCGCCAGCGCTTCCAGCCTCGCCCTGCGGGTGAGAGATATCTTACATCATATTGCCAGACGAACACACCAACTGGGCCCACACAACAACACACAACACATATTGTATGGGATGTCTGTCAAAAGTGACAGTTACTATGCGGCTGCTGTTCGATTATGAGTCGATTGTGTTAGCAGACTTGGGGCCCTGTACGTTCTCACACCAAGCAACGCTTGTATTATGGGTACCGTACAATGGACTGAGGGCGAACTCAGTATAATTATAATAACTTATACACCGTGATCCAAAAACTGTATACTAACTTTTAAACCTACGCAAGGCAGAATATTGATGTCGGCTTAAAGAAATATAATAGATTTTTTTGTTCTATGAGCAAATAAAAAAATAATAATATCGCCAGATGAACACACCGACTATACGGTCCCACACTAAGCAACGCTTGTATTGTGGGTGACCCTGTATATAATACTTATATAGATATTAAACATCCATGACTCGGGTACAAACATTCGTGCTCATCGCACAAAGTTTGTCCCTACCTGCAGTGTGATTTTGAAACCTCGGAAATCGGAATCGGATTCGGAACGGTAGTTTGCGTCTACGAAGTTAGTTTAATAATGGTAGGAAATAGTAGAAAAAATATTGAACGTAAAATCTAAACTATTGCAGTTTCTTGTGATAAAAAGCTTCATACTTTTAACCACATAAATCAAACATTCAGTTGAACACTTGTTATTTTTGATATTCACGTTTCTAAGCCTACGTGTTAGTTTTTTTATTTTTTGTACCGATCTTTGTAAACTGACAAATCCAATGAAAAAAAAGTTTGTTTAATCTATGTCTGAGGTTTGTTTATTGTTGTTGACGAGAAAATTACAAATAACTAAAATGAACGTTGATTACCTATATAATTTGTAACATCATGTCACATAGATGCTCCATATTCGTGTAAAAATTAAAAACTGGGTTGCAAGGCTACAGCGCCATCTATTAAAAAAATTTGGCAACCGAACCTGCGTATTCACCCCTGTCTGTCCCTATAAAGTTTGAGTATGTGCTTTTGTCTTGTTAATAATGCGAATGAAATATTTTTTAAATGTATAATGACTAAATTGTATTAAAGTAAATAAATAAGTAGGTTGGTACCTAAATACATTTAGCTACACTGGGATTGCGTTGTATTTATTGTTTCATCCAAAAATACGGCTTTAATTATGCTATTAAAGCCAGTGCAATATCCAATAATTCGTATAATATCAGATTGAGTAAAAAAAAAAGACTAAATGCCATCGGAAAGACTTCCTACACATAAATCTCCTCGGAAAGTTATGGTCGGATCGGAATGATTTTCCGTCGACAAACGTCAACAATCTTCGAATTCGGAAATCAAAATAGCAATATTTGTTTACAAAGTTCGGTACAGCAAAAAGAATAATAAAAACATATAGGCCTAGAAACGTGAATATCAAAAATAACAAGTGTCTGACTTAATATTTCTTGTGTGTGGTTATAAGGTTGAAGCTTTTTATCATAAAAAACCCGTATTAGTTAAAATTTCGCGATCAATATTTTTTCTACTATTTCCTACCATTATTAAACTAACTTCGTAGACGCAAACTACCGTTCCGAATCCGAATCCAATTTCCGAGGTTTCAAAATCACACTGCTGGATTCGATTTCGGGACCCAAAGCACAAAAAGCAGTGTCACTACCCACTGAGCTAATCAGGTCGTCAATTACATAAATAATAATAATACCAGCCCTTTCAATGTCCCACACGTAGGTTTTCCTCACGATGTTTTTCCTCAAGTGATAATTGTGGTTGAAAATGAGATTCGCACACGAAATCCAGAAATCCCAGAGGTGCGAGCCGGGGTTTGGACCTGCGATCCTCGTCACCGATGCGAGCGTTCTACCAACTTGGCTATCACTGGTATTGCTTGGCTGTCTATTCTATGTCATAGATGTTTGATAACGTTTGTGTTATAGAACCACGAGCGGCGCCACCGCGGCGAGAAGCCGTTCGTGTGCGAATCCTGCGGCGCCAAGTTCCACGCCGCCTACCTGCTGGCCCAGCACCGGCACTCGCACCGCACCGAGAAGACTGTCAAAGTACGTACATACATTGCACACATTGGGTACTAGTTGTGACCCATAAGTTTTGAATGTATATATGTTTTTTTCTTTATTAAATCATAAGTAATTTCTAACTGGACACTTTCATTTCGTCGCACCTTTAAGACTTGGGAGCCACACCCTCCCACATACATTAATAGTCTTCGTGAATAAAAAATATTCTGTTTTTTTTTTAATTACATTATAGGCAAGTATTTGATCTCGATCTCACCTGATGGTTAGTGACGATGAGATCTACGATGGAGCATACTTGCCTAGGTAGGAAGGCGGCAGTAGATCGAGACGCTACATTCACTAGGCACATGCAGCGCAGCTGATCTGACCCGCCATCCATGAATGGCAACACCGAACATCATGCCGGAACACGGCTAGGCCGCTTGGCGACATGGCTTTGTTCAGTGGGTGGTGACTAGCCACGGCCGAAGCCTACCACCAGTAGAGTTGTCACCTGGTTGGCACCACCCAGGGTCACGTGTAGGGTATCTCGAGGGTATTTCATTCTCCTAAGGACGAAGGTGACTCGACCCCATTCACACTCGACCACATCTGATTCTGATGACCCATACGGTTTTTGTTATTTCCAGTGCGACCTCTGTCCGGCGACGTTCAAAGCGAACAACAGCCTGCACATGCACAAGCTGACGTGCCACAGCGCGTGCGTGTACAAGTGCGGGCTGTGCGCGCGCGCCTACCGCTGCCGCCACTACGCGCTCAAGCACCTGCGCCTCGTGCACGCGCACGCCGGGCCCGCGCCGCCGCTGCAGCGCGTGCCCGCGCAGCCCGTGCAGCACGCACAGCCCGTACAGCACGCACATCACGCATAGCACGTACAGCACGCACAGTCCGTACAGCACGCACAGCACGTACAGCACGCACAGCCGTAGCCCGGGATTCACTTCAGTGGGGCCTAGTCGAGGATTTCAATTAGGGGGGGGGGGGGGGGGTTTGGTTACGTAAATGTAACTATGTATAAAACGTGTATTAAGTATTTTAATGTAATTAAACTTGTTGTAAATAAACGATATTTCTTAGATTGTGTTATTATTTAATAGCCAGAGGGTTTGCTATTGGAGTGACCTCATCAAACTCGCTACAAGGTACATAGATGGCGCTGGCGATCCTCCAAACAATCCTGAAACGCGCTATGAGAGTTTTTGGAGAACGTAACATATATGCAAGGCCCCGACTGGCATGCCACCCGCCTGGCAGAGAAATCTTCCCTTTTCCGCTAAAACATGAAATTCATTGATTAATTTCTTATATTTAATACTACACACTGAAATAAAATTTCATTTTACGGATTTTATCGCTTTTATTTTATGTTTTTACGTTTCCGACGTTTCGGCTGCTTTACAGCGACCATGGTCACGGGAGGACTGAGGTGGTTGACGTCCTATTGACATAGTGAGAACTGGGGTAGCCTCATATTTAGTCGTTGCTTGCGGTCCGATCTACGCAGAAAGTGCTGACAGTGTCTCATTTCCAGCCCGTTCACTTACTAACCTTAAACTTGTCATTTATATCATAGTTCTCGCTTGATTGTACTTTGTCTCATCCCGAAATTGTCACATCGATGAAATAAAATGGATATGCAAATGGCCTCACCCACAACTTAGCGGGTATTTTGCCAATGTCAAGTAATTAATAGCAATAAAACATTAAATAAATACACATTATAAATAAAATAATGGATGTGACATTATGATATGAAAATGGCGTATTCGCAGCAGATACTGTGTGCACATTTTCACAAACCAACTGGCAACCATTCCATCAAACCTCGTCTCCATGGCAACGCAAACAGAACAAATGAATATTTGTAAACAGTCGCACAGAATTTTATTGACGTTCGCAACAAAAAAATTCAATATAAAAACACAATCATCGCTTTTGAAGTTAATAAAATGTCTACTTTAAGCGGTTACGATGGGGAGGCCGTGGGTTTCGAGTCGATAACCTTGAAAAAACGTCCCGAAGCGGACTCGGCTACGCAAACAACGGATTACAGCGAATCAGGCGTTGCTTCCCAGACGAATTTGAACAAGGATTGTGGCTCCGTCGCCACAGCCGAAGAACTGAACGCTCAAGACGACATCCTAAAAGAATACCCACCACCCGGCCTCAACGAATTCCTAAGAAAAGTCGTCCCAACGGTACTGGAACAATTGGACGAGAACGATCGAGAACTACTCTACAACTCCTCAGATTCCGATGAGGAGGAAGTATTATCAGCCAAGTTGTTTCAAGAGATCAAACTGACTGACTTACCGTTCAGCGGAGGGGGGGACGAGTCGCGATGCGTCCTGGACTTATCCTGGAGCAGCGCTGGCAACTCCCTAGCCGTGTCCATGGGCAAAAGTCAACACGAGAACTGGTGCACCGACGATGGATTGATCAGAGTTTTTACCATCAAACGTACATCGGGAGACACATTCATTCGAAGCTTGGACATCACTGAAAAAAGCTGCATTTCCGTTGTCAAGTACCACCCCTCCGTTGCAGCGTTATTAGCATACGGAACTTCTTGCGGTGACGTTGTGCTGTGCAATCTGAGTAATTTGGATGCTGTGTTACTGACTTCGCCATCTGGTACGCACGGGTCGAAGCGGGTGACGGCTTTGTTCTGGGCGGACGCGCCACTAGCCAACAGCTTCTTGACAATGCACATTATCAATACAGGGAAGCGCAGGGGCGCGTCAGATCACATCCTGATCTCCGCCGGCAGCGATGGCACGGTGTGCGTTTGGCAAGTGAACGCCAACTTGAAGATCTTCGAAAATATCGTCACGTATCTCGTGAACGGTTCCCGCAAGATGGCCGCTTTGGATATCAGCTGTTTTGATTTCATCAAAACGTGCCCCTTAAGGCCGAGCGATCAGAAAGTCCCGGACGACGTTTTTGTGGTGGGAACGAAGAGTGGGGAACTGTTCCTCTGCAAGACTAAGTCTTATCAGCCTATTGTGGATAGTAAGATGGTCGATCCGGTGTATGAAGTTTTCGATGGGCATAGGACGTGCGTCCTGGATATCGCCTTCAGCTTCCAGAAGCCTGGAGTTTTCGTGTCAGCGTCCATCGATTCGGAGTTGAGGGTCTATGATATCAATCAGACGAGTCCATTGAAGGTATGTGAATGATGCTGTGCAATAAATGTTACGTCGGCCAATCTCAACGGAGACTAGTCAACTGCGCAGGAGATACGATAGTGCTGAAGTGTGTGCGCAAGCGCAAGTGCACTGGGCCCCAAGTCTGCTAACACAATCGGTTCATAATGGAACAGCAACCGCATAGTAACTGACACTTTTGACATACAGTATCTGTCAAAAGTGACAGTTACTATGCGGTTGCTGTTCGATTATGAATTGATTGTGTGTGTTTAGTTTTTTTGCGATATTAACATTCTGCATTGGATGTCTCGATGTATTGAGTTTGCTTAAAAAAATACCTAAAGCAATACAATAAACCAAAGTTAGTAAAAGTAGCGGTTTTTACAAACCTTGGACTATTGTATCGCTTTAGGTATTTATTTAAACCATTGACATTTTGAATTTCGCGCCCTGACCTTGCGCTTCCACCTTAAGACTGGTCGCCGTGACCGAAATTCGGTCAGGACTAATTATTATCATGTTATGTGTTGATTAGGTCCTGTGCCTCGACACGCCGATCTCGTGCGTGGCGTGGCTGCCCAACAACCCGTGCGTGGTGGTGCTGGGGCTGGCGCGGCCCGAGGGCCAGCTCCTCAAGGTGTACAACGTGTCCAGCGGCCGCCCGATACCTGTGGACGGGCTCGGCGGCAGCGGCGGATGCGTCACCGCACTCACCATTAACCAGAGCGGGTGAGATATACGTTTCTAACTTCACTCCAAAGATCCCTCCCTAGTCCCCCTCTAGGATACTCATGGAATATATTCTGCTAATCTATACAAATAAATAAAATTGGAGTGTCTGTTTGTAATATTAAAATAACCGCTTTTTACTAAGTGCATTTGGATGTATACACGGTACATATACCAAAACAATTTTTTTTACAATTTTTGTCTGTCTGTCTGCCTGTTTGTTTCGGCTAATCTCCGAAATGGCTGGACCGATTTTGACGGGACTTTCGCTGGCAGATAGCTGATGTAACATGGAGTAACTTAGGCTACTTTTATTTTAGAACACCCCCCCCCCCCCCCCCCCCAACGACTGAATATCACAAAGGCTGCCGGTCTAAGAACTAAGAACGTGCGAGCGGGCTATTGCTAACGGTTGTGTCTTTGTTAAATACCACGCGGACGAAGTCGTGGGTTATAGCTAGTTTTAAATACGTAGGTTCACTGACTCAGGCTGTCAGTCGTCTGTGATAGGTACCTACTTAGATTATTATAAACGACCCCATTGCCACAGTTGGTAGGAACCCCGATTTCTGTGCCGAGGGTCCCGGCCTCAAGTCCCGGGTAGGGGCAATCTGTGTGATGAGCACGAATTGTTGTTCCCGAGTCATGGACGTTTTTATATCTCCATAATTATTACGGTGAAGGAATACATTTTGATGAATCCTGCATGTCTGAAAGAACCCCTCGAAAGACGTTTGAAGTCCGCCAACCCGCACTGGGCCAGCGTGGTGGACTATGGTCTACTCCTCGCATTGATGGGAGACCCGTGCCCAACAGTGGGTCATTAAAAGGGCTAATATTACGTATTTATATACCGGGCTCACCCCAAGTCAATTGTACGGTATACATAATACAAGCGTTGCTTAATGTGCGATCGTACAGGGCCTCAAGTCTGCTAACAAAATCAATTCATAATCGAACAGCAACCGCATAGTAAACGTCACTTTTGACAGATATTGTATGGGATATCTGTCAAAAGTGACGTTTACTTGGCGGTTGCTGTTCGATTATGAATCGATTGTGTTAGCAGACTTGGGGGCCCTGATTTCTGTGCCGATGTGCCGTGCCCCCCCGGCTTTAAGTCCCAAGTAGAGGCAAGCTGTGTGATAAGCGCGAATTGTTATTCCCGAGTCATGGATGTTTTTATATCTGCATGATTATTACGGCGAAGGAATACATTTTGATGAAACCTGCATGTCTGAGAGAGTTGTGTGGGACCGTACAGTTGGTGTTCGTCTGGCGATAATGTTATCATTGTTGCAGTGTGTGCCGCATCGCCGCGGGCGACTCGGATAGCAGCGTGCGAGTGTGGGAGCTGCCCTCGCGCCGCATCAGACTCGCGCCAGACGATTTCGAGTTTTAGTTTCATTCATTTAACTATTATTATTCGACGTCGCACGTGTTTCGTATTTATTGGCAGTCGCGCAACATAATTTAAGCGTTAGACTTTTTGCGGAAGAGGGATTATCTTCCAGCCGGGCGGGTGGTATGCCCCGACGGTTATTGTCGGGGTCTTGTATATATGTTGCGTGCTCCGAAAACTCTCATAGCGCGTTGCAGGGTTGTGTGGAGCCTCGTCATTTGTTCTGAATGTCGTCTGCAGCGCCATCTATGTAGCTTGTGGCGCGGTTGAAGAGGTCGATGCAACGCGGAATAAATATAAATAGATGTATTAGTTACCTTTCAGACGTTAATTAACCCTTAGTAGCCTGATTTACGAAAGTGATTTATTTTTAATATTACTGTGTTTAATGTTACTGTGTTTAATAATAATGACATTTGATTTTTATTTAATTTCGTTGGAAAGAATATTATACAACAGTAAAATACGTACAGCCAACCTATAAAAAAAACTAATAGTAATGTGAACATTCGGTTTAAAAGATTGGTATCTAAATTGAAACTCTAGGCTATTAAGGGTTAGTTGTAATTGCATCTGCTCAACACTTAAGTAACTCTTAGAAACGATATAATATTGGTGCCGACAATGTTATTGAACTAATAAGTCCTGCAAAATCTTAGTTAATTCTGTATTATTGCTCCGGTATACTGATACCCCAGCGATAACTTAGCTAAGTTAACCTAGCTTAGCTTGCGGTATACCTTGCTCTTTATGTAAGCCCAACTCTGCGACATTTTGTTGCCCAATGAATACGGGACCGAGTCGAGTCTTAGATTATATTTTAATTATATTTAGTAAACAATAAAAGACAATTTAAAACAATGACTTCATTTTATTTTATCAATTATTACAAACTAAAGGAATTCGTATTCACAAGCTTATAATGTACAGTCAGCGGTTCAGCACTTGCCTGTCAGCCGCTGAAACAAGCAATCGTAACATTACGGACCAACTGAGGCTCAATTCTCAATTTTTTCTCAATAAAAAATATTCTGATTCTATAAAAGCTACAGGGACCCAATTCTGCTGATGTACAAACGCTTCAGTGGAGTGTCGATAGCGTGTCGATTGAATGATTTTAGACATTCGGTAGTCTACTAGTTGTTCAAGACCAGCGGCTTTCCACTGACCAGCCACTCAACTGCCATAGAACTATTTCGTATTCTGTACTTCAGTCGCGTATCAATATAATGTAGCTAAGTAATGGTATTCTACTCGTTATCTGACGTTGCTAGCAGTCGACACAACCATTGACACTGAAGTGAGACTCCATCGCGACGACATTATAGTTTTAGCAGAATAGACAATCTGTTACAGTCGTAATGGAACCTCAATAGTGTGTCACTGGAATGGGAGTTGTATGTCATTTTATTTAAATTAGCAGAATTGGGCCCCTGAGCTACGCAGTTGGTAGTGACCGTGCCTTCTGCGCCGAGGGTCTCAGGTTCGAATCCTGGTAGGGACAAACTTTGTGTGACGAGCACGAATGTTTGTACCCGAGTCATGGATGTTTAATATCTATATAAGTACTAGCTGCGCCCCGCGGTGTTACCCGCGATTAAAAATTATGTCCCCTTTACCGGTATAAAAAGTAGCCTATGTGCTATTCCAGACTATAACCCATCTCTGTGCCAAATTTCATCCAGATCCGTTCAGCCGTTCTGGTGTAATTGAGTAACAAACATCCATCCATCCAAACTTTCACATTTATAATATTAGTGGGAAGTGGGATTATATATTGCGTTCGCCCCCTAGTCCATTGTACGGTACCCATAACACAAGCGTTGCTTAGTGTGGGACCGTACAATTGGTGTGTTCGTCTGGCTCGGTGCTGGCGGTGGCGGACCTGTCACTGCTTGGCGCGGCGCGAGGGCTCGGTGGCGGTGGGCGGCGGCGGCGGGCCCTTCTTCTCCAGCTCCTCCAGGTAGCCCGTCAGGATCTGCTGCCGCTCCTCCGGGATGTGGTCCAGGGCGGTGTACCTGCCGCGCATGGCCAACACTTATTACAAGGAACAGACGAAACGGGACAGAGGGTAGGACGGTAGCGTATCATTAGCTGACACTGCGACGGCGTATTATTACTGCGACATTGCGATGGATTAGCGCGACACAGACTGCGTATCAATGGCGATCTGACAATGAGAAGGCGTATCATTCCTGACACTACGTAGGCGTTTCATTAGCACAACCTGACACTGCGAAGGCATATATTACCACGATCTGACACTACAACGGCGTGTCATTTACTTGATATGACACTACATATGCGTATTATTAGCGCGACACTGCGACGGCGTATCATTAGCGCGACACTGCGACGGCGTGTCATTAGCGCGACACTGCGACGGCGGATCATTAGCGCGACACTGCGACGGCGTGTCATTAGCGCGACACTGCGACGGCGTATCATTAGCGCGACACTGCGACGGCGTATCATGAGCGCGACACTGCGACGGCGTATCATTAGCGCGACACTGCGACGGCGTATCATTAGCGCGACACTGCGACGGCGTATCATTAGCGCGACACTGCGACGGCGTATCATTAGCGCGACACTGCGACGGCGTATCATTAGCGCGACACTGCGACGGCGTATCATTAGATCGACACTGCGACGGCGTGTCATTAGCGCGACACTGCGACGGCGTATCATCAGCTCTCCCCCCTCACCTGGCGTCGTGTCGCAGCGCGTCCAGCACGTGCTGCAGCGCGGCCGGGTTGTCCTTCACCGCGGCCAGCGTCTTGTGCGTGACGCAGCGGCTCTCCAGCAGCAGCTGGCGCAGCGCAGTCTTCGCGGCGCTCTGCTTGTCGCGCTGGTAGTCGCGGAACTCGCGCTCCATCTAAACACAATCAATCAAAGATGTATGTATGTAGATCCTGGCTTACAGGAGTAGCAGTGGTGGGAGTGTGTGGCGGGACTAGACCCAAAAAAAAAATCAACCAATCAATTGCGCCACACGAACACATCGACTGTATGGCCCTAAACTAAGCAACGCTTGAATTACAAAATGAGATGCGCACGTGAAAATCCCGAAATCTGAGATGTGCGAGCCGGAGGTTTGAACCTGCGCACCTTGTCTGCAAGACGAGCGTTCCAGCAACTTGGCAATCACTACTTACAATACTATGTAATCGTCAAAAAATGCCGCAGGTTGTTATTTTTTTTTTGTCAAAGTCAAATCGTTTATTTCGTATAGGCCTAAGGGGGCACTTACAAATTGCACGAGATCTACGATGGAGCACACTTGCCTAGAAGGTACCTGTTCACTCTCGACTTGAAAACACCTACAACACTTATTCTACGACTAGCTGTTACCCGCGACTTCGTCCGCGTGGTATTTAACAAAGACACAAACGTTGACAACAGCCTGCTCGCGCGTTCTGAGCCCGCGGGACGCATTTCAGGTTGTTGCTATCAAACTTAATCAGGCGCTGCGCTGCAACATTGGTTTTAATTTTTTTTCGTGAGATCCTATTTTTTTTTCTAAAATAAAAGTTGCCTAAGTTACTCCTTGTTATATCAGCTATCTGCCAGTGAAAGTCCCGTCAAAATCGGTCCAGCCATTTCAGAGATTACCCGGAACAAACAGACAGACAGACAGACAAAAATTGTAAAAAATGTGGTTTTGGTATAGGTACCGTGTATACATCCAAATGCACTTAGTAAGAAGCGGTTATTTTAATATTACAAACAGACACTCCAATTTTATTTATATGTATAGATTTTACCGGCCATTTGGAACGAGATCAAGTGAACCAGCCCTCCGCGGCGAGGCGGGCGAGGCGGGCGAGGCGTGCACGTACCTGCGAGGCGCTGCCGTAGGCGGGCGCGGCGGGCTCGGCGGCCAGCAGCGCGCGCACGTCGCGCCAGTGCGCCGTGCACGCCACGCCGCGCTCGCCCAGCAGCGCGCGCAGCTTGTCGCGCCGCTTGCTCGCCAGCGCGCTCGTGTGCTGCATGAACAGCCGCTCCTGCACCCAGCGGCACACGCCCGGCCACGTTACGGGGAGCACACCACGCAGCGATGCGAGGGAACACACCGCGCAACGATGCGAGGGAGCACACCGCGCAACGATGCGAGGGAGCACACCGCGCAACGATGCGAGGGACCACACCGCGCAACGATGCGAGGGAGCACACCGCGCAACGATGCGAGGGACCACACCGCGCAACGATGCGAGGGACCACACCGCGCAACGATGCGAGGGAGCACACCGCGCAACGATGCGAGGGACCACACCGCGCAACGATGCGAGGGAGCACACCGCGCAACGATGCGAGGGAGCACACCGCGCAACGATGCGAGGGAGCACACCGCGCAACGTTGCGAGGGACCACACCGCGCAACGATGCGAGAGAACTCACCCTGCAACGTTGCGAGGGAGCACACCGCGCAATGTTGCGAGGGTAATACCGAGACAGTGCTCGCAGACGAGTAAATAAACCCTCAAATGTATACAAGTTTTATAACTTAAACCCTCAAATTTATACAAGTTTTATAACTTTATCACACGTCATATAGTACTGAGCAAGGCAAGACTTGTTTTTTACAATATGGCCTCACTCGCCTTTGGGCAAGTAAGTATTTTGCCACCGTCAACTGGATGTTTTTAAATGTGTGGAAATTTACAACCTAGCTCCTAGTTTCCGTAAGGGAAAAAATTACAACCTGGCTCCTTTGCCTTGGAGACAAATTTACAACCTGTGGATCCTAAAGCTTAGGGTGAAATTTAGTTCCGGAGACAGTCGAGGAGGCGATTCGAATCATCACAAAACGATTGTCATTACAATCTAGACCAGGGGTTCCCAAACTTATTTTGACTACATTGAGAATGAATTATTTTTTTGGACCCCCATTTTGTCACTTATACTTAAAAGCCACTATAACTTCAAATTAAATTACTTATTGTAAGCCTCTACACAACGCCCCCATTTTCTTGGAACGAAGTTCCTTATCGCGCGTTGCGAAAGGGCTAGACGGAAAAAAATAAGACGAAAAATTAAGAGGAAAAGTTGTAACGACACATTTTGCATTTACATAATGGTCAGTATTTTCGAGAAATTGCACAAGTGCATCCGTGGCGCAATTGCCTAGCGCGTTCGGCTGTTAACCGAAATGTTGGTGGTTCGAGCCCACCCGGGGGCGATATATTTTTGTTTCCCAAAATTATTGATTTTTTGTACATAATAAAGGAACTTCGTTCCATCCGGATGTCCCTTAACACCTCTCAAGTTTTTTCTCTCTTACCGCCCCTCTTTACTCTTACCCCCTTCTGGCCTGCAGCTCCCACAAGGGGACATTATCCCCCACGTTGGGAAAGGCTGATCTAAAGGAATCTATGGAATGGGTAATGAGTTGGTGACTGAGCGACCGCTCACCTTGTCGTCTTTGGTGAGCAACTCGGCTAGCGTGTACCGGTGGTCCTTCTTGAGCTGCTTCTTGGCGTCGCGCCACGGCAGGTCCGGGTTGCGGACCAGGTCCGCCAGCAACGCGTTGAAATGCTAACACAAACACACATATATTGCATTGATCAAAAATGTAAAAGATCTTTATAAAAGAAGAGAACGGTCCCATTGACAGATTTGGTTATACCCACAGGGTCCCGAGTTTGAATCTCGGTGGGTGCGAATTTAGTGTGATAACCACGACTGCTTGTACCTGAGTCATGAACAATTTTATATCTCCCAGTAATGTAGACACTGGGCTCGCCCCCAGTCTATTGTACGGTACCCATAACGCAAGCGTCGCTTAGTTTGGGACCGTACAATCGGTGTTCTTCGGGCGATATAATTACTATAGAAAACCAGGCGGTACCAGCTCACCTGCACAGCCTCGTCCCTCTTATGGTACTCTCTCTCCTTGTCCCTGTCTCGCAGGCTGGTGGCCAGCGCGCGCTGCACCTCTCGCTCCCTCTCCTTGATGGAAGCCTGCGCGCGCGCCTCCTTCTCCCTGGCGGCCGCTTCCGCGTCGCTACCGGCGCCCACCTCCTCTGGTTCCGGTTCCGGTTCCTCCTCCCCCGCCGGTGGCTCCTGATGTCATTTATCACGGCACGATATCAATGCGCTGTTCTAATGTTGCGCACGCGCACGCAGCGTGGGTCCGATTGTTAGGCTGTAAACTACGGCTATATATAGCTGAAGCAAAGCATAGCTTCTCCTCGCGTCGAGGGGGGCATCACCCTGACACCCTCCTTGTTAGAGTAGACGCCTATTTATACATCCTACAAATTCCATTTACTTAAATGTTATTAAAAAAATTATTAACAGTTGAACAAAGTGTGGTTCCGGAACCTCAGCTTACTTGACCACAATTATTCTTTCAAGAGGCCCAATCCAAATACATACACTTCTCATAGAATGCGATGCAATGGGTAGCCCCCCCCCCTGAAGACAGTACATATTTTTGACCATTTTCAATAACGAAATAAAACTTTTATTTTATGTTTTTACATTCCCGACGTTTCGGCTGCCTTACGGCAACCATGGTCACGGGAGGACCGAGGTGATTGACGACCTAGTGTCATAGTTCGAAACGGGGTACCCTCATATTTAGTTGCTGCTTGCGTAAACGATAAAATGAACGCGATAAAATCTATAAAATAGATTTGTGTCTACTATTCGCGTTAATATAAGAAATCATTTTTAAATAAATATTTTTATTCCCACTAAGAAAACGGACTCTTCGTACTCCATAGCAGATTTTAACCCTTAATAGCCTAGAGTTTCAATTTTGATACCAATCTTTTAAACCGAATGTTCACATTACTATTAGTTTTTTTTTTATAGGTTGGCTGTAAGTACGTATTTTACTGTTGTATAATATTCTTTCCAACGAAATTAAAAAAAAATCAAATGTCATTATTATTAAACACAGTAATATTAAAAATAAATCACTTTCGTAAATCAGGCTACTAAGGGTTAAACAAACGGCAGGGAATAATGAAATGATCGTTGCACAATATCAAATTTATTGACACATTCCTTAATTATTAATGATTCGAAACAAAATAATAGCTCATATAAAACTATGTACACACTATAGCTCTATAACTTATAATAACATAAACATGTACTTTGTTAGGTTAGCTAAATAATTTGTTAAATTTTCGTCATTCGGCTTTCGGTCTGATGACTGAACGAATTCAAATCTAATTTCATGTCACTAAGCGAATTGATAGAGTTTAAAAATAAACAACTGTAGCTCGCGATAACTAAATAATTTTCCAAATCGGTTCATAAATGACGGAAGCTTGAGGTAAGAATCACAATAAAAAAATTCAACCGAATTGAGAAGCTCCTCCTATTTACAAATTCGGTTAAAAAGCGACACTTTAAACTGTACACCTAAAACGCGTCGAACCGACTAACATCTTAGAGGAGTTCGGTGTAGCTGGCTTCGATAATTATCGATCAACTTGTTTGGTTTATAATTGGAAAAGTTGACAAGCCGAGGGTCGGTGGTGGGTTTCATCTTCCCCATTTGTTGAACAATGGATTTCCCCCAAGTGTCGCCTAGTTCTATCAATTATGGTAATGAATTATTTTAAAAATAATATTTTCTGTAACTTTATCGATATTACTTTTGGACATTCCATAGATGTAAAATAAAAAATATATACTTTACAACTTTTGTTTGATTTAAAAAAAAGGGTATCGCGACAGGTTTGCCGATTTGACGCCAACAGCTTTTTAGTCAATGATCGCGGTGTAACATTTGCTGAGTGAACGAAATGAAATCAATCGATCGATTAAAATAATATATAGTCCTACAGATAGCCATTCAAAAAACATTTAGTATTATAATATTAAACATTTATCCACAATTATATTATATAAGGTGTGTAGCGACTACTTCAACCCGCACCACAAGCTACGCAGATGGCACTACAGACGCATTCAGAACAATAGACAAGTGACGTCACAATCCTGAATCGCGCTATCAGAGTTTTCGGTGCAAGTAACATATACACAAGATCCCGACAATAACCGTCGGGGCATAGCGGCCGCCCCGCCAGGCATACCACCCGCCTGGCTGGATCGACATGATTTTTTGCATACGTAGTGGTAGTTTAGGGGTCAGAAAATGACATAGGCAAATTTTTATCCCGAAAAAATGCACGGTTCCTATGGGATAGCATACAGGAACCGTGCATTTGCAAAAGGACAAAGAGGAAAAGGATATCTTTTTAATCGTGGGTAACACCGCGGGGCGTAGCTAGTATTTCTATATAATATAATTGGGGATAAACCAAATTCGTGTATAACATTGAACATTTATCGTTTGACATCCATTTTATATATTATTGATTTTATTTAAAAACTATGCAATTACATTCAATAGTGTTTAGGCGTGTTCAGAACAGAGGCTGTGTCGGCTGTGCCGAGCCAAATATCTGAACAGGCGGTACATTGAAGAGCCGTATGAATAAATCGATCTCATCTATGCCCTCTACAGATTCCATGCGTTTACTATACAACACGTCAAGTGCGGGACTATTCGTAACTGTATATATACTGTATGTTATAGTCTACCGTATTCATACATTTTGTATGGAGAATTGAATGTTTAAAATACCGTCCGCTAGAGGCGTCAGTACTTGTAGGTTTTAAATCACATTCACCTACAAGCTACCTCTCCTTCTATCGCATAACTCTTATCTTTTCTGACGCGCGGCAGCCCACAGCACGGGCCTCCAATTTACTTCTATCTTGGTGCCTCAATTGCGGAGTGCACTAGGCTTCAAGTAATCACTCAAGAGTTGAGATCGATTTATTGATACGGGCTTAAGAAACCGTTTCTCCATCAATTTCACGGCTGTTGTTATAAGACACCCCGCGCACTAGGCAGCCTGGCTGCGGCAGCCAGTAAATCATATGACGTTGTATGGGAGCCCGCGCACTAGGCAGCCATGAATTCCCGGCTGCGGCAGCCAATACAACGCGCCTGTTTGCACGGCAGCCAGAGCGTGTATAGGCGAATGTATGTGGCTGCCATCAGTCTCCGCGCACTAGTTGTAACAGCCAGACGAATTTTGGGTTTCGAACTATAAAAAAAAATTACTTTCGATACAGAGAAACGGAAGGATCTCGGAATAGTCATCGATTGGCTGCTATAACTGGCTGCGCAAATATTCTGGCTGCCGCAGCCAGGCTGCCTTGTGCGCGGGGGCTTTAACGCGGCTGGCGATGTTAAAAAGCCGTGTGTAGTCCGCCAGCCCGCACTGCGACACCGTGGTGGACTATGGCCTCAATCCTGCTCGCATTGCGGGGACGCCCATGCTAAGCAGTAGGACATTCAAAGGCTATTTCATAGCCCAGTCTCTCATGATGAATAATTTCGCCATACGAACACGCCAATATAGGATCCCACACTAAGCAACTCTTGTATTGTGGGTACCGTACAATGGACTGAGAGCGAACTCAGTATATAATACTTATATAGATACTAAACATCCATGACTCGGGTACAATCATTCGTGCTCATCACACAAAATTCGTCCCTACCAGGATTCGAGTCCGAGACCCTCGGTACAGACAGCAGGAGCACAACCAACTGCGCTAATAAGGTCATCAACGCGAGCGAGATCAGGGCCCCAAGTCTGCTAACACAATCGATTCATAATCGAACAGCAACCGCATAGTAACTGTCACGTTTGACACATTGTATGGGATATCTGTCAAAAGTGACAGTTACTATGCGGTTACTGTTCGATTATGAATCGATTGTGTTAGAAGACTTGGGGCCCTGGCCATAGTCCACCACGCTGACCTAGTGCGGGCTGCGAACGTAACACGACTTTGGAGAACTGTGTAAGGTCTGTTAAACATTCGCGAGGTTTCCTCACGAGATTTTGGGTGAGATGCTACTTGTATTATCTATATAAACTGTCTAAATCATTAAATTCACATAAACCAACGCTAGAGCCGATTCTGCTCACCCTGCTGCGATTATGAACCTTAAAGATATGTACTAAAACATTTATTTAAATACGCAAGTATTTATTAAATATAGCTTCCACTTAGGGGTCATCCATAAATTACGTCACGCGAATTTCATGAATTTTTGACCCCTCCCCCGTCCTTGTTACAACTGGTCACATTTGTGAGACCCCCCTACCTAGTGTGATGTCACATATTTTACATTTAGAAATTTATGAAATTAAAACAGCAGTGTTCAGAAATTTTTATTTCCATTTCAATTATTTTTCAATAAAATCAATAGTTCTAATACTTAGATATGAAATATTATATTTTGAAAAAATGTGACGTCACAAAATTTGGGACCCCTCCCCGCCCATTGTCACACAATGTCACACTTCGTCGACCCCCTCCCTCCCCCCCTTAACATGTGACGTAATTTATGTATGGCCCCTTTTTAAAATGTAGGTAGATACCAATCTCGAGACGGTCCTCCCGAGAGAAGCCGGGGCGTGGCGCTTGTGATACGATCCAGTAATGGTTATACTAAGTCTTGAGCCTGCACACCTGCGTATAAGTAACTCTTCTTCTTTTTTTACGAAATGAAATGCGATGAAATAAAATGGATATGCAAATGGCCTCACCCACAACTTGGCGGGTATTTTGCCAATGTCAAGTAATTAATAGCAATAGCACATTCAATAAATACACATTATACATAAAATAATGGATGTGACATGACGATATGAATATGGCGTCTCATTATGTCAAGTCGTAACTACGAAATGACAATTTAAAAAAATATATTTTGTTGTCAACAAAACATCGGCGGCGACTTCTTGTGATCACATATTCTTTTTTTAAATTGACGTACCGCCATTCTGACCGCCATTCATGGATGGCGGGTCGGATCAGTTGCGCTGCATGTGCCTAGTGAATGTAGCGTCTCTATCTACTGCCGCCTTCCTACCTAGGCAAGTATGCTCCATCGTAGATCTCATCGTCACTTACCATCAGGTGAGATCGAGATCAAATACTTGCCTATAATGTAATAAAAAAATATAGTTATTAAAAATGTGCATCAGAAGCGCATGTTCAAGACTTAGTATACCATTTCTGAATCATTCCGTTTAGTACATCCAGCGAGCTAGCACACTTGTAACACACAAAGCAACGCTTGTATTAAGGGTACCGTACAATGGACGGACGGCTAACCCAGTATATAATACTTATATAGATATTAAACATCCATGACTCGGGTACAAACATTCGTGCTCATCACACAAAGTGGAACGCTCAGCAAAGAAAGCAGGGTCACTACCAACTGTCGTCGCAAGTCGTGTGGATTGTTAGTTCGAGAGGCTAACGACATTGCCAGTAACCTGTTAACCTATCATTGCGAATAGCCTTGTTAAGTCCATGCACTTTGTTGACAGTAATATTAAAAAAAAACCGTTCAAAACTAGCTGTCAATATTTACGTAAATCAATAAATGTCACAGGTAAATTAGCTCGTTGGATGGACTATACAATGTACTATTTCTATTGAAATTAATTAAAATAATATTTATATGTCAATTCGAATCATTCTTCCTAAATATAAGCTATATTATAATTACGTTATATAAAACACATTAATAATATTTAATTATAATTACACGCCAAAGTCTGGTAAGAATGTTTTCGTTTGGTACTTGATCAACATCCATTCTCTTAAAGATCCTGGATCCAAATATGATTCCAAAGCCGTTGTACAGATTTAGAAATCTGTATATTCGGTGGACCAGTGCGTCTAGAACGGCCTCGCGAGGCACATTGCTCACACGAGGCAAACGCTCGCGCTGCCTCGCTTGAGCACTGTCATCTGTCCTTAGCATCGATGTCAGCTCGCGCGCGGCAAGCGGACGAGCCAGCCTCGCGAGGCAGCGCTGCCGGTCTGGAAACGGCTCATCAATGAGTACCGATATCGGACGGCTTAGTACTAGTTTTGACAGCTTCACTTAAGTTATTGGTAAATACGTTAAAAATCCATACTCTCGTTCTGGTATGAGATACTTGAGATGCGCGTTGTCCTCACGACGGTTCGCGAGTTCAAATCCTACCATGGACCATTGCCGTGAGCCCGCAGCGAGCAATCACCTTAGCCGGAGGGGCTAACATGACTGCCAGTTAGTATAAACCTCACATAAAAAAACTGTTTTAAAAAATACACCAAACTCAATAGTTTTCTTTAAAAAGGACGTGACATCATGTACGTACGGTCCTAGATCTATGTCACATATACATGATCCTGTAACATCCCCGTCAATCACTAATCTAGATTATAATATACAATTTCTAATAACTAAAGTATATATTTACAATTTTATTCAAAATATGCTTGTTGATAATAATCTGTTTCTATTCCTGAGATATTCAGCAATACTAAGGGAAAACCAGACTTTATTCATATAAATGTTGCCATAGAAATGTAAAGCTTATTGTAGTTGAGGGGAGCGGCGGGTTGAGTGGAACAAACCAATTTTAAGAGTCAACTTAGTCGACTATTGCTATACAGAGTGGTAAAGAACGCGTATACTGCCTTTGACCTAGCGCTTCTTTGATCGCATATGTAATTATTATGTGTAGACAGTATTCCGATATGTCGACTTTAAAAATATTTTTTATTTGCATTAACATTTTTTTCTATTAATTTATCAAATTTCTGTCATAATAATGACAAATGCTCTAAGTAGACGCAGGCTTCAAGGTTAGTATACTCTTCCTGAACCAACCTGTATATAGATTATTAAATGCCCGCGACTCGGGTAACCAATTGTGTTCATCGGGATTCGAATTCGGGACCAATAACGTACCGCTTCGACACGACACTTGTCAACATGATTCGTGTAAGCCGGGCATAAGCGACAAGATCATTACTTAAGAGTCCATACACTTGTCATATTTATTTACAGTTTTAGGTCTGTCGACACACAAGCGGTATGCTCCGCCGGCTGCGAGAGCGCATACTTCTTGTGTCTGAGCGGACCGCTATACCTGGGCCCCAGGACTGCTAACACAATCGATTCATAATCGAACAGCTACCGCATATTAACCGTCACTTTTGACAGATATCCCATGCAATATCTGTCAAAAGTGACAGTTACTAAGCGGTTGCTGTTCGATTATGAATCGATTGTGTTAGCAGACTTGGGGCCCTGCATCGTCTCACTGAACCCGCCCTCACCTCGTATCTAAATTAGTAATCGCAAAAATTCACAGCAGACGTGGTCTTAGACATTTGCCGATATTGTGCTCTCGCTCGCACTCGTGTGCCTCACGGAAATATGCAATTATTTCTATTGCTCAGACAAATACATAGTGTAAGTTAAATACCGCAAAAACTCAATACTCTGATGTACACTCAGACTGATTCGAATCATCAAAAATTAATTGACTTATGCATTATTGTAAGTTATCTGCACTTTTAATGTTCTAACATATGAAAAAGAACTGCACCCAAAATATTGTATACAAGGTGTTTCAGAAAGAGTACACTAAGCGTCGAACCTGCACTTCTCTCGCGCATTTGTCAATCACATGTCAAGTCAAAATTTCGATATTTCGATTTTAAAAATAAATTTTGCAACCAATACAATGAGAATTGGGATTCTTTAATTTTTTTTTAAATTGACATTTCCAAATTCTGACAGCAACATAGTGGTTACAGATACGATCAATACGCTTTTAAGGTTCAAAGATGAGTATACTATTTCTGAAATACCCTGTATAATAAGTAATAAATGGCAAGAATCCTCTATCAAAAATGTGGGTATGCCAAAAAAAAATTAAAATGAAAAAAAAAAAAAAAACAATTTTATTAAAAAAATACTTTTACTCTCGACTCTGAGCTTAACATTTATTGCGTTATTTCACATACACGCTGTATTATCAGTCACTCAAAATACAATCTGTAAGCGAACTGTTTCGTGCCCCCGTCTGCCCCGGATTCTTTGTGTACACTAAAATAACATATATCGCTCTACTTGGCGGGTGCACCGCCGTGCCCCCAGATATTACATAAAACTGATATTTAAGGTGGAAGCGCTAGTTAAGGGGGTGAAATTCAAAATATCATTTTTTTACGAAAAATTGAAACATGCATGGGTCATAATTATTTTCTTAGCTACTACTACATATATACTACATATTATAAACCATTAATTTATATATTGTAGCGACTTTTTAAACCTCGCCACCAGCTACACAGATGGCGTTGCAGACGACATTTAGAACATTTGGTTACTGTCGGGAGCTTGTATATAAATGTTACGTGCTCCGAAAACTCTCATAGCGCGTTGCAGGATGGTGTGGATAATTGTCAATTGTTCTGAACGCATCTGCAGCGCCATCTCTGTAGCTTGTGGCGCGGTTGAAGAGGTAGCTACAATCTACAAAATTAATTTCAACTGACACAACACTCCATACTTAGTAAGGACAGCTATGTTTACAAACTTCGAGACTATTGTATGGTTTTAAATAAACGTTACCGTAACCCTAATGCAAAATGCAGACGTCGCAAAAAACTAAAAGGCATAGTAAAGATTTTTTTTTTGTAAATAAATAAAAAACCATTGAAATTTTGAATATTGCCACCTTGAACTAGCGCTGCCACCTCAACTATGAATATTATCTTCACATTGTGGCAATGTACCTATTGTATTGTTTAACAGAAATGTGGGTAGGTGGACATTGAAAAAACAATAAAAACACCGCGTGGTAGCGTAAGCTACATTCCTCACCAAATCAGGCCGCAGGTTCGATTTCCGTACGGTGTAAATCGGGCATTCTCAAAGTGGTCGACATAAACGAAAACTGTTTTTGGGGTCGACGAGGTCTAAAAATCGAGCCCTATTAATGAACACAAGTTCTTATTTGAAACTTTCAAGATACTGTATAAGTTGTGTTGCGTGCACCAACTTGTTATAAGAATGACTAATATTTGAGTAGGAAGTATCATTATTGTACTTTTAAAAAACTCAACAAAACATTATTATTTTGTATTAATAAGAAAAAGAAACTACAGATAGGATTTTTAAATTAATTTGGCTATGGGGGTCTGAGGTTCATTTGGAAAACGGTTCTCTTGCCCAAAATAGTTTGTGAATCTCTCGTATAAATGTTCCAGTCTAATGTAATCCGTGAAATTGAGACAACATACTACCCACATTTCTAGAGTCCTATGAACTCAAAAACCGGTCATAGAGCATACACTCCGAAGACCGTAGAGGCTCTAACATCGGCGCCTGCGCAGCGGTGCGTGCACACCGTCAACGATTGCCACTATCAAACTACCCACATTTCTGGGAGTCCTATAAACTAAAGAACCAGTTCATCCGCGCACTATGTACGTCCAACTTGGAATCATCGTTTACAAAAAACGTATCTCAAACACTAATCTTTCTCGCTCTTCTTGCGTTTCCTCTTCTCCGTCTTCTCGCCCTTCTCCACCTTCTTGGGCGTCTTCTTCGGCTTGACCTCCTCCGGCTCCGGGGACTGGAACTCCTGTTTCCGCTTCTTGGGTGGCGGCTTGATGGGGGATTTCTCAGCTTTCTTGGGTGTGGTTACTTCTTTCTTGGACGACCTCAGCTGTTTGGGTGGGGGCGCCTCCTCCTCGGGCGTTGTGGACTTGGATTTGACCGACTTGTCGGAGGGCGAGTCCTGTGTTTTCTTGGAGGACTTGGAGCGGGACGACTTGGAGTCGTCCTCGCCGGGTATGCCGAGTATGTCGGCCCACTGGTCGGGGGGCGGGGTCGGTTGTTTCCGCTCCTCCTCGGTTGCGGCCTGCGACACACGGAGCGACATTTTTGAGACGGTGCTTTCGAGATTAATATACAGTGTGATTCAGAACGGGTGTGCTAAGCCTTGAACGTGCGCTTCTTTCGTGTATTTGTGATCATTATGTGAAGTCAGAATATCTACAACAAATTAAAAAAAAAAATGTTTTTTTTTTTTTAATTAACATGTCGACATTGTGCCCTCAAATAACGATCACAAATGCGCTAAAGACGCAAAGGTTCAATAGTAAGTATACACGTTCTGAATACCGCTGTATAATTATGGATTCAAATTATAAATCGGCGGCCCTGCATCGGACTTTACAACGGTAGCTTACTATGACACGGCCTTAGAATTAAAAATACAATACATTTATAAATAATGAAATAAAAAAACTCGAAAAGCATATTAAATTTTATAGTAGTATCACAAATTATCTGAAGATTCTCTGCAACTCTATCAAAGAGTTGTTTGTTAATTTAAAAATAACTAAACATAATGAACATTAATTTTAAACCACCATTGCAGAGTATTGTTCGCACTGCCGAGTTCAATCACAAACAAAACGCGTAGTGGCTACGCCGATTTTGATCGTGTAACTATTCGCAGATTAAAAATTAAATTTGCATGCTGATCGAATTGCAGAGTTGCAGAGAAAGCGTGCTCGCATGTTTCCCTAAGGCCGTGTGTCATATTCTGCGGGCTTCGCTACCGTTTGACTCGAGGGCGTCTAAGGTCCCGTTGTGACAGCAAACATTTTAGCCACTCATCAAAATGAACAATTGCCAAGTTGTTATAACATTATTCTTTGTACTAAGAGTAGATTTTAGAATATCTAACATCATCATGTTTAGCTAATTCCTTTTTGAAATGCGTCAAGACACAATACAAAAAGGAACTAGCAAAACTTTTAACCAATAGTACTCGCTCATTTCCAATATTGGTTTGTCAGTGGGGAATTGAGCGCTCGCTATTGGTTGGTCGTTCGGAATTGAGCCGGTATATTCATGTCGACAGTATCCTTTATGAGATATATACTACTCTGACCATTACAAAGAAATAAGAATAATGTTGTAAATTTGCCCTTTTACTCAAATGGACTATTAATTTCCAATGACGATTTTTTTAAATTAGATAATGGCTAAAATATTTGAATAAATAACGCTTCGATAAACATTGTAAGCCCTTGCTGTTACTACGAACGCACTTTAATAGCAGATATGTTACAATGTCTAGTTGCAAAGTTTTTATCACTATTGATCGACTTGATGAGTTTTTTTTTAATGAAAAGAACTCAGCAACTTCTACAGTCCGTGCGTTTTAAGACGGCGAATACGGACCCCGGTCTGTGAGGTCGAGTTCACGTATTTGTTGACATAGATCTAGGATCATACACTAAATGTCCGAATGACGTGCTAGATTTATGATAATGTACACTCGGTGGCAATGAATCCGGGTCCCCAATAAACCTTAATATTTGAGAAACTAAGAATGCTAGCTTTTTCAAACAAAACGTATTTTATAGCCTATTTAAGACTACTCAAATAAAATTTCTTGGTTGCTGAAATGCTAAAACAATATATTGAATCAAACTACGGATTCAATTAATTTGGTTTTTTTTCAGTAACATAAAAGAATGGCGTGTTTTTGGTACTCAAAATGCAAAATGTTGAAGAATGCATAAAAAATCATACAGAAATACCAAGGTTTATACGGGATGTTTCATAAAGGGTACGCCGGGCTTGAACATGGGCATCTGAGCGCATAATGTCAACATTTTTTTTTTCTTTCAAATAAATCAAAATTTTTATTTTTTAAATAAACACTTCCCATATTGTTTACAAATGCGCTTAAGAAGCCCAGGTTTCAGGTTAAGTATAACCCCCCCCCCCGCTTCTGAATCACCTCGCATTGGTGACTCAGATTCATTGCCTCCAAGTGTAATGTGTAACACGCCCACAGACAGGGATCGTCGTGCCAATGAATTTGAAACAGTATTGCCGTTTTAAAACGCACGTACATTTGTTGTATAAAATTTAAAAAAAAATGGGTTTCGTCTATTAAAAAGTGCGTTCGCAGCGAGTCCGATGTAGGTATTCGCCGCCCGCCTCGTCGCTCCGTATGTCCGGTCCCATCTCATAAACTAAATATGTCTGCAACACGAACACTTGATTTATTAGCCACTGCACTACTGTAGGAACTACTTTTGTCAATTATATTTTTGCTGCTCTGGGTACTAGCCCTTTGGGAGCCGTTTTTTTTTTCTTTTACCACGCGCGTGGGTTGCCAGCGCCAACCCGCAGATTATGACAATCGGCGTATCGCAAGAAAAAGGAGATATCCGAATATTTAAAAGAGAAAGCTACCAAAATAAAAAAATATATATTTTTCAACGGTCCACCGATCGTAGCTCGTGGGTAAATCTGTAAATGAAACACCGAACTGTTGCTCGATCGCCATATAAATCAACGAGATTGTATTATATTATACAATGTGTACATGAATTAACGCAAAACCCTGAAAAAAAGAACACCTATTCCGACCAAGGATGATACGCGAGGCCATTGAAATTAAACAAACATCCTAATTTCAATAGGGAAGATGGCTGGGCGCTGCTACCGACTTGGGACCCCCCCCCCCCCCACCCCTCAATATGAGGAGGATTTAGAAGAAAAGTTGACTTATATAAGGTGTTACAATGATAGTAAAAATATTTGAACACGGCCAACAGTAGGTTATAAAAATAACATTCCCTAAGGAACAAATCAAAATTTAGACAATTTAAAAAATCAGACCCTGTACTGAGCGCACGTACAAACGCTACTGGCTAACCTCGTCTATACATATAAATAAAATTGGAGTGTCTGTTTGTAATATTAAAATAACCGCTTTTTACTAAGTGCATTTGGATGTATACACGTTACCTATACCGAAACAAAATTTTTTACAATTTTTGTCTGTCTGTCCGTCTGTCTGTCTGTCTGTCTGTCTGTCTGTCTGTTTGTTCCGGGTAATCTCTGAAATGGCTGGACCGATTTTGACGGGAATTTCACTGGCAGATAGCTGATGTAACAAAGAGTAACTTAGGCTACTTTTATTTTAGAAAAAAAAATAGGATCTCTCGAAAAAAAATTAAAACCAATGTTGCAGCGCTGCGCCTGATTAAGTTTTGATAGCAATAATGCGTCCCGCGGGATGTTGCCAACGGTTGTGTCTTTGTTAAATACCACGCGGACGAAGTCGCGGGCAACAGCTAGTTTTAAATAAATCAAACACCATTTACACAATTATTTTATACAACTTACTGATTCATCTGTAAAAATTTTTGTTCACTCTTTTTGTTACAGCTTATATATCGACGCTGGACACGCGACGTCTCATCGTGACAGCGGTAACGAAGGAGTCGTTTGCCGACCGGTGGGGACCGGGGTCTAATCCCACCAGCAGCAGTTACTCCGAGTTATCGGGGCCCCAAGTCTGCTAACACAATCGATTAATAATCGAACAGCAACCGCATAGTAACTGTCACTTTTGACAGATATCCCATGCCATATCTGTCAAAAGTGACAGTTACTATGCAGTTGCTGTTCGATTATAAATCGATTGTGTTAGCAGACTTGGGGCCCAGCTTAGTTGGAGGGGTTAAAGAAGCAACTTGTTATATGTAGTCGACACATCGCTTATTTTAAAACCATTACAAGTTTGGGGTAAATAAAAAACGACACCAATCCATATTTATTTTTCACACACATGGCCACATAATAATAATAATTTAAATATTAAATTCGTCAAGCGAATACATCAATGTTTACCGTATTGTGTAATGTCCGACGCAGTACCGCAAGGAAAATATAAAAAAAAATTACCACCCCCCCCCCCCCCCTCCCACACACAAATTTATAGACGTTATTACAACGTAATATAATTCACTGCGCAATGGAGAACTCTTGTGCGCAGTACTATATGATATTTGCCAATTTTATAGAACGTCTATAAATTCGGGGTTGCATTTATAGACCTTCTATAACTTTATCGAGCGTCATTAGTACTGTGTACAGCAACATCAGACGAGCGCTCAAGTTTCGTTCAGAATGTATGTACTCGGGCAAATTTTAAGGCTATATACTAATAGCTCGAAGCGGGTCTAACAACGACCTTGTTCAATAATCATTCATTCATCGCCCCCCGATTTAAACAACTTAATCTACTGCCTTAAAAACATGACCGGGGAAGATGATACCTCTCCCCTATTTTCCCCGGATACCGAGCCACTGTATATATAGTGGCACTTTTTCCACATCCACGCTAGGAGCCAGGCCATCGGAGACTATGACAAATTTTACCCATATTCCCCGAGTACCTGGATTATGCCAATCTTTCCCTATCCTCTCCGGGTAACGGTCCACCGGGGACGGTGACACACTTTCCCCCCACCCCACAGTTACAATGAAATCAAACTCACGTCTCCCTTCTCTTTCTTCTTGTCCTTCTTGGGCTCCTTCTCCTTTTCCTTCTCCTTCTCCTTGTCCTTATCCCTGTCCTTGTCGCGCTTGTCCTTTTTGCTGCTGCTGCGCTCGCGCTCTGAAATCAGTCGGAAACTAATTAAGACCATTAACTATATATTAAGCCCGAGGGTCCGCCTGCAGTACCTCAATGAAAGATAGCATATTGCGCTCAGGGATAATAGCTCTCGATGATGCAAAGAATTTTCAGAATTGGGACAGCAGTTTCAGAGATTATCCCTTACATCCAAGGTTACAAACATTATCTCTTTATAATATACCAAATATACGGTGAAACTATACAGCGTTTTAAGCCCTATATATATTTTTATACATTATAGGCAAGTATTTGATCTCGATCTCACCTGATGGTAAGTGACGATGAGATCTACGATGTAGCATACTCGCCTAGGTGGGAAGGCGGCAGTAGATCGAGACGCTACATTCACTAGGCACATGCAGCGCAGCTGATCTGACCCGCCATCCATGAATGGCAACACCGAACATCATGCCGGAACACGGCTAGGCCGCTTGGCGACATGGCTTTGTTCAGTATTTTTCAAACAATTAATCTAACGACGTCAAATTAAAACAATAATGTCAAATCAATTGCGAGCAGATTGTGTCATCACCGACGCCCATAAAATAAGCCATACAAAAATGGGGGCGTATAACAAAAAGGGGGGCGTATAAAAAACTACGGGAACTCACTCTTGTCCTTGCCATCCTTTTCCTTCTTCCTCTCGTCCTTCACCATCTTGCAGTACTCCTTGAAATAGTCCTCCCTCATAGCGCTGCTCTCCACCGCCTTGTATTTGGCATCGCTGTCTATCTTCTTCTTGGCGTCCGCCCACCGCGCGTGTCTGTCGACGCTCTTCTCTTTGAGCAGCGCGATGAACTCGGTTTTCACCTAGAACGAGAGGTAGCCAAGTTGGTGGACGGTCGTGATTGGCGCGCAGTTTTGTGGGCGTGTGCTGCGGCCTGTGGTCTATGGGCGTGTTTGTGTTGGCAGTGTGAAAGATTTCAAATCTACAGGATGGATACACTTTATATGCTGATAAATTTCCACGTAACATTCTTTGAATGAAAATCCACAAACACAGACGCCGTAAAAATTAGTCATTAGGAGCCATCCATAAATTACGTCACACGAATTTTTGATCCCTCCCCCGTCCTTGTCACAACTGGTCACATTTGTGAGACCCCCCCTACCTAGTGTGATGTCACATATTTTGCAATTTATAATACATAGATATAAAATATTATAATTTGAAAAAATGTGATGTCACAAAATTTGGGACCCCTACCCGCCCCATGTCACACAATGTCACACTTCGTCGACCCCCTCCCTCCCCCTAACGTGTGACGTAATTTATGGATGTCCCCTTATTAGTATTATTTCATTAGCATTTTTTTTGTCCCATTAGCAATCACTTTACACATAAGATATATTTTTCTAATGTCTAAATCATTGTAAAATTATAAAAACTTATATAATTTTGTGGGCTAAGCCGCTACTTTTTTATGTATAATCCTCTTAATGATTACATATATATATATATTTTTTCTTTCAATGCATAAATATAGTACATTCAGTGTATATATGTAAAATATGACAAACTTTGTTAACCATACAAGACCTTAATAAACCAATAATTGTAAGAAAAAATCTAATAAAAAAAAAACTTCTACAATTTTGTGGGCTATCGCGTTTTATGAACTCCATTCGAACAAAGGCGCACTGGAATTTGAGCTACGAAAGAATTTAAAAAAGAGACATGCGCCAGCCACATAGGGTCGCAAATTCAACGACACGAACACCCCCACACAACCGCAGGCCCTAACAACCTTAAGCTATTCGCAACAGGGTTTCACCCCTCAGCAGCTGAAAATAAAACGATAGCATTATCAGCTGAAAACAATTAAAAATATAAATGGTTATTAAGTTGCTGTGGAGAGAAATGCATTATTTGTCTGAAAGAGAAACACATACATTAGTGTTTTGGTAGACTGAAGTGTTATAGGATTTTTCATCATTTCATTCGCGAATCTAATTTTCAACCACGATCACCACTCGCTCGTGTCTCGCGCAGCACGTAAGGCAGTCGGTCCTGCGCCTGATCACTCTCTGGCCGTGACGGATTGCCGTCCCACATGACTAAGTGAGTGAGGGGGGGGAGAGGGAGAGAGAGAGAGGGAGAGAGAGGGAGGGCGAGAGAGGGAGCGGGAGGGAGAAAGGGGGAGAGAGAGGGAGAGAGGGGGGGGGGAGAGAGAGTACACCTGCGCTTGCGCCTGAGATATTATAGCGCACACTTGTGCACTATAATAATCCCATCCGACTGTGAGAGTGAGGGAGAGAGCGTGCACCTGCGCTTGCGCTCACACGCGTCCACTATATCTCCTGTGCAGGCACCGTGACCGAACCCCGTTCGGGAGGATTATTACAGCCATTTTTCCATGGTCTTTTACGGCTAACCTAAACGAATTATAGCATTACAACTCGTCCGTGCTTAGGAGGTCACGTTACGCTGGCGGTCCCAGTGGTCATCCTAACATGACTGACCGACCCGTTACGGGGAGTCAGAAGACTGACCTATTCTGACAAATGGTCTCAATCTATGTTATCGATCCATGGTACTAGTCGGTTGTCGGAGGCCAGAAAACAATAATAATCATATCTCCAGACGAACGGCCCACATATAAGGTCCCAAACTAAACATCGCTTGTATTACTGGTACCATAAAATCAACTGGGGGCGATCCCAGTGTATACAAACTTATATATAGATACGAATCATACAAGACTCGGGTACAAACGTTCGAATCGCAGGACCTTTGCCGGATTAAAATGTCCAAAATGTACAAGCCACGGGGCCGTGACGTCACCACCACGTATATCTATAGTTCATTGAACCCCAATGCAATTAAACTTCAGTCTACCAAGATGCCTTACCTAGGTATGATTCACTAATCTGTATCTTGATGAAACGGAACCAATTTGACGGGTGTCACATACAATTCTTCTGTTTATTTAAAACTATAGCTTCTGCCCGCGGCTGCGCCCGCGCATCTCGACGTAACATAGCCTATAGCACTCAGCGATAATATAACTTCCTAATGGTGAGAGAATTTTCAGAATCAGATCAGTAGTTCCTGAGAATACCGCCTACATCCAAATATACAATCTTTATAATATCAGTATAAATGATAATACATTGATATAGTTCAATGTTAAGCCCAACGGGAATCGAACCCGCAATATAAGCAGTGATAGCCAACATGGTAGCACGCTCGCCTCGGTAACGACGAGGTTCAAACCCCGGCTCGCATCTCTGGCATTTCTGGACTTCATGTTCGAACCTCATTTTCAACCACGATTGTCACTCGCTAAACGGTGAAGGAAAACATCGCGAGGAAACCTGCATGTCTGAGAGAACCCCTCGAAAGACGCGTGAAGTCCGCGAACTCGCACTGGGCCAGCGTGGTGGACTATGGCCTAATCCCCCTCGCATTGAAGGGAGGCCCGTGCCCAGCAGTGGGACATTAAAAGGGCTGGTATTATTATTAATAAACATTATGTTAGGTAAGAAGCTGGCGTTGCGATTCGGCTTGTCATCTCAGTCATCACCACCATCCTCAAGTCATCATCATCATCATCATATAACCTCCCCCCCCCTCCCGTATCCTACACCTGCGCCTGCGCATATATTTTGATTTATATCATTCCCGTCATATTGGTTCAATTTCATTTTACTGATTTACATTATCTGTCTCTTTGATATATTTCAAACATTATTTCAATGTGTATCGTGAATTTACTATGACAATATTCGTTCTAAATAGTTTCTCAAAACATTTACTTTTTATAATCGTAAAATTATAAAAAAAAAACATCATCGTCCACAAAGAAGATGTTTTTTTATCACATTATTCTTGTAATAAAAAAAAATTGGCAGGTGCCTAAAAGCTATTTCGTGTTGGTGATAAAAAAAAATGACTTCTTTATGGACAACGCGAAGCAAGAAAATAAACAAAAATATTAAAAAAATAATAAACAAGACGCTGAAAAGGAAATTAATTAGTGGTAAAAGCCTACTAAAGGATTGACTGCTCCATAGGAAATCCCAATTATTTACATTTTTAATGTACGTTTTCCTTTTCTATTTCGGTATAGCAACCCATCACCAGATCCATTCTGTAGCGTGGCAATATTGACATCGCCACACCAGTGTTGCCAGCGTACGCCAAGCAACAATGCAACAGTTTAACTGGCATTCTTATGCATGCAATTATGACTCTAATCCAAGCTCTTTTCGGGGATCGTATATATATATTCTCTATATAATAATAAATAAGACTTGTTTTTCTGTTTTGCTGACCGCGATCACGTGTAGAAGGGACCCAAATTAATTTTGAACTACAAATAAAAAAAAACTTTTATGGGTTCTTTGTAGACCATACTATGAGAACCCTAAAGAAATAACATCACTATTTGATTCCCAAAATAAAAACGCAGGCGTGTTCAGATTATATCTTTCAAGTATATCAAAATTATAAATTGCCCCTTTCAAAATGTGATCGCGGTCAGCATTTCTCAAACATTTTCTGTCACTTTTTTTTCTCATCAAAATAATCTGTTTGTTAGGTTCAACCTGCATTATATTTTTCATTTATTACTTTGAATCTGATCTTAAAATTATTTCTAACCTTATATATTTTTTGTGGCGGCGCGGTGTGACCAGTTGACGAGTATTTAGCGTTATTGCAATAATGTAATGGTACGGGGCATGGCGCTAAAAAAAGGAGCACTTTTTTAGACAACGAAAAAAAAACTATTAAAAAAAAATGTTGTTTTCATTTATATACAGGGTGCAAGTGGCTTCGTAACGAAAACTGATGCAATGGGTTCATCTCGTGGTTCTGGACCCATGGGTATTGGAGCTTTCCGTCCATCATTTCATGAACGCATTTTTTTCTGTATTTTAAATAGATTTTAGCATCAAATATTAAAAAAGAAAACATAATTATAAATTTAGATCTAAAACTGCAATGTAAATTAAAACCCGATACGCTCGGCCGTACTCTACACTCGCACGAGTCGGGTACCGCGCGGAGCGTTGTGCTGTTATCGCGTGGTTAACGATACATTGCGCTCTCAAAAATAACAACATTTCTTTACCCATGATTTTCGAAAATATTCTAGAATATGGTTATAAGCATTAAGTTTTCGTTACCGCGCTGCTATACACCCTGTATACAGAATATATGTCTCATATCCAAATAAACTGAATAAATGTAATCATTCAACTACAATAATTGTTATCAATTTAAATAAGCATTTTTGAACGCCAACCAAATGTATACAATCTCCATTTATTTTCCAACTCTCAATCGAATCGAGACAACTTATCGTCTTCACGAAATCAATCTACAACATGAAAAAAAAAAAAAATACCATTTTTTAAATCTCGCACGTCTGTGTATATATAAATATATATACTGGAGGCAATTCTCATAGACAATATTCCATATAGTTTGTTATTCGTCAAGTGATCACCCCCCCGCCCGCCCGCTCCCCGCACCGCTCCGCTCCCGCCCCGCTGCGCCGCCGCCGCTTCGCTAGCCACAAACAATGATGGCGCTATTTTTTTTTTCAATTTAGCTAGATCTTTAGTGGGGATAATGAATATAGATTTTTTTATATGCACCATCGTGTTGTCGTGAGGATACGTATATATGTTTTTTTTAAATTTCATGAGTATAATTTGTTTTTTTTTTTATTAAAAAAAATACATGTCATGAAACACGACCGTCGCATAGACAAATAACACGTTGAAGACATAACAATTATTCGAATATTTTCAAAAGGGCACGATCAAAATTAAAAAGATTCATTCGTTGTCTTTCGTATTGTTTTTTTATTTAACATATATAATTTATAAGGGATTATATTGAATTAGAATAAATATCTAACTAAAGGTACATTTAGTAATGTAAAAAAAAAAGTTTGGCATATCAAAAATAAGAAAACAATATCAAAGACAATCGCTTAAAGAGTCATTTCAAAAAACAAATGCAAAAATATGATCTCATATGTCTCGTTCATCAAAGTTTGACCAACATTGTGTAATTTATTTAATGTTCATATAATTCATGTGACACGGTACTCGAACCGCATCTCCAAAACCGAAACGTCAACACCGGGGATCGAACCCGGCACGCGGCGAACCGAATCGAAAATTTAACACTGGAAATAAAGCAATGATTAGTCTAATCTATCATATAAAACGATAGTCAAAGATGACGATAATTAAAAAAAAATCGACAGTCGAACCCAATAGCTGTACGGTCCCAACCGAACCTTCGCTTGTATTACTTGTACAATACAATGGACTGGAAACGATCCCAGTCTGTTAATCATACCTCTATACATATTAAACATCCACGACTCGGGTACAAAAATTCGTGGTGCCCACACACAAAATTTCCCGTGCTGGGATTCGAACCCGGCAGCTTTGTGTCACCATAAACTGCGACAATCATCGGTCGTCATAAAAGATCGCGCCGGGAGTCGAACCCGCGTACATAATGTCGCGCCATGACATTTAAAGTGTCGCGGAGAATTGCATTATATTTGAGGTCCCGTCACTCGTGATAGATAGTTTCTCGACTAACATCTTAGAGGAGTTCGGTGTTGCTGGCTTCTTTTATTATCGATCAAACTTGTTTGGTTTATAATCGAAAAAGTTGACAAGCCGAGGGTCAGTGGTGGGTCCTCTTTACCCATAGATTTCAAATCAACAATGGCAACATAATTCAAATGTTTGTGTATCACTCGCTCGTGTTACTCCGGACCCGTCGGACTATGAGAGTGAGGGAGAAGAGAGCATACCTGCGCGTGCGCAAGCACTCGTGCACTATAACATCTCCCGCGCAGGTGGCTAGTTTCCTTTGACATTTTTTTTTATTACATTATAGGCAAGTATTTGATCTCGATCTCACCTGATGGTAAGTGACGATGAGATCTACGATGGAGCATACTTGCCTAGAAGGTACCCGTTCACTCTCGACTTGAAAACACCCAGATTTATTGACATTGGCGACCGAGACCCATATTCGGTCCGGAGGGCTAACATTTTCTACATCATTCTTTGATTATATAGCTGTATACTAGCTGTGACCGCGACTTCGTCCACGTTGCCTTAATTCGCCAATGCCCGGATAAAAATATTCACCGGGGCAATAATATCCTCGCCGTTCATTTAAAATCCGTCCAGTAGTTGAGACAGACAACATTTATAGCGTAGTGGTAACAAGGGCAGCCCTCGTTACTGAGCGGCGCCAGGTTCGATCCACATCTGAGCATTGACGTGGACCCGCTCCTAGCACAAGCTGCGGCTTAAGAAGACAAAAATCACCAACAATTTTTTTTCAATGGAAAATTTCACCCTCCTTCCGACACGGTTGGGTAAAATATAAAATGCACAGAACACGACACAGTCACGGTCTCATAATACGTATACACTAGCAATGTAGCATAAAACAATATATCCTCACACAAACACTGAACCCTATTCGAACCCGCTTAGAGTTCGAATTGCCAAAAAAAACCCTCAATAACTCCGGGGTACTCAAGGAATACCCCTCCAAATTTCAAATCTCTAGGCTCCACCGGCTTAAGCTGTGGGCTGTATACATTAAATATATTTAAATAGCATAGTCGATGCTCTAGTCATCTCGCTCGCTCGCATGGCTAGCCAGCCCCGCGGCGTCGACTCACCTGCTCTCTCAGCTTCTCCTTCTCGTCCTTCTCTTTCTTGCGCAGCTCGGCGAGGTGCTCGTTGAAGTAGGTCTCTCTGTCGCGTGCTTTCTCTATACCTTTGTAGCGCTCGTCGCGGCCGTGTTTCGATGTGAACTCGGTGAACGAGGACCTTGGATGGAATTGGAAGGTTTTTTATTCACCGTAAGCTTTGTAAAGCCAGACCAACACACCAGCCTAACTAAGCACCGTCCTAAACTAAGCAACGCTTGTAATATGGGTACCGTACCATGAATTGGGGTCGATTCAAGTATATAATCACTTCTGAATGACTATAGACCGAGGTGGACTCCAGTATATAATACTTATATGTTTGTACCCATGTCATGGACGTTTATCCCACTAATCCCACTAATATTATAAATGTGAAAGTTTGGATAGATGGATCGACGATGTTTGTTATTCAATCACGCCAGAATGGCTGAACGGATCTGGATGAAATTTGGCAAGATAGATTATAGTCTCGAATAGCACATAGGCTACATTTTATCCCGGTAAAATGTATGGTTCCCGTGGGATAGCATACAGGAACCGTGCATTTGCAAAAGGAAATACTCTATAATCGCGGGTAACACCGCGGGGCGCAGCTAGTTATTTATATAAGTATAATATAATGGGTTCGTCCCCAGTCCATTGTACGGTACCCATAATACAATCGTTGCTTAGTATGGGTCCGTATAGTTGGTGTGTTTGTCTGGCGATATTTATTTATTTAAATATCAACCCTCTATGACTCGTGCACAAACATTAGTGCTCACACACAAATGTTTGCTCCTACCGGGAGTCAAACTCGGGACCCTCAGGACAGAAAGCTGTGTCGACAGCTGTGTCACAAATGGTACCTGTGCGAATCACGTCATAAAAAATATTGGCAAGTTTTATAAATTTTTCTGGACAACTTTGACTCAAAAATGTACTACGAAGGCTGGGCTACGACCAGTGTTGCCAGATTGGGTATTTTTTTCGCAATTCTGGGTAAAAATTTTGGCTCTGGAGAAATTTTAGAGAAATGAAATTCTTGGAGAAAAAAAAATACCATGGAGAATTTTGGGTACTTTTTAGTTTTCATTCTTTTCACTCTGCTTGTTCTCTCTATGGTATGTCATACCTGTTAAACACATGCTGTGGGGATACGTAACGTAAAAAAAAAAAGCTCATTCTGCTGTTTCAGTTTGTAAATTAGAACAGTCTTTCAAGGAAAAAAATTAACCGATATTATCAACTTAAAACCTTTACCTTTGGGTAAAACTCAAGCAAATTGTATCATTTTGGAGAAAACTAATTTCAAATTTGGGTAGAAATAGAAAATCACATCTGACAACACTGGCTACGACAAGTATCGCTTAGTTCTATCAATTATAAAAAATACTAAGATTTTCAATCTCGTTCAGACGGAAACGGCACAATGAAAAGGCTGTTGAGTGGGTCTACTCACTTGGAGTGCAGTTTGGCCTCTTCCATGAGCAGTTTGAAGGCGGTCTTCTTCTGTTGAAGGCGGTTCTTCTTCTCCTTGCGCTCCTCCTCGGCTCGCTCACGCACGTACTGATCGAACACCTGATCACCAAACAAAGTATCTTATTAACGTTGCGTTCAAACGTCGACACATGGAAACAAAACGTATTTTTCGGATTTTATCGCGTTTATTTTATGTTTTTCCATTCCTGAAGTTTCGGCTGCTTCACGAAAACCGCGGTCGCGGGAGGACTGAGGTGGTTGACGTCCTAGTGTCATAGTTTGAACCGGGGTAGCCTCATATTTAGTTACTGCTTGCGGTCCAATCTCGTGCGAATCTCATTGTCAACCATGATTATCACTTGCAAAACGGTGAAGGAAAACATCGCGAGGAAACCTGCATGCCTGAGAGGACCCCTCGAAAGTCGTGTGAAGTCCGCCAACCCGCACTGGACCAGGGTGGTGGACTATGGAGTCGTTTGTGAGGTGGCCAAGCTGGCGGAGAACCGTCGCATATTACCAACGTTCTTCTGGTCCTTCATGAGGTATCTGGGGTCGAACACGATCTTGTGCAGCTCCTTCTCCCAGGTGCTGAAGGCGGACACGTGCTTGTGGTGCAGCATCTGCAGGAGGCGGGCCGGACTCACCTGGCGGCGCTCCTTGGAGTTGAGCATGAGGTATCTGGGGTCGAACACGATCTTGTGCAGCTCCTTCTCCCAGGTGCTGAAGGCGGACACGTGCTTGTGGTGCAGCATCTGCAGGAGGCGGGCCGGACTCACCTGGCGGCGCTCCTTGGAGTTGAGCATGAGGTATCTGGGGTCGAACACGATCTTGTGCAGCTCCTTCTCCCAGGTGCTGAAGGCGGACACGTGCTTGTGGTGCAGCATCTGCAGGAGGCGGGCCGGACTCACCTGGCGGCGCTCCTTGGAGTTGAGCATGAGGTATCTGGGGTCGAACACGATCTTGTGCAGCTCCTTCTCCCAGGTGCTGAAGGCGGACACGTGCTTGTGGTGCAGCATCTGGAGGAAGGCGCGCAGGCGCTGGTCGTGCGGCAGGGCTCCCCGCTCGCGCGCGGCGCGAACCTCGGCCTCCATGGCGGCCGCCGCGCCCGCGTCGATGCTGCCGCCGCCCACCAGCGACGGCAGCGCGCTCTTGCGGGCTGGGGGGGACCGAGCGCTCACTACTGGGGTCGAGTCACCTTCGTCCGTAGGAGAATTAAGTACCCTCGAGATACCCTACACGTGACCCTGGGTGGTGCCAACCAGGTGACAACTCTACTGGTGGTAGGCTTCGGCCGTGGCTAGTCACCACCCACTGAACAAAGCCATGTCGCCAAGCAGCCTAGCCGTGTTCCGGCATGATGTTCGGTGTTGCCGTTCATGGATGGCGGGTCAGATCAGCTGCGCTGCATGTGCCTAGTGAATGTAGCGTCTCTATCTACTGCCGCCTTCCTACCTAGGCAAGTATTCTCCACCGTAGATCTCATCGTCACTTACCATCAGGTGAGATCGAGATCAAATACGTGCCTATAATGTAATAAAAAAAAAAAAACTACCTCCCTACTCCCTAGTACTGCCTTCCACAGCTTTCGCATGCTCATCGATAAACATTGCACCACCTTTTGCTGGCTTATGTACCAAGCTGGTACTTCTTACGCGTGAACATATTTTCGACATGAATTTTCATTGAGAGGGAAGCGCAAAATTAGTAAAGTTATTACAAACCTCGGAGTACTGTATCGCTTTAGGTATTTTTAAGCAAACTTAATACATCGAGACATCCAATGCAGAATGCTAATATCGCAAAACACTAAATTACATCGTAAAGATGTCCAAATTTATCGTAAAAAAATAAAAACCATTGCCATGTTGAATTTCACGAGCTGACCTTGCGCTACCACCTTAAAAAACCGATCTTTTGTTACCAATAAGTCAGCCAATCATTACTTCAAGTTATTTATTGTTGCAACTAAATAAACGTGAATCCCCAAATTTATAGACGTTTTGTAACTTTATCGAACGTCATATAGTATCTGCGCAAAGCAAAACTCTTGTGCGCAATACTTAAGATAATTGATAAAGATATAAAATATCTATAAATTTGGGGGGTTACATGTTTATATTGAATGACTATAATAAAATTATAGAAATCATTTACGTCGAAAGAAATGGGTGGCAAATGTTGTAATTTTTGAGCGCGCAATGTATCTTAAGGTAAGGTAAGGAAGCTCAGGGTCAGGGCGCGAAATTCAAAATGTCAATGGTTTTTTATTTTTTTACGATAAATTTGGACATCTTTACGATGTAATTTAGTGTTTTGCGATATTAGCATTCTGCATTGGATGTCTCGATGTATTAAGTTTGCTTAAAAAAATACCTAATCCGATACAATACAATAAGGTTTGTGAAAACGCTACTTTTACTAACTTTATGGTGTTGTATCGCTTTAGGTATTTGTGTCCAGCAGTGGGACATGAAACGGCTGGTATATATATAACTAGCTGTTACCCGCGACTTCGTCCGCGTGGTATTTAACAAAGTCACAACCGTTGGCAACAGCCTGCTCGCGCGGTCTGAGCCCGCGGGACGCATTTCGGGTTGTTGCTATCAAACTTAATCAGGCGCAGCGCTGCAACATTGGTTTTAATTTTTTTTCGTGAGATCCTATGTTTTTTTCTAAAATAAAAGTAGCCTAAGTTACTCCTCGTTACATCAGCTATCTGCCAGTGAAAGTCCCGTCAAAATCGGTCCAGCCATTTCAGAGATTACCCGGAACAAACAGACAGTCAGACAGACAGACAAAATTTGTAAAATATGTTGTTTTGGTATATGTACCGTGTATACCAAATGCACTTAGTAAAAAGCGGTTATTTTAATATTACAAACAGACACTGCAATTTTATTTATATGTATAGATGTACTCACGGGTCTCCTCGGCCTTCACCTTCTTGGTGGAGTCGACGGAGTCGTCGCTGCTGGAGTCGGCGGCGCGCTTCAGGTCCCCGTTGGACGCCTTCGCGCCGCTGCCGGGCTCCTTGCGCTGTGGACAACCCCGCCCGTTACACCTGCGACCGTGCACAGACCGGCCGCGCTGCCTCGCGAGGCTGCGCGAGCGTTTGCTACTAGCAAACCTTGACACGCTACGCCGTCCGTTCGTACATGGTCATTCAGACATGGATTTGTTCAACCAGTCAGATCCAAAATTTTCAAGAAATCGGTACTTTAAGAAGTCCAAGCCCACAGCTTCACTGATAGGCGTATTTCATCATCATCCCGAGTACTATAATACTTGAAGACCGCAATACACATGGCTGTCACGCGCACAAAGAAAACCAAAACATGAACATGCATGCTACTCGCATAAGTATTACACTTAGCCGGACATACAAACAGACAGACAGAGCCCCAAGTCTGCTAGCACAATCGATTCATAATCGAATAGCAACCGCATAGTAACTGTCACTTTTCACAGATATCCCATACAATATCTGTCAAAAGTGACAGTCACTATGTGGTTGCTGTTCGATTATGAATCGATTGTGCTAACAGACTTGGGTCCCAGACAGACAGCCAGCCAGACAGACCGACAGACAGACGAACGCACAGACAGACAGACCGACAGCCACACACACACACACACACACACAGGCAGACATACAGACAGTCACACACACAGACACACAGACACACAGCAGACAGCCACCCCCCCCCCCCCCACCTGCAGGTCGAGCAGCGCGGCGGGCGGCTCGTTGACCGCCTTGTCCACGTCCGCGCGGCCCAGCAGGATGGCGGGCCGCTCCCACACCGACGAGTGGGCCGCCGAGTTGTAGAAGAACACCGACCCGTCGCCCGTCCACACCACGCACCTGCCGCACACCACACAACCATATATAGACCTTACTACGCAGTTGGCAGGGACCAGGGCCCCAAGTCTGCTAACACAATCGATTCATAATCGAACAGCAATTGCATAGTAACCGTCACTTTCGACAGATATCCCATGCAGTATCTGCCAAAAGTGACAGTTACTATGCGATTGGTGTTCGATTATGAAACGATTGTTTTAGCAGACTTGGGGCCCTGGCTTCTGTAGCTAGAGTACCAGGCCCGGGACAAACTTTGTGTGATGAGCACGAATGTTTGTACCCGAGTCATGGATGTTTAATATCTATATAAGTATTATATACTGGGTTCGTCCCCAGACCAATTGTACGGTATCATTTGAATTTAATTAATTTAAAAAAAAACATGTAATTCATTCCGTACAAGAGGTACTATAACTACGAAATAATAAATTCATCTTGTACGAACTTCTGCACGTTTAACGACGTGTCGAGTTTTTAAAAGTACTACAATGATACTTCCTACTAAAATATTAGTCATTCTTATGACATGTTGGTACACGCAACACAACTTCCAGTATCTTGAAAGTTTCAAATAAGAACTAAACGATTAAGCAATGACAGTCAACACTGGCAAAAGTGGCGCTATTTTGTAACCAATTGCAAAACTAGAAAATAAGAAGAAGAAGCATGCTATCACCGTCATTCGCATTAATAAAAGCCGTAGTGCGAGCGAGAGGGCAGCCGCTAACGTGCCATACCCCGAATGTGTCGTCCACAGATATATTAGAGGAGATATGTTATGAAAGCGGTGGGCTTGCGCTCACCTTTAGCCAAAATTACGCTAACATAGAGTTTTCGCCGTCAGTCGACTGCAACTGCACGTCGGTATCGGAGCTCTAACTTTTTTTTAAATGCCGTGTTATTCCGTGGTTGTGTGCAAAAATACTAGCAGCAAAGTGAACTACGCGAAAGATGGAATCTCATTTCACCAGCCAGTATTAAGTATTTTATTTATTCGTCTTTAAAATCATTAAAAACAACAAATCAAAAAATATTTAATGCCTTTATTATGTTATTTTAGTATTCATGTAGCACAACGACTTTTTTATTTTTGTACAAAATACATGGCTCTTTAAGTACCACCTATGTTCGCTACTGAGTGAATGTACGAGGCAATGGATAGATCGTCTAACGATACTTTGAATAAACTGGTGCGTCGCGTGGTACGGCCGCTGTGTGCGGCGACGACGCAGCACGCACCGAATTATTGGCACACGTGTGTGTGTGAGACTTCGTATTGGTTGGTTTTATGTAATTGCATGTGTTTTGTGGCGATTGGTGGGGACCAAGCGGAGACAGCGAGTTCCCATACATTTTGAACCTCACGGCATATCTCTCGTGATCTGTGGTGTCGTCTCACTCACCACGGCGTTCCGAGTATCGGCGTGCTGGATATCGGTCGGCTGCGGTCGTGCTTCGTCTTGTCCTTGTCCGCCTTCTCCTTCTCCTGCTTCTCCTTGTCCGCCCGCTCGCGCTCGGCCTGGCGCTCGCGCTCGGCGGCCGCTTGCCGCTCCAGCGCGGCCAGCCGCTCCGCCTCGGCGGCCGCGGCCGCTTCCGCGTACGCCTCCACGTCTATAACTGAGGGGAATGACTTGAGGGCTGAACAACTGACGTCAATGAGGAGCCGCGGATCACGAACGGGATTTCATTACATTGCTTTGGATCGCGCAGTGGCGTAGCATGGGGGGGGGGGGGGGTCCGCACCGGGCGGCACTTTGAAAAAAAAATTAAGATATGAAAAAAAATATATTCTTCCAGTGTTTTTTTCGTCATTACCAATTTTTGTAAAATGAATAGCAAAAGTAATAGGGCGGCAAATTTGAAATCCGCACCGGTTGCTAATGACCTATGCTCCGCCACTGGGATTGCGACACGAGGTCCAGTGTCGCCAGATGTGATTTTCTATTTCTACCCAAATTTGAAATTATTTTTCTCCAAAATGATACAATTCGCTTGAGTATTACCCAAAGGCAAAAAGTTAATAATATCGGCTTAGCTTTCTGCCTTTTTCTTATTTTTTCCTTGAAATACTGTTCTAATTTCCAAACTAAAGCAGCAGAATGACCTTTTTTCTATGTTACTGCATGGGTATTTTTTTCTCCAAAATTTCTCCAGAGCCAAAATTTTTACCCAGAATTGCGAAAAAAATACCCAATCTGGCAACACTGACGAGGTCCCGACACTCGTAATAGACAGTTTCTCGACTGACATCTTAGATGAGTTCGGTGTTGCTGGCTTCTTTAATTATCGTTCAACTTGTTCGGTTTATAATTGGAGAAGTTGACAAGCCGAGGGTCAGTGGTGGGTTCCTCTTCCCCCCATTTGTTGTGAATAAAGGAAGGCATCACTCACCCTCCACTTTCCCGTCGTCGATCTCGATGATCTTGTCCTTGTTGTCAGTACTGTCCGCGGCTATCTTCGCGCGCAGCTCTGCAAACAAACCCCGAAATTAACAAACAAACTAATGTAGCGACCACTTCAACCGCACCACAAGCACAACAATCACGTCGGGGGGCTGAGCGGCCGCCCGCCAGGCATACCACCCGCCTGGCTTGAAGATCTTCCCTTTTCCGCTAAATCGGTGACCCCTCACGATGAACAACATCCTTCTGTGAAGACTCAAGCACCAACGTCATCACCACTCCATATATCGACATCGACATCCAACAGCAAGCAGTCAGTCCCACAGCAAGCCAGCCAGTCGTCACTCAGGACCATCACAGCCGACTCATCGCGCTACTGGTTCTGTGACGCGCACAGCTCGGTCTTGACTCACTGTAGACCTTCGAGCTAGCTTCCTTGCCCTTGCACACAAGACACTGCCATTCCAAGATATCGACCTCCGGTCTTGGGGGGGAGTACTGTAACGACCACTACAACCGCACCACAAGCTACGCAGATGGCGCTGCAGACTCTTTCAGAACAATAGACAAGTGACGTAACAATCTTGAATCGCGCTATAAGAGTTTTCGGAGCAAGTAACATATATACAAGATCCCGACAATAACCGTCGGGGCATACCACCCGCCTGGCTGGAAGATCTTCCCTTTTCATGGACATATGTGTGTGGTGACATGCGAGTGGGGCGTACCTTCGAGCTGCTTCATGGGCCGCGGCTTCTCCCACACGCTCT
This sequence comes from Pheosia tremula, assembly GCA_905333125.1. NCBI lineage: Eukaryota > Metazoa > Arthropoda > Insecta > Lepidoptera > Notodontidae > Pheosia > Pheosia tremula. The sequence continues at coordinate 523,674 of HG995425.1, read as the reverse complement.
GCTGGTTGGCGGCGTGGTAGTAGTGTGAGTGGGGCGTACCTTCGAGCTGCTTCATGGGCCGCGGCTTCTCCCACACGCTCTGCTGGTTGGCGGCGTGGTAGTAGTGTGAGTGGGGCGTACCTTCGAGCTGCTTCATGGGCCGCGGCTTCTCCCACACGCTCTGCTGGTTGGCGGCGTGGTAGTAGTGTGAGTGGGGCGTACCTTCGAGCTGCTTCATGGGCCGCGGCTTCTCCCACACGCTCTGCTGGTTGGCGGCGTGGTAGTAGTGTGAGTGGGGCGTACCTTCGAGCTGCTTCATGGGCCGCGGCTTCTCCCACACGCTCTGCTGGTTGGCGGCGTGGTAGTAGTGTGAGTGGGGCGTACCTTCGAGCTGCTTCATGGGCCGCGGCTTCTCCCACACGCTCTGCTGGTTGGCGGCGTGGTAGTAGTAGGCGCGGCCGTCGGGCGCGCGGTGGGCGCTCCACTCGCTGGCCGCCAGCACCAGCTCCGGCGGGATCACCTGCCGCACAAGCACAATCAGTATAATAATATCATATCGCCAGACGAACACACCAACTGTACGGTCCCACACGAAGCATCCCTTGTGTTACGGGTACCGTACAATGAACTGAGGGCGAACTCATTATATAATACTTATATAGATATTGAACATACATGTCTCGGGTACAAACATTCGTGCTCATCACACAAAGCTTGTCCCTACCAGGATTCGAACCCGGGAACCCCGGCGCAGAAAGCAGGCTAGCTAGCAACTGCGCTAGTCAGGTCCTCAAATATAAACAAATAACCGACGAAGAATGAAGACTAACACCCAAATTTATAGACGTCTTATAATATTGAATTCTTATATTTACGCAAACACTACACATTGAACTAAACCTAATTTTAAAGATTATATCGTTTTATGTCTTTACGTTCCCAACGTTTCGGCTGCTTCACAGCGACCATGGTCACGCGAAGACTGAGGTGGTTGAGGTCCTAGTGTCATAGTTAGAACTGGGGTACCCTCATATTTAGTTGTTGCTTGCGGTCCGATCTACGCAGGAAGTGCTCACAGTGTCTTGAGGTCTTGGGTACACCAGTTCAAGTACAGTTCTCAATTCTTCTGCGCAGTTCACTACCCTCAGTTGAGATGCTATAGGAGGGTTATTATTTTTGCTTATTCTAGAGAAATAGCTCCCCGGTATATCCATTTTTTTTTATTAAATTATAGGCAAGTATTTGATCTCGACCTCACCTGATGGTAAGCGACGCACAGTATGAAAAATGACCTAAAAAGCGGTCATCCAATTTTTATTCCTATATTCGATAGATTAAATGATTTCAAATGCATGAGTAGAACTCTCGCAGATCAAATGTACGTAGATCCAGAGATATGATTTTTTTTTCATTAAATCTATGGAAATCAGAAAAAACATAGAAATAGCTGTAGTTTAAAAGGCGTTTAATATTAATTATTGATTTAAATGCCACATTTTAAAAGAATAAATTCCCTTTATTATCTAGTGAATATTATAATCTTAGCTCTATAAATAACATAGAAATGCGAATTTAAGCTTATTTTCGTAAATATTTTTTTTTCTTAACTCTTCACGTATTAGGATTCAATTCTTAGATTAAATTATTCTTCTGGTCCCACTTGACATGTTTTAAAAATCTGAAATCTTAATCTCGTAGGATCTGCAGTTTATTGGGATTTAAAGAAACTGGCTTAGGGTTGCTACCTACCGGACTATTGTGTTTATCAAGTAAATATAGGTTAAAACAAATGGGTTGATCTGTTAATAATATTAACGGTATTATTAGTAATTTTACATATTATATTAATATGTATCTAAGTATTATATACTGTACGGTACCCATAATACAAGCGTTGCTTAGTGTGGGACCGTATAGTTGGTGTGTTCGTCTGGCGATATTATTATTATGTGTGTCTCCACACGGACTATAACCCGGATCTTTAGAAGGCTTTCGCGGGGACAAGGGTTCAACACGTAGAGGCCCTTTTTGAGAATTTTAATGTTACGTTTTATTATTATTATATATATAAAAATATTGTATCTTTGTAATTCAAACTTAGAAAATTCCGATGAAAGGTAAATGTGGTATGGGGCAGGTGTTCGCCCTCGTAAAGCTTAAACTAAAACCCTATACCTTTACATTTTCTCCGGAGGAACGGGGGTGAGGCAACATGGAGCCGTCAAAGACCCATGTTGCCACTATTTTCAAACGCCTATTTTACTCCATTAATTTATGTTGCAATTTAAATTAACAGTGTCTATTTATTTGAGACTATTTACTTTAATATCGTGCCCCTAACTTAAATAATATAGGACTTTCGTAGATATTTTCAACCCTTTTTCACCCCCTTAATCCAGACCTTTCGTAAAATCCTTACAAGGACCATACTTGCCAAATTACAGCCTTGTGTCGAATGTCTTGTACTTTTCGGAATTTTGTGTTTAGTCAGTTTGGTAATGGCATTTTAATTTGATTAACAACAAACTTCAAACAACATAATATAATGAGTTTGATCATTATATTCGATGTCTAATAGGTTAGAAAACATTCACAAATTATATCTTGAATATAATGTGAAAACACTTAATTCTGTGTGAAAACCCTAAAACCATAGAAATTATGGAAAATCTTTAGACGCTCATAACTCCAAGATCCTACAAGATTAGGATTTGATTTTTTTTTATATCACTAGCACAATGTCAGACATTATATTAATTATGATTTTGAATCCAAATATGGCAAAATATAGCAATAAAAAAATAAAACCTATTTTTTCATTTTTTTCAAATATCTTCTACGCGATTGGAGTTACAATCTGCTAGTTCCAAACATTATTTGCCTACGTAGAACCGTCATATGAGGACAACAATAGATTTACGAAAATATTTTTTTAACTATAAATTTTTAATATTCAGTAATTTCGCAAAAAAAATTAACAAAATTTATATCTTTGGATCTAATTACTTTTGACTTTCGGGAGTTCTACTCATGCATTTGAAACTATCTACTCCTTCGAAAAGAGGAATAAAAATGGGATGACCGTTTTTTTGGTCTTTTTTCATACTGTGCGACGTTGAGATCTACGATGGAGCATACTTGCCTAGAAGGTACCTGTTCACTGTCGACTTGAAAACACCCAGATTGTAGTCAACGGGGAACAAAGACGCCGGTAGCGTGTTCCATTCCTTGGCAGTTCGCACGATGAAAGTAGAAGCAAACCGCTTAGTACGTGCCGAAGGAATGTCCACAGTGTACGGATGACACTTGTCCGTGCGTCTTGTCGACCGACGATAGAATGGAGACGGGGGAATTAATTCGTGTAATTCCATCGCATCTACAAAATGTACCCATGTAAAAATCCTCAGCCCAGCTGGTACATAATAGATCAATATACACTCACAATCTCCTCCTTCCTGGGCGGATTGGAGGGCGGGGGCGAGTCCGCTATGACCGTGGGCGGTTCCGAAGACGTCGCGTTGCCGCCCAGCACCGGCAGCTGGCTGGCCAGCCCGCCCACCGATGATGCACCTGCTGCAAAACATTATATTTTAAGAAAACCTCCAAAAATTGCGTTACGTTTTTTTTTTTATACATTATAGGCAAGTATTTGATCTCGATCTCACCTGATGGTAAGTGACGATGCGATCTACGATAGAGCATACTTGCCTAGGTAGGAAGGCGGCAGTAGATCGAGACGCTACATTCACTAGGCACATGCAGCGCAACTGATCTGACCCGCCATCCATGAATGGCAACACCGAACATCATGCCGGAACACGGCTAGGCCGCTTGGCGACATGGCTTTGTTCCGTGGGTGGTGACTAGCCACGGCCGAAGCCTACCACCAGTAGAGTTGTCACCTAGTTGGCACCACCCAGGGTCACGTGTAGGGTATCTCGAGGGTACTTAATTCTCCTACGGACGAAGGTGACTCGACCCCAAAACCGTAACGTAACGTAATACTTGAACGCTCCCTACTGAAGCTGTGTACACTCACTAGAGTCGGGCACGTTGGCGTTGCTGAGCGCGGGCGGGGGCTGCGCCACCAGCGGCGGCGGCCAGCTGCCCCAGCCGCCGCCCGCCCCGCCGCCGCCGCCACCGCCGCCCCAACCGCCCGGGAACCCTGGCCCCGGGAACCCGCCCGGCCCCATTCCTGGCCCTGGACCACCGAACCCACCCATATTGCCTGCGGAACGATATTAAAATATTTTTTAAGTACTAGCTGCGCCCCGCGGTGTTACCCGCGATTAAAAAAAAAGGCCTTTTTACCGGGATAAAAGTAACCTATGTCCTATTCCAGACTATAATCGATCTCTGTGCCAAATTTCATCCAGATCCGTTCAGCCGCTCTGGCGAGATTGAGTAAAAAACATCCATCCATCCAAACTTTTACATTTATAATATTGGTGGGATATCTCGCTACTCCCCACAGATTAGGATTTAGCCTTGCACACACATCTAAATGAAAAATTCAATTTAATTCAATCCTGTATAATTACAGTTAAGGAGAACCCAGACAAGTCGTTCAAGGGGTAATCCATTCATTGGGATACCATACAATTTTATTAAGCTGTCAAAAAACTGGTTCAATATCATAACTTTTCCTTATTCAGGGGTTTCCCAAGGGACTTCTGGGTTTTGGAATGATATAAAAAAACACCACTCTACCCTACCCTTTCCAACAGTTTTGTGTTAAACTTAGCCAAATCCTGCTTACCTAATGTTATAGGAAAATTCTTTTAAAAGGTAAGCAAAGTTAATGGGTAACCATAAGTCAAATCTGACGCCAGCTAAGTCATTCCAAAACCCAATCAAAAGCCGTTCATTGGCTTACCGGGTTCCGGGCGATGGTACATAGTTTCAACATTCAATCCAAGGTACATACCGTTAGCTGGTTGGTTGATAGGCGCGCTCTCTCCGGGCGGCATATCGTCGCTCTCGCTCATACTCGGCTCCTCTATCTTGTCTTTGCCACCTAAAATGTAAATAACGATAATATAACACATCAACAGTACGGTCCCACACTAAGCAACGCTTGTATTATGGGTACCGTACAATGGACTGGGGGCGATCACAGAATATAATCCTTATACTATAGATATTAAACATTCCATGACCCGGGTACAAACATTCGTGCTCATCACACAAAGTTTGACCCTACCGGGATGTGAAGTGGGGTCTCTCGGCACAGAAAGCGTGGTCCATACCCACTGTGCCCGTCAGGTTGTCAAATTTTAAGTACCCTAAACTTGCAGTAAGGAGGAATTTTTGGAAATTCGACCTCTGAGGGGGTCATCAAATGAGTGGATTGAGATTGAGATCAGTACATTATAATAATACCAGCCCTTTTTAATGTCCCACTGTTGGGCACGGGCCTGCCCTCAATGCGAGAGGAATTAGGCCATAGTCCACCATGCTGGCCCAGTCCGGGTCGGCGGACTTCACACATCTTTCGAGGGGTTCTCTCAGACATGCAGGCTTCCTCGCGATGGTTTCCTTCACCGTTTAGCAAGTGATAATCATGGTTGAAAATGAGATTCGCACATGAAATCCAGAAATCCCAGATGTGCGAGCCGGGGTTTGAACCAGCGTTCTTCATTACTGAGTCAAGCGTTCTACCAACCGCACCGCCGCTATTCACGCACTTCAGTATTATTTTTGATCTCAAATGTCGTTTACAGCGCCATCTATGTATCTTGTGGCGAGTTTGGAAACACCGCTACAATATATTAAATTTCTCACCGTCTTTAACCCAGGGCGGGGGTTGGTTCATGAAGGGCGGCACGGCGCCGGGCGGGCCGGCGAGCGGGCCGCCCGGCATCATCCCGGGGGGCATCCCGCCGTTGGGCATCATGCCCATGCCGCCCATCGGCCCACCCATGCCCATGTTCTGCGGCCCCCCCATGTTGCCCAATTGACCTGGAAGAGAACATCATGTTAGCTGTACCCTGACGTGTCGTTTCGGATCGATCAATCTGTCTAAATATTCTGACAGATGACAGATGTTTCGAATCTCTGGCCTCGCTCGGCATTTAACAAAAAATATATCTATCCTTAGAACCGCTTGAACAACCATCATAGGAACGGCATTCCGAACCGGTGGTAAAGTAGTAGCATAGTATTTTGTAACTTTTGACGATTCATAAGTACTGTGCTTAATGGTCTATGTGAATAAAATTTCTATTGAAATCGAATTTCGAATGGAAAATTTAGTTTTGAATAAATCTTAAGAATTTGTCGTGCAAGCGGGGCTTATAGACAACAATAAACTGTCATAGGGTTCAGGGCCCCAAGTCTGCTAGCACAATCGATTCGTAATCAAACAGCAGCCGCATAGTAACTGTCACTTTTGACAGATATTAAATGGGATATCTGTTAAAAGTGACAGTTACCATGTGGTTGCTGTTCGATTATGAATCGATTGTGTTAGCAGACTTGGGGGCCCTGGACAGTACACATAGAGAAGTTCAAGACAGTTTTGAGGCCAAAACACAGACACAGAAGTTCAAGATAGTTCATGAGATTGCACACACCAAGAGTTCAATATAGTACACATCAACAAAGTATAGGACAGTACAGTAAAGACAAGAGTTCGGGAACTGCATAAAGACTAAGAGAAGATGGCACTGACCTGAGGTGGTCATGGCCTCAATCTCGCCCTGCGTGATGACCTTGCACGTGGGCCCCTCCTGAGGCCTCGTCCACGTCGTCTCGCGAGTCCTCGAGTGGTAGTAGTAGGGCTTCCCCTCATCTGAGTTTGTCTCCACCCACAGCTCTGGCGCTGGCTGGTGGACGAAGATTTTAACCAATTAGGACAATGCCTTAGTCTTGTATTTAAGAGAGTACAGTACGCTGTACCCCGGCGGTCGGAATTTACAAGAGAAAATGGATGTGACACACACATGCAAAAGTGATCTTTTAATGATTATTTTTTTTACATATAACTCACCATATTAGGTGGCGGCATACCCGGCGGGCCACCGAACGGTGGCGGTTGCCCCATCATATTAGGTGGCGGACCCATTGGTCCACCTGGGGGCATCATTCCAGGGGGCGGCCCGAATGGAGGCGGGCCCCCCATCATGCCGGGCGGAGGACCACCCATCATCCCTGGCGGGGGTGGTCCCATTGGACCCCAGTTGTTGTCGAAATTAGGCCCATTGTTGCCGAATCCTCGAGGGCCGCCGCGGCCGCGGTAGAAGCCTCGGCCTCTCATCGGTGGGCCTCCAGGACCGTAGCCGCGGCCTCGGAAGCGCATAGGTGGCCCGTTCATCCAGCTAGGGGGAGGACCTCTTCCTCGACCCCTACTGCAAAGGCATAATTAATTTAACATGTTATTTCTATTAATTACTTGATATAGCAAACATTGGGTGAAGCTATTTAAAACAAGAAAAATTATATTCTTTCTTTCTTTGCAAAATGACCTGGGACTGATCGCTCAAATATCAAGAATTATAATGACAAAGCATCGCGTGTGTGCGCCTCGCATGCCAACACGCTTACATTTTTATAAAAATAACTAGTAAACCCAGCGAACTCCGTTTCGCCACCAGATGAATGAATTTTCTTTGCTATAAACCTCACGGAGCCCGAGACCTTTCCAACGAATGCAAAACCGTGGAAATCGGTTCGTGCGTTCTGGAGTTATAGCGTCAGGAAGGAAAACCCGACTTATTTTTATATAGTAGATGCCTATAAAAAAAAAAGACGCCCACTCAGTTTCTCGCTGGATCTTCTCAGTTGAGGTCACGTTCCGATCCGGTTGTAGAGTAAAGAAAAAATGTTAATGACAATTTGTAAGTGCCCCCATAGGCCTATACGAAATAAAAAATTTGAATTGACTTTGAAAGATGAATCAAAAAGTATTTGCCAATACTATGTTTGCTCAGCATTGAGTAGACACATGTTCAAATAGTTTGAATAAATTTAACTGCTGTTATCAAGTATGCCGTGATTGACCTCAGTAAGTATAGCAGTGGTAAACATCTTGATTTCTGTGCCAATCTGGCTTATATAGTAATTTTTTTTCTCCCGCTTTACAACAGAGGGAAGCGGATAGGATTTGCAAGTGGATAATTCTCTTTTCAACTCCACTTATTTTGCTTATGATTAATTTCATAGCAGGATCCACGACAATTAGCTTGTCCTAAGGCCTCGCCAAAGGTCGAACGTTGGTGTCTTTAGTGGTTATGGCTGTGGATTCTGGTTTATGGGAGTAATAGTGGTGGGAATGTGTGGGCGGCCTAGTCCCATAGAAAATGGATAGTGCTACATTAACATGTTTTCACCATACACTGTTCTCACATACCTATAACAATATATTGCTCAATAATGTAAAAGATCTATTTAAAAAAAAAAAGAGCAACCATGGAGTTTCTTGCCCGTTCTTCTCCATAGGAACGGCATTCCGAACGGGTGGTAAAGCAGTAGAATAATGTTTATGTAACTTGACGATTCATAAGTACTGTACAATAAAGGTTTACATGAATAAAAAATATTCTGATTCTGATTCCATATAGACTTACTCAGACATTGGTATGTACAAACATGTACTTAGAGTATTTATGTGGTGTGTAGAGCCATCTTCAAGCCCATACTAATCGGTGTTACTCTCACAAAAACAATCAAGTTAATTAAACCTACATGCTACTTGTATATGTATTTCACATGCCACAGACATGCCAGTGTCAGACCCGAGGACATAAAAATGCTTGTTAAGAGCATACAAAATTCTTTCCCTGGCATGTGTGGTAGCATGTTTTTATAGTAGCCCTTAATTTGCAGCCACAACATACAAATATCGCGAATTAATTTTAACATATTAGCTTCTATAGAATCCGTTAATCACATAATATTCACTGGCAATGTATTGGTACAGTGAAATTATGCACAAGGCTAGCTATCAAGGCGTTTTGCAATTTAGTTATGTTTCACACATTATTACAGACGTTTAATAGTTAGAGACAATAAGAATACGATAAAATTAAGATAAATAACGTTAAAACTCATAAATCATCACACTATCAGTCTAAAATTATAAAAATAGGAGGGAAATTGTGTAGGTTGTTGTAAAGGAACCGCTTGTAAAAAAATGTTTGGTTACCTGAAACTCCCGCGTCCACGGCCATTCCTGAAGTTACCTCCGCCGTCCTCGTCATCATAATTATCTTCGTAACCAGCTACATCACCGAAATCCTTGGAACTGCTATCAACTATATTGTCAATTCCGTCACTAATGCGGTTCGCGACTTCATTAACGCTAGGGTCCTGCGTGTCCATATATTCCTCCTCCATTGTGTTAATTAGCGCTACAACTTCACAAAAAAATCTATGTCCTCATAATAAAAAACTTATTTCATTGAATTATCTATCTACAGACACATTTCCTCAATATCACTGATAGGAAAATCAACAAATGTCGACTCAAGATGGCGGCATCCGCGGCGGCTTGCTTTGTAGAGATGCGCAAAACCGTAATAATAATAACCGTAACGGAGCAGTTGTTAAATCGATATCGATTTGACGTTATTTTTAGATTTTGTTGTTAGTCCAAAGCAAAGTGCTGCAAGATGTATATTCGCTAAAACAAACAACTTCTTCGTTTAATGATTCTTGATGTGGGCTAATCTCATTTTCAATAATTATAGGTTTTTTGGTGGGAAGATGAACAGTGAAATGTCAATTTTGTTTTATTTTCCCAAAAATGTGTTTCTTTGTTAAATAATGTGTAATATTATGGGTATAGAAACAGCTAGTGGAAATATATAATATAGAATATTGTGTTGATGTTGATATATTATGTGCTCAAGTGAAGGAAATTAAAATCAAATAGTATAGCTTGAATTTTCAAGTTTACCCAAGATTAAGCTAGATTTACAGTAAATTATTTTACCGATGGAAGTAGGGGATTCATTTCATCATCATTATCCTCATCGACATCATCAATATCATCAGGAGTTCTTATAATTTTAAAGTAACTATCAAGAAATACTCGATACTGGCAAAAATGGCTCTATTTTGAAGGCGATTGCCATCCCTAAAAAGACAAGAAGAATAATGATTATCGCTTGCGTTGCTGGACAATCCATATTCCCCTTAGATAATCGTGTGTCTCATCTAGATTGAAAAGCAAATGGGGGAAGAGAAACCCACCACTGACCCTCGGCTTGTCAACTTTTCCTCTTCTCATATTTGTTTAACGACGGATTTCCGCCAAGTATTGCCTAGTTCTATCAATTATATCTAGATTGAAGCCATTTTATTAATAAACAAGTTGAGTCATTAGTAATGACGTTACTAAATTATTGTGTTATACTGTAACTGTTAAACAATTGGCTATATCTACTTAGTAACATTATTACGGCAAGAATTAGTGCACTAAGCCACGGGTTTGGCCGCATCAGAAACTAAACTCATGCCAGGATATAGAGAATTTAATTTCGTAAACCAAACGTATTCTATAAAGTTTACGAATGTGCCCACTCATATAATCATTATCTATTGTTAGAGGCGCATAAGGGCAACTGCGCAAACTGAATATCTTAGAAAAAAACTAGCGCTTAAAGCTTTGTGTACCTATCACTGACGTCTAATATTAGAGGTCAGTGGTACCTATTCAATCTATGTAACGCCCCTAAAAAAACTAAATTACAAATAAAAAAAAAACTGTATATTGTTGCTATTTTTATTATATTTTGAATATCAGCTATTACACGCTTGCAAAGTGTCAATTCTTCCCTCATACGAAGGTAGATGATAAAAAGTTAAAGTTATTTTTCCGTGTGCCCGCAGGATTGTGTTCTTCTGTGACGACCACGGCTAATATCACCGTAGCTGCCAGCCTTAGCTTTTATAGCGGGCGTATTATTTACGTAACACGTTGAATAGCCGCCATTTTCTTTCAACGTTTCCTTCTTTAATGAACGAGTGAACACATTCAACGAGCTGGCATTTCTGTACGGTGCGTTCAGCGACCAACTTTGCGAGAGGTGTGGCTTCGCATCCTTATTCAGAGTGTTACAGCCCTTGTAATCTTTTAGAGGTTTATCCAATCCTAGTTGGCTGGTGAATATATCTGTTAAGCCACATGCAGATGAGAAGTAGCAAGCGAGTAGCGTGTTAATTAAGGGTAGGGTACGCTTGTGGAGTGTGGGTTTAGACTTACTGAAGGGGTGGCCACGACAGAGATTAGAGTTGATGTCGGTTTTTGCTGATGACATTGGGATCGCTTTGGGCGTGATGTTGTCAGGGGCCTTTTGGGGAGGGCCGACGGCATCAGGACTTTGCGTACTCTCTCTAGCAGATCTGCATAGCGCGCAGAAGCAGTTGTCGACGGGATGACTGGCTCCCTCGTGGGTAGAAAATGGGTTGAAGGCGGAAAATTGACAAGTGGGATATGGACCTACAGGGGCGTCCATGGCGAACGGTCCAGTGGAGCCAGGGGCCATTGGGCCGAAAGGAAGAGGCCCACAAGCGCAGTTGACACAAGGGCCAGACCATTGCGTGGAACCACAGCATGACCCGGTTGGCCCACTGGGGCCATTGGAACCGAATGGAACGCAACCACAAAGGCCACATGGCACGCATCCACAAGGTCCGCATGGCCCGCATCTACATGGGCCACATGGGCCGCATGGGCCGCATGGTCCGCATGGTCCGCATCCACATGGTCCGCATGGCCCACATCCACATGGTCCGCATGGCCCGCAGCCACATGGTCCACATGGCCCGCAGCCACATGGTCCGCATGGCCCGCAGCCACATGGTCCGCAACCACATGGACCACATGGCCCACAACCACATGGTCCACATGGCCCGCAACCACATGGTCCGCAGGGCCCGCAACCAAATGGTCCACAGGAACAGCCAAATGGCCCACATGGGCCACAGCCGCATGGTCCACATGGGCCACAACCGCATGGTCCGCATGGCCTACATGGTCCGCAAGGGCCACATGGTCCGCACGGTCCGCAAGGGCCACATGGCCCACATGGTCCGCAAGGGCCACATGGTCCGCACGGCCCACAGAATCCACAAGGGCCACACGGTTTACAAGGCGGACATGGCTTAATCGGGCCACAGCAAGGGCCACAAGCCATCTCGAACGGCGTGCAAGCGGTAGATAAAAATTTTGCACCGTGCCCCATGCTCATATTACCCATTGGACGTCCCCTAGTGTTAGTACTCATTGGGTTTATGAGGCCGCAAACACAACCGGGTCCACAGGGCCCGCATGGGCCACCAGGAGTAGGGGGGTTTGGACCGCAGGGTCCACCAGGAGTGACCGGACCCATAGGTACGCATGTACCAGAGACGTGGTAAGGACCACAGAACCAGAAGCCATAAGGATAATAGTAATAACCAGTCATGTATTGAATGCAGCGTGCTGGTGTATTGCACGGGGGCGGGAGGCAACTGCCGCAAGCGCAGGGGCAGGGGCAGGCATTACAAGCGGCTAAATGGCCCATAACATCAGAAGCGTCCGCACCAGGGGTTGGAAGGGGGAGCACGGCAGCTTCGTTGGCTAAGTGTGAGAGGGGAAAGTGTGAATGATAGCAACTGGGCATCGAGTGATTCGTGTGATAATATGAATTGCGACTGCACGGCTGCGAATCATGTTGGAACACTGCCGATCGACTCCTCGGCAAATACTGGCTGGGTATCGACGACTCCTCGTTGTGGTTCGTTAAGCACGGACACGACAGGCTCCTGTATAGAGAGCTGGCAGCCTTGCACTGGTAGTCCTTCGGCGGTGGGTTCACCTCCTTCACCTTGACAGCGAAGCGTTCTCGAAAGATACTGTTAACCGGCTCCATCCCGCTCATCTTCTTCGCGTAATTCGCTGAAAGGAGTAGTGCGTACTGTATAAAGAGACCGCAGGTAGCCGAAAAGATGACGCTTTCCTGAGTTTGATGTCGCTTTAGCAAAGAGACAGGCAGTGCTATTTGCAACAGCTTACATTGCATATGACAACATATATATAATAAGTTACAAGTTACTTTGCAAAGCCTAACGTATGGGTAGGTTGCATCGTTTCATACATTCGTTGCAAATTCTGTCGCACGTAGCATCGCGTGCCGCTGAAACTAATTCGACAATTTCGTGGTCAACCATTACAAATCATCCAATTATTAAGCCTACTAATCAGTTACAATGGCGTAGTCCTACTTATATGGGGAATTTGTATAAATAAAAAGTCAAGTTTATTATAGATATTTGTTTATTGTGTGCAAATTAGTGAAGATTACATTATAATATGGTCTATTTCAGAAATGTATGGTCTTGTCTGTCCTGATAGAGGTCAGGACTCGTAAGCTTTAAGACCACTGTCTTTGAAAGAAATCTTGTCACGATTGCATGCATAATCAAAGTTGATTGGTTTAGATTTATTTTTCTTGTTCCTAAGCCTAGGTGTAATACAAGGGGATTGATCGCATAGATATTGTTTGGGTTTGATATTAGAAGTGGAAAAGTAAGGATCCTTTTCGCGTCGGTTCTCTGCAGTGATTTGATTTGGTTGGAGCAAGCTTACTGCAATAATATTGTCCTCGTCTCTTCTGTCAACTCGGGATGTCGAGAACGCACGGCGGTTTACCTCTGAGTTGGGGGTTGTAAAGTTATGCCTAATTGGACAACTATTGTCCCGGGCCAAATAAGTTGTTTGAGAGCTGTACGGGCAGACTGAAGACGGTGTGGTTGATGGCTTTCTGAAGTTCTTTCTCCCTTGACCGTCCAGTCCAGAAGACAATGTAGGATTGAATGGGAAGTACTTGGATATGCCAGAACGTGGGGTCGGAGTCGGCGTCGGCTGTACGCGAGAGTTGATGGGTGGGATCGGACATTTAATGTGGCTATCTTTCAGATTTGCATCTACAATGTTGCATCTCATCGTTTCAGGTCTCTGCGCGTTGGGATTCTGCGCACCAATAACAGCTGCCGCAGCGGGACAGACGCAGACGGGACCGCAGCATTTTGGGCACGGACCACACGGACCACAAGGGCCACAAGGACCGGGGCAGGGGCAGGGGCAGCCAGGGCACGGGCCGACTGGTTTACAAGTGCCGGTAACGTGGTACGGTCCGCAGAACCAGAAACCATATGGATAGTAGTAGTAACCAGTCATGAATTGGACGCAGCGTGGTGGGGTATTGCAGGGAGGGGGGAGGCAGCCACAACCAGTTGGCCCGCCGCACGGGCCGCAAGGTAGAGGGCATGGACACCCGCAGTTGCATGGTTTGGAATAATCTCGTTTGGAAACAGTATTTAAAGAAGGTGGCTGCAGAAAACCGGACGTATGGAGAGTGTTTGCAGAGGAAAACGAAGTTATATTGCTTTTAGGGTAGGCTGGGATGTCGTGACAAACTGAGTTAGTCCTAGGAGGGCTGAAGTGTCGGGTCACGACGCAGTGCCTCTGTCTCGAGGGGGGGATGAGCTCCGGGCACGACACGCAGAGTCGTATATGCAAGCTTCGGCTGCGTGCGTGGTGGCCACGCACCGGGGGCAGCTGCTTCGATTTCTCTATCTTCAGGTATCCGAGCGGCCGCATCCTGTGCTCATCCTTCACGCTTCGGCACGCTGCCGCCGTCGCTGCAAAGGTATTTCATGCTATTCACCTTCATTAAAGTTCCGAGTAAAGTTCGCTTGTCGGCGGTAACAAAACGTATCTACCTACCTATAACGCACTTGACTAGGATCAGATTTTACTGGATATAGTCCACTGCTGGAGCAGAACGACTAAAGTCGTCATTTTCAATTTAATTTATAGAGCAGATGTGACCTACACCAGGCTTTGACTAACGCAGCAATCAGTCAATAGCTCGAGTAGCCATTGGTGTGTGGCAATCTAAGAATACAGTAGTAGATTGCTCAGTATCAATGAAATATATTCTATAAAGATGGTCTACTTTTACGCAGTACCCGCTGAAGCCTACCCGTATTTTTTAATTGAGTAAACTAGGATTAGGGCTGACATAACGACAATTACTTGAGATGTAAATGGCTAGTTGACAAAGTGCCTATAATAAGTCTTTTGACAAAGGCAAGTTTAAATGTAAAATAAAGTAGCAAACACTGACTTGTACGTTACAAAGAAAACCAAATCTTCAAGGCATATATTATAATTCATTGTAGACCTCAAAATACATATAAAAATTGCAATAATAATAGTTGTATAACATGGAGCCGGTTGATAAAAGATTCATTCCAAACGTTTCTGTTACATTGTCATTCACGGAGTAACTTTCACGGAAGCCACTCCCAAACGCGACGGGATCTTCTTTTCTTCCTTCTTGACCTCCTCCTTGGGTGGGGGGCTCATTTGCGCCGTTTGCCCCATTTGCATAGCCGAGCTCGATGTGCAATTGTCACATTGGCACTTTTTCGCTGGTTTGGGTGGGCATGGGCATGGACATGGGCACGGGCATGGGCACGGGCAGGGGCAGCAGGGGCCACACGGTGGACCACATGGACCGCATGGACCACATGGACCGCATGGACCACAGGGGCACGGGCATCGGCAAGGTCCACAGGGGCCACAGGGACCGCACGGTCCGCACGGGCAGGGACATGGGCATCGGCATGGACCACAGGGGCCGCATGGGCCGCAAGGACCGCACGGGCCACAGGGACCGCAAGGGCCGCAGGGGCCGCATGGACCGCAGGGGCACCCGCAGACCGGGCAATCATCCTTCTTTTCGTCCTTTTTCTCGGCGTACCACCGCCTCCAACATTGCTGGTCCCCGCAGCAGAGCAGCTTGATGCGGCCGTGGCACCAGGAGTCGATGGCGCCCATACGGCTCGCTGTAAAGGACGTCCACGCATATAATACTTGGCGAGAAAGCCGCTGGCTGGTGGCTCATGCTATTCGGGGAACGAAAGGCGCGCGCGCACACTCGCCAAATATTATAGCCTGGAGGTCCTGGCGTCCACCGTTCACCAAAATAACACAACCTCACCAGCCGCGGGCACTATCGCATAGCAGAGGGATAAAACATTATCAGTATATCTATGACGTCATATGTATATGATAATGCCATTTGAATCATGATAATGTGATATACCCAGGGCCAGAGTCAAGAACGCAAGTTTTAAAATAAACCAGATTCAAAATGACAACTGTCAAATTTGAAAACGTCACGATTGGTTTTTTTTCACTATTCCTCGATTATTTTTTCTAAAATATTCTTCAATTGAAATGCTACTCATCTAAATCGAACAATGAAATGAGTCACGTACAAAATGAGCTCACCTTTAGAATTTAAAGTCTCAAAAATAACGACCTCACCCAATTTGAATAGTAGAATAGTTATGCGCACTAGTGATGTAATGAATCGATAACTAAATCACAAATATACATGTTACGTTTCAATCAAAAACCGTAAAATTAAAAGTTTGAAGATTGCAATCTACCTAAATTACATGAGAAATGTGTTACCATTAGTCAAAAATACTTACACACTGCCGCTGGATTTTTCTTGGCAGCCGCAGTGGCGAGGGATCGCCCTTTGATGCATTTGAAAAGCGACACGTTTTTCGGTAAAACTGCCTTCCTCAGGACTAGAGCCATGTTTCACGATAATTTAGGCTATTATTACTAGTTAATTTATATAGAATCTATTGCGGCTATGATTATTTTTTCTATTTCTTAATTGTGTTACTTGAAAATTTGGGCCATGGTAGGAGCGTGTCCGAATCGTCGTGGCAGAACAAAAGCTGGGAGCGGTTTATTTCTAAATTCGAATATTTTTCAAATCTTCTTTTCTGCTTCTTTTTTGGCGTTCCGTTCTTTATGGTCGCGTTCGGAACATGACAACTCTTTCTGTTGTAATAAAAAGTATATAATACTATCAGATATCACTATACCTACCCTATACTCAACGTAAAACCACCAAACCATTGAAATAAAAGTTATACGAGAATAGCAAATCAGTACGGGACTCGTAGCGCCCTCCCGAAAGATAGAACGAGATAGATAATAATTGTCTTGTTTTCGCTGGTTGGGCCAGTCTATATAGAGAACTGGCCTATGTGCCGAAAAAAAGGTGCTTTTATCGTTCTAATCGTACTTTATTGTCATTTAATAATAATAATTATATAGTTATTACAATATAATTATTTTGCGTAAGCCAACCTGCGCACCCCACTTCGTAAACTTCGATGTCATACTGAACAAGGTGTGGTTCCGGAACCTCAGTTCAGTGGAACACAGTTATGGTTTCGGGCGGTCAATCTAAGGTAAGGTGCATTAGTATCGTTGCTTCTAACAGATTTATATTTTCACGATAGTATTTCCCTAACGAAGGGATTTGTTAGGGCTCTTTAAATTTAGTTAGGCTATATATAAGGGCTTTATAAAATTCATATAAGCTGTAACAATAGTAGTGTAAAATATTTTAACAGGACCAACAGTAGTTATTAAGATAACATTCCCAAAGAAATAAATCAAATTAATAGAAATTTAAAGAATGACACCCTGTACTGAGCGCACGGCCAAAGGCTACTGGTTCGCCTTGTTTAAAAAAAACATTTAAGGGGGAAGCTCAGGGTCTGGGCGCGAAATTAAAAATGTCAATGGTTTTTATTATTTTACGAAAAATTTGGACATCTTTACGATGTAATTTAGTGTTTTGCGATATTAGCAATCTGCATTGGATGTCTCGATGTATTAAGTTTGCTTAAAAAAATACCTAAAGCGATACAACACCATTAAGTTAGTAAAAGTGACGGTTTTTACAAACCTTATGGTATTGTATCGGATTAGGTAATTTTTTAAGCAAACTTAATACATCGAGACATCCAATGCAGATTGCTAATATCGCAAAACACTAAATTACATCGTAACGATGTCCAAATTTTTCGTAAAAAAATAAAAACCATTGACATTTTGAATTTCGCGCCCTGACCCTGAGCTTCCACCTTAAGTACATTATTATTTTATACAACGTGATTCATATAACTTACTGATTTATCTGTTAAAATATTGTACACTATTTTGGTTACACCTTATATATTTAGGTACTTAATAAAAACCCAAATTAAATTTTACGAAGTAATGTTTAATTCCAAAATTATAAATGTATCTAATCTATCCACTTAATTAAATGTTATCTAAGTAAGTAGGTAAGTATAAATAAATAACTTTATAATTAAAAAGATTCCATAGAATTTCAATTCGTTATAACAAAATTAGCATATAAACACACAAAAAGTCAACAAACCACAAAAAGTTCTCAGACTAAACGACTGTTTTCCAAAATAATTATAATGGCAACAACTCTAGTTCTAGAAGACTCGTTAGCCTAGCGAACTAAGTTGAATGCTCCTGAGTGCGGGCTCGCGGGCTAGTGTAATGGTATCTGTGTGTTTCGGGCATCAAAATACGCAAAACACAAAATGCACAGACCAATACGTGGGGTCTAATGACAATAAATTTACCTGTAACCATTGCCGGTAACAATTACTATATTCCAGCACTGTATTATTATTCGTCATTTTGCATGTAGCGACATCTAACGAGAAGAATTTGTTAGTTCACTATCAGCAGATTACAATGTTTTCTTTTATTTATTTTTTACAATCTATTTTGTTAGTACTTTGCAATTCTAGTGGGCTGTAATGACAATAAATTTACCTACAATCATTGCCGTAAACAATTACTGTGTGCCCACTGTTTTATGTTTCGTCATTTTGCATGTAGCGACATCTAACGAGACGAAGCGTTACAATTAAAACTAAATTCACAGTCAACAGATGGCGGTTACTTCAATTTTTCTTTTGAATTTATTTTGTTGAACTATCTTGTTAGTACCACAGACCTAAAATTTTTACGCTACGCTACAGTACTTTGCACTTAAAACTAAAGACAGGGACACAATTTTTAGCCGTCGTCCGGCTGTGATGTCTCTGGCGGTTCTTGTTGGCCCCCGGCGGCTGACTCATCGCCCGGCATGCCTCCGCCCATCGCACCCATCACGCCTTGACAACAGGAGCAAAGGAGGCAGGTGAGGCATGCCATGCACGCCCCACAGATACCCATCTCCGCCATGCTGGGCGGCGGCGGTCGCTGACCTGATGATAATAAATTAGATTAACGGATTTTTTATAAAAATATGAAGGACATAATAATAACCCTTCTAGTGTCCCACTGTTGGGCACGGGCCTCCCCTCAACGCGAGGGGTATTAGGCCATAGTCCACCACGCTGGCCCTGTGCGGCTTGGCAGACTTCACACGTCCTTCGTGGTAAATATACCATGGGCCGTGGGGTGGAAAATTATAGACTTCTTGAGGTTTATGTAATCATAATACTCAGAACACACAATGTCAAGGAGGCGCCATAGAGAAGAGAGAGAAAATCTATGAAACATTATATAGAGCATGTTTCATAGATTATTGTCCACTTCGAGGTGTTCTCTCAGACATGCAGGTTACCTTGCGATGTTTTGCCAGTGGTTTGGGTGATTGGTTTGATTCGCACATGAAATTCATCAATACCAGAGGTGTGAGACCGGGTTTAGACTTGCGACTCTCGTCACCAATGTGATCGTGCTACCGACGTGATTATCATCGCTATCTATCTATCAGCCGAAAGACGTTCACTGCTGGACATAGGCCTCCCCCAATGACTTCCACACATCATGGTCCTCCGCCACTCGCATCCACCGGCTTCCTGCGACGCGTGTGATATCATCGGTCTACCTTGTGGGGGGCTGTCCTACTGTAACGACGGTGTTTACCGGGATATCCCTGTTGTGGATACTGCCCTGGATACCCTTGTTGCGGGTAGCCCTGCTGCTGAGGGTAGCCCTGCTGCTGAGGGTAGCCCTGCTGCTGAGGATAGCCCTGCTGCTGCGGGTCGTTCTAATTAATAAACAAAATATATCATAAAACAGTAGTGAAAGCAAAGTTGGTAGAAATTCTCGCCTCGGCTACAAACGATCGGTCGCAGGCAGACGACTGGGGTGTGGGCCCCGGACGTCCGGTGACGATGACGACTCCTGAGGAGGACGGCGGCGGGCGTGGCTCCCCGCCGCCGTGCGCAGCGAGGGCGCAGGGGGAGCGAACACCTGCTCCCCTGAGACGGGCCCCCGTAAGGGGGCGAGGCACAAGAGGGGCACCGGTGCGTTCCGTTTGGAGATCCCGGAGCCCCTCCAACATGTGTCGAAGGCAGCCACCGGGGGGGTTTTAGTG
This sequence comes from Pheosia tremula, assembly GCA_905333125.1. Classification (NCBI taxonomy): domain Eukaryota; kingdom Metazoa; phylum Arthropoda; class Insecta; order Lepidoptera; family Notodontidae; genus Pheosia; species Pheosia tremula. Next base: position 503,467 of record HG995425.1, on the reverse strand, counting down.
GGTAAGAATCCCACATAACTCGGCCCTCTCCCACACAGAGGCCAGGCATCTTTAGAAGATTTCCCCCCGTCAACAAAAAAAAACTTGGCTATCAGCCCGAGTGACTGAATTGGTAGTGACCCGCTTTCCACGACATGTGTCCCGAGTTTGAATCCCGGTAGGGGCAAACTTTGTGTGATGACCACGGGTTTATGTACCCGAGTCATGGATGTATAATATCTATATAAGTATTATATACTGGGTTCGCCCTCAGTCCATTGTACGGTACCCATAATACAAGCGTTGCTTAGTGTGGGACCGTATAGTGGATGTGTTCGTCTGGCGATATTTATTATTATTTATTATACATAAGTGTCTGCCCGCGACTACATTTGCGATTATGCTTACCTGTGGTCCATAAGGGGGTGGTGTGTTCGGTGGATACCCCTGCGGGGGTTGGGGTGGATATCCCTGCTGTGGCCCCCCCGGTGGTGGGTACCCGCCCTGCGGTGCGAACTGCGGGCCTTGCTGCCCGAATTGACCCTGCCCAAACGGCCCCCCTTGGCCCCCACCCTGCCCGAATGGACCCCCAAATTGGCCACCTTGACCCCCATACGGGGGCTGTCCGCCTGGCTGCAACATTACATTACGCGCGTATTAGACCCGATTGGCACAGAGTGACCGCGCTTTCATTAAGGGGTGTTCGATTCCCGGCAGGGACAAACTTTGTGTGATGAGCACGAAGTTTTGTACCTAGTCATAGACGTTGAATATCTGAATCAGAATATTTTTTATTCACGTAGACCACTAAGTACAGTACTTATGAATCGTCAAAAGTTACAAAATACTATGCTACTACTTTACCACCCGTTCGGAATGCCGTTCCTTTGGAGAAGAACGGGCAAGAAACTCCATGGTTGTTTTTTTTTTTAAAGAACTTTTACATTTTTGAGCAATCTATATTCTATCTCAATCTCTCATTTTTGAGCAATATCTTCATTATTGCTTAGTCTGCGACCGTACAGTCGGTGTAGTCGTCTGGCGATATTATTACATTATTTGCCGCCTACAGTGCATCGTAGCCCGAGCGAAAAGGCATAGATTAAAAAGGCATGAATAACCGCGTGAATAACCAAGCATGCCAGTGTCAAAGTGGCATTTAAGAAATGGCAGTTACGCCAGTAACTGGCATTTGGCACTCAAAATACTATTATAATTTCTTGCATATACAGGGTTTAAGTGGCATAGTAACGAAATCTTTGGGTAAAGGTTTAATACCTATAATACAATTATAGAAATCATTTATGTCAAATGTCATGCGTTACAAATGTTGTCATTTTTTAGCGCGCAATGTATGGTAAACAACGCGATCACAACACAACGCCCCGCGCGATACCCGACGCGTGCGAGTGATGAGCGCGCTCGAGCGTATTGACTTTTTATTTACATTACAGTTGTAGTTTCATTGATTAAAATCACGTTGAGATTGACTTCTTTTATGATTTCAGGCTGAAATCAAGATCAAATCAATAAAATATTTATATTAATGAAAAGATCGACGGAAAATTCCAACTCTAGGGGAGAAGACACGGCATTTTCATATCATCATGTCACATCCATTATTTTATATATAATGTGTATTTATTGAATGTGTTACTGCTATTTATTACTTGACATTGACAAAATACCCGCTACTTAAATTGTGGGTGAGGCCATATTCATATCCATTTTATTTCATCGCATCTCATTTCGTAAGGAAAGAAGGAGAAGAAGTACTCTAGGGGACACAGAATCATGAGTTAAATCCATTGTTTCAACTTTCGTTACGATATCACTTACACCTTGTATATTACGGGCTATAGAGACTTATAATACTTCCAGCCCTTTTTAATGTCCCTCTGCTGGGCACGGGCCTGCCCTCAATTCGAGGGGGATTAGGCCATAGTACACCACGCTGGCCCAGTGCGGGTTGGCGGACTTCACACATCTTTCGAGGGGTTTTCTCAGACATGCAGGTTTCCTCGCGATGTTTTCCTTTACCGCTTAGCAAGTGATAATCACGGTTGAAAATGAGATTCGCACATGAAATGCCAGAGGTGCGAGCCGGGGTTTGAACCTGCAATGCTATACTTATAAAATTACTTTCCGTGGACGTAGCACCGGGAACAAACTTCAGCAGCCGAAGTAAACATCGCCACGGATTCCGTTGAAAACGTGTACTATGGGTACTTACCGTTCAATTGACTCCCAACGATAGTTTACACCTAGAAATGAACCTGGCAACTCATGGTTAAAATTGATATGTAGATATTGTACTTACCAAATTCCCCATTTGTAAAATTAAAACACTTTTTAATTTATAGTATGTTGTTCAACTTGTAAATCTTCTTGAATCATTATATCATTTTATCTTTGTACACAATATTTTAACATAATTTGTTTACAAAATACACACGCGAGTGTTGACAGAACATTAGAATTTGACAGGATTCTGTCAACATTTCTGCCAGAGATTATCTTCTTCTTCTTCATTCTTCATCTTTTTCCAGGTTTGCAATCAGCTACAAAATAGTGCCATCTTTGCCGGTGTCGAGTAATTCTTGATAATTGTTATTGAGTTATATGTAACTCTGGTGATAATGTTGATGTCTAGTATAATAATAATCAAATAATACCAGCCCTTTTTAATGTCTCACTGTTGGGCACGGGCCTCCCCTCAATGCGAGGGGGATTAGGCCATAGTCCACCACGCTGGCCCAGTGCGGGTTAGCGGACTTCACACGTCTTTCAAGGAGTTCTCTCAGACATGCAGGTTGCCTCACGATGTTTTCCTTCACCGTTTAGCAAGTTAATAGTCTTGAGGTTCACACATGAAATCCAGAAATCCCAGAGGTGCGAGCCGGGGTTTAAACCTGCGATCGCCGTTACCAAGGCAACCGTTCTACCAACTAGGTTATCACACATAAAATAAATATCACCAGACGAACACACCAACCGTACGGTCCCACACTAAGCAACGCTTGTATTATGGGTACCGTACAATGTACTTAAGGCGAACCCAGTATATAATACTTATATACGAGTAGATATTAAACATCCACGACTCTGGCACAAACATTCGTGCTCATCACACGAAGTCCCTACCAGGATTCGAGACCTGGGCCCCCGGCATAGAAAGCCAACATAAAATAATAATTATGTATATTTACTGATGGTCTGTGAATATAACTCGAAATTTCTGTTATATCTGGTGACCAGAACGCTGGCACATATTTTGGCCAACACATCAGCATTGCCATTCAACGTGGCAATGCTGCCAGCTTTCTGGGCATCCTCCCGGCCGATGGTGGTGGGGATTTGCTGAGTGCATTTGGAAACCAGCCTAATTTTAATTTTAATGTTCCCTCATAACCCGGCCCTCTCCCACACAGAGGCCGGGTAACTATCGAAGATTTCCCCCCCGTCAACAAAAAAAAAGTCGCTACAATTTTTTTATTACATTATAGGCAAGTATTTGATCTTGATCTCACCTGATGGTAAGTGACGATGAGATCTACGATGGAGCATACTTGCCTAGGTAGGAAGGCGGCAGTAGATCGAGACGCTACATTCACTAGGCACATGCAGCGCAGCTGATCTGACCCGCCATCCATGAATGGCAACAGCGAACATCATGCCAGAACACGGCTAGGCCGCTTGGCGACATGGCTTTGTTCAGTGGGTGGTGACTAGCCACGGCCGAAGCCTACCACCAGTAGAGTTGTCACCTGGTTGGCACCACCCAGGGTCACGTGTAGGGTATCTCGAGGGTACTTCATTCTCCTACGGACGAAGGTGACTCGACCCCACACACACACACACACAATATATTTACTTCAATTTACATTTGACTTCAACTTGATGATTGTACTTAATCTAGATCAGTGATAATATAATTTTATGTTTTATATAAGAATACTAGCTGTTGCCCGCGACTTCGTCCGCGTGGTATTTAACAACGTCTCAACCGTTGGCAACAGCCTGCTCGCGTTCTGATCCCGCGGGACGCATTGCAGATTGTTGCTATCAAACTTTAAGCAGGCGCAGCGCTGCAGCATTGGTTTTAATTTTTTTTCGAGAGATCCAATTTTTTTTTCTAAAATAAAAGTAGCCTAAGTTACTCCTTATTACATCAGCTATCTGCCAGTGAAATTCCCGACAAAATCGGTCCAGCCATTTCAGAGATTACCCGGAACAAACAGACAGACAGACAGACAGACAGACGAAAGAAAGAAAGAAAGAAAGAAAGAAAGAAAAAACATTTATTTGGCAACAACACAAGACACGAGATTACATAGACGGACAGACAGACAGACAGACGGACAGACAGACAGACAGACAGACAGACAAAAATTGTAAAAAATGTTGTTTCGGTATAGGTAACGTGTATACATCCAAATGCACTTAGTAAAAAGCGGTTATTTTAATATTACAAACAGACACTCCAATTTTATTTATATGTATAGATTAAATAATCCACTGGATTCTCAAAGCTACACATTAACAGTACAAATTTAGAATTAATTACTTTTTCATATGGGTACTTAGCGTATGGTAAGTAATTAAAAAATATAATTCAAAGTGCTTAGATATTTTTAATTCGCATATATATAATATTTCAAATTAATTAGACATTTTATTTAAATTAATGTGTATGCTTTATCAGCGCAGTCTCATTGTGTTTATATATTATGTATATATTCAATTGGGTATGAAATATTTATCAATACACTTTTTTTCCTATTTACTTTAACTTTAATTGTAAATATTTTAATTTACATATTTTAATATTAAACTGTTGTAATTTAAAAAACTAAACTGTTCAAAATATTTTTTTTTTTTTTATTACGATATAGGCAAGTATTTGATCTCGATCTCACCTGATGGTAAGTGACGATGAGATCTACGATGTAGCATACTTGCCTAGAAGATACCTGTTCACTCTCGACTTGAAAACATCCAGATTGAAGTCAACGGGGAAAAAAGACGCCGGTAGCGTGTTCCATTCCTTGGCAGTTCACGCGATGAAAGTAGAGGCAAACCGCTTAGTACGTGCCGAAGGATTGTCCACAGTGTACGGATGACACTTGTCCGTGCGTCTTGTCGACTGACGATAGAATAGAGATGGGGGAATTAACTACAACAATTAACCCCGCGATCCCGGCTAAGTTAACTCTCTACCTTTTAGCCTGATTGAGCTTTTAAAATATGTATACCTGATTACGGACGACCTGATTAGTGAATAGCGCAGTTGGTAGTGACACTGCTTTCTGTGCTAAGGGTACCCAGTACAAATGCTGGTTAGGACGATATTTGTGTGATGAGCACGAATGTTTGTACCCGTGCAGTCATGGATGTTTAATATCTATATAAGTATTACATACTGAGTTCGCTCTCAGCCATACTACAAGCGATGCTTAGTGTTTGACCGTGTACTTGGTGTGTTCGTCTGGCGATATTTATTGTTTATTTATATCTACTTAATACAATTCTTAAGTCAGACTGGCTGACAGACAACTAAATATGAGGGTACCCCAGTTCTAACTATGTCACTAGGACGTCAAACACCTCAGTCCTCCCGCGACCATGGTTGCTGTAAAGCAGCCGAAACGTCGCGAACGCGAAAACATGCAAAATAAACGCGATAAAATCCTCAAAATTAGTTTTATTTCAATCCAGTACTTTGTTAATCTCCCATACAAAATGAACTCTATGTATACAGGAATAAGGGCCAGCGTTAAATATGACGCTTGCGCATGATGTAATATCGTATTCCTAAATCATGAACCGCTAAGGCCGCCACTATAATTTTCCATACGCTACCGTAGATACGCCGTAAGTACATATAGCAGCGAACACCATTGGCATAGTTGGTAGTAACCCTTCTTTCGGTACAGAGAGTACCGGATTCGAATCCCCGGTAAAGCCAACCTTCGTCTGACGAGCAGCAATGTTTGTACCCGAATCATGGAAGTTTAATATCTATATATGTAATCATATATATATATATATATTTTTTGTTTTTTGTTGACGGGGGGGAAATCTTCGATAGATACCCGGCCTCTGGGTGGGAGAGGGCCGGGTTATGTGGGATTCTTACCCACTAAAACCCCCCCGGTGGCCGCCTTCGACACATGTTGGAGGGGCTCCGGGATCTCCAAACGGAACGCACCGGTGCCCCTCTTGTGCCTCGCCCCCTTATGGGGGCCCGTCTCGGGGGAGCAGATGTTTGCTCCCCCTGCGCCCTCGCTGCGCACGGCGGCGGGGAGCCACGCCCGCCGCCGTCCTCCTCAGGAGTCGTCATCGTCACCGGACGTCCGGGGCCCACACCCTAGTCGTCCTCGACCCCGAGGGTAGCCCGTTGTTTAAGGCCCTGGGCATCAGTGCCGGGGGGCCTCGACGAAGCGCAATTTTAATAATAACCACTGGAAAAGGATAATTCAAATTATAGCGTTGACATCAGAGCCCCTCAAAAATGGCGCACTCGTAAATATTTTCAAGGCGAGCCTAATTTTCCATGGCGGTCATCGTGTATGGTGAATAAGCAATGCACTGATAAACTATAAAATAATAAGGTGTAGTCTCTACATTGCGATTTGGCGATTTTATTTTGTCACTAACGGTTCGCTTCCACTTTCTTTGCATGGTGTATTTGACGGCCTGCGCAGTTGATGGTTACCTTGCTTTCTGGGCCGAAAAACAGCAACCATTGAGTTTCTTGTCCATTCTCAATCCATAGGAACGGCATTCCGAACGGGCGGTAAAGTTGTAGCTTAGCATTTTGTAACTATTTTGACGATTCCTAAGTACTGTACTTGATGGTTTACATGAATAAAAAATATTCTGGTTCTGATTGAAACTAAGCAGTCGAAAATAAAAATATACTTACCTATTTTCAAACACAAATCGCAACAGTGAAACCAAACCTTAACATCTATCACAAGTCACATAGGTACTTATAGTCGCAATCAGCACCGTCTACCTTCATTGTTTAACCGAACGTCTACCGTGCAGTTAAATTTAACCTAAGATATTTTCAGTTATTTCTTTTCTCAATATGGCATCAAACGTTCCAGTTATTTTTAACAACGGACATACTTGCCCAGTTATTGGATTGGGAACTTGGAAGGTTAGTTTAATTTAATTTAGTTAACCGCAGAACCGTGGTTAAATATTTTACCACCAATGTTAAGTACCGCGAAAAGGATAGCATGAATTACTTTCGTTACGCGTGTAATAAAGAAAAACGTATAATGCTCGCGTTTAGATTGAAATGCCATATCAAATAATTGTTATATACAATCTTATTATAATCACAATGTATATACATAAAACAATATCGTGTTAGTTAACTCTCGAACCATTGGCAAAATACCCGCTAAGTTGTGGGTGAGGCCATTATTCATATCCATTTTATTTCATCGCATCTCATTTCGTAGAGAAAGAACTAAGCCTATACTTATGATCTTTGATTTTTTGTACTGGATCCGCCCCGAATAGCAGATTAACTATGAAAACATGGGAAACAAAACACTAAAAATAAATATAATTCATTTTCTCATTTAGTTCTGAGGCGTTGCGAAGACAAAGCGAAATAACAAAGTGAACTGCTTTTTTTTCTCTATGGGCACCTACTTACTTTTTTTAGGCGGGTATATTTCGGATCTTGTTTAGTATGAGGGCACTGGGGTGCACCTCTGCGTACCCTTCCAGAATAATAGGCGCGATGGTCTACTTAGTTACTTTTATTTACCAGACTAGCTGTTACCCGCGACTTCGTTCGCGTGGTATTTAACAAAGACAGAACCTTTGGCAACAGCCTGCTCGCGCGTTCTGAGCCTGCGGGGGATCCTATTTTTTTTTTCTAAAATAAAAGTAGCCTAAGTTACTCCTTGTTACATCAGCTATCTTCCAGTGAAAGTCCCGTCAAAATCGGTCCAGCCATTTCAGAGATTACCCGGAACAAACAGACAGACAGACAGACATACAAAAATTGTAAAAAATTTTGTTTCGGTATAGGTAACGTGTATACATCCAAATACATGCACTTAGTAAAAAGCGGTTATTTTAATATTACAAACAGACACTCCAATTTTATACATATGTATAGATAACACACCAATCCTGTGGTTCCAACAAGCAATAAGAACATGACCAAGTTAAACCATTACCAATTATATTTAATTTCCATTCTCAGCTTAATTCCATAATGTACTTACAGCTTTTTAAAAAAAAAACAAAATCGGTCACTCGATATTTTTTTATCTTTATAATCTTATCATGCGTAGAACCAAAGAGAATTACTTTTTTATGGCAAATCGATCTATGACGATAACAAAGCAAAACTCGTTACCAACTAATAGTTAAGTTTAACTAGGCAATCACAGTTACAGTATTGTTAAGCGATAGCGCTCTTCCAAAGTATAATATATCGCCAGACGAACACACCAACTATACGGTCCCACACTAAGCAACGCTTTTATTATGGGTGCCGTACAATGGACTGAGGGCGAACTCGGTATACAATACTTATATAGATATTAAACATCCATGACTCGGATACAAACATTCATGTCCATCACACAAAGCGTGTCCGTACCAGTATTCGAACCCGGGACCCTCGGCGCAGAAAGCAAGGTCTGACCAACTGCGCTAATCAGATCGTCAAGTATGGAAAAGTTATGTTTTATAATTGCATATTAATTGGGGTCCCGAACTCGTGATAGGCAGTTTCTCGACTGACATCTTAGAGGAGTTCGGTGTTGCTGGCTTCTTTAATTATCGATCAAACTTGTTTGGTTTAATTGGAAAAGTTGACAAGCCGACGGTCAGTGGTGGGTACCTAGTTATGAATCCTGGACAGAAATGTCAGCAAAACGTTATTAGTGTGCGTGCATAGTCATTTGGTTGTGTACTAGTGTGAGTTGCTGAATTGCAGTTTAGGGTGGGCTCTTCATAGAATTAAGGAAGACAGTTATATAAACATAGATATATGGTAATCATAATTATAAGGATAATCTGTCACTCGTAGCTTGTCTCTCTACTAGTAAAGACGTCATAAAACTCTGACTAAATTTTGTATAATTTTTAAAAACCCAATTTCCGCTCCCGTAAACCTGACTACCTATTCCCCCATTTGTTTATTTAATAATCTACTGAAAAAATTATTAAAAACCATATTTCAGTATTTTCAATGCACAGTTCGTGTAAAATGACGTTATAATTTGTTTTTTTTTAAAGAACAATAGTGAGAAACTTAAATAGAATTAGCACTGTCTTTATTAGAAGTTGCACCTTGAAATAAAATTATCAAGTCTGTGGTTAGGTAAGTAGGTAGTATCTATGTAAATTAGCGTATATTCAACCATTTATATACTTACTCGACTTCTTACGCGTGGCTTTTAGGTTTTTATTATTCAATGAAAACATGTTGTAAAACGTAAGCAAATATTCGAAGACTATGGCAACGATTTTTTTATAAATAAACCTTTTTTACACAATATCTAGAACGCAAATATAAGTTAACAAAGACAATAGAAAAGCTTACCTACTTAATATTCACAAAAAAATATAAAGAAATTTGGCCCGTGCGGTAGCGTGCCCAAGATGCTGGCCGCATTTCCTCGCTGAATAGCCAAAGCTACTCGCTGAACGAGCAAATGCAAAAAACTAAAAAGCAAAAAAATATCTAATCTTGAAATCTACCTTGTCTAGCTAAATCAAATATTTAACTAAGACGAATTTGGTGAAAAGAAATACAATCGAATTCAGAATCTCCTCCTTTTTGAAGTCGGTTAAACATTATTACATTATTTGTCGTATTAAATCCGTGTGTTTGTTGAATGAACATAACTTTGGCAATGGACGTGTTTCGGCTTGGACAGTTGTATATATATATATATATATATATATATATATATATATATATATATATATATATTGTTAAATCTAAGCTGTGATAGCCAAGTCGGTAGAACGCTTGCCTGGGTAACTCAATCTCAAACCTCGGCTCGCACCTCTGGAATTTCTTGCATGTCTGAGAGAACCCCTCCAAAGACGTGTGAAGTCCGCCAACCCGCACTGGGCCAGCGAGGTGGACTATGGCCTAATCCCGCCCGCATTGACGGCAGGCCTGTGCTGTGCCCAACAGTCGGACATTAAAAGGGCTGGTGTTATTATTAAATTTCGTCCTCAGTCGAAGCCAGGCGAGGTGACACAGGCGGTGAAGGACGCCATCGACATCGGGTACAGGCACATCGACTGCGCCCACATCTACCTCAACGAGGCAGAGGTCGGCGAGGCGTTGAAGGCCAAGTTCGCTGAAGGCGTCGTTAAGAGGTACAACAAGGCAGACCTCAACTATCTTTGTATTCGGCTCCAGGTCTCTTCTGATTGGTCTGATCACCCATATTGACACTGTCTCCAGCCCTCCGAGACCCAACTATCGGGACCTAAGGATCAATAAATGTATCAGAGTTGTTCAGACTTCTTTCTACTTATATTATGATTGTTTATTATGCGACCAGCGGAATATCAGGTACGTAAAAACAAAAAATTAACGCGACAAAATCTCTCAAATTACTTTTATTTCAATGTGTAGTATTCGCGTGAATATAAGAAATCATTATACCTAAGTACTTATTTACTTTTAAAGAAATGAGGACATTCTTAGCTTAGATAATCTTAATCTTTAAAAAAAGTACCTACTCATCCATCGATGTCATGTTTAACCAGTCATGGCGTGCCATAAATAAACGCAGTTATTAATCTCAACTGACCTTAAAGATAATAATCTAATATCATAATTTCATATTTATCCATATTGCAGACAAAATTTACTTAAATAGGTGTAGATAAGGCGCTAATTGTCGTGTTCGTACTGAACTCGTAGCCTTGCGAGGCGAGGCACATGATGGATGTGACACTAGCTAAAACTTTAATGTCTTCAGGGCCGTTATAAAAAAATATAGATTTCAGCTAGTCAGTTTCAACCACGATTTTCACATGCCAAAACGGTGAAGCAAAACGTCGTGAGGAAGCCCACCTTTTTGTGACCTTCTGGAAAGACGTGTGCAGTTCACCAACCAGCACTGTGCCAGCGTGGTTCATAATAGGCTAATCCCTATCGCATTTAGGGGAGGTCCTTGCCCAACAGTGGGTCATTAAAGGGTTATTATTATTATTTCAGGGAAGAAATATTCATCACATCGAAGCTATGGTGCACCTTTCACCGGCCGGACCTGGTGGAGGGCGCAGTGAGGACCAGCCTCCAGAACCTTGGGCTTGAATACCTGGATCTGTACCTCATCCATTGGCCGGAAGCTTTTAAGGCAAGTTCCACAATATCGATTGCATCCTCCAGGAGCTCTATGGAGGCGTGTGATTGTCTACAGATACCTCAGGGTCTCCCATTTTTGTGTCCGTGGAACCCCCAGGGAAACCAAGGATATGAAATGTATAAAATTTTCTCCAATCCAATTTTATCCGATTTTATACCAAAACTTTCTTGTTAAGCTCAGCGCACACAATTGGTGCTTTTATAAAGTTGATAAGTATTATTGTTTAAAAACATTGAACAAGTAAAATACTAATAAATGTGTAAATTTATATCAACCGTATATAAACAAAAATAAATTCTTAACACATTGATCTATCTTTAGCAAAGTTGTTAGAACGCTTGCCTTGGTAACAAGGTGTGCAGATTCACACCCCGGCTGCACCTCTGGCATTTACGTATATTCATGTGCCATACTCATTTTCAATAATGGTGAACACTTGCTGGCAAACATCATGAGGAAACCTGCACGTCTGTCGAAAGTCGTGTGAAGTTCACCAACACGCGCCGGGCCAGCGTGGTGGCAGTAGTAGTGAAGAATACTCTACGTTGAGCTGGTATCCAAACCAACGTAAGGTATTCTTCATCGCAATGATATGGAATTAGAAAACTTCTCTTTATATTCTAGGAAGGAGATGATCTAATCCCGGCTGACGCGGCCGGCAAGCAGATCCCGTCGCCCGTGGACTTCGTGGACACGTGGAAGGCCATGGAGGGCCTCGTGGAGAACGGGCTGGTGAGAAGCATAGGGCTCTCCAACTTCAACAAGAAACAGATGGACAGGGTGCTCGCAGTTGCCAAGATCAAGCCGGCTGTACTACAGGTAAGGCTGTGAACTCGATATGAACTGCATCAGTCTAGCCCGGACTTGGAGTGCCGATGCGTAGCAGACGCGTTTTAAAGGACTTCGTTTATGGCTGCATTTTAGAAATTAAATATACTAACTATATATAAAAATAGTTTGGGCAATTATAGGTGTTCGATATTTTGCGGTCTAGTTTGCGGGCTGACTAAAATAATTTCTCAGGCCTCAGCATCCACCCTAAGACGGCTAGCTAGCGGCATCTCTGGCGCCCCTGACCAGGGCCCCAACTCTGCTAACACAATCGATTCATAATCGAACAGCAACCGCATAGTAACCGTCACTTTTGACAGATATTGTACGGGATATCTGTCAACAGTGACAGTTACTATGCGGTTGCTGTTCGATTATGAATCGATTGTGTTAGCGGACTTGGGGCACAGCACCCGGGATTCCCTTCACCACCCTTGCATCTCTTGTTAGAATCTGCCCTGTTTATAGGTAGAAGTTAATTAGAGAAAACATTTTTGGCGGAGAAGGGAAGATCTTCCAGCCGGGCGGGTGGTACGCCTGGCGGGACGGCTGCTATACCCTGATGGTTGTTGTCGGGATCTTGTATATATGTTACTTGCACCGAAAACTCTGATAGCGCGATTCAGGATTGTATGGAGATTGTCAATGGTCTGCAGCACCATTTGTGTATCTATTGGCGAGATTGAAGAGGTCGCCACAAATTCAGTGCCCAATCAAAGTTAATTAACATTCACAGATCGAAATCCATCCGTACCTCAACCAGCAAAAGCTGATCGACTACTGTAGAACGCACGACATTGCCATCACTGCGTACTCTCCGCTAGGGTCCCCGGACAGACCCTGGGCGAAGCCCGGCGAGCCCCAGCTAATGGAAGACCCCCGAGTCAAGGATATCGATGACAAGTATAAGAAGAGCCCCGCGCAGGTGCTGATCAGGTGAGTGAGAGAATTCTGATCAGATATATAACAGAAACTTTGACAAAGGTTTAGACCTCAGTGTACCTACCGAAGTAAATGTTGGAGCGCCAATTAAAACTTTTTGAAGCGAGGCAACCATAACGCACCATCTTAGAGGAGTTCGGTGTTGCTGGCTTCTTTAATTATCGATCAATTTGTTTGGTTTATAATTGGAAACGTTGACAAGCCGAGGGTCAGTGGTGCGTTCCTCTTCCCCCATTTGTTTAACAGTTCCGCCAAGTATCGTCTAGTTCTATCAACTATATAGCATACTATAACAAGACAATGACACAACACTGGGATAAACACTATGATGATACAAAAGCAGCTGGTTTTTTACAATCCAATTCTTTTCAGATATGCCATAGACCGCGGCCTGATCGTGATTCCGAAGTCGGTGACGAAGTCTCGTATCGCACAGAATTACAACGTGTTCGACTTCCAACTGTCCCTCGACGACATTAAAGAGATCTCGACCCTGGAGTGCAATGGCCGATTCTGTAAGATGGGAGAGTGAGTATTCTATCAGAGGAAAAAAAATACTTGATTTCTAAAATAAAAGTAGCCTATGTTACTCCTTGTTCCGTCAGCTATCTGCCAGTGAAAGTCCCGTCAAAATCGGTCCAGCCATTTCAGAGAATAGCCGCCAAATGCACTTAATAAAAAGCGGGTTTTTTAATATTACAAACAGACACTCCAATTTTATTTATTTGTATGAATAGATGATTTTTTTCACTAAGTACAACCATTATTAATTACTCTTTACATTTCCCGCCAAGAAATATAGTTTTAATTTTCTACCACTATACAGCGCTGAAGTGTTGCCTCACTCAACTTATAATACCATTTTTTTTATTTGTTACAGCACCCACCACCCGGACTATCCATTCCATGATGAATATTAAATATTCGATTTTTCAAATCCGGTGTGTAAAATAAATATAATTCTTAGGTTTGGGCACTTGAATAAAAAATCAAGCGATGTTTATTGATATGTCTCCTTGTAACGTGACAGAAGCACAGACCAATAAGAGAACATGGACAGAAAATGTCAGACGCAAATGAGAGGACCGTTGTCATATCATAAGTGGCGACACGACCATAGATACGCTTTGTTCTTATTTATTCATTTGGTTTGGTTTACACATATTTTGAACTGCTATTTACTCAACTATATTGATCAAAAATTAAAGTTTTAACGTGTCACAAGTATTTGTCCTCAATAGGGTTACTTTTTTACATACACTGTTACGGTAGTATTAAGGTGTTGTTATGAATAAATTATTTAAAAATAATTAAGTTTTTTTTTATCGATTATGGGTATTTTAGATGGTATGTGTAAAATTAAAACATTCTTTGTTTGGTTAAACAAAGAATGTTTTAATTTTTCGGGAACGTTTTCCCGACTAGTAGGTTAAACAAAGACAGGCCTCCCTAGTAACTAGAGAGACTTGGGATTAAATAAGTCAGCTTAACGTGTTCACAACCACTTACTTTGGTTCAGACTAAACCAACTAACCCTGAAAGAAACGAACACTTGGCTACGTCTATAAATAACTACTAAAATAGTATTTATTAATCTCGAAAAAACTGGCAGCCCTGCTAGTTACCTGTCATAAACAAACAGGCTATACTCGACTGTGAAAATATATCATCCTTACCAAAAGTTACTTTGTTTATTACAAAAATGGATCAGGAAATGTGTAGGTTGTGTTTATCTAAGCATAATTTAAAACCTTTATTCCTGAATCTGACAGAATGGAGTCAGTACAGCCAAGATATAATGCAGACAACCGGCTTGAAAGTGAGTTCACTGTGTAATAGTAGGTTATAATTAAGCTAAAATAGTAATCAAGTTAAATTTGAAATAAAATAAACCATGACACTTGAATTGAACAAATTTAAGGTCTTTTAAACTACAAAACAATAAATTTAGATATGGTGCGCTCAGCTCAGCAAATATTTTTGGTCATCCTGGCGTTGAAAAATTTGTGCATTTAGCCAGTATTTTAAACTTCCCAACAGGCTAGGCAGCGTTACAATTGCACCTACATTGGTATTAAGAGCCATATAATGTAATGGTAGGGCTGGTCTTTCGTCGTTTAATATCGGATGCAGTCCCCATAAATAACGTTCAGAAGATTCTCTAAATAACTTAAGGGGGAAGCTCAGGGTCAGGGCGCGAAATTCAAAATGTCAATGGTTTTTATTTTTTTACGAAAAATTTGGACATCTTTACGATGTAATTTAGTGTTTTGCGATATTAACATTCTGCATTGGACGTCTCGATGTATTGAATTTGCTTTAAAAATAACCTAATCCGATACAATACCATAAGGTTTGTAAAAACCGCTACTTTTACTGACTTAATGGTGTTGTGTCGCTTTAGGTATTTTTTTAAGCAAACTTAATACATCGAGACATCCAATGCAGAATGCTAATATCGCAAAACACTAAATTACATCGTAAAGATGTCCAAATTTTTCGTAAAAAAATAAATACCATTGACATTTTGAATTTCGCGCCCTGACCCTGAGCTTCCACCTTAAATGGTATATTTTTGCAGATAGAACCTTACGATGGATTACCACAAAGTATATGCAAAGATTGCAAATACGGAATCACATTTGCTTTAAATCTTCGAAACAGAAGTCGCGAGACTGAATTGGAACTTTTGAAACAAGGTTACGTAAGGTCCAACGAAAGTGAAAAAAAACTCAATCGTGGAGCAACCCCGGGTAGCCAATTACCGACAGCTGCTGGACTCCCTGAATCGCGGAGTCATTCCCCACCTTCAACCCTTGAACCATTAGAAAGATCACCGCGGTCAAGCAATAACGAAAATATTATCAAAACGGAGTCAAGTAACGAAAATATAAATGAAACGAATGATTCAAGTAACGATAATGACAATGATTGCTCAAATAATGACGGATTTAGAGAGATCGAAATACAGATTGAATGTGACCGGTTATCGGAAAATGGCGGCGACGCAAAATGGCCGCCGTTGGAGGAAATTAAAAAGATGTCAAGGAAAGCAAAGAGGGAAATATATTTACGTTTAGTCGACGAAGATTTTGACCCCAAAGGCCCAATCCGATGTAAAGCTTGTAAAACAATTGTAAACGGATGGCGTTGCTTCACAAATCATGCTCAAAAACATTTGGGATTTAAATATGTTTGCGAGGTGAGCTCTGAAATAGGT
The DNA here is from genome assembly GCA_905333125.1 of Pheosia tremula. Taxonomy (NCBI): domain Eukaryota; kingdom Metazoa; phylum Arthropoda; class Insecta; order Lepidoptera; family Notodontidae; genus Pheosia; species Pheosia tremula. The sequence goes on along the minus strand of HG995425.1, from coordinate 487,117 downwards.
ACATGTATATATATCTGTGTCATTTCCACGATATCAGATTGTCTTCTTTTTTTTTAGGTGGCGTTGAACTACAAAATAGTGCCATTTTTGCCAGTGTCAAGTAATTCTAGATAATTGTTAACGAATTATATATTTTTTGGAAAAAAAAATAATACAACTTCATGGATCAATTTCCCGCCAAAAAGTCCCCATTAAATCGTCATTAAAGAGAGTGCAATGTAGCAAATAACTTGTGGGAGGCAAAACTATGATTACGGTGTATAAAAAAGATGACCCCGGAATAATAACCTACAACCACTCTAAATTCCATCAAAATTTTCACGTTATTCGCGTAAAAGCTACCTATTTCTTAATTTTCAGTACTGCGGCAAAAGTTTCATATCTACGACTCAACTAAAGAGACATTGCATGTCGCATCATGGGATGAAACGAGAACTGCAGTGTAAGCACTGCAGCTATCTCGCTCTCGACAACGTGCAGCTAAAGGTGAGTGACTGTGATAGAAGGCACCGAGAGCGGACCAAAAACTAGTAAGGAACCTTTTCTTTCTTTTCACCTTTTTATCTTTGCCGATTGCAAAACAAATACGAGCCACTTTAGCCAGTATAGACTAAAAATTCCTAATAGCTGTTTTAATGATGATGTTGATGACGATTTTGAAATGAATCCCCCCCCCCCCCTATCAGTAAAGCTGGAGATACTTTACTGAAAATTTACCAGACATCTTGGGAGAACTTGAAAAGTCAAGTTATAATATGTCATTGCAATTTCCTTCACTCGTGCACGTTTATGAATACACAGTAATTAATATCCCGCTAATATTACACATTATTTATCAAAGAAACACATTTTTTTTTTGGAAAATAAAACAAAATTGACAACGTCACGGTTCAACTTCCCGCCAAAAAATAATTTTTCATATTTTTCTCCTCCCGCCTCTTTATTCCTAATACCGTCTTCCGCCTGCCAGTGTCAATCTCCAATGATGCCAGTCTCTTACGTCATTGGTAACCATTTTCCAATAAACCTGTTTATTTTTACTAAAGCGTCCATTACACTATCCAATTTGCAGAGCGCTAGATTTAGTGTCGCAATGCGATATAAAAAGAGCTCACTCAGTACACTAGACTAGCTAGCGAAGCTAGTTAGTTTAACTTCCTTTCATTTCGGTAGTGATCGTCGGCCAAACCGCATCTTTCGAAGAGCACTAAACGAATATGGCACCATCAAAGCACCAGAAAGTTGGCATTGCTTTAGCAACACCATGCAATTTGGTGCGCTAGCTAGTGTACGGGATGAGCTAGTGAGGCAGAGTCCATGCGATCGCACTAGATTGGATCACTACCTGTCTAACTGCCTTTACACAATACAAATTTAGCACGCTAGCTCATCTAGCGCTCTGCAAATTGGATAATGTAATGGCCGCTTAACTAAATTAGACCAGAGACGCCATTTTCATATCATCATGTCACATCCATTATTTTATTTACAATGTGTATTTATATTGAATATTTTATTGCTATTAATTACTTGACATTGGCAAAATACCCGCTAAGTTGTGGGTGAGGCCATTTGCATATCCATTTTATTTCATCGCATTTCAATTCGTAAAAAAAGAAGAAAAAGAACTAAATTAGGCTCAATAAACACAAAGTATTCACAAACCTTGATACAGCCATGGCGCTACCATACACACATAAAAAGATCATGCTCAAGTTGGCGGCAATGTCGGCAGTTGCACGAGCGGCGCCTGCACACGGGCGAGCGGCCTTACATCTGCGACCACTGCTCGTCCTCCTACCACAGCCGGCCATGCCTGATACAGCATCTCGAGAGCCACAGAACCGATGCTACAGTGCAGGTACAGAGCCGAACCCAGGGCCCCAAGTCTGCTTATATAATCGATTCATAATCGAACAGCAACCGCATAGTAACCGTCACTTTTGACAGATATTGTATGGGATATCTGTCAAAAGTGAGTTACTATGCGGTGGCTGTTCGACTATGAATCGATTGTGTTAGCAGACTTTGGACCCTGGTCTTCTTCTTCTACCGTGACCTTCTCTTTTTTTTTCTTTTTTTCTCGTGCGGTTGGTAAAACCGCACGAGAAAAAAATAGGCGACTGGGTTTTGCCTTCTGAGGCCTATTTGATCCGCAAATAGCCCGGGATATGACATCCCTTTGCCAAAAACATTGACCATAAGCAAGCTGTATAATAATAATGTCGCCAGACGAACACACCAACTGTACAGTCCCAAACTAAGCAATGCTGTATCATGTGTACCGTACAATAGACTGGGAGTGAACCCAGTATATAATACTTATATAGATATTAAACATCCACGACTAGGGTGGCAACACAGAAAACCGGGTCACTAGCCACTAAGCTAATCAGGTCTTCAAACAATATACATGCATCTGAAGATATGCCCCCCTTCAACCCCTATTTTCCAGTGCGAGCAATGTCCCCGCGTCTTCAAATCCAACCGCCAGCTGTCTCGACACCGCTACGCTGCGCACGCGCAACGCGCGCGCTGCCGCCTGTGCAGCCAGCACTACTCGCTGAAATACCTGCGCACGCACATGGCCAAGTGCACAGGTGACAGCAGCGGGCCTGGTAATGACGTCACGGATGACGTGACAGGTTAAGCAGTAACAGACAAGTTGGTAGAACCCTCACATAGACTCTCTGGACTTCATGTACGAATCTCATCGTCAACCGTGATCATCGCTCGCTCGTGAATCGGAGAGCTCGTGAAGTCGTCGGTCCTGCGCCTGGGCCCCAAGTCTGCTAACACAATCGATTCATAATCGAACAGCAACCGCATAGTAACTGTCACTTTTGACAGATATCCCATACAATATCTGTCAAAATCTAGCAGTTACTATGCGATTGCTGTTCTATTATGAATCGATTGTGTTAGCAGACTTGGGGCCCTGGTTACTCTTACTAGTGAAGTACTACTCAAATAAATTGTATTCATTGAATTTGGTGTCTATAAAAACACAGATAATATTATATTCTTAGTATTTATATTTATTGTTCATCCTTGATAAATACAATGAGATAAGCCACGCGAGTGATTATAAAATATCTTCCAATAGCTATTTCCCGCGGCTTCGCATCAATATCACATTGATAGGACGTCCTAGATCTGTGACAAACACAAATGATAATATAATATGCTCCCTAGATAAAGGATTTTGCTCGTATCTTTCAATGTGACGACACTTTAATTATAGAAATATTTATTTGTAAGGGCCTATTTCATGATGTGCTGAACTCCCTATCCACAACTTATTCCTCATTTAAGTTGTGAATAGGGTCTAACAGGACATTGAAAAACAGGCCTCAAGTAAATAATATAAAATAAAACAAATAGTGTAAAATATTTTAAACAATGAATTTCTAAGTAATATGGATCACGTTGGTGTAGAAAATAATTGTGTAAATGATGATTTTGTTTTTTAAACATGGCGACCCAGCAGCCTTTGTCCGTGCGCTCAGTACTGGGTGTCATTTTTAAATGTCTTATAATTTGATTTATCTCTTTGGGAATGTCATCTTTACAACCTACTGTTGGCGCTGTTCAAATATTTTAAACTATTTTTGTTACACCTTATATATATATACCTTGTTAATGTATATGAAATAATTTTATATACATATTTGTTACATAATTTACATATTAATAGTGACTTCTGCCAAGCCGTTCGCGAATTGTGGGCGTACGGATACTTAATAAGTACTAGTGTTATAATATCCCTAAATCTACTTAAGGCAACACTTACAATTAATAATATTGAATTAATAAAAAAAAAACTATATCTTTATGGCGTTATAATTTATGGTCAGGGCGCGAAATTCAAAATGGCAACGGTTTTTTTAAACGGAAAAAATTTAAAGGAAGGAAAGTTTCTTGTTTTTTTTATTAGCGACTGCGGCATATGGCATTGAATTCATTTATCAATAGGAAAAAAACTAGAGATAGGTGTTTTAAAGTAATTCGGCTATGGGGGTGTGAGGTTTCAGTTAATTTTGGAAAAGGAGTCTCTTGCCCAAACTAGTTTGGGAATCCCTGATCTAGATCAATATTATTACGCTTCGTGACATTTAATGCAATATGGCGCCTCGTCGCAAATGACAGAAATACATCACAAACATGTCCCATGGTTTTGTAATAAAAAGTCAACTTTCTTAATTTCGCGCCCTAGAATGGCGTTTTTACCTTTAGCGTCCTCGCTGCAAACATTCGGCTTCCGACCATTAGGGTACGTTATAGTTACTGATCTTTCCAAGCTTAAAGGGGCTCAAGTCTGCTAACACAATCGATTCATAATCGAACAGCAACCGCATAATAACTGTCACTTTTGACAGATATTGGATGTGTCAAAAGTGACAGTTACTATGCGGTTGCTGTTCGATTAAGAATCGATTGTGTTAGCAGACTTGGGGCCCTGATCTGATCCGAATGGTCGGTTCCGAATGCTCGCCGCGAGGAAAAGCGCCTTAAGAATAAACATCTCAAAATTACCAAGTGCTTAGAACGAATAGAATCTATGATTAAATTCAACAAACCTGTGATAAATAATTTGATATTTGGATTACCGAGTGAGATTAGCTTTTGTAATGACACAGTTTTTGTTTTTCACAAACACACCAACTATACGTTCCCACACTAAGCAACGCTTGTATTATGGGTACCGTACAATGGACTGAGGGCGCCCTCAGTATATAATACTCATATAGATATTTAACATCCTTGACTCGGGTACAAACATTCGTGCGTCGTTGGGGGAGGCCTATGTCTAGCAGTGGACATCTTTCGGCTGATAGAAGATGGATTAATTTCTTGACACTGGCAAAATGCCTACCGTTGGCTGAGCGACACTTAAAATAAAAGAAAGACAACAATATTTTTCTTTTTTTTTGTCCCTATATAATTTTGGTCCGGGGTCCTCGGTATATTTAACAGGGCCCCAAAATCATTTTGATCCGGGCCCCTGGGTTGCAAAGCTACGCGTCTGCGTTCAGCCCGACTGATAGAAAAAAAGTAAAAAAAAATAATAACTGATGCTCTTAATTACAGTGACATCACTCGGTAATCAAAACTAACTATATATTTTTTATAAACAACACGAGCAATAGTTTAGCAGCCAGCACTGAGGCGAGCGCCGCCGCGAGGCGAGGCGAGGATCAGCGCGAGGCGCCTTCATTCCATCCAGTCGTCACCACCGAAATCCACGGACTCCGAGAACGAGGAGACTTGCACCTGAGGAAATGTTAACCTTCAGAATAGATAAACAGCTAACGCAATCTATAGGTAACGTGACTAACACACGTCACACCCAACGCCGTCCATAGACAAAGCTACGCTAACGCAATCTATAAGTAGCGTTACCTCACACCAACGCCGTCCATAGTTAACGTTAAAACCATCTATAGTAGGCACTGGTTACACAGCTAACGCCATCTAAAGGTATCATTACCCCTCCCCCTTCCCCCATCTAACGCAGATCGAGTTGCATACGCATCTAACGCTGACCATAGGTGGCACTGATTACACAGCTAACGCCATCTATAGGTATCGTTACCTACACACCTCCTAACGCAGATCATAGGGAGCGATATCTACACAGTTAACGCCATCTATAGGTATCGTTACCTACACACCTCCTAACGCAGATCATAGGTAGCGATATTTACACACTTAACGCTGTCTATAGGTAAAGTTACCTACACACCTAAATAAAATGGGACTAGGCCCGCCACACACTCCCACCACTGCTACTCCTGTAAGCCAGGATCTACAGTGGTGTCCAATGAAGACACCGAGGTTTGACCCTCGGCGAGTCCCGGGATAAAGTTAATTGTCTTGGAACCCGCACGAAATTAATCGAAAGATAAATAGGAGGAGTTGGAAGAAAATTATCCACTTCCCTCCATTGCAAAGCGGGAGACAAAAAGATCTGGTAGACAAATGTCCACCGAAGTAAGACTATTACAGCTGGACTAATTCCAGGTGTAAGGCACCACGGAGAGTTTAAATACTAATTGGTCCTAAACTTGTAAACACACCTAAAGCAGATCATAGGTAACTTTCATAGACCAATACTCCCGACGCTATATATACATTTACCTCTTCTCTCGGTGGGCTGTCACTGCTGAACCCGCCCCCCAGCGCGTATCCCGCTAGACCCCCGGCTGCCAGTGCCCCTACGCCTAGACCGACCGCCGCACCAGTTCCTAGACCGCGACGCTGTTGGGTCTCCACGTAGGCGGTCGATGTTTCGTACGGCTGCCGCTGTAAAATAAGAAATATACTTAGTAGTAGTAATTCATTTATTGATTTCTTATACTTACGCGAATACTAGGTAGACATTGAAAGAAAAGTAATTTTACGGTTTTTATCGCGTTAATTTTATGTTTTTCGTTTCGGCTGCTTTACAGCAACTATAGTCACTCGTTCGTCGGTTCAGTCGGCTCATTCGTAGCCCAGCCGCCCTAAGGATGCCTCGTTTAGAGGCGAAACACGAGTCGAATACTTTTTTAGATTCGCATCGTTTCGCGGAGAATTGCATATTAATTGGGGTCCCGACACTCGTGACAGATAGTTTCTCGACTAACATCTTAGAGGAGTTCGGTGTTGCTGGCTTCTTTAATTATCGATCAACTTGTTCGGTTTATAATTGTAAAAGTTGACAAGCCTAGGTTCAGTAGTGGGTTCTTCTTCCCCATTTCTTTAACTCAGACCATAGTGTATGTACCAATGAAAAAAATAAATTATAATCGCTCAGCAGTCCTAGAGTTATCATTTATTTAGTAATATTAGTATAAATAATGCACTTACCACTGCCGCGTAGCCTGTAACAAGACAAAAATATTTATAATAAGGCAATTCCTTGCACAGAAAGACTGATCCGACTATGATGATCCGATTGGCGCAGTTAGTAGTGACCCTGCTTTCAGTTGAGGGTACCGAGCTCTAATCCCGAATCAATCCTCGAATCCCGTTGTTACTTAGTTTAGGGCCGTATAATTGGTATGTTCGTCTGGCTGTAATTATCACTAACTACTGCCCGCAGCTTCTCGATGAAAGAGCTTATAGCACGCTTGCATAATATGACCACTGTCAGTGAGAGAATATTAAGCAGTTCCGAAATAAGACCATGCATCCAAACTAAATAAAAAACATTTTCATTTAAACCCAGCGGCTGACTCACTCATTTCAATGTAAAGTTACCACATACATGTTTAGAAGTTCAGGCCTAACGTTTCCACTAGCAAAGTGAACCGTATATTCAGTGCGTTGTAGTGGTAAATAAGATTATTTTATTTTATTACATTATAGGCAAGTATTTGATCTCGATCTCACCTGATGGTAAGTGACGATGAGATCTACGATGGAGCATACTTGCCTAGGTAGGAAGGCGGCAGTAGATCGAGACGCCACATTCACTAGGCACATGCAGCGCAACTGATCTGACCCGCCATCCATGAATGGCAACAGCGAACATCATGCCGGAACACGGCTAGGCCGCTTGGCGACATGGCTTTGTTCAGTGGGTGGTGACTAACCACGGCCGAAGCCTACCACCAATGAATAGTTTATAACCAAGTAACATCGACAACAACAGTGTAGCGACCACTTCAACCGCACTACAAGCTACGCAGATGGCACTGCAGACGCATTCAGAACAATAGACAAGTGACGTCACTATCCTGAATCGCGCTATCAGAGTTTTCGGAGCAAGTAACATATATACAAGATCCCGACATTAACCGTCGGGGCATAGCGGCCGCCCCGCCAGGCATACCACCCGCCTGGCTGGAAGATCTTCCCTTTTCCGCTAAAACAGTATTGGTGAGCTCCAAAGTATCTTGGAGCTCGGAAATGTTACCATGACATACACAAGTTTTTGCCAGGCAAATGTTTCGGCATAGACTAAAGCGTCCATTACACTATCCAATTTGCAGAGCACTAGATTTAGTGTCGCAGTGCGATATAAAAAGAGCTCGCTCATTACACTAGACTAGCTAGCGAAGCTAGTTAGTTTAAACTTCCTTTCATTTCGGTAGTGATCGTCGGCCAAACCGCATCTTTCGAAGAGCGCTAAACGAATATGGCACCATCAAAGCACCAGAAAGATGGGATTGCTTTAGCAATGGTGTCGAGTTCGAGTTTAATGATAATAAATAAAAAAACGCAGAAAATGTTGGGTCAAAAAATATTTATTGCTGAGCTGATATCTTTGTTTTTATAATCCTTATGTTTTTTATCCCAAAGAAATGGCATGTGTTTGTGTAATTCTATTATATTTAAGAGAATTTCCCTTTGCTTAGTCGATGGTTGCGTCATTTTGATTTAAATCCAAAAATACGTCCTCCTGTTCGAACGCACGCCGACTGGCTGACCGAGCCCAGCTAGTGTTTAGCACGCTAGTCCGCTTTACACCATGCAATTTAGTGCGCTAGCTAGTGTACGGGATGCGCTAGTGCGGCAGAGTCCATGCAATCGCACTAGATTGAATCACTAGCTGTCTAACTGCCTTTACACAATACAAATTTAGCACGCTAGCTCAATTAGCGCTCTGCAAATTGGATAATGTAATGGACGCTTAAGGAGTGCTGGACATAGTTATTTATATGTGTGCGTGCGTTTACATGCTAGACTAGTTTTTTAAGCTTCACTTGTAGCGCACGCCGTATTGCCTCCTGGTTCCTGTATGCTATCCCATAGGAACCGTGCATTTGTCCCCATTTCCGCTAAATTGTTATTCTGACAAATAATTCGATGTTTGTTCATAGTTACCGCCTAATGTTTTCATACATCTACACAAATAAATAAAATTGGAGTGTGAAATAAAAAACAAATTTGGCATTTATTTTTTTATAACTTTAAATAATTAAATAATGTATAATAGAAACTACAGACAGATCAAGTGGTACAACAGCTCTTAACTTTTTAAATGCAGCTACGAAAGGTAAGAAAGAAGATGGGTCGCCGTGCCATTGATTATGTACCAATAATTTTATCAAAAATATAACATCAAATTGAAAACGCAACAGGCCGTTTGACTGTGTTTGAAGAACTATCTCAAATTGTTAATCAGTTTAATATGATGCTAACAATTTAGTTATTTCATTGTAAATTCCAGTATTTTCCATAAAATTCAATACCTAATAAATTTTATATTAATAAAAATACCGCCAAAACGCGGCCTTCGGGTCGCGTGGCCATTGTGAAAAAAAAATTGCATCCCGAGCGTTTTTGATCACGTGACCGAACCAAAAAACAACAACTTTTATTATTTTAATGAAAATAATCCATATTTTTGCAGAAAAATGAAGACTAATTAGTTATAAAAAGCTATAATCTTATTAGGACGGCCACAATTTAACCCTTAATAGCCTAGAGTTTCAATTTTGATACCAATCTTTTAAACCGAATGTTGACATTACTATTAGTTTTTTTTTATAGGTTGGCTGTACGTATTTTACTGTCGTATAATATTCTTTCCAACGAATGTAAAAAAAAATCAAATGTCATTATTATTAAACACAGTAACATTAAACACAGTAATATTAAAAATAAATCACTTTCGTAAATCAGGCTACTAGGGTTAAAGCTTATTCTTCATACAGTCAAACACCCTATTGCAAACATTTTATAGACAATAATTTATAATACAAGTTGTATATCGTCTTGTTCAGATATGAGTGGTATATCCACGGAGCCCGTTTGGTGCACACAAGACCACACACATTCTGAACGAGACTCAATCGTCACGCAATCAATGTACGGCAAACATTAACAATATTTATAGAAGACCCATTTAAAAAATATAATCATTTAGTTACTCATCAAACATTTAATTTAATAGATATAGTACATTTTTTTAGAAATATTTTTTTGGCGAATAATGGACATTTAAACTTACATCTAAGTTATACAATCATTAGTACCGCGACATTATTTAAAAAAATATATATCTAATAAAATCAAAAGCTCCATAATCACAAAAAAGTATTAATTTTTTTTGACGCTACAAGCTCAGAGCGTGATGTTTTATTTTTCGTGACCGCGCGGTAAAACCGAGTACGCACTGCGCTTTGGTTTTTTTTTATTTTCACCATGATTTAAATATTGTGCGTTTACAATGTGTTTTTTAATTATATACACGAATTCCATATTACTTTTTTATAAGATACAAAAAACGTAGTGCGCTCTCAGCGTAATAGAGCGCAGAGAGAAATATTTTTGGGTTCCATTTAAGCTTAGCATTAATATTCTTCATAGTTCGCATGAAATTATCCGAAGAGATCTTTTTCACAGCATCCAGCCCCATTGAAAACACGCCATACTATGTAATTATATTTTAACAAACACAAAAGCCATCTAAATTTCAGAGAAAACAATTCAAAATAACTAATACATAATACTCTGCGTGCATTCCGAGACGCGCTTCAATCGCTGACAGCGTTCACGATATTTCGCGCTCCGATTTGTAATTACGCATGACGGGTGAGTGCTGGTCGAGCTGAGATTCAGAACGTTCATTGGAGCGCGCGCTATCATTGATTCGGAACGCTCGGTGTAGATTCATAACCTCAAAAACACAAACCGTTCATTTTCTCGACACCGACCCTCCCTGTCGTACTACTCTAGTGTGAGGATTAAATAAATTATTCGCCCGTTTGACTCGTCGTATATATAAACTTGAAAACTCTTTTAAAAAAGTACTAATCATAAACAACACAAACGTCACTGCTGAGTGTTGACAGCGGCGCTCGCGGTTATTTTAATGTCGCAAGATGGCGGATGCGATGGCGTCATTTCTGACGACACACGAGTCGTAGTCGCGTTCGCGGTGACTCTGAACGCGTGTTATCGATATTAGCGCGTCTCGGAATGCAATCTCTGTTTATCTAGTTTGGATTAAAATGACATTTTGTCAACAAAATTTTAAATCACATCACGACTTCACCATGGGACACGCCATTTTAATATCATCCATGTCACATCCATTATTTTATTTATAATGTGTATTTATTGAATTTGTTATTGCTATTAATTACCTGACATTGGCAAAATATCCGCTAAGTTGTGGGTGAGGCCATTTGCATATCCATTTTATTTCATCGCATTTCATTTCGTAAAGTAAGAAGAAAACTTCACCAGGGTCTCGCCCTATACGTCAGGTGTGGACTTGACAGCTGTCATTTTAACCCAGCTACACTTTACCAAGCACGCGCCAAAAACCCTCAGATAAGGTTCAAGCACGAGGTTAACTTCAAAGTACATTGAATACGGCTAGAAACGAATATTACAATATCATTGAAATAAAACTAATTTTACGGATTTTAACTCCCACCGACTTGGGATCCAGTAATTAATATAATCAAATCCAAAACAAAGGGCACCGTTGCAAGACCTCAAGACACTGTGAGCACTTTCTGCGTAGATCGGACCGCAAGCAACAACTAAATATGAGGGTACCCCAGTTCTAACTATGACACTAGGTCGTCAACCACCTCGGTCCTCCCGTGACCATGGTCGCTGTAAAGCATCCAAAACGACGGGAACGTAAAGAACATAAAATGAACGCGATAAAATCCGTAAAAATCGTTTTATTTCAATGTGTAGTAGTCGCGTAAATATAAGAAAATAAATATTACAATATCATATATCTATGACAAATGATTTTGGATGCCAATTTTTATGATTACTAGAGATGTGGGATAAACACATGAGTCACTAGTAGTCTCGTTAGCCCCTGCAACTAGGCTAAGCTAGGACTAGGATATTGCTCGCGTCAACAATTAAATGGCCAGAGTGAAGATCGAAGCTGGACCCTCACAGTCATTATTGCGACCTTCGAACCACTAAGGTATTGACGCTTCAATTAATATGATTATGAAATTCAGACATCCCACTAATATTATAAATGTAAAAGTTTGGATGGATGGATGTTTGTTACTCGTTCACGCCAGAACGGCTTAACAGATCTGGATGACATTTGGCACAGAGATAGATTATAGTCTGGAATAACAGATGGGCTACTTTTTATCCCGGTAAAATGTATGTTTCCCGTGGGATACAGGACATACTCTTTAACCGCGGGTAACACCGCGGGGCGCAGCTTGTATGATATATACCTAGGTACACATACATTTGATTTCACATATTATAATCATAATTTCTTCAGATAGTTTCATACATTTCATCAATGATCTGTGTCATAGATATATGATAGCATAGTATTTACACTGCTCCCGACCACTGTAAATCAGAGCAAGTATATATTTTTTATTTTTCTTAACTCGAAGGAAGCAATACAATAGTAGCGATTTATTTATTAAATAAGATTTATTTATTAATTTACTGCTGTATTTGAAAACGCTTAATAACAATTAAAAAATAATATAAACACAATCCCTGACTCTTCATATTTTTATAAGGCACCTGAAATAATGGAAAAAATATAATTTTAAAATACTAAACACCAACACAAGAACGATAAGACGACGCAAGCAGTGATAGCCGAGTGGGTAGAACCCTCGGTATAGAACCAAACAGGTATAGAACCAAACAGGTTTAAACCCCGGCTCGTACCTCTCCATATTTTGGGATTTTCATGTGCGAATCTCATTGTCACTTGATGTACGGTGAAGGCAAACATCGTGAGGACAACCGTACGGGATATCTGTTAAAAGTGACAGTTACTATGCGGTTGCTGTTCGATTATGAATCGATTGTGTTAGCAGACTTGGCGCCCTGATCGGTTGGTTTTAGGTTCGATTACAACATACCAAAATGGACTCTCATCTGGGTGTCACTGACATTTCACTGTCATTTACAAAAGTAATTTGTAAATGTGTGAACCATGTAGCCATTAACTTATAATTATATACTTGGAGTACTAATAGTACTAGTACTTTTTTTTTACCAGCTGCTAAAGTCTCCTACATTGTTCTCACACACCCATAACAATGTACTGCACAAAAATGTAAAAGATCCTTTTAAAAACAGCAACCATGGAGTTTCTCGCCCGCTCTTCTCCATAGGAACGGCATTCCGAACGGGCGGTAAAGTTGTAGCTTAGCATTTTGTAACTATTTTGACGATTCAAAGTACTGTACTTAACGGTTTATATGAATACAAAATATTCTGCGTTTGATTCTGATCGCCCCCAGTCTATGCCAAAGGCTTATACATAGACAACAAATCAATTTAATAATTTAAAAAAATAATCTACCTACTTATTGGTGTACCTGCATCTCTCCTAAGCAAGCCCATCTAGTAGAAGCCTGCAGCAAAGAAAACATAAAATAATAAACACAATTCTGGCCAATAGCAAAACATAAAAGTATAAATTTAAACCAATCACCATTGAGTATTTACAGTGTGTCCCAAAAATACGGTATTTGCTTATACACATATACAGTGTGATTCAGAAAGGGTATCGAATTGTGACGCCACATAATGATTAATAAACCAGTTATAACCAGACGTACACACCAACTGTACGGTCCCACACTAAGCAACGCTTGTATTATGGGTACCGTACAATGGACTGAGACGAACCCAGTATATAATACTTATATAGATATTAAGCATCCACGACTCGGATACAAACATTCGTGGTCATCACACAAAGTCTGTCCGTACCAGGATTAAAACTTAAGCGCAGAAGGTAGGGGCACTAACCACTGAGCTAATCAGATCATCAAGTCATAGTATACCCTTTTCAAATCATCATGTACTACCACCACCAAACCAAAAGCCAAAGTTCGCCGACAAGTGTACCTAGCAGAAACATCTAAATCGTACCGCAAAAGCACCGAGAAAGCGTGCTGTCTCTGTCATTCTCATTCCTCCAACCCGTGGTGCAAGCGAGACATACGGAAATGCATTGTGCTCCAATCCCTGGACCCAATACTTATTTGTGAATGCAGTATCAAATCTGAGACGAAGAATGAATACTGACGGATTCTCGCGGTTGTCACATGGGCTTAGCCACAATGGGGCAGAGGGCAGCTTCCCCCCCCCTGGCTCATGAAGTCAAGTGGAAAATATAAGACCATATCACTATCTGGTGTCAGGAAATTAAGTGCCTCCATAGTATAATGTAGACAAATTATATATATATTGGTTTCTTATATTTACGCGAATACTACACATCGAAACGAAACTAATTTTACGGATTTTATCGCGTTTATTAAACTTCTTTACGTTCCCGACGTTTCGGCTGCTTTACAGCGACCGTGGTCACGGGAGGACTGAGGTGGTTGACGTCCTAGTGTCATAGTTAGAACTGGGGTACCCTCATATTTAGTTGCTGCTCGCGGTCCGATCTACGCAGAAAGTGCTCACAGTGTCTTGAGGTCTTGCAACGGTGCGCTTGGTTTTGGATTTAATGATATTAATTACTGGATTCCAAGTCGGTGGAAGCCACCCAGCCATCTTCCCAATTGAAATTAGGATGTTCTTCAATTACAATGGCCTCATATAATCCTTGTTCGAAATCGGTGTTCTTTTGCAACGATCTGTGATCGATCAAATCTGATATAACGGCGGGTGCGATCTTGTACTTGTTCACAGATTGTAGACTTCGCGGAGCGCCAGGAACGTTAAAAACATAAAATAGACGCGATAAAATCCGAAAACAATAATTTTATTTCAAATACACCCTATATAGCTGTCCGTCTGTTGGGGATTAAGTCAGTTAATATCTCTATCAATTAGTATTATTAGATACAGTCAGAACATACACGTTTTCGTGTTTCAACATAAAATAACTTAAATAAATTTAAACACACACACAAACACACACAGATTCGACATTTTAAATCAAACAACAAATATACATATATAAAAATATGTACACACTATTATGTACTTACCTTTACTATATGTAGGGAGGCACACCCGCGGTTTAGTTTATTAAAAAAACCATCAAAGACATTATTCAAATTGGACAACGAGTAAACGAATTCGCGACACTCGTTATCTATACACATATAAATAAAATTGGAGTGTCTGTTTGTAATATTAAAATAAGCGCTTTTTACTAAGTGCATTTGGATGTATACACGTTACCTATACCGAAACATTTTTTTTTACAATTTTTGTCTGTCTGTCTGTTTGTTCCGGCTAATCTCTGAAAGGGCTGGACCGATTTTGACGAGACTTTCACTGGCAGATAGCTGATGTAACAAGGAGTAACTTAGGCTACTTTTATTTTAGAAAAAAAATAGGATCTCACGAAAAAAAATTAAAACCAATGTAGCAGCGCTGCGCCTGATTAAGTTTGATAGCAACAACCTGCAATGCGTCCCGGGGGCTCAGAATGGGCCAGCAGGCTGTTGTCAACGGTTGTCTTTGTTAAATACCACGCGGACGAAGTCGCGGGCAACAGCTAGTTAAAACTATGACTCAAGTAAATTTATACATAAGTTTTAACACATAAATAAATAATAAATATATACGTTTCTATATAATAGCAGTGACAGACAAGTTGGTAGAACGCTTGCCTCGGTAACAAGGATCGCAGGTCCAAACCCCGGCTCACACCTCTGGGATTGCTGGATTTCATGTGCGATTCTCATTTTCGACCACGATTATCACTTGCTAAGCGGTGAAGGAAAACATCGCGAGGAAACCTGCATGTCGGAAAGAGCCCCTCGAAAGATGTGTGAAGTCCGCCAACCTGCACTGGGCCAGCGTGGTGGACTATGGCCTAATCCACCTCGCATTGAGGTGGGCCCGTGCCCAACAGTGGGACATTAAAAGGGCTGGTATTATTATGTCTCTCTTCACACGGGCTATACCCGGTTTTTGGGAATGCTTGCGCGGGGACATGGGTCCAACACGTAGAGGCCCTTTTTGAGAATTGTAGTGTTATGTTAGCCACCTGCTGGGGTCAACTGCTGAAAATGATAGCACAAACACCAAATTGACCTCAGCAGGCGGAGGAACAATTGCAGGAATATGGCAAGATAATTTCGACTATGGGTTGAGGTTTGGATGGACATGAGATGGGGCTATTGGAAGCGCTTATCCTTATACGTGATAATATTATGTATTCATTTCCTATATTGCACACAAAACGGCTGGACTATTATCGAACAAATTAATAATTTGGTTAGTCTTGAAACACGCACGACACCACATATGCTTCAAACCCAAAAAACCGTAGCTCTAAACTCGGTAAACATAATCGCGAGCTATATTAAAACTAAATCATAATAATAATCTTTAAAGCTATAAAATACAGCTACTTATATACTTTTTAAATCTTTTCATGCTATTAAATTATTCTGCACAATTTATAGTACTACAACTGCTATAAAGAAGCGATACTTATCAGCTAAAATAATTTATCTAAATAAAAAAATATAAAATTAATATCGCCAGACGAACACACCAACTATACGGTCCCACACTAAGCAACGCTTGTATTATGGGTACCGTACAATGGACTGAGGGCGAACCCTGGTGCTTGTCTTAAAAAACTAGAAGACTACCAAATGTGTTAAATCATTCAATCAACACGCTATCGACACTCCACTGAAGCGTTTGTAAATTAGCAGAATTGAGCCCCAGGGGTGTGACAATGGCGCATGTGAATGACAATGCCAAGAACCTTCAACAAAGAACCCATTCACCTGAAACCTGCGGGTTCAATCAAGACACATGCTAATAATCCAATATTTTTAATAATATGTACCACCCAGTGGCGTAGCATGGGGGGGGGGGCGGAGGGTGCGGTCTGCACCGGGCGGCACTTTGCCGTGGCCGTCATTTCACAGGTGTCGGTTAGAGAAAAAAAAATTAAAATATGAAAAAAATAAATTGTAAATAAAAAAATATCTTTCAGTGTTTTTTTCGTATTTTTTTTTTGCCGTTACCATGCCCCAATTTTTTTATAATAAATAGCAAACATAAGAGGGCGGCAAATTTGAAATCCGCACCGGGTGCTAATGACCTATGCTACGCCACTGGTACCACCTCAAAGGAGCTAGCTATAAAAACGCTTCTATACAAGGTGTAACAATAATAGTGTAAAATATTTGAACACGGCCAACAGTAGGTTGTAAAAATAACATTCCCTAAGATATAAAACAAATTATTTGATATTAAAAAAATTACATCCTGTACTGAGCGCACGTACGAATTATTTTATACTAGCTGCGCCCGGCGGTGTTACCCGCGATAAAAAGTATGAAAAATTAAAACATCTATCCCACGGGAACCATACATTTTACCGGGATAAAAAGTAGCCTATGTGCTATTCCAGACTATAATCTATCTCTGTGCCAAATTTCATCCAGATCCGTTCAGCCGTTCGGGCGTGAAAGAGTAACAAACATCCATCCATCTATCCATCCATCCAAACTTTCACATTTATAATATTAGTATTAAGTATTAAGTATTATTATTATAATATTAGTATAGATATATTATTATTTTATACATCAACGCGATCTATATAACTTACTGATTCACCTGTTAAATATTTTACACGATTTTTGTTACACCTTGTATATATGTAGCTTCCAATGTTAGTCTAAACTTAATTATTAGAAAAAAAATAAAGTTAGTTGATTAGTTTTATTAAAATTACTGACCCACCAACAGATAATAATAATATAATGTTTGACCGAAACGTTGGCGACCGATTTTGTAGATGGCAATAATGTTTTTTTTTTTTTAATAAAAAAACTCGCACAAAACCACCGACTTTCTGGCGGGAAGTTGAACGGCGAAGTTGTCAAATTTATTACATTTTACAAAAAAAATGTGTTTCTTTGATAAATAATGTGTAATATTAGCGGGATATTAACCACTAGCTGCGCCCGGCGGTGTTACCCGCGATAAAAAGTATGAAAAATTAAAACATCTATCCCACGGAAACCATACATTTTACCGGGATAAAAAGTAGCCTATGTGCTATTCCAGACTATAATCTATCTCTGTGCCAAATTTCATCCAGATCCGTTCAGCCGTTCGGGCGTGAAAGAGTAACAAACATCCATCCATCTATCCATCCATCCAAACTTTCACATTTATAATATTAGTATAGATTTATAATATTAGTATAGATTTATAATATTAGTATAGATTGTATGTTCATAAACGTGCGCGAGTGAAGGAAATTGAAATTAAATAGTATAACTTGACTTTTCAAGTTTACCCAACATGTCCGGTAAATTTTCAGTAAAGTATCCACAGCTTTACTGATAGGGGTAGGATTCTTTTCATCATCATCATCGTCAGAGGTACTTCAAAATAGATGAATCAAATAATTTACTCGACACTGGCAAAATGTCACTTATTTCATAGTCAACCTTAAAAACAGATGAAGAAAAAATCACCAACCCTGTGGCCCCAAACCAAGCAACGCTTGTATTATAGCTATATTAATTTGTCACGTAACTACCCGACACCGCTGAATAACACTGTAACACCAATGCTACGTGTACAGCGTGATACAGAAAAGCCATACTAAGCTTTGAACCCGCGCATTTGTTATCATTACTATGAAGGCTCAACTTCAGAACGTCAGTTTAAAAAAATGCTCAAAAAGACTAGCCGTATACTTTATAGTCTACCGTATTTATACATTTTGTATGGAGGATTGAAAGTTTCAAATACCGTCCGCTAGAGGCGCTTTTCAATTCTCCATACAACAAGTCTAAATACAGTAGACTACAAAGTATACGTGCATAAATGATCTGATGATCTAGAATATCGGTCGTTCGCAAAGGTCATTAACACACCGAGTACATCCAAAAAACTAATTCGACTTGTAATTATAAATATAT
This sequence comes from Pheosia tremula, assembly GCA_905333125.1. NCBI lineage: Eukaryota > Metazoa > Arthropoda > Insecta > Lepidoptera > Notodontidae > Pheosia > Pheosia tremula. Next base: position 468,284 of record HG995425.1, on the reverse strand, counting down.
TCATAAAATTGTCTTTTAAATAAGATATAAACACTAAGGCAGGTTTCAAAATGCAAATGTAATTGTTGAGCCACAAAAACAGCGCGCGATTCGCTTGGCGACATGAAACGCGAACGCTTCCAGCGATTAGCGTCAAGCGTCAAAATATTGTATTTATCGCTAAGAGCGTTTTCCGATAGCAGTGTCGATTTTGTGGCCACACAATATTCATACCACCCAATTTGTAGAAAGTTTTATCAACTTGTAGCCGCGATAATAATATTCCTAAGAAAATTTTGCAATGATCATTGTGGTCATCGCGGTGCCTTACACCTGGAATTAGTCCAGCTGTAAGAGTCTTACTTCTGTGGACATTTGTCTACCAGATCTTTTTATCTCCCGCTTTGCAACGGAGGGAAGTGGATAATTTTCTTCCAACTCCTCCTATTTCTCTTTCGATTAATTTCGTGCGGGTTCCAAGACAATTAACTTTATCCCGGGACTCGCCGAGGGTCAAACCTCGGTGTCATCATGGGACACCACTGTAGATCCTGGCTTACAGGAGTAGCAGTGGTGGGAGTATGTGGCGGGCCTAGTCCCATAAAAAAAAAAGATAATTGTTTTCAAACTACATTTTTAAGTATTAAATTATTAATTTAAGGTGTCGTCCCAATTGGCTAACGATTGTACGATAAACGAAGCGGTGTCGTCCCACGACGAGAATAAATACACACATATATTCAGTGTCCTAATGACTTGCGAGGTACGCAAGTCATGGCGCGAGCATAGAAATTATTTTCGATGCGCTTTCGTTAGCCAATTAGAACGACGCCTAAGGGATACGATATAGTGGATAGTTATTTATGATTCAATTGTGAATAATATTGATGGGCGGTTGGAACAAAAAGTACATTTTTCATTACCAACATTACAAAAGGATTTTTTTTTTCAAAATTTGACGCTTGTCGCTGGACGCGTAACGTTTTTCGTGGCCTCAGAATGAATTTTGGTCGCGAACGCGCGATATTTTAGTCGCTCAGTGAATATCATGTTATATATATACCTTGTGGGGCTCCGTAGCCGGGTGCTCCGTACGCGGGGGGCGCGCCGTACGCGCCGTACGCGGGCGGCTCCGACTGCAACCGAACAACATTTTTTAAACGAGAAAAAACAACTATAATCTGAATCAGAATATTGTTTATTCATGAATTATTAATCGTCAAAATAGTCACAAAATGCTAAGCTACAACTTCACCGCCCGTTCGGAATGCCGTTCCTATGGAGAAGAACGGGCGAGAAACTCCATGGTTGCTCTTTTTAAAAAGACCTTTTACATTTTTGTGCAGTACATTGTTGTGGGTGTGTGAGAACAATGTAGGAACGGCTAGCCAGACTTAAGCAGCTGGTCAACAAAGTACTAACTCTAAGTATATAATTACAAGTTAATGGCTACATGGTTCCCACATTTACAAATTACTTTCGTAAATGAAAAGAGAAAAACGAAATCTTAATAGTGTGCTCGTACTAGGTCATTTATATTCCTGAGGAGCCGGACCAGCATCTAACCAAGCATTTTTATCCTTAAGATAAGCATCGAGTGTATAGTATGCCTTTTGACATAGCGTACGTTTTATGAACGCTTTGAATATATTTTCACTAAGCTCAGTAATGTTAGAGTGATGTGTTAGAGCAGGGTTTCCCAACCTTTTTTTCATGGTGCCCCCTGGATTATAAAAAAAAATCTGCCCGCCGCCCCCCCCCCCCCATATTTTTCTTCACTGCTTCAATAAAAAACACATTTTTTTTTACTTTATTTGTCTCACATGATTTATTATTTATTAATGGGATGTTTGCGCCTGAATTTTTTGAACCAGTTGGTCGACATCAGGTTCTGTTCTTGACAGAGCTATCATCAAATCATACACTTCATGCCCCCACCCAAAGATCTCTCTACGCCCCCCCGGGGTGGCACGCCCCACCGGTTGGGAAGTCCTGTGTTATAGTAAAAAAAAGTACAAACTCTAAGTATATCATTAAAAGTGAATGGCTGCATGGTTGTCAAAGGTGTTCCCTCACCATGTACATTTGCGAGGGGGGCGCCTGCGAGCCCTCGAAGCCGATGAACTGGATCATGACGTCACCGTCCACGGTCAAGTGCGAGATGCGCTGGAACGGCACGCGGTGCGGGAACTCGCAGAAGTGCATTCCGTTCAACGCCACCTGCCGGCCACGTAGCGAAAACAATTGTCACATCACTAGTTAAGTAAGATAAGGCGCATCACTAAGAGTAGGTGGGGGGGGGGGGTAAGGCTCTCCCCACCGGGCATCGCGACATACTAGACATAAGACAAAAAAAAAATGTACAAAATACATAAGAAAATAAGAAAACTTCAGATATTTATCTATACAACATACAAATAAAATTGGAGTGTCTGTTTGTAATATTAAAATAACCGCTTTTTACTATGTGCATTTGGATGAATACACGGTACATATATCAAAACATTTGTTTTTACAATTTTTGTCTGTCTGTCTGTGTGTTTGTTTCAGCTAATCTCTGTAATGGCTGGTCCGATTTTGACGGGACTTTCACTGGCAGATAGCTGATGTAACAAGGAGTAATATGGGCTACTTTTATTTTAGAAAAACGTTTTTTGTTAGATAGCACGCGGACGAAGTCGCGGGAGGTTGTAGTCCATACATGTTCCAACAGATTAGGACTCCTAGTCTGCACCTACTCGGTGAATACCACATATATTCTAGCCCTACCTCTTTTTTTTTACGTGGGAAAATGCTTTACACATCCCCTCTCGCCCGGAGGGACGAGAGGAGTATGTGGGACTCCCCGGCAGAGTGCCGGTATAACCACAAAACCCCACGGTCCGCCTTCACCGCCTTTGAGTGAGGCGCCACAGGATTGCACTTGGAATACTGGTGGTAGGCTTCGGCCGTGGCTAGTCACCACCCACTGAACAAAGCCATGTCGCCAAGCGGCCTAGCCGTGTTCCGGCATGATGTTCGGTGTTGCCATTACCAGATCAGCTGCGCTGCATGTGCCTAGTGAATGTAGCGTCTCGATCTACTGCCGCCTTCCTACCTAGGCAAGTATGCTCCACCGTAGATCTCATCGTCACTTACCATCAGGTGAGATCGAGATCAAATACTTGCCTATTATGTAATAAAAAAAAGAATACTACTGTGGCTACATTCTAGTCCTACCTTGATCGACTGCGGCTCGCACAGTATCAGCGCTTCGAAGGAGTCCCCCCGGTTCAGGGGCATGCCCCCGGACGTCTCCTCCATGCCCCAAGCCATCGCCGTGAGATGGTTCCGCACCACGCACATCTCCACGAAGCGGAAGTTGAGATGGAGGGCGATGTCGTCTCGCGGGTCCGTGTTGGGTCCGCATTGGAAGTTCAGCGCGAACCTGGAACAGTGTTGCGACATCTTCAACCCCGCTACGAGAGACATGTCGTCATAGTGATACTATGACGACACACAGATGGCGCTGACGACGCTGCGTGCGATCCTGAAACGCGGTATGTAAGTTCTCGCAGAACATAACATATATACAAGACCGCGAAAATAACTGACGGGGCATAGCTACCGCCGCGCCATTTAACCCTGTAGTTATGAAAATTACCTCTGTGCGCCGGGCGGGGTGCTCCCTTGAACACGGATCATGCGGCCCGGGAAGAAGCCCCCGGGGATCGGGTGCACGCACGGTATTACCTGAATCACACAACAATTATTAACAATGTAAGAACTATTTATTACTTTTGACGATTCATAAGTACTGCACTTAATGGTTTACATGAATTAAAAATATTCTGATTCTGATTTTATTTATCCTGTAAGAACAATGTGCCAAACTATGTTTTAAAAAGGGTAGCATTCCTCAGAGTGCACCAATTCGAATTGCACCAAAACTCACACACACACACACACACACACACATTCACCAAAAGACTTTATGTATATAGAGATATCTGTTCATAAATAAAGATTAAAATAAATTGGACCTAAAGAACTAGCATATCATGCAATAGTCAATTTGGATTGTCTGTTTGCTCCTTGTTTCGTGATTGCATCCACATTAAAAGTATGCATTGTTTTTCTCGTTTTATATCATGTTATCCTATATTATAGGAATACATTTCGATAATTATAAATAAATAAAATTTTCGCCTGTCTCATGTTACCTAAAGACCATTGGTGTGTTGTGTGTGAGTATTAGTGCAATTCAAATTGGCGCGCACACAGGAATGTTCCTTTCAATAATTGATTTGATTTAAAAGATAGCCTTCGGCGTTTACATCACCATTCCTAGCTAACTATGATGTAATGCCAGTGAACACATTACAACGTCAGTTTTCTGGTTTTACTTTTTATAATAAACATAATGAGACAAATAAAAGATGGCTATTCACGGAATCTGAATAATGAGCATAACATGAATGTGTTCTCAGACATTGAAATCTTCCTCGCTGATAATAAGACTCAAACTCAGTTGTTTCAGCCAAAACGTTGGGAGTGTAAAAACATAAAATAAATGCAATCACATCTCTAAAATTTGTGTCATTTCAACGTGTAGTATTTGAGTAAATATAAGAAATCAATATTCCTAAATACATTAATTATTGGTATGTACTGAAAATATCAGAAGTACCTATTAAACAGATTTCGCACAAGATTACTCATGCAAACTCAGTGGGTATTTTATTGTATATATAGGTGGATTAGACGAAGAAACACTTTGTCTGATGACAGTAGCATGAACACATTTATAATTCTATTAGACTTGAAGCCACCTCATTGACCAGACTGAATGATACAAAGATTGACCTGAGAATTCTCCATGTCTGAAACGCGCTATGATAGTTTTCAGAGCGCATAATACAAATACAAGACCCCAACAACAACCGTCGGGGCATAGCGGCCAGCCCGTCCAGCCTAGCAGGATGATATACCCTATTCTCTTATAAGATTGAAAATAGGTCAAAGTAATATTGAACAGTAGTAGTAGTTCGTCCAATAAGACAGGCGAAGGAATCAATCCATTTTGAATCAAATCTGAGAAAAAAAAATAAGGCACTTCACGAGAGATGCCGTGGTATATCGTCTCTATAACAGGAAAATGTACCTTGAAAACCATATAATACGTATCCACGTGAAATGATTTTGACGACACCGTAAAAGGATTTACCTAATTTTTTAAACCAATACAACATTGTATTTACTGTGCGTATATTGTTACTAATAGCACCGAATTGTTCTAGATGCCCTTGAAAATTAATAAAATGCGGTACATAATGGCTACATTTCGTAATACAGGGATAAACGTTGAAAGAATCTTACCGGATTGTAGATCGGTGGAGCGGCCATGTTTTCTTCAATATTTACAAGTGATTATTGTTGAATTGAATTGATTATATCTGTCTGTGCGATGTTCTATGATTTACACCACAATAAGGATACGCCTAGCGCGATTAAATAATACGATTCGATTGAATCAATCGAGAAAATGCGTCACACGTCGTCCGTCATATGACGATGGTGATTAATCCCCGGCATGAGGTGTTTTGTTTGAAATGTGAAGCCGAGATAACTATACTGATAATTATGAGTGTAAGAGAGAACATATATTTTTAATGCTTTTAATAATGATTGTATTGGAGTCTGAAACGCTATACTGAATTAAAACGTCAAATGTCAATAAAATCTAATGTGGCGCTGCAGATATTAGTATTTGTTATCATAGACCTACTAAAATAGTAGGTTATTTCTTGTTAACTAGTTAGTTATACATAAATCAACCGGCAATAGATTCCCCTTTTTTTCATCTTTTGCAAATTAACAATTTTTAAATACTTTCTCAACAGCATCGGTAGGATCGGGAGGTGTGTAGCTTCAAAAGTTTTTTTTTTGCTCTTGCATTGTTTTTAGAATTGGCAACTTAGTTCCAGTTGGTCGTCCCATCTCTTTCGTGTTTTGATTGATTGACGCAATAGCTTATAAATGTAGTAATTAATCGCTTTTTAAACCTATCTGCGCTAATTTAATTGGCGCAACGAAATTACCAAATCGTTCTCCAAAGTGGCCCATATAAAACAATAACAGTTTACCCTAAAACTACGCGGTGTGAACTGCAAAAATGACGATCGAAGGTAACAAGGACGAAGCTGAAAAATGCATAGAAATAGCTCAGAGTGCGTTTTCGAGCGGAAACATGGAGAAATCGGAGAAGTTTCTGCTGAAAGCTGAGCGTCTGTACCCAACAGCGGTTGCCAAGGAGTTGCTGGCGCGAGTTAGGGCCGCTGGGCCGTCGACCGCGGCTCCGAAGAAGACTCCTCCCAGTAGCCCAGGAAGAGAGGAAGTACGGAGGAGGAAAGCTCCATTGCACCAGCCCGCTCAACGAGAATACACCGCTGACCAACTCGAGGCTGTCAGGCGTGTGAATAAGTGCAAGGATTTCTACGAAATTTTGGGTGAGTTTGTGAATATGATTGTATTTATCTTTGTTATAAAAACAATGTAATTTTTTATCATTGTTCTCTTTATGTCACCTTATATTGTATTTCCACTAGGCATACTGTGTATAAAACATCCACTGGGTGGATAGAAGCTTGGCATGGTGATTTGTATAAACCCCAGAGAGATTTTTTTTAGATCTTAAAGTCCACACAAAGACATATTCCTAGTTTAATCAATGTTCTATTTAATAAAATTCATAACAAAAACTGACTGACAGAAAATATACAGCCTAAACTGTTTGACCTAGAGACTGGAAATTTGAGAGATATATTGCTTGACCACCCTAGAGGTCCACTAACAAGGTATTATTGGAAATTTAACCCCTTACAGAGGTCTATGGTTTCTGTAAAGATTTTTTATTTATTTATGATTGACATGTCTTGCACTAATATACAACTCTATTTAGAATGTGTCTGTGCGCTGTGGATATTTGTCATAAGATATTGAATGTCTGTGAATAAAAAAAAGTGAAGTATTTTTTCTGTGTTTGAGAATAACACAAAGTCCAGTACGGACTAATATGACAATTTCGACGGAGTTTCCATAATTGATAAGCCTATATTTGATAATATGTCATCACACTATGTCCATTGGGGGTTGAGAAACAGAGAAAAATCAATGATTGCATAGGTCAAGTCATAGACAACTAAGTTTAAAATAATGTAAGCATAAAATTGTACAAGCAATGCAAAGACAGTTACAACAAGGCCACTTTAACCTTGAATTATAAATGAATGTAGTATTGTTATTTTTTTTCCCTGACGGAGCAGCTACACTGGCAGGGAAAAAAATGTGAAATTAAATGATGGCTTAGTGCAGAAATTTGCCAGATTTATGATTATGATTATTGTCAGAATAAGGCACAGTCTCCTTATATTAGGCCTGGTTACCACCACATATATACGTGGCGAGAAGAGGGCCTTAAAAATAAATCTGCTCTAGAGGAAACCGGGCCTAAGTCCCAAATACATCTTGGAGTTTATGCATGTATGTACTTTTTTTTTTGTAGGCGTTACAAAAGAGTCCCCGGACTCCGACATCAAGAAAGCGTACAAGAAGCTGGCTCTGCAGCTCCACCCGGACAAGAACCATGCGCCCGGAGCCGCCGAAGCGTTTAAGGTAGCCATTTTTCGGGGTGAAGGCGTGGTCTGCCAGGCGGATATTGTGCCTGGCGGGCCGGCGGCTGTGCCCCGGAGGTTCTTGTCGCGGGGTCTTGTATATGCAGGCTGAGTATTTCATGGAGGAGTGGATGACCTAATCCGAAATAATAGGGAATAACGAAAAAGCTTTTGAATTATTTTTGATAAATTTTGTAAACAAAAAAAACAATCCTGTATTATTGTACCAGATAATGTCGCTAATAGGTATAAATTCACGTAATTATTGATTGAAATGAATCATCACTTTTTTTATATTATTTGTATAAAAGACAGGCCCGCTGAGTTTCTCGTCGGATCTTCTCAGTTGAGGTCGCGTTCCGATCCGGTTATAGAGTTACGAAAAAAATAATAAATGACAATTTGTAAGTATGTAGGTTTATACGAAATAAACGATTTGACTTTGACAAGCGTTGCTTAGTGAGGGACCGTATAGTTTGTTTGTTCGTCTGGCGATAATGTTATTAATATTTTTGATAGGCCATCGGCAACGCGGCGGCCGTCCTGACGGACGCGGAGAAGCGCAAGCAATACGACGTCCGCGGCGAGGAGCCGGCGCCGGCGCATCGAACGCACACGCAGTACTACGCGCGCGGCTTCGAGTCCGACCTCACCGCCGAGGAGCTGTTCAACATGTTCTTCGGAGCCACCGGTGAGTGATGATCGTGCATACAGGGTCGATTGAGCTCAGGGCACCAAGTCTGCTAACACAATCGATTCATAATCGAACAGCAACCGCATATCAACTGTCACTTTTGACAGATATTGTATGGGATATCTGTCAAAAGTGACCGTTATCCGTTGACTACAATCTGGGTGTTTTCAAGTCGAGAGTGAACAGGTACCTTCTAGGCAAGTATGCTCCATCGTAGATCTCATCGTCACTTACCATCAGGTGAGATCGAGATCAAATACTTGCCTATTATGTAATGTATGTATCAATCAAAACTGAATGACTGAACTGAACTGATACAAAAAAACCCACTTGTATCAATCAAAACTGACTCATATTTTGGGTTTGTAGCAAATATATAATGTATAATGTGTAACAAAAATAGTATAAAACCAGTGACCCAGTGCGGGTTGGCGGACCACAGATAATAATAACTGGTTGATAAATATCGGATAATAATACCTGGTCGATAAATATGAGAATAATATTTACTTTTTCGATAAATATCGGATAACAATAACTGTTTGATAAATATTGGATAATAATACCTGATTCATAATTGACAGATAAAAATACCTGTTTCATAATTAACAAATAAAAATACCCGTTTGATAAATATTGGATAAAAATACCTGTTTCATAATTACCAGATAATAATACCTGTTCAATAATGATCGGATAATTATCTCTGTTGGTAAATGATCGGATAATTATCCCTGTTTGAAGGCCATAGTCCACCATGCTGACCCAGTGCGGGTTGGCGGACTACAGATAATAATACCTGTACGATAAATTTCAAAATAATACTTGTTCGATAAATATGCCTGTCGGATAATTATCACGAGACACCTTCCCGCCCCCGGGCCGCGCAGCGTTCCCGGGCGGCGGCGGCGGCGGGCCGGCCGCGTACGCTCGGCGGCGCGCCCGCGAGCCCGACCAGCGCGAGCCCAACGCGGGCTTCGTGCAGCTGCTGCCCGTGCTGGTGCTGGTGCTGCTGTCCATGATGTCCGGCTACTTCATCAGCGAGCCCGTCTACAGCCTCGCGCCCAGCTCCAAGTACCCCGTGCCCAGGGAGACCGTCAACTTCAAGGTGGGTCGCGTGCCAGTGATCATCTAAATCAACCCTTGGGAGCGTTCAAGTGTTACGTAACGAATTTGGGGGAGGGGGGGGTTCTGAAACGTTACTATGCGTTAGAGGGAGGGGGGTTCGAAGTACGCGTTACGTAACATTGTTTTAACCCTTCAGAACGGTCGCGTAGAGACTTTACGTTTTACTAGGGGGGGGGGGGGGGGGGTCAAAAATCTCCAAAAATTGCATTACGTAATACTTGAACGCTCCCTTTCCTAAAGTGGGCGATAGCGCCTTCTTGCGGGCGCTGGAGGCCTAAAGGGTAAGAGACCCAGACAAAAAAATGGGGGCGTTGTGTAGAGGATTACAATAATTAATTTAATTTGAAGTTATAGTGGTTTTTAAGTGGGTGAAAAAATGGGGGCGCTAAAAAATTTTTTTTTCTAAAAGTGGGCAGTAGACAAAATAAGTTTGGAAGCCCCTGCTGTAGGGCGTCAGATTAAGCCAAGTAACACTTAGCGACAACTACAAGTAAAAAAAAAAATAATTAAAAATACTACTTCTCTTTCCCCCCCCCCCCCCCTTTTCAAAGGTTAGTATACATCCAGAATCACATTGTCGTATATAAATGTTTTAAACACTTGTGCTATCGCCAGGTGCCGTACTACGTGAAGGAGAACTTCCACACCGACTACCAGGGCTCGCTGCGACGACTCGAGATGGCGATCGAAGAGGAATACGTCGGTATGTCCACACTTTCTTAACGATCCTATTAGCGCAGTTGGTAGCGACCCTGCTTTCTGTCCCAAGGTACCCGGGCTCGAATCCTGGTAAGGACCGACTTTGTGTATGTTTGTCCCCGGGTCATGGATGTTTAATATCTATATAAGTATTGATTTCTTATATTTACGCGAATACTACACATTGAAATAAAATATGAGGGTACCCCCGTCAAACTATGACACTAGGACGTCAACCACCTCAGTCCTCCCGTGACCATGGTTGCTGCAAAGCAGCCGAAACGTCGGGAACGTAAAATAAAAAATAAACCGCGATAAAATCCTTAAGATTAGTTTTTTTTTCAATCTATATAAGTATTATGTACTGAGGTCGCCCTCAGTCCATTGTACGGTACCCATAATACAAGCGTTGCTTGGTGAGGGACCGTACAGGGCCCCAAGTCTGCTAACACAATCGATTCATAATCGAACAGCAACGGCATAGTAACTGTCACTTTTGACAGATATTATATGGGATATTTGTCAAAAGTGACAGTTACTATGCGGCTGCTGTTCGATTATGAATGAATCGATTGTGTTAACGGACTTGGGGCCCAGTCAGTGTGTTCATCTGGCGATATATTTTTTTAAATTTAGCGATTGCTATGTTGCCCGGTGAACACATTGACTGTACAGTCCCTAGCGGACCTGTTCTAGTACTGGACTGGCGATAGACATCGGCATTAGCACTCAACGAATTGTTAACACTTTGTACTGTAAATCAAGTCTATCTATCTGCCTTTCCATCTATATTTATCTTTCTATCTATCTGTCTATCTGCCTTTCTATCTATATATCTTTCTATCTATCTATCTATCTTTCTATCTATCTGCCTTTCTATCTATATATCTTTCTATCTATCTATCTATCTATCAAGTCCAGTAGTAGTACAAGTCAGTGAATGTGCCCCGTTCTCCGGTGCAGTGGGTCTCCGGCACGCGTGCCAGCGCGAGCGCAACTACCGCGACAGCATGGTGTGGAAGGCGCGCAACTTCGGCGACTCGCGCCAGTTCGCCGACGCGCAGAAGCTGCGCACGCCCAGCTGCGAGAAGCTCACCAAGTTCCACCGGTAGATGGCGCGACTCGTCGCGTAGTGTTGCGCACCCCCGCCCGCTAGATGGCGGTAGTTGTTGGTTCGTTGGTTGGTTGAAAATCGATTGTTCGTTTTGGGTTTACGTGGAATTTTATTTTGATGGCGGGTTCGTTTGGTGTTGGTTTTAATGTGTCTGAACTTTCTGTGTCTGTGTGTGTGTGTGGTCTTTCTGAGGATGGCGTCAAACATGACTTAATACCATACACAAGGGGTCGGTAACCTGCGGCTCGCGACCCACATTCGGCTCTTTAGTTCTATACGCAAATATTATTTATTATATATAAAAAAATATCATTAAAAAATCGTTCGGAGTCAATTAACGAGGATACGTCACCATTTCTCTCTCAGCCGCTTGTTGTCACTAGCTTTTTTTATTTAGCACTTTGTGGACACCCTGTATATTATCTAATTTGTTGTCGATAAACACTACTTATATATGATTAAATAGATATTTTTCTTGATGAATAAATAGATGCTGTAGATGATCCTCAGGATGCCTCGTTTCGAGGCGAAACACGTGTCGAATACTTTTTTAGATTCGCTTCGTGTCGCGGAGAATTGCATTTTATTTAAGGTCCCGTCACTCGTAATAGACAGTTTCTCGATTAACATCTTAGAGGAGTTCGGGTGTTGTCGGCTTCTTTTATTATCGATCAAACTTGTTTGGTTTGTAATTGAAAAAGTTGACAAGCCGAGGGTCAGTGGTGGGTCCTCTTTCCCCATAGGTAAATTATAATTATTGACTCCTCCGAATCATAAGGTGGCCGAGCCCTGCCATAGACCATTTAATACGACTTGCATATCTGCGGCGATGGGCTTACCACCCGTGACGTATGTTCCGGTTCTGTCAAATTTTGGTGGATGTTAGCGTATCTGGTCAGTTTCATCACTTGACAATATTGCTGACATTTGAAGTGACAATCGGGAGAACACGACAAGCTGCAGGGCTGTGACGTCACAGCCATGAGGCGGCGCGATGACCAGACCTCCCCACTACATGTTCCAACTATAATTTGATAGTGGATATCGTTGATTTTTTTTTATGATAAATTTCTTAGGAACAAGACATAGAGTAGACTTATGGTCAATTGCTCCAATAAACAACTACATAAATTGATCTTTGGACTTACATAAGAAAATAGGAAGAAAAAGAATAATAATCCCACTAGTATTATAAATGTGAATGTTTGGATAGATGGATGTTTGTTACTCAATCACGCCAAAACGGTTGAAAGGATCTGGATGAAATTTGGCTCAGATATAGATTATAGTCTGGAATAGCACATCGGCAACTTTTTATCCCGGTAAAATGTATGGTTCCCGTGGAATTAAGGACATAATTGTTAATCGCGGGTAACACCGCGTGGCGCAGCTAGTAAAATAATAAATTATATCACTGTAGCAACAAATTAATTAGTAATTTTATAACAAATATACAAAACCTCTTTTTTTATCTCCGTCTAGTGGGTCCATTTTAATGCATTTAAAACTTGTACTAATTTCTGTGGAAATGGGTTTATTGTGTTCAGAGCCATCTGTCGGTCACATATAGTCAACTTGTTTTGTGTAGCGAGCAACAGATGGCGCCACGAGTATCGATCGATTTTGAATCAACCAATGCATAGTGTTTATTGGTTGTTGATCATTATTTATTTCGCATCTCTAGATTATTGCACACCCTACCTATATGTTAAGTGAATACTTGATAATATACATTTGAAAAATACAAGCTGTTTTAATACTGGCATCTATTGAAGACGTGTAGCCCGCTATGGCCTTGCGTGTTACTTTTTTTTTTATACATTATAGGCAAGTATTTGATCTCGATCTCACCTGATGGTAAGTGACGTTGAGATCTACGATGGAGCATACTTGCCTAGGTAGGAAGGCGGCAGTAGATCGAGACGCTACATTCACTAGGCACATGCAGCGCAGCTGATCTGACCCGCCATCCATGAATGGCAACACCGAACATCATGCCGGAACACGGCTAGGCCGCTTGGCGACATGGCTTTGTTCAGTGGGTGGTGACTAGCCACGGCCGAAGCATACCACCAGTAGAGTTGTCACCTGGTTGGCACCACCCAGGGTCACGTGTAGGGTATCTCGAGGGTACTTAATTCTCCTACGGACGAAGGTGACTCGACCCCAAAAAAACACATAGCAAACGCACACGACAAATAGAAGTACTTGCAGATCGTTGGCGAGAAGATTGCTAGATTTTTAGATTGACTGTCATCCATCATTGGCGTCCATTGTTCTACAATGTGTTTTTATTAAATATCGACCTGTCCCGGAGAACTTCTAACCGCCTCAGAATCAAATGTATGTGAAAATTAATTATCCTTATCTGTCAAAAGTGACAGTTACTATGCGGTTGCTGTTCGATTATGAATCGATTGTGTTAGCAGACTTGGGGCCCAGGTTTTGCCTTGTATAAACTTGTATAACTACAAATTAAGATCGACGCGCCGCTGATCGGCACTAACGAGGAGTTATAATTAAAACCAACTTGTATTGTATATTAAAAATAATTTAATTATACGATTCGTTTGAACTCTCGACCTTTAGTATTGAATGAACATAAAGTTTGCATATTGATTTCTTATATTTACGCGAATACTACACACTGAAATGAAACTAATTTTACGGATTTTATCGTATCGCATCGAAACGTCGGGAACGTAAAAAACGTACAATAAACGCGATAAAATCCGTAAAATTTGTTTTAGTTCAATATAATGTTTTGCGTTAAAATTATATATTGCCATGCCAAAAAATGGCCTTAAGACGCCGACGCAGTTATATCCGCGTTCCTTTACAGTGATTTTAAATCTAAATAAAATTATTTAAAAGTGTACAAAGAAGTCTTATTTGATAGATAATTAAATCAGTTGTATGGATAGCAATTACTTTGCACCAACATTATTTTTATCATCCAGGAAGATGTCCACTGCTGGACACATTTCCCCCCGCGATGCTCACAATAACAAGCGTCACAACGCCCACTACAACAAGTGTCACGACGCCCACTACAACAAGCGTCACGACGCCCACTACAACAAGCGTCACGATGCCCACTGTAACAAGTGTCACGATGCCCACTACAACAAGCGTCACGATGCCCACTGTAACAAGTGTCACGATGCCCACTACAACAAGCGTCACGATGCCCACTGTAACAAGTGTCACGATGCCCACTACAACAAGCGTCACGACGCCCACTACAACAAGCGTCACGACGCCCACTACAACAAGCGTCACGACGCCAACTACAACAAGCGTCACGACGCCCACTACAACAAGCGTCACGACGCCCACTACAACAAGCGTCACGACGCCCACTACAACAAGCGTCACGACGCCCACTACAACAAGCGTCACGACGCCCACTACAACAAGCGTCACGACGCCCACTACAACAAGCGTCACGACGCCAACTACAACAAGCGTCACGACGCCCACTACAACAAGCGTCACGACGCCCACTACAACAAGCGTCACGACGCCCACTACAACAAGCGTCACGACGCCCACTACAACAAGCGTCACGACGCCCACTACAACAAGCGTCACGACGCCCACTACAACAAGCGTCACGACGCCCACTACAACAAGCGTCACGACGCCCACTACAACAAGCGTCACGACGCCAACTACAACAAGCGTCACGACGCCCACTACAACAAGCGTCACGACGCCAACTACAACAAGCGTCACGACGCCCACTACAACAAGCGTCACGACGCCCACTACAACAAGCGTCACGACGCCCACTACAACAAGCGTCGCGATGCCTGCTCCCCTCTTCTCTCCTCCCAATAACTTCCATAATCATTGGTTAACTTCCCAGGGACCCACTTCGTCTTCCAGGGCCCCAAGTCTGCTAACACAATCGTTTCATAATCGAACAGCAACCGTATAGTAACACTGTCACTTTTGATAGATATTGTATGGGATATCAGTCAAAAGTGACAGTTACTATGCGGTTGCTGTTCGATTATGAATCGATTGCGTCAGCAGACTTGGGGCCCAGCCCGTGGTGGTCTTTATAAACTATTTCTGTTCAAACGAACATCGCTACTGTTGGGCTATATCAATTATAATTTACTAATATCACAATTTTAATACATTTAAAAAATACTGTAGCCCCCAAAAAGACATTGTAGCCCCCAAATTTATAGTAGTTTTAATCAATTTACAAAAGCAATACCAACAAAACATTGTTTTAAGAAGATATGTGCTACAATATTGCTTTTGTAATTGGACGAAAACATTATATGAATATGGGTTCTAACGTACGATAAAAATGAGTTTTCTCAACAACTGCGTGCGACTATAACACATCTTATGAACGTCTACTGTTGATCGCGCAACAATAGGCAACAGTTATGAAACCTTATAGCATCCATTGTCTAACTTTTGGCGACAATTGCCCAACTTGTGACAACAATTGCTCAACTTGTGGCAACAATTGCCCAACTTGTGGCGACAATTGCCCAACTTGTGACAACCATTGCCCAACTTGTGGCTACAATTGCCCAACTTTCGGCAACGTTAACCCAATTTCTTCCCAGCTGTCGTGCAACTATTGAGCAACTAAGCGATCTTGACCCTGTGTATGTGCTGGTGGTCCGGCTGCAGCCCGTGTATCCGCTGCAGGTGTCGCGCCACGTTGCGCCGCCTCGCGAAACTGTTGTCGCACACGCGACACTTGAACGTGTACTGCGGCGCGCGGTGGCGGTTCTTGTGGATGCGCATGAGTGTCACAGACTTGAAGCGAGCGGGACATTGATCGCACTGACAAAAAAATTACCACATGGCTCCAATTCCGATACTACATGTTTAAATATTTCATAGCTTGTTATCTATACATACAAATACAAATAAATAAAATTGGAGTGTCTGTTTGTAATATTAAAATAACCGCTTTTTACTAATAGTCCGGTCAATTTAGACCAAAAAATGAGAGTGAAGTTACATGAAGTCCCAACAAGCTGAATTTCAGTGAAATTGTTCAAAATATAATTATAAACAATATCTAGAACTTCCCCATCATTCCCCTGTAAGGAAAAAAAAATATTCAAGGTCAAAGGTCAAAAAAATGAGTTTTTCGCGATTTTCAGCAAAACGGTAAGTTTTATCATAAAAGTACCTCCGACAAAAATTGTAGATCATAAAATTATCTATAAAAAATGTATCAATACTTTTTTTCTTACGAGCCACCGTTTCTGAGATGTAACGATTCAAAAAGTTATAAAAGTTGTTATCGTCATAATATGCACACGTTTCCACGCCACCTATGAGGTAGTGTACTCGAAAAACTCATTTTTTTGACCTTTGACCTTGAATTTTTTTTTTCCTTACAGGGGAATGATGGGGAACTTCTAGATATTGTTTATAATTATTTTTTGAACAATTTCACAGAAATTCAGCTTGTTGGGACTTTATGTAACCTCGAATGTCTAAATTGACCGGACTATAAGTGCATTTGGATGTATACACGGTACATATACCGAAACAACATTTTTTACAATTTTTGTCTGTCTGTCTGTTTGTTCCGGCTAATCTCTGAAATGGCTGGACCGATTTTGACGTGACTTTCACTGGCAGATAGCTGATGTAACAAGGAGTAACATAGGCTACGGCTTTTATATTAGAAACCGAAATTCGTTCAGGAGAACTAAGTATTATTATCAGAAGCAGAATAATTTTAATTAGTGTAAACCATTAAGCACAGTACTCATGAATCGTCAAAATAATTACAAAATGCTATGCTACTACTTCACCGCCCGTTCGGAATGCCGTTCCTATGGAGAAGAACGGGCGAGAAACTCCATGGTTGCTCTTTTTAAAAAGATCTTTTACATTTTTTGTGCAGCACATTGTTATGGGTGTGTGAGAACAATGTGGGAACGGCTAGGCAGACTTTAGCAGCTGGTAATAAAGAGTTGTATTTATTACATAGATGCTGTTATATACTAGTAGGTACCTGCACAGTCTTGTCCGGCAGGTGGATGGCGACGTGCTGCAGGTAGCTACTCTTCCGGTGGAAGCCGGCGCCGCACTCCGCGCACACGTACGGCTTCTCGCCCGTATGCAGTCGCTCGTGGATCTATAGCAGCCCACAACACCAGCGTGTCAGGATTGAGGTCACATCACTTGCATGTCAGGATAGAGGTCATACCACTAGCATGTGAGGATAAAGGTCACAACACCAGCGTGTAAGGAAAGAGGTCACTTCACCAGCTTGTCAGGATAGAGGTCACTTCACAAGCATGTCAGGATAGTGGTCACTTCACTAGCGTGTCAATATAGAGGTCACTTCACTATCATGTCAGTATAAAGGTCACATCACTAACGTGTCAGGATAACGGTCACTTCACTAGCATGTCAGGATAGAGGTCACTACTCTAGCGTCTCAGGATAGAGGTCGATTCACTAGCATGTCAGGGCAGTGGCCACTTCACAGTTGGTAAAAATCTCATACCTTAACTTGTTCAGCATTCGACGCTCGGTAGTCACAGAAGGAACACTTGTCAGTCTTCTCGTAGCCATGCTTGGCTCTGCAGTGCATCAGGAGAAGCCTTCTGGTGATGAACTTCTTGCCGCAATGCTGGAAACAAAGAGATTCATGTCATCATTACAATTTTAACCCGGGCAGCATACAGCATTCTAACCGACACTTTTATAAGACAACTCATAATGAAACTGTCGCGAGACAATTGTCACACCATTGCGGGTGAAATATGCTTTTTTTCCTTCTGAAATATTTTTGCTGTTCCTCAGTACACAGGCAGTATTTGTTAGCTTCTAAAACAAAGAAAATCCTTCATCATTGCAGGCATTTTTCTACAGTGTGTTTTAGTTGTCATTTTAATTTGTTAGTCCTATTAAATACTTCACATTGGCATTATACCTAGCATTGGGTGGTTGAAGCCTAACAACGAAAGATAGGCCATTTTCTTTTCTTCTTAGCCATAATAGGGGTCTGAGGACTCTGATTAGCAACAAGACTAATCCAGGAGTTAGGCAGATACATTCCATAG
The DNA here is from genome assembly GCA_905333125.1 of Pheosia tremula. Classification (NCBI taxonomy): domain Eukaryota; kingdom Metazoa; phylum Arthropoda; class Insecta; order Lepidoptera; family Notodontidae; genus Pheosia; species Pheosia tremula. The sequence goes on along the minus strand of HG995425.1, from coordinate 449,951 downwards.
AACCAAAATTTGTAACATAGACTATTGACTAAAAGATATAGAAGTCAGAGAGTGGCATATATGACATATGTGCATATCAACGGCCTGATCAGCTCAGCTGGCAGTGATCCTGCTTTCTGTGCCGAGGGTGCCGGACTCGAATACTGTTAGAGACAAGCTTTATGTGATACGCACGAATGTTTGTACCCAAGTCATGGATGTTTAGTATCTATATAAGTAACTAGCTGTTCCCGCGACTTCGTCCGCGTGGTATTTATCAAAGACAACCGTTGACAACAGCCTGCTCGCCCATTCTGAGCCCGCGGGACGCATTGCAGGTTGTTGCTCAAAAATTTAATCAGGCACTGCGCTGCAGCATTGGTTTTCATTTTTTCGTGAGATCCTATTTTTTTTCTAAAATAAAAGTAGCCTAAGTTACTCCTTGTTACATCAGCTATCTGCCAGTGAAAGTCCCGTCAAAATCGGTCCAGCCATTTCAGAGATTAGCCGGAACAAACAGACAGACAGATAGATGAAAATTGTTAAAAAATGTTGTTTCGGTATAGGTAACGTGTATACATCCAAATGCACTTAGTAAAAAGCGGGTATTTTAATATTACAAACAGACACTCCAATTTTATTTATATGTATAGATATATACTGGGTTCGCCCTCAGTCCGTACGGTACCCACAATACAAGCCTTGCTTAGTGTGGGACAGTATAGTTGGTGTGTTCGTCTGGCGATATTTATTTATTTATGTAACGGCTGGTGAGTCCAATGCTAGCAGCGGCCTAAAACATGTTGGATCAATTCCTAGGAGAGTACTGAACGTTAGAAAGTAGGTACCTCACAAACAACATCGAATCCAGTGTGAATTTTATAATGATTCCTCAACGACAACTTGGAAGTCAGTATTTTGTGACAATATTCACACTCTATCTCCTCTTTCACTCTCATCTTCTTCTCGCCATTCTCCTTTTTGCTTCTCAATTTCCTTCTGACAGGTTTCTCTGCGTTCTTCTTACTCTTAAATACAATTATAGGCTCCTCATCGTCAAATGACAAATTATCATTGCTCTCAACGGAATCATTAAACTCATTATCATTATGTGTCTTCAAATCATTAACTTCATCTGATATGTCTATCATTACACGACTTTCGTTTTCCGTCTTAAAGTTTGTTTCTATTTTGATTTCATACAATTGTTTGTCCGTTATTCTAGCTTCCAGTACTTTTTGGTTTTCCTCACATTTTTTACGAAATTTGTAGGAATCATTAATATAGTTTATACATGTTGTGCACATGTTTTGTGGGAGAGAATCATTCAATTCCACCTGAAATACAAAAAACAATTGTGTAAAATATAATAAATTAAGATTAAATTAAAATTAAGCAGGTATCAAAATGCACTCAGCAAATCCCCACCACAATCGACCGGTAGGGTGCACAAAACGCTGGCAGCATTGCCACGTTGAATGGCAATACTGATATGTCGGCCAAAATATGTCTCAGCTCTCTGGAAACCCGATGGGTACCAGGTCCCCACGGACCCAACGTCTCTACCCCCAATCACCTCCAATATATACCCTGCACCGAGTGCACCATATTTGCCGGTTTATTTTACACACTACATAAACATAATATACTTATACAAAATATTTTATTTTGATACAATGTTCCATCATATGGTTGTGGGGAAAAAGTGTAGGTATTATGTTACGGCCACATCTGTGGCTTTGTGCATTAATTAATGCCTTATGTCACTAAGCAGATGTGGCTAACGGTTTAACATATTAATTTACTGAAGTCATTATCAATGACATTAAGCTACAAGAGCAGAAGATTAATGTAGTCAAGTGTTAAACTGGTAATTTTTAATTAACGCGTTTACTGACATTAGCATTACTTAACCCAAATGTGGCTGAACCATTAGAGTTACGGCATAGGTAATCAACTTTTCAACCAGTTTCCTACTACGATATCTTGTTTAAAAGGCTATGTATATGCTAGGTAAGCATTGGACAACATACCTTAGTGCCTGTAGCTGCAAATATTCGGTCTGTATACTTGTTGTGATACTCTGTAATCGAAAATATAGGGTGCAAAGATTGCACCCCCAAACATAGCCTACAACAGTCCCAAGGGTACATATCGAATTATTATTTCTAAGACAATAGGCGGTATGTTAGTATATGATATAATTAGGATAACATTGGGGATATTTTATTCATTTTAGTGGTTAAATTAAATATATTTCGTGCTTGCGTTTAGTCGGGTCGTCACCCTCTGCAGTTTGACGTTTGCGTTTAGTTTAATAACTGGATATTAAAATAACGCACACTTTAGGCGACTTCGAAACTGTTAGACCTAGTCATTGATAGATCTATTTATTATTGTATGATAAAATAGGCATTAAATGAATCATTATAATACATTGTCAAAGAAAATGTTATAAAAGCTGTCCAAATCAAATCGAAACACTGAAAAAATAAAACGTAACGATATAATAAATAAATAAAAATCCAAAATGGCTGCCGCTACTTGACAGACAAACAAATGTTGCGTTATTTGTTTATTTACCGATACAAAATTGTTATTATCTCAATCACAACTATTACAGACGTCTGAGTATAATCTTATGAACTTGTGAGAATTTGAGTATATTGTCGGGATATAAACAAACACTGGAGAAAAATGTTGCCATTACTGCTATTAAATAGAATGACCACAAAACGACGGATTGCTCATAAACCGAAAGCTTTGAAGGTGAATAAAACTCAAAAGAAAACGCCCGAAGCGTTATTCTGTCGGACATGCCTGAACACGGAAGGATTGGTGTCAATATTTCACAGTAAAGACAGCGAAGAGAAACAGTCTCGTGATTTGAAATTAGTTACAGGTTTAGAGGTGAGGACCATCACGCTAGTATTATTACCCAAAGGGGTAAGCAGGGGTATACTGTCCACATTACGAATACGATAAGCCACATGATAACTCACATGTGGCTTATCAGAGTAAATGCCTGTTTTACGGGCAATAAACTTACCCTCTATTAAATTAAGACCTAATACCAAGTTATAACTTTAAGGCAGAGGTTCCCAAACTTATTTTGTCTACTGCCCGCTTTGAGAATGAATTTTTTTTAGCGCCCCCATTTTTTTGTTTTAAAAACCACTAAAATCAAATTAAATTTATTATTGTAAGCTTCTACACAACGAACCAATTTTTGTTTTGGGTCTCTTACCGCCCTCCTTTAGGCCTGCAGCGCCCACAAGGGGGCGTTATCGCCCACTTTAGGAAAGTCCGCTTTAAGGTAATAGGGGTGTACCACAGTGCACCACCACCTACCCCTACAAACACATAAGTAATAATGATCACTTTGCACATGCTAGTTGAAAGCATGCCAGTGTAAAGTAGCTTGCTAGTTATTGGCATTTTAACAAGATATACATACAAGCTGCTCGGAGCCAATGATTCCTTGCACTTGACATTCAAAATGCAATCTGCTCAGACACTTGATGCAAAATACCAACGCCAGTAGCATGCATATTCAAGTCACTGGGTCGCCGTGTGCTAGTATCACATGACACACAACACACGTCCGCCAACCTGCACTGGGCTAGCGTGGTGGACTATGACCTAATCCCCCTCGCATTGAGGGGAGGCCTGTGCCCAGCAGTGGGACATTAAGAAAGGGCATATAGTATTACATGTGTATTGTGAATTTTAAAGAAATTATATGACTATTTCAGATCAAAATGGACGATGGTTTATCACAAAAAATCTGTAGTCAATGCATAGAGAAAATTAAACTAGCATTGCAATTCAGAAAAACGAGCCGGAAGGCCGAGAAGACTCTCCTCAAAATGACCTCCAGGAAACCGAAGAGGAGATACACAACACGGCTGCAGAAAGTACACGTTAAAGAGAAGGTGGAGAAAGTTGAATTGAATGATTATAGCTATGAGATATACGGAGAGGAGTTTCAGAATGATGATTATGATGATGTCGTGGTGAAGACAGAGAAGAGGGCCAAGTTACAACAGGTGATGCATTGATGATATATATATACAACTAGCGGCGTCCACGGTGAAACCCGCGATTAAAAAGTTTGTCCTTTATCCCACAGGAACCTTACATTTTACCGGGATAAAAAGTAGCCTATGTGCTATTCCAGATTATAATCTATCTCTGTGCCAAATTTCATCCAGATCCATTCAGCCGTCTTGGTGTGATTGAGTATCAAACATCCATCCAAACTTTCACATTTACAATATTAGTGGGATTAGATATACAATCTCTTGATGACCCTGCTTTCTGTACGCCACAGTGGTGAAGGCAAATTCGCGCAAGGGAAATTAGAAAACAAAATACCTTACTTATGAGTGCCTAAAAAAACTCCATGGTTGCTCTTTATAAAAAGAACTTTTGCAGTTTTGACCAGTCAATAGTTGTGAGTATGTGAAAACAATAGAAACGGCTAGGCAGACTTTAGTGGCTGGTTAAAAAAGTACTAACAGTTGGTTAAAAAAGTAAAAGAGTACTAATCATATAGTACAGCAAAGAAGAGTTTTGCTATGCGCAGTACTATGTCGTATGTGACGCTTAATTAAGTTATAAAACTTCTATAATTAGGGGGGGTAGTATATAATATATCTTGAGGTCGCGTTCCGATCGGGTTGTAGACTTAAGAAAAAAAAAATGTAATGACAATTTGTAAGTGCCCCCGTAGGCCTATACGAAATAAATGATTTGACTTATAATAATTAAAAAGGCTAGTATTATTATTGTGACATTACAAAAATATTAATATTGTTGCAATATTAATCGCCGAGTGCATTTTGAAACTTGCCTAATTTTAATTTATTTTTAATTACGGCCAGCGTCTTGGGCACGCTACCGCACGGGCCAAATTTTTTATACTTTCTGTAAATATTAAGTAGATTTTCTATACACTTTTTAATTTATATTCCTTTTGTATAATAATCTAATTTTCTCTATATCTTCCCCCCTGACCCACTCACCGTTCTCCTCGATGCGGAAATCGAAGAGTCGGACACTCGCACACAACCCAACAGACACCGACCCCGCCGGCGAGGTCTAAGAGTCCTCTCGTCCGCCGCCACCAACAGGTGCGCCTTCGCACCTACGCGTAATCCGACAATTTCCCCCCAAGCCGAGGTCGTGCCCCATGTGGCGCCCTTGAGCTAGTTGCATGCCCCTCCGGCTAGAGCGCACTCTGCGCTCGCCCAAAAAAACCCGGTGAAGCTGCAAAGGCCGCATCGGCCAGCAGCGTACTAATCCTTCAAACAATTACAAAATCTCTATATCTTAACTGTGTCTATAATAATGAAAATATATTAGCAGAACCCCCCGGGTCCCAAGAAGAAGAGAATGCTGATTCCGAACGCCATGTCTTACAAATGCTCAACATGCAGCAAGGAGTTCAGAATGAAGGCGACCTACAAAGCGCACATGAGGTTCCACACCAACTACTGTGTGTGTGAGGTAAGACACTCATGTCTTTTACTTCTTCTTGGTGGCAGTCGGCTACAAAATAGTAAACATTTATGCCGGTGTCAAGTAAATTGTTTAATGTCGTTTTAAATGTCAGTACTCCTCATGATGGCTATGTAGATGATGGAATAATTCCTCCATCAGTGTCAGAAAATCTGGGGATACTTTACTGAACATTTGCCGGACATGTTGGGTGAACTTGAAAAGTCAAGATTTATTTATTTCAATTACATAGAACAAGTCATGCGATTGTGAATATTCATTCACTGATAGATAGCTACATTCAGTGGCGTAGCAAGGGGGGGGGGAGCGGAGGGTGCGGTCCGCACCGGGCGGCACTTTGCTGGGGGCGGCGTTTCACAGGTGGCGGTTAGAGGAAAAAAAAAAATCTTCTCAAATGTTTTTTTGTCGTTACCATGCCCCATATTTTTTATAATGAATCGCACAAATAAGAGGGCGGCAAATTTGAAATCCGCACCGGGTGCTGATGACCTATGCTACGCCACTGGATGTAGGTGGTAATATAGGTGTTCGGTTGGGGCAGGCTTGCGGCAAGCGATGCAGGAACAACAACCAGCTGCAGGAGCACAAGCGCGCGCGCCACGGCCTCTACAAGATACACAAGTGTGCCTTCTGCGAGTACAGCTCGGCGACCAAGGAGGCGCTCACCGTATGTACTTAAGGTGGAAGCTCAGGGTCAGGGCGCGAAATTCAAAATTTCAATGGTTTTTATTTTTTTACGAAAAATTTGGACATCTCTACGATGTAATTTAGTGTTTTGCGATATTAACATTCTGCATTGGATGTCTCGATGTTTTAAGTTTGCTTAAAAAAGCATCTAATCCAATACAATACCATAAGGTTTGTAAAAACCGCAACTTTTACTAACTTTATGGTGTTGTATCGCTTTAGGTACTTTTTTAAGCAAACTTAATACATCGAGACATCCAATGCAGAATGCTTATATCGCAAAACACTAAATTACATCGTAAAGATGTCCAAATTTTTCGTGAAAAAATAAAAACCATTGACATTTTGAATTTCGCGCCATGGTCCTGAGCTTCCCCCTTAAAAAATATCTATACCAGGGTTTCCCAACCTTTTTTGCATGGTGCCCCCCGGATTATGAAAAAAAAAATGCCCCCCCCCCCCCTATATTTTTTTAATTGTTTCAATAAAAAGACAAATTATTTTTACTATATTTATTTCACACGATTTATTATTATTAATGGGATATTTGCGCCTGCATTTTTTGAACCAGTTGGTCGATATCAGGTTCTGTTTTTGACAGTGCTATCATCAAATCATACACTTCATGCACCCCCTACGATCTCTCTACGCCCCCCCCCCCCCCCCGGGAGGGCACGCCCCACCGGTTGGGAAGTCCTGATCTATACTAATATTATAAATGTGAAAGTTTGGATGGATGGTTGGATGTTTGTTACTCAATCACACAAGAACGGCTGACCGGATCTGGATGAAATTAGCCACAGTGATATATTATAGTCTGGAATAGCACATAGGCTACTTTTTATCCCGGTAAAATGTATAGTTCCCGTGGGATGGATTTGTTTTAAATTTTCATAGACATGATTTTTTTGCATAGGTAGTGGTAGTTTAGGGGTACAGAAAAAGACATACTATTTAATCGCGGGTAACGCCGCGGGGCGCAGCTAGTGTGTTAATATGTGGGTACTGGTGGGGTCAGATCCACGAGCGGCGGCACACTGGCGAGAGGCCGTACGTGTGCGACCACTGCGGCGCCACCTTCCACCGGCGCTCCAACCTGGTCCAGCACATCGCGATACACCTGCCCGAGAAGAACTTCCAAGTATGTCATTCATAACATCGTATAAATAATATATTACCGATAGTCGCCGCCGCCGGCGCACACCTGGGCCCCAAGTCTGCTGACACAATCGATTCATAATCGAACAGCAAACGCATAGTAACTGTCACTTTTGACGGATATCCCATACAATATCTGTCAAAAGCGACAGTTACTATGCGGTTGCTGTTCGATTATGGATCGATTGTGTCAGCAGACTTGGGGCCCTGCAAACGTGAGCCGTGAAATTGACCATTTCATAGATTTCATTAAGACGCAGCAAATATCACAATGAAATTCAATCAGTCTCCAAATACTTTAAAATAGTTATTCGCAAATGATGGGGCTCAGTAATGACCACCATATTGATTTAAAAGTTTCAGCAAAGGCTCGCAAATGAGCTCCACAGGGTGTTTAAAATTACCCCATAATGCCTGGCATAATTATCACCGCATAAGCTCAAAAAATAACCTGTAATGCCTCAAAAGATATACATAACCATTGCATAAAATGTCAATAATTATTCTCCAAGTGGTTTTCAAGACCCATGCTATGGCCTAAATTGCCCTCAAAGACCTAAATTGAACACCGCAGTATCAAAAGTGACCCCAAATTCGTTTCGAACGACTCCACTGTATCAAAAGTGACCCCCAATTCGTTTCGAACGTCCCACTCAATAGCAAAACGAAACCCCAAATAGTTTTATGCGACCCCGCAAAGTGTCAAAAGTGACGCCTCAAATCGTTACGAAATACCCCCGCAGTAACAAAAGTGACCCCCGATTGGGTTCGAACGACCCCCGCAGTATCAACAATGACCTTCAATTCGATTCGAATGACCACCGCAGTAACAACAGTGACCTTCAATTCGTTTCGAATGACCCCCGCAGTATCAAAAGTGACCCCCGATTGGGTTCGAACGACCCCCGCAGTGTCGAAAGTGACCCCCAAATCGTTTCGGCAGTGCGACGTGTGCCACAAGCGGCTCAAGTCGCGCAAGTTCCTGCAGATCCACAAGCACAACGCGCACACGGGCAAGCGGTACGGGTACATCTGCGGGATATGCGAGCACCGCTTCGAGAAGCCGAACAAAGTGCGCGCGCACACGCGGCGCGTGCACGGCGTGCCCGACGACCAGCAGGGGCCGATTGTTAGGGTCGAGCTGTAGGGTGACGAGGCTATAGTTTCGGGGTGTTTCAGTATAGAATCAGAATCAGAATATTTTTTATTCACGTAGACCATTATGTACAGTGCTTATGAGTCGTCAAAAGTTACAAAATGCTAAGCTACAACTTTACCGCCTGTTCGGAATGCCGTTCCTATGGAGAAGAACGGGCGAGAAACTCCATGGTTGCTCTTTTTTTAAAAATAATTTGTTTGTTGCATTGAGTTTACGGAGTACATTTTTTTATTTTATCGTATTCTTTTCGTTTATGTGACGGCCTGATTAGCGCAGTTGGTAGTGGCTATGCTTTCGGTGCCGAGGGTCCCAGTTTGGAAACCTGGTAGCGACAAACTTTGTGTGATGAGCACGAATGTTTGTACCCGAGTCATGGATGTTTAATATATATAAGTAATATATTCTGGGGTCGCCTTCAGTCCATTGTACGGTACTCATAACACAAGCGTTGATTAGTTTGGGACCGTATAGTTGCGTGGTTCGTCTGGCGATATTATAAAAAAAATACAATTATAATTGTTTACAACAGTGCCATCTGTAAATGACATATGGCATTTCTTGCTGTCGCAGCTGGGTACCGTCATCGGCAAATTGCAAGTGGTACCGGGCTGTGTCGGCAGATGGCGCTACTAATCGTAGAAACTAGCAACCATTTTGTATTTCATATTAAGGTGGAAGCTCAGGGTCAGGGCGCGAAATTCAAAATGTCAATGGTTTTTATTTTTTTACGAAAAATTTGGACATCTTTACGATGTAATTTAGTGTTTTGCGATATTAGCATTCTGTTTTTACAAACCTTATGGTGTTGTATCGCTTTAGGTATTTTTTTAAGCAAACTTAATACATCGAGACATCCAATGCAGAATGCTAATATCGCAAAACACTAAATTACATCGTAAAGATGTCCAAATTTTTCGTAAAAAAATAAAAACCATTGACATTTTGAATTTCGCGCCCTGACCCTGAGCTTCCCCCTTAATTACGACGAACACGACCATAGAACAAGAGCTTGTGTCACTTTATTTAGATTTCTCCGCCCATCTTATAGGCTGCCTGATTATACCAAGCATTCGAGCACTTTTACAATAATAGACCCTAGATAAAACATTACCAACGATATGGGGGCATATTATATGGGTTTGATATGTGACCCTCCAAAATGGTGTCCCGCTAGAACCCACAATTGGGCTGCCATATGTAAAAATACAATTGTACAATTATATTGGAAAAACATTTTATGAACACATATTTAATTAACTTTTCTAATAATAAGTATTATTATACAATTAACAATTATTATATATGAAGGTTTTAAAAAATAGTTCATATGTAAAGTGATCTCATAATCTATTAGATATTAATTTGTTTGTTTGCGAGCTTTTATTTACTAAGATACACTGTTTTGATTAGATATACAAAAGTCCTAGCACTAGGGATCTACAATCTGTTTGCGGGTTCATATCCGATCGGCGTTTACAAATCCCTAACTCCCATCACAAGTGTTTAGACCATAAACATTAGTTTATGTATTATTAGTCTATGGCCTTTTACTTTTTATGTTGGCAACACGGTCGCGTTTACTGAGGTATCCTGCAGTGTTGCCACCTCAGCCTTTCTCGGGCTTGATCAGCCCTTTTTCCAGCGCTTGAACCCGTTTTTCAGTTTAGCCCATATAATTCATTCACAAAGAAAATATCTGAAATAATTTAAAAGATATTGGCTTTTAAGAATGCAGTTTAAGTGAGCGGGGTCGTCGCACTCGCGCTATACTGTGGTGGTGACGTCACGTCCCTGTACATTACGCTTTTTGTTTTATTTATGGTTATTGCGAGTTTTTTTTAATATTATTATTTATTATTTTAATGATTATTTACTATTAAAGTTAAGGAGACAAGTTCGGCCCATAGGGTCATAGAACAATACTTTATCAACAAATTATCACATATGTTGATTGCCTGCACAGGTGACAGGAGGGCTGGCTCTTTCCTCGCTCAAAAAATCAGCTTGATAATACACCGAGGAAATGCAGCCAGCATTCTTCCCACCATTCCTCGCGGACAAGGTCTTTTATAAACAAATTGGGGAAGAGGGACCCACCACTGACCCTCGGCTTGTCTTCTTTTCCAATTATAAACCAAACAAGTTGATCGATAATTGAAGAAGCCAACAACACCGAACTCCTCTAAGATGTTAGTCGAGAAACTATCTATCACGAGTGACGGGACTCCAATTAATATGCAGTTCTCCGCGAAACGATGCGAATCTAAAAAAGAATTCGACACGTGTTTTGCCTCTAAAGGTGGCGTCCTCAGGACGGCTGTCCTGAATTCTTTGGTTCTCTTTGGCTTTTGGAATTCTTTGGTTCTCCTCAACTTGTTTGGTTTATAATTAGAAAGGTTGACAAGCCGAGGGTCAGTGGTGGGTTCCTCTTCCCCCATTTGTTTATCAATGGATTGCCGCCAAGTATAGCTGAGTTCTATCAATTGTAAGGTCTTTTTATTAGGTTTCATACTTATTTTTTGTTTATATATTCATTTTAACATTCGCTGTTAGTTATTGTTCATAGTTAAACATTACATATGTGCAATGAATAAGAATGATGCAAAAAACTTTTAGTGAGCAGGTTTTTGTGGGAATCATCTTAGTGTTAGTCGTAAAGCAATCGGTCCCTGCCGGCTCGTAGGTAGAAAAAGGTGAGGGCACTAATGTTTTGACTATATTCTCGTTTTGTGCACTAGTGGTTGACATATTGACATAATTTATAGACTAACCTCAACATTTATAGACGTTCTATAAACTTTATAGAACGTCATATAGTACTGCGTACAAGAGTTTTGCGTTGCGCTGTACTGTATGAGGTTTGATAAAGTTTATAGAACGTCTATAAATTGGGGGGTGGATGTCGCTCGCGATTTCGTGCGCGCGAATTTACGCCCAATGTTCAATGATCGCTAAGTCAATAATCGCGTAGGTTTGTAGTCTTAATATTTCGTATTGAGAGTCGGTCTGTGTAGTTATTTAGATTTTATATAGGTTTAGTCAACTACTAGGCACAGTCATTCGTATTTTTAAATATTCAGACAAGTCTTTATGTCAAACACTGGTGCCTTTACCTTATTTTGTTTTTAATAGTTGTGACCAATGATTTCAGTTTGTTGTCCTTGTCATACTAACATTTTGATGGTGCTAGTTGCCGGAAGAGAAAAAAATTACGACTGTTTTAAAAAAAATATTGGTCAAAATAAAGTGTTTCGCTCATGGTCTAGATGGGGGGGGGGGAATTCCCCCCCCCCCACCCTCTATCCGCACCTGGCCACTCATGACATATCTATGTTTCATTCTAAAATCATTGGTCGTGATTGCAACTCTTTCCGTGCCATTTCCATAGGAAATTACGATATTATTTCTGCCCCCCTCCAGTGCACGCTCTGCAGCAAGTGGGAGAAGTCCAAGAAGCGTCTCCAAGTCCACGTGTACAAGGTGCATCGCGAGCACAAATACAGGTACATTTGCCCAGTGTGTTCGGCCACGTTCGCGCGCGTCGGCAACGCGAGGCAACACCTGGCGAGGAGCCACGATGTTGCCAGGGACCACCAGGGCGTCATACAAAGATACCAGGTATATTTTCGCCAGAGGCAGTTGGTAGAAATCAGGATCGCAGTACCTCGGGATCAGAATCAGAATATTTTCTATTCATGTAAACCAGAGGTTCCCAGACTGTTTTTTTCTCATTGACCACTTTCAAAATGTTGCTGGTTCCGGTGGACCCCCTGCAGTTACGTTTCTACCATATTCCATTCGAATAGATCTCACTGTGGAAATCACGTAATCCCCCGTCGAGTGTCCCGTGGACCCCTGAGGGTCCACCTGGACCACTTTGGGAATTAATGATGTAAACCGTTAAGTACAGTACTTATGAATCGTCAAAATAGTAACAAAATGCTAAGCTACAACTTCACCACCCGTTCGGAATGCCGTTCCTATGCAGATGAACGGGCGAGAAACTCCATGGTTGCTCTTTTTAAAAAGATCAATTACATTTTTGAGCGACACATTGCTTATGGGTGTGTGAGTCGTCAATCGACACAAACTCTCGCGATTGTTGCAGATACCTGTGTCCTCGGTGTCCGAAGACGTACAAGTGTCCGGACCACGTTCGGAGGCACCTGGTGAACCACCACGACGTGCCGCGCCCCATGCAGGGCCCCGTTGAGAAGTACGTCGTGAACAATTGATTGTTGCACACGTCGACCACTAGATAGCGTTGTTATATGATTAAATTAATCATAATTTGCCACTAGATGGCACTGTCGTCAGTTTCTGTCATCCGTCGCTAGGAGGTGCTGTTATAAGTTTCAGTTGACCGCCACTGGATGGCGCTGTTATAAGTTACGGTTAGATTATGATTCTCAGATATGTTATAAAATTTATTTTATTTTGTATGTATAAATGAATTAGTCGTCCATAGAATAGCCGTCAAATTTATAGAAAGTTATAATGGATTATAAAGCACTCTTTTCTCTGAAAAGTTCGTTATAATGTCACTATAATCCATTATAACTTTCTATAAATTTGGGGGTAAGTAGATGGACTATTGATGAGCCCAAGTCTTTTAATTATTGACGATAAGCAAGCATCAATGAAATAATTCCTAATTTGTAATTAATTTAATTATTCTGTTTCAAATTGGCTTTTAATCATTACTAAACTATATAGGAGTATTCTATAAGTGCCATCAGTTTTAGTTTTATTATTTTAATTATCTGTATATATAATGTCAGAATATAAGAAATTGTGAATTGAAATAAAAGTAATTTTAAAGATTTTATCGCGTTTATTTTGTTTTTCGGTTCCCGACGTTTCGGCTGCTTTACAGCGACCATGGTCACGGGAGGATTGAGGTGGTTGACGTCCTAGTGTCATAGTTAGAACTGGGGTACCCTCATATTTAGTCGTTGCTTGCGGTCCGATTTTTTTTTTGAGCTTTATATTGCTACTAGATGCGCCCCACGGTGTTACCCGCGATTAAAAAGTATGTCCTTTTCTATAAATCATGTCGATCCTTTGCTCTATGAAAAATTCAAACAAATCTATCCCACGGGAACCATACATTTTACCAGGATAAAAAGCCTATGTACTATAATGTATCTCTGTGCCAAATTTCATCCAGATCCGTTCAGCCGTTCTGGCGTGATTGAGTAACAAACATCCATCCATCCAAACTTACACATTTATGGAATTAGTGGGATAGTCGAAATGGAGCCTACTGGGGAGGCGAGTAAAAAAAACCGCGAAATAATTCTATACTTATTTTATTAAATTTAATCTTAATTATTGTGCAAACACTACTTTGTACACTAATTATCGCTTTGGTAATCAAACTTATAGATATTTCAAATAAATAACAATATATTTAGTATATTTTATTAACACTTGTGCTAGTTAAACGAAACCATTGAAAACCGTCGAATACTCAAACGGCACTCAAATAGTTGCCCTCAATTGAGTGACAGAACTTTTTTTGCTATTCATAAAAAGACGATTGCTGTAACAATCAATTTTTATTTATACATTCAGCAGTGATAGCCATGTTGGTAGAACGCTTGCCTCGGTAACGAGGATCGCAGGTTCAAACCCCGGTTCGCACCACGGGATTTCTGGATTTCATGTGCGAATCTCATTTTCAACCATAATTATCACTTGCTAAACGGTGAAGGAAAACATCGTGAGGAAACCTGCACATCTGAGAACCCCATGATGTGTGAAGTCCGCCAACCCGCACTGGGCCAGCGTGGTGGACTATGCAGACTCCTTTAGGGGTCAAAATATTTGGGTCTTTTGTGGACCATGAATATGCAGACCCCTTTAGGGGTACAACAATATGGTCTACATATTGTTGACCCCTTGAGTCATAAACATACAGACCCCTTTGGGGGTCAAAAATATGTAGACCCCTTTGGGGGTCAAAAATATGTAGACCCCTTTGGGGGTCAAAAATATGTAGACTCCTTGGGGACCAAAAATTGAATTGATATTGAAAAAATACCCCCAAACGCGCGTTCTAAACGTGGTACACTACCCTACAGAGAGAGACGGAGTACCTAAAGCACCCCCCAAACTGACGCGATCTAGCGCTTTCTTTCAGTTAGCGCCTGCGTAAGACTAAGAATGAACCTAGCGGAAATTCCGTGACGGAAACGCGGTATACATTTTGCCCAAAATTATAGACAACAATAGACTGTCATAGGGTTCAGTTCTGATGACGGAACTGATGTAAACGGTGAAGGAAAACATCGCGAGGAAACCTGCATGTCTGAGAGAACTCCTCGAAAGACGTGTGAAGTCCGCCAACCCGCACTGGGCCAGCGTGGTGGACTATGGCCTAATCGCCCTCGCATCGATGGGCGGCCCGTGCCCAACAGTGGGGCACAGGGTTGCCAGATTGGGGATTTTTGCGTAAAAATTTGGCTCTTGGAGAAATGAGATACTGGGAGAAATCAAAAAATCATGGATTTCGCACGGAATTTGCCCTAGTTTGGTTTGTGCTATCCAACAATTGATAATTTGGCAAGACTGGCGTCCGTATACAGGGTGTAAGTGACTTCGTAACGAAAACTGATACTATGGATTCAGCTCATAATTCTGAACCCCCCACAGTTGGAATTTTCCTTCGATCTTTTCATGAATTATACGCGTTTTTTCAGTATTTTTAAATTGATTTTAGCATGAAATCGTAATAGAAGGCTATCTCAACGTTATTTTAAATAAAAAAAAACAACAATTACTAATTTATATCTAAAACTGCAATGTAAATTAAAACTCGATACGCTCGAGCGCGCTCGCCACTCGCACGAGTCGGATATCGTACCGAGCGCTGTGTTATGATCGCGTGGTACACAATACATTGCGCTCTCGAAACTCACCACATTTGTAACCCATGAATTTTGACATGAATGATGATTCAATATCCCAAAGTTTTCATTGCCATGCCACTGACATCCTGTATAAACATTACTATTGCTGTGAGAAGCTCGGCACGAACCGCTTGTACCCGCCCTTGCTATCATCAAATAGACTCCTCACGAATATCACCTGCGAACAATCAGAAATACATGGTATACCAACAGTAGGTTAGGGAGCGTTCAAGTATTACGTAACGCATTTTTTTGTAGATTTTGACCCCCCCCCCCCCCCCCCCAACACGCCGTAACGTTTTTCTTTACCCCCCTCCCCCCTAGTAAAACGTAAAATCTCTACGCGACCGTTCTGAAGGGTTAAACAATGTAGTTTCAGAAGACCCCCCCCCCCCAATTCGTTACGCAATACTTGAACGCTCCCTTATAAAGATAACAGTCCCAAAAGCAATATATCAAATTTTTTTTTTTTTTTTTTTATTACATTATAGGCAAGCATTTGATATCGATCTCACCTGATGGTAAGTGACGATGAGATCTACGATAGAGCATACTTGCCTTGGTAGGAAGGCGGCAGTAGATCGAGACGCTACATTCACTAGGCACATGCAGCGCAACTGATCTGACCCGCCATCCATGAATGGCAACACCGAACATCAGATGATGATGATAATGTTCAGACACTACAGTCATATTACAGTCAAAACCGTATATAACGACATTGTTTATAACGACGGATCGGTTATTACGACCGAATGGCAAGGTCCCGGCCGAATCCCTTATAAACAGTTATGTAAACATACCGCCTATAACAACATCGGATACAGCGACTTATCGCTTAGAACGACGAAATTTTATCCAATTCATCGGCTATAACGACCAACCGTTGTGCTTGTACCAGCAAAATAAAACAATACGAACAATTTTCAAACTTATTCTAAGAAGAGTTTAATGCTGATGATAATCAAGCAATCCTGACGAGAATGAAACGTAAAATGCAAAACACATTCGAGACTTAATATGACTTCTTGTGTATATTGCTTATAACAACTATCGGATATGACGTCCGAATATTATGGTCCCCTCAATGTCGTTATATCCGGTTTTGACTGTATACGTATAGAATAGACAATAGTTGCTTATATATTCACCTGAGTTATTCCGACCAATAGCAATAGCACTAAATGCCCCATCGACCATTTCAGTACTCTGTAACAAAATAGAACTTCGAAATAAAACTAATTTTACAGATTCTCTTCTCACCCTCATCGACGGTGTTGCTGGCTTCTTTAATTATCGATCAACTTGTTTGGTTTATAATTGGAAAAGTTGACAAGCCGAGGGTCAGTGGTGGGTTCCTCTGCCCCCATTTGTTTAACAATAGATTTCCGCCAAGTATCGCCTAGTTCTATCAATTAAGTCAAGTTAGTGTTAGACCTTTAAGGTGGAAGCTCAGGTCAGGGCGCGAAATTCAAAATGTCAATGTTTTTTTATTTTTTTACGAAAAATTCGGACATTTTTACGATGTAATTGAGTGTTTTGCGATAAAAAATACCTAATCTGATACAAAACCATAATGTTTGTAAAAACCGCTACTCTTACTAACTTTATGGTGTTGTATCGCTTTAGGCATTTTTTTAAGCAAACTTAATACATCGATACATCCAATGCAGAATGCTAATATCGCAAAAAACTAAATTACATCGTAAAAATGTCCAAATTTTTCGTAAAAAAAATAAAAACCATTGACATTTTGAATTTCGCGCCCTGACCTGAGCTTCCCCCTTAATGAATGGAAGACTAGCCCATGCGTGCATGGTGGCCGAGCCAGCTTGGAGCTCCGTATGGATGGTCACATTTGTGAATGGGATGTGATTAAGAGCATACCTGTCGCACATCTCCTCGGCCAAGTTCCTATCCCTGGCCTCGATGGCCGACATATGCTCCTGCAAACGTCTCGCCGCTGACACAGCATCCTTCACACGAGATACAGACTCGGATATGTCCTGAACACGCATCATGTACGTCTCAGCCGCTGTACCTGATCGCACGGTAAACAAAAAGAAATAGCCAGATGAACACCCACCCACAGTAGGCCTGGCCTGTATTGCGATGGTCCATATCAGAGTCGGTTTGACAAAAAAAAATTGCAAATGAGTTAAAATGAAGTTAAATTATAATGATTAAAAAATACAATAAACATGGGGGTTACAAAGAAGTAGAATGTGTGTAAGGGAGAGTGTGTGTGTGTGTGTGTGTGTGTGTGAGAGAGAGTGTATATATGCGTGTGTAATATTCATCTAGGAAGGTACATTATCCCCAAGTGCTAGGCTAGGCTAGTTTCAAATTATCTAAAACCTGACTTACCTAACTCCATTTCTTTGTCATCGTAGTCCTTCTCCTCGTGGCTATCGGCCCCATCTATTAGTATGTCGAAGAATACCTAATGACAAACACGATACGGCTCAAAGTTGTGTAGCAATCATTCTACCTATAATATAATTCAAGTTGAACAGTCTGAACCGTTCAAAAATCTAGACCGGCTCGAATCTTTTGAGTAATAGGTCCCGACTGTAAAACTAATGTATACTGGACTTATTTATATCTTTTCAGTCTTCATAAAAAATATACCTTTTATTATAAACTTAACCCCCAAATTTATAGACGTTTTATAACTTATCAAACGTCATATTATAGTTTTGCAACCACGAGCCGGAAGACGTAGTGTAGGACGGCTCCACACAAGGTGGACCGATAAAATCACACGCGTCGCAGGAAGCCGGGGGATGCGAGTGGCGGAGGACCGGGATGTGTGGAAGTCATTGGGGGAGGCCTGTGTCCAGCAGTGGACGTCTTTCGGGTTATAGAATAGAATATGACGTTTGATAGTTTCTTTTTTTTCAAATTGGCATCACCATAGGTATTTTGCCAGTTTCCGAGCATATGCACAGGCCCAAGTAAAAAACCCCCCATCCCTCAATCAGTAAAGTCATGGATACTGAAATTTTTTTTATGGATTTTTTGTGAGAAACTGAAAAGCCTAGTTTCGCCACTCTGTTTCAATTACCTACACTCGTGCAATTTACCGAACCCATAATGGATAATATTCCACTTATATCACTCACTATAACTCGCAGGAACACTAGTTTTAGAAATTAAATCATAACTGACGCCAAGACTTTTCAGTTTCCCGCCAAAAAGTCCTTTGATAAAGTTATATGACGTCTATAAATTTGGGGGTAAGTTTATAATAAAGGGTAAGTTTTTTAATAAACTTACCGTCTTCTCACTGAACGTGCTGAAGCTATTGTCGAAGCAAAGCCGGTAGTCTCCCTCCATGACGGACGTGTGTGCATGGGAGTTCTGCGGCTTCTTGTAATCAGCTGCTATGACCCGCCCCACGGGGTCCGCCAGCTGGAACGAGATGTCCAGGTCCCCGTGCGAGGAGTCTATCACCTGGAAACAACACATGATCGCCTGGTGGACACACCATGTATACCAGGGACTCCCGAAGTTTTTTTTTTTATTACATTATAGGCAAGTATTTGGTCTCGATCTCACCTGATGGTAAGTGACGATGAGATCTACGATGGAGCATACTTGCCTAGAAGGTACCTGTTCCTCTCGACTTATTACATATTTAAGTTATGTTCGTTGTAATTATTGTATATAATAAAACTAATTACTACATTCAGACAAGAGAAGCCAGAAAAAACTAATAAATAAAATAAAAAAATATTTTTTTTATTAGAGTAACTTAAATAAAATTGTCGGGCAGTTCAAAATCCCGAATGGAATTAAATTACTTCACATTACGCCATCAGGCTTCAGTCAGACCGACGAGGGCTGTAGACAGTTTCACTTCTTAAAATAAAAACAATATACTAACATACTAACAAAAAAACAACTAAAAAGCAATAAACAATCTAATTTTAAAGTCTACCTTGTCTAACAATCGATGTAACGAAAATTACATTTGTGGCTCGGAAATTTGCAATTCGTCAATGGATTAATGGACGATACAGGTATGCAAAATCTTCATACCGTAATCGTTTCAAAAAATAAATGATTATCACTTGCTTACGTATTAGGTAAACATCAAATACTGGAAGCACAGAGCAATGTACTATACGGAGCCGGGTAACGAAACGATTGCGACTTTTAAATCGGTACAGCGACATCTATCGGAGCGTTCGGAACTAAAACTAAGTTTCGTGGTTAAAACTGGCTTTCATAGTCATGTTGGTCGATTTCTCGTTTCTGATGCGAGCGTTGCGGGTTCAAGCCCGGGCCCGGACTTTCGAATTTTAATGCGCGAATCTAACTTTTTTTTCGGATGATGCAGCACAAGATTAGTGTCACTAGATTTATTTATTTGTTAAAAACAACTGTTGAAAACCATCAACCAAATTTTTTTTTATATATAAAAAATTATATGTCATCTTTTTTGTGTATTTATAATAATAAATTGAATATATTGAGAAAAAAACAAACTGATGTCATTATTCTTGATATATAAGAAGTTGAATTGGAATATTTTTTTTTAATTTTTGTAAGACCATTCAGAATGGTATTTTCATAGACTGGGTGCTGCTATGATCAACCAACAATTGCTGCTTTCATTATTATTTAAAATGATTAGGATGTCATGACCAAACCATTATTTAACAGCAAACACTCATTAAAAGTACCATTATCAGTATTTTATTACTGATAAAATGAAAAACTATGTAGGTATTAACTTTATCCTTGAATTTTGTACTATGTTATGTTCAAATCATATATTCAATA
The DNA here is from genome assembly GCA_905333125.1 of Pheosia tremula. Lineage (NCBI taxonomy): Eukaryota > Metazoa > Arthropoda > Insecta > Lepidoptera > Notodontidae > Pheosia > Pheosia tremula. Next base: position 429,740 of record HG995425.1, on the reverse strand, counting down.
TTGAATTGCACCTGAGAGACTTAAGTTGGAATCCTGGTAGGGACAGACTTGTGTGATGAACAGGAATGTTTGTACCTGAGTCATGGACATTTAATATCTATATAAGTATTATATACTGAGTTCAACCCCAGTTTTTTGTACGGTACCCATAATACAAGCGTCGCTTAGTGTAGGACCATATAATTGGTGAGCTTTTCCGGCTATATACATTTCCTATCAGTTCTGAAGTCAGAATCATTACGGTCACCGGCTCATAGGAAATAATATACGTATAGCAGCCTCAACTATGAATGAGGGCTTGGTCAACATAATACTAGGCTCTTATGGAGACGTAATACCATCAGCGAATTGTGGCTGTACAATAGGCCATCTCTGGTCACCCCAGCGGACTACAAGGGTATGTGTAGTCGGTTTATTTTGGGTTCAGAGGTTATGATACTATTTTTTATTGTAAATCACTTACCTGGTACTCGATATCAATAACTTCATTCGGCATCACCTTATGGAAAAAGCAGTCGACCTTGCCAGCTTGCACTATGATAGTCATATCATTTTCGTAAGCAAAAACTACGCTAAATATAGTCGTAAGAAATATGTAACGCATACCGACTGATATTACCGATTTTCAGTTCAATTTATTATGTTTTTACACTTCGGTGGATGTGCGAGAATCTATTCGCGGTAACCGTACGTGTTGTTAGTGTTTATTTATAGAATAAAAAGAGTGAAACGATTGAAATTTTGAACAAACAAAAACACGAATCGTACTCCGGGGAACGGACGTCCGTTCCGAAACATGAATCCAAAGGTATGTCATTCTAAGGACACGTATCTTTGACAACTTTTGTATTCCAATTAAATTGCATTATTTATCGTTTAAGACATCTCAAAACAAATTTAACTTGACTTTGTTATGAAATATGATCTGTTTTCGTATTTAACATATTTTGTTTTAGTAATTTTTTTGAAATTTTCATCGTTTTCGTTCAGGAACTCAGAAAAAGAGTAAATATTGTCACTTTTAGAAAATATGCAACATATGTTCCTATCACTCTCACACTTGCGTGCAAAGTAGACATCCCTAGTTGTTTGATGTTTAATTTATCATCAAATAGCCACTGAACTGAACATCAATTCCACAGATAACAAAAAAAAACAAAATAAATTGCAAAGCCAGCCAGTGATCGCTCACAATCACAATACTTTATTTGTTAAAACATCGCATTTTTATCAGCTAAATACGACCAGAAGGCTTATTAAATATTTATAAGATGTCAGCACCGGGCGGTGCGGGTGCTCCGCCCTCTGGCGTTGTCCGCAACAGCGCGCTATCGTTCGTTGCGTCTGCGCAGCCTGCTGTACAAACAGCTGACAATGAGCTCAACCCTGAAACAGACAGGGAACAGATGGGAGTAGGTTAGTATTTGAGATATACTTTTAAATAAATAAATATCGCCAGACGAACACACCCACTATACGGTCCCACAGTAAGCAACGCTTGTATTATGGACACCATACAAAGGACTGAGGGCGAACCCAGTGTATAATTCTTATATAGAAATCAAAACATCCATGACTTGGGCGCTAACATTCGTGCTGATCACGCGAAGTTTGTCCTTACCAGGATTCCAATCCAGAACCCTTGGCACAGAAAGCAGGATCACTACCAACTGCGCCAATCAGACCGTTATGCTTTATATAATAGCAAATTTCGTCTATAACATATTGTTTCATTACATTTATTTTGAATCAGATATTTATGGCGTTTTACGGTACTGTTGTAGTCAGTAGTAGGTACTTATAGAAAACTAGCTGTGTCCATGTCTTGTACAATTGGGATTCTAAACTAAAGTCCATACCGAGAACGCAAGTACTTTACTAACTTTAAGGAACCATTCCATTTCAACAAGCTGAGTTTCAGTAAAATCTGGCCAGTGAATATTGGGTTTCACTTTTGGGTCACCCGCAGGGAACTCATCCAATTCCAGTCATAAAAGTATCCCAAATGTTGACCCAGGCTATGAGTTATCACCATGTCGAGTTTCACCAAACTCCTTCCAATAGTTTTGCTGTAATGGGCATTAAGACAGATCAACAACTATTCTATTAAATACCAGATTCGGTTTTGTATCTAAAAACATTGTCACCTACAAGTATTCTTTAATAAAAATATTCAAAGTTCCTAATTACCTTTAGACATGGACAATACTTTTTTGTGTCAAAACATCTGTGAATTTTGCCAGTGTGAAGTTTAATTAACCAAGTTACTTGTTAAGATGATTTTATGTTTTTGTACTCTAGACAGGCTGGTGCCAGCTGGAGTGAAGGCCCTGTGTGAGGCGTGCACCAGAGTTTATCCTGACCAGCCTAACCCACTACAAGTCACTACAAGACTCAAATACTGGTAGGATCCATACAAAAACATTGCAATGTTTATTCTGCATGCAAACACAACCACTTGTTAGTACTTATTTTATATTACAATGTCCTATTAATAAGTATTTTTTAGTTTTTTGTTTTTCCATGTAAATAACTATTGTACATAATTTATTGAAATAAACATTATTGCCATTAGTACCCACACACACACAAATACACAACACAAATACACAACACACACACACTCTCACACACATACAAATACACAACACACACACACTCTCTCACACACACACACACAAATACACAACACACACACACAAAACATTCAGATACAAAATTATCCTAATCTGTAAGGGCTCTATAATAATGTACTGGTACCCATAACATAAGTTTAATCTTATTATGGGTACCACAGTACCACAATCATCGCCAACATAGTGCATATACTATATTATTGTAGGCTAGGTGGTCACGACCCCCTGGACTACATCAGTATGTACTGGAACCCGGGGAAGCCGGAGGAGCACATACCACCACACTGGCATTATGTGAGGTAAGCCTAAAACATTTTTTTTTGTAACTTAAAACAATATACTAACGCAATATAGTAATTAAACTGCTAATTACTGAGAACAAATAATTTGATGTTCATTACCATCACGACATTATTTTACACTCACAAATAGGCCAAATCAAGTTTTGTCATTTTCTCTATGGACGCAACGCGTTCTGACATTCTCAAAACGGCCAAAATGCTTTCGGTAAAAAATAATGCCGGTTTAGCGGAGAAAGGAAGATCTTCCAGCCAGGGTGGTATGCCCGGCGGGGCGGCCGCTATGCCCCGACTGTTATTGTCGGGATCTTGTATACATGTTGCGTGCTCCGAAAACTCATAGCGCGGTTCAGGATTGTATGGGGAATTGACAATTGTTCTTAATGTCTTCTGCAGCGCCATCTGTGTAGCTTGTGGCGAGGTTGAAAGCTTCGCTACAACGGCATTCAATTTTACCTAAACTGAGGTACAATCGTAAACATGGCAGATTTTAAGCATAATAAGCATAATATATAGCCGACATTATTCAGAGTCAAGTCAGCATTAAGCAGTGTTAGCCAAGTTGGTAGAACGCTTGCCTCGGTAACGAGGATCCCAGGTTCAAACCCGCGGCTCGCACCTCTCAAATTACATTTCATGTACCAATCTCATTTTCAACCACGATTATCACTCGCTCAACGGTGAAGGAAAACATCGTGAGGAAACCTGCATATCTCAGAGCCCCTCGAAAGATGTGTGAAGTCCGCTAACCCGCACTGGGCCAGCGTGGGGGACTGGCCTAATCCCCCTCGCATTGAGGGGAGGCCCGTGCCCAGCAGTGGGACATTAAAAAGGGCTGATATTATTATATTCAGAGTCAATGGTAATATATCCTCCAGTTTCGGGCTGTCTGACTTGCATGGTGACGGGCGGGTGCACCCGGCGCCGGACCACGTGGCTCTGTCGGTGGGGACTGCGCCCTCGGGGTACGGCTTCGAGCTGACGCTGCGGTTGTCCGCCGAGGGTGACCCTCAGCCGCCAGTGTGGCCGGCTGCACTCCTGCAGGCGCTAGCTAGATATGTCTTTACTACTGGTGAGTCCTCAATCTAGGTTAGAGATGCTGGTGGATGCGAGTAGCGGAGGAGCATGTTGTGTAGAAGTCATTGTGGGGAGGCCTATTACCAGCAGTGGACGTCTTTCGGCTGAATGATGGTCTTAAGGTTATTTAGGGTATTTTTGAGGAGTTGATAACCGTGTGTTACGAGCAACCTTTTTACTAATCTCTTAGGGAACAAGCTCTGCGCGGGCGATCACATCTCCTGGCACCGCTCGCTTGACGGCGGCGCGTCCCGCTGCCGGCTGCGGCACCTGCTGGTGGCCGCCGACCCGCAGCTGCGCGACCTGAACACTGCGTACGGCACTGTCAGCTTCCTGCAGGTAACAAGGTGTATTGGAGCCTCCTCCTGCCGGCTGCGGCACCTGCTGGGGACTACTGACCTGCAGCTGCATAACCTAAAGGCTGCCTATAGCACTGTCAGCTTCCTGCAGGTAACAATGTGTATTGGAGCCGCCTCCTGCCGGCTGTAACGTGACGTAGAGTGATTTAGGAAATACCCAGCAAAGGTGGTGAGCCCTTCGCTGCAATCTGCAAGCCACGGGGCGTAATTTTTATACTCCTACTTTCCTTACGATTAATTTCGTTGCGGGTTCCAAGACAATAAGCTTCTCCCCAGGACTCGTTAATGGTCAAACCTTGATGTCTTCCTTCGTCACCGCTGTGGATCCTGGCATGAAGAAGTAACTGTGGTGGGGGTGTGTGGCTATAGGCTGTTTAGGGAGTGATTAAGCTTTGAGTTCAGGATAACAAGGAAAGTTGTTACACAGGTCTAAACGTGTCATCTTATGAGCCGTTATTCAGAAAATGTTGGATTCAGATTTAATATAGCATATTATTGAAGTAGTTTATCTATGATTTTATAAAAACTGGTACTTATACAGATGGTTGGGTGCACTGGGAAAGAGCTGAAGGCGGCTCAGAGAGGATCCGGGTTCGAAGTCTTGAAATGCATCAGTGAAGACCCGAAGTAAGTAGCTCAAGGTTCCACTGCTAGGCACAGCCCTCCTCAATGCCCCCCCCCCCCCCCCTCTGGGAGCGTTCAAGTATAAAGTAACGCAATTTTTGGAGATTTTTGACCGCATCTCCCGCCATGTAACGCGCCATAACGTTTTTCTTTACCCCTCCCCCATCTCCCCCTAGTAAAAGGTAAAGTTTGTACTCGACCACTCTGAAGGGTTAAAACAATGTTACGTAACGCGTAGTTCAAAACCCCCCTCCCGCTCCTGTAACGCATCGTAACGTTTCAGAAGACCCCTCCCTCCCTCCCCCCCCCAATCCGTTACGTAATACTTGAACGCTTCCCTCTGTATCCGCGCCTGGTTCTTTTAATTCGCTCTATACTCCACATTGAGTCTGACTCAAAAAAAATGGAGGAGCTGTTCTTCTTTCTTTACGAAATGAAATGCGATGAAATAAAATGGATATGAATATGGCCTCACCCGCAACTTAGCGGGTATTTTGCCAGTGTCAAGTAATTAATAGCAATATTCAATTCAATAAATACACATTATAAATAAAATAATGGATGTGACAAGATGAAATGAAACTGGCGAATCCCAACCTTTCTTACAACTTTCCACCGTCAATCTGCCAAACTTATACCTTTAAATATACTACAAACATATAAAAGAACATCATAATAAAAAAGGAATAAACTACTAACGAATAGTTTGCAACACGCTCCATACTCCACATTGTGTCTGACTACAAAAAAACAAGAGGAGCTAATGTGTGTGTGGTCAGTTGCGGCGGGTGGTGGCTGGTGACGCGGCTGGCGCGGCGCGCGTCGGCGCGGCGCGTGCGCGGGCGCGGGTGTGGCGGCGGCGGCGCGGCGCCCGCGCAGCTGGCCGGCGTGTCCGCGCGCGTGCGCTGGCAGGCCTGGACGCCGGTACTGTTTTTTATTGTCACTTTACTTCGGGTAATCCCACTAATATTATACATGTGAAAGTTTGGATGGATGGATGTTTGTTACTCAATCACGTCAGAGCGGCTGAACGGATCTAGATGAAATTTTGCACAGAGATTGATTATAGTCTGGAATAGTACATAGGCTTTTTAGCCCGGTAAAATGTATGGATTCCCGTGGGATAGATTAATATGGTAGCATACATACTTTATAATCGCGGGTAACCGCGCGGCGCAGCTAGTTTTATGTAAGTACATAATATGTATGTATGTATATAATATAAATAAACTTTACTTATGACATATAGATTCTTCGTAATAAACAACAAACTGAGCTGATGCATGTAGTACACGCGAATTAAGTCCTTATGCACACCAATTTTCCCGTGTTACACAAAATTGGCTAAGTTCTTTGTTCTTCAATGTGTTGGTCGCGACCCTCCGTCTATGTAATTTCTTGGTCTGAGTTCTTTGTATAAATTATTCTGCAATTTGTGTATGTACCAGCAGGACGGTGAGGAACAGGCAGCTGCTTCGTCCGAGCTGCCGGCCAGCTTGCAGCAGCAGATCAAGGACACGCTGCAGCGAGGACTCAGCACCATGGTCGAGAGGAGCGGCCCTGAAGGTAACCACTCACCGCCACTCCCAGCTGCCACTGTTCTCTGGATTCAAACTGGGCCCCAAGTCTGCTGACACAATCGATTCATAATCGAACAGCCACCGCATAGTAACTGTCACTTTTGACAGATAACCCATACAATATCTGTCAAAAGTGACAGTTACTATGCGGTGGCTGTTCGATTATGAATCGATTGTGTCAGCAGACTTGGGGCCCTGGTCTCATGTTACCGATTGCAGGCTTAACTCAGCTTTTTCTCGATCCCATGGGTCAACATATCTCATACATAGACGCACCCTCGAAACATACACTATACACACATATTCACACCCCGACACACACACACACACTCACACACCCGTACACACACTCACCCACCCATATACACAGACACACACCCACCTATATTCACACTCACACACCCATACACACTCACACACCCGTACACACACACCCACACACTCACGCACACCATACACAGCCCCTTGCACACCTTAATAGTTTTCTGGTACTGGTATTATTATAAAACAGAAAATTGGTCATCAATCAATCATCAATGACCGTGTCCAAACCTACCGCTCATTCTCGCATGGCTAGCGGCCGCCCGCCAGCCATACCACCCGCCTGGCTGGAAGATCTTCCCTTTTCCGCTAAATGTTATTAGCGCCTCATCACTCGTGTAACATTTAGTTTTATTTTCGCCAGGCCACATGTCCACGGACAGTTTTGAGATGTCCAGCATGGAGAAGGCGTTACCACACGTGCCTGAAGTAATGCAGGTTTGTTAAAATCAAGTTTGTAACATGACTAGCTGTAGCTGCGACTTCGTCCGCGTGGTATTTAACAAAAAGCGGACGAAGTCGTGGGTAACAGCTAGACTAAAATAAAAGTAGCCTAAGTTACTCCTTGTTACATCAGCTATCTGCCAGTGAAAGTCCCGTCAAAATCAGTCCAGCCATTTCAGAGATTAGCCGGAACAAACAGACAGACAGACAGAGAAAAATTGTAAAAAATGTTGTTTTGGTATAGGTACCGTGTATACATCCAAATGCACTTAGTAAAAAGCGGTTATTTTACTATTACAAATAGACACTCCAATTTTATTTATTTAATATTTATTTGTATAGATTTGTTATACTGAGTATAATAAAAAAAAAAATAAAAAAAAAATAATAAAAACCATTAACATTTTGAATTTCGCGCCCTGACCCTGAGCTTCCACCTTAAGCTTGGCTGACACAGAAAACGTATTAAATGCTATTATTAAATGTTAATTGCAGGGGTCGTGGCGCGGCGAGAGCACGGTAGAATACTTGGACGGCGTTCACATCATGTTGAACGCGGAAGGAGCCAGTCTGCTGCCGCTTGCGATCGAGTGAGTACATTCCCTACGTTTTATGATGAGAGAGAGTGAGAGAGGGGAAGAGAAGCCATGTCGCCAAGCGGCCTAGCCGTGTTCCGGCATGATGTTCGGTGTTGCCATTCATGGATGGCGGGTCAGATCAGCTGCGCTGCATGTGCCTAGTGAATGTAGCGTCTCGATCTACTGCCGCCTTCCTACCTAGGCGAGTATGCTCCATCGTAGATCTCATCGTCACTTACCATCAGGTGAGATCGAGATTACATGCCTATAATGTATAAAAAAAAAAAGTTGGTAGTGATAAAATCCGTAAGATTAGTTTTATTTCAATGTGTAGTATTCGCGTAAATACCTATAATTGTTGTTGGTATACAAATACAGCGGGCGCGTGCTGCAAGGCAGCCACTTCACGTGGCGCGAGAGTGGCCGCTGCGTGTCGCTGCTGGCCGCCGGCGTGGCCGCCGCGCTGGCCTCGCCGCAGCGGCCCTACGCGGCCGCCGGCTCCTGGCTGCAGGTCACCACACAACATCCCTCTAAACACCTACAGCTTTGGGCTTTCAGATACAGGACACAACCGTCTTTATGTACTGTGACATTATGACCAAAAAATTGCACACATCTCATTCATAATCTCATTATCTTTCAATGTTAAATTTAAAAAAAAAAAAAAAAAAAAAAAGACAAGCCCGCCGAGTTTCTCGCCGGATCTTCTCAGTTGAGGTCGCATTCCGATCCGGTTGTAGACTTAAGAAAAAAAAAATGTAATGACAATTTGTAAGTGCCCCCGTAGGCCTATACGAAATAAATGCTTTGACTTGACTTTATCACTTGCTGTATGATGAAGGCAAACATCGTGAGGAAACCTGCACGTCTGTCAAAAGTCGTGTGAAGTTCACCAACACGCGCTGGACCAGCGTGGTGGACTACTGTCTAAATCCTCCTCATATTGAGGGGGAGTGTGCCCGGTGTAATGGCAACAGGCCCGCCCCCTATTATATTGGGACCAAATACCGTCGGGAAAATGTGGGTGCACTGCAGTACACCTCTGCCTACCCCTTCAGAGATAACAGACGTGACATTTATTTTTTCAGGTGGTTCTACCGAAAGATTTGGCGCAAGACATCTCGAAGCAAGTCTCCAGTCTGTCCAGACTCGCGGACTCCGACTCGGAGACTGACAGCGAGGAGGAGAGAGTGGGGGGAGACCTGCCCGCCCTCCCACTGGTGATGAGCTGGCCGAAGCACAGACTGAAAATAACAGTATTGCATGATACCGATTTTTTATAGTAATAAATCGATAATTTGTGAGCTCGAGTCATACGTTTTTTAATCGTACTAACATAACCAGGCTTTATTACCCGTAAAGTTTACAAGCTAGGTTCGATAATTAATTACCGGTTAATGACCGGTTTTACCGGTTAATAACCGGTAAAACCGGTCATATGAGTTATATGAGTAAGTGGAACATTTGCGTTAATATCGTAGAATGAAAGCTCCACTAGCTGATTGGTCCAATAACTAGAGGAGTCAGATACACCAAAATTTAACGGTTAATTCGAGATAATTAAACGGTTTTAGCTAGTATCTGGTTATATATGAAATGTTGTAAATGAGGATGGGAAAACTAAGTATACTTAAGTGCCTACTTACTTAGATTTAAGAAAATCTTTTCATATAATTATGTATACTACTATGTGTATATTCAATTTATTTTGTGAAAAATTGTTGCTTATTCTGTCCTTTAAAGGTTAGTACACTCTTTCTGAGTCACTCTGTACTCATTATTTACCGAAATAAACGTTATTGATGGATTCTGGACCCCAGGAATAAGGCCCCTTCTTGTGTAAACAGTTTGTTTGCTTTAGTAATTAAGATTTTTATGATATATGAAAATTATAAACATTGTAATATATCGAAATGCTTTGTTTTATTACAAAAAGCGTGACCCATGGTTTTTATTATCTGAATATTTTATCTATGACGTCATATTTGTAAGGCATAGGATTAGACATATTATTTGCGTAATAATCCTACTTGCAGAAAAGGGATTATCTATCAGTCAAGGTGGTACGCCTGGCAGGGCGGCCGATTTGCCGATTGCCAACCTAAAAAAAGAAGAACGCATCCTAATAGTAATTACCTAATATTACAGTTAAATAATCAGTAACAACAAATGTTTATGTTTCCACTACAGTTCGGCTGCCGAGAGAATGCGTTCCAAACATGCTCGCCTAAATGTTTCTTATAAGTAGACATAATTTATAATAAAATTTTGTGTCCGTGAAGCATATAGGTAAACGATAAAAGTACTAAACGACCGTACGAATGAAATCCTCAGTTGTAAACGACTACATAACATAGGTTTAAAGTCTTTCAAAATCAATCATCGATCACACACGTTGCTAACCTCAACGGAAAAACTAAACGCAAACGGAGCGAGCAACGCTATTTGACATTTCTCGTGTCATCCAGCGAAATAACAATTAAACAGTTATCGCGTAACATCAATAGTCCCCGTTTTTCTTGTCGTTGCACCAAGTTATTCATTAAATAACGAAATGAAAAAACATTCGTTACTTTGGAAATTCTTCAAAAAGCATCCGGATAACACGAGATTTGAGAAACGAGCTATTTGTACGTTGTGCAAAGGCATATACAGCTACACCAATACGTCCTATAACCTCAAATCGCACTTGGGAAGACTCCATCCGGCGGCAGCAAAAACAATAGGAATAAACGGAAAACTTATAAAAGATAGGACGCGTAAAAAAATTAATCACGCGCGATCATTGATTTGGAGTTATTTCTCTAAAGTGCAAAGCAACGATGATGTTATCGCGATGTGCAACTTGTGTCGGGAAATATGTTCTTATTCGCCGCAAAATTACGCGCTGAGCGATCATCTGGCTGTCGCTCATCCCGACCATCACACAAAATGGTTACATCATCAGGAGCTGGGAACAGAAAATGATTTGGATGAAGAAACACAAGTGCAGGAACACAGCGGTATGTTTTTTTTTTTATTCATGTATTATTGTGATGTACTTTTTTTATAGGAATGTCATTCTGAATGTTAGAATCTTATCTGTGACCATTACGGCAATTTTTTTCATACGTACCTTCAGAAGCGATCAGATGAACCCATTCTAGGTATTATTGATGTCGTGTAATGGACTGGGGCGATTCTAGTAACACCCAAATCAAATGGGAAATTGGTCCCACACCGGAGTCGAACCTGCGGCCTTTCGTCCGACACCCTGTGCTATGAACCGACACGTTACTCACGTTTTTTTTCTAGCTATTCGAGCTCTCTGGGTTCTGTAAAAGTTTCTTATTTAGAACATAGATGGCGCTGCATAACCATATCTGTATCTTCCTTGTCTTTTAGATTGGAAAACGGCTAAAAAATCGTTGATTTCGATAAAATGTAACCGTTATAACTGAATTATTGTTGACGCACATAGCAGTTAACTCTGTGGTCTGCGTGTTATCGTTATTTGTTACTATGGTGCTATTATTCGTGAACCGTTTATTACTTTTTTTTGTGTGGGTCAATCCTTCAAGCGAGGGCGTCATGGGTCGCGCTAACATCAAGCTAGCATGCATCGCGTCGAATCACTGCCTCGTACCTAACCGGTGTTGTATTGGCAAGATAGATGGCAGCAGGCAGGCTATGTTTGATGGAATTGATTTTTTCTGCCTTATTCTAGATATCTATTGCTTATTCTAGTTATAAATTTGTTCTCTAGTGGTGTGTAGTGGTAGTAGCTATGTCCATCTCGCTCGGTTCGGACTGTGTTCTAGATTTTCTGTTACTTTGAATTTGTCACCAGCTTCCCCGGTAAATTACAATGGGCTCGCGGTGAAATGCGAGTGTACACGCGCCTTCTCCTTTGGGAAAAACGATAATAATATAAATGTTCCGCCATTAAAAACATAGATGGCGTTGCTAGCATATGTTGATAAAATTACTTTTAAAACGAGCATTCTGATTTATTTATTTTAAAATAATGTAAGCGACAACCGTGTAGTCCGCATATCAACTATGGTACGAACGTGCTTTTTAATAAATTACGATTGTTTATGATAAAAACAAGCAGGCTTGCTCTACGTGATTTCCTTCACGGTGCGCCCTGTCACGCCATACGAACGTTGCATGTGGCGAAACAATCTCAAATTCACCTTAAACACACAGCGAAATAGTTCATATTTGAATGCCATGATTTTTTGTTTACATGCCATCGCTATTTTGAAATGTCATAACGCACGCTCCGTGCTAGTGAAACGACGACTTTGTGTCGTTACCGTTAAATAGTGTTATCGATTATTTGTGTTAACGGTTATGTCCTTCTGGTTCCGCGCACGCGCACAGAGACCGCCGATGAATGTTTTCGACGTAAGAGCGGCAACGTCGCGTTGTTTATATTGATCAATTCTATAAATGGCTGCAAGTTGCCAGCCATATAGGTACCTGGGACCCGGGCTGGAGATACCATATAAAATGAGTTACATAAGAACTAAGAGCTGTGTTTTAAATGTCTCTAAATAGCTTGTGCCTCCCCTAGATGCGAGGGGGATGTAGCTTGTATCTGGCTAGGTTATTTTGAGGCGTGTATAACAAAGACATAGGTAAAACTACATGAAAATACTGTTATTTTTATCTTCCCAAGCCATAGACAAAAAAAAACATGGTTTCTGTAAGACGTCATACCAGCTGCTTTTTCCATATGATGGGGTTGCGAGGCCTTATCTATTTGGTTTGGTTTGCTATAGGTAAGTACTTAACTGAACTTTGATATTTCTATACTTTTATTAATTGCAGACCCCTGAATGAATGTACTTACGTACCTATAAGTTCTTATTTTGGTTTGGGCTACATTAAAAAGAAAGACAGTAATAGCAGTACTTGTGACAGTAAAAGGAAAAAAGATATCCGACTGTGCATTAATTACGCGGTAATCGCTGGATAAGTACCTTATTATGATGTTATGACACATGAAAAAATGTATGTAACAATGAGGCCAAAAAGAAAAAAAAATGCCCAGACTTTGACATTGTTTTTTTTTTAAGAATGTTTATACTTTTTTCGTGCAGAGACGACATGACCCCGTTACAGTTTAAAATCCCCATGAGTATTGAATAAAACACTTGTGCACATTAATTTAAATAATATTTGGAGACCTTGATATAAAATAACAGTATATATATATAAGTACTAGCTGTTGCCCGCGACTTCGTCCGCGTGGTATTTAACAACGTCTCAACCGTTGGCAACAGCCTGCTCGCGTTCTGATCCCGCAGGACGCATTGCAGATTGTTGCTATCAAACTTTAAGCAGGCGCAGCGCTGCAACATTGGTTTTAATTTTTTTTCGAGAGATCCAATTTTTTTTTCTAAAATAAAAGTAGCCTAAGTTACTCCTTGTTACATCAGCTATCTGCCAGTGAAATTCCCGTCAAAATCGGTCCAGCCATTTCAGAGATTACCCGGAACAAACAGACAGACAGACAGACAGACGGACAGACAGACAGACGGACAGACGGACAGACAGACAGACAGACAAAAATTGTAAAAAATGTCGTTTCGGTATAGGTAACGTGTATACATCCAAATGCACTTAGTAAAAAGCGGTTATTTTAATATTACAAACAGACACTCCAATTTTATTTATATGTATAGATATATAATAACGTTTATAAATATTATTTAATTTTCAGAACACGCGAATAAGATTATACTTAACAGATAAATGATGAAATATATGAATATTTAAACAGTGATTAAGCTGATTTCTAAATTCAATAAAATATTATTATATATTAGTTGCAGTATTATATATGGTTTAGTAACCACAACGGTAGTTGGAATTATTCCACACAGAACATATCTACATATAAATTATCGCCACACGGACACACCACCTGTAGGTAGGCTTAAACTAAGCAACGCTTGTATTATGGGTACCGTACAATGGACTGAGACGAACCCAGTATATAATACTTATAAAGATATTAAATATCCATGACTAGGGTACAAATATTCCTGCCAAACACACAAATATTGCTCCTACCCATATTGAATCCGGGTTACAGAAACCATGGTCACTGCCAACATTGCCAGTCAGGTCGTAAATTATAAGGTTGTTATTATAATTTCTAAACATAGTAATTATATTAAATGCGCCGCGTCCCCTGACCATCTAGGTCCCAATTGCGTTGTAAAATGATTTGACAGACTTGTTCTGGTCTTTTCAAAATGTACCCTGGGCCCCAAGTCTCCTAACACAATCGATTCGTAATCGAACAGCAACCGCAAAGTAACTGTCACTTTTGTATATCTGTCAAAAGTGACAATTACTATGCGGGTTTTTTTATTACGATATAGGCAAGTATTTGATCTTGATCTCACCTGATGGTAAGTGACGATGAGATCTACGATGTTCGATGGTTGCTGTTCGATTATGAATCGATTGTGTTAGCAGACTTGGGGCCCAGACAATTATACGAGGCCCATACTACAACTGTTGCTATGTTTAGGACTATACATACATACAGTTTTGGCTGGCAGTATTTATTGACTTATTTAAATTACTGTCGTGACGTTATTCTTGTCGGTAGCGACTTCCTAGTCGCCTAGAAACCTGAAATTCTCAAATTGACATTCTCTGGCAAGCTTCACGGGTAAACGTGTTAAGGCAAAGGCAATTTAATACGAGGATAGATCGGGAGTCACTTTGCTGTTTATTAGCCAAATGCAATTGAAATAAAACTAATTTTACGGATTTTATGGCGTTTATTTTATGGTTTTACGTTCCTGACTGTTTCTGTTCCTTGACTGTTGTCGTTTCTGCTGCTTTACAGCAACCATGGTCACGGGAAGAATGAGGTATTTGACGTCCTAGTGTCATAGTTTGAACTGGGGTTTTCCTCATATTTAGTAGTTGTTTGCGGCCCTATCTACGTAGAATGTGCTCACAGTACCTTGAGGTCTTGCAATTAGCTCACAGTATCCCAAGTCAGTGGTAACACTCAGCCATCTTCCCTATTGAAATTAGGATGTTTTTTTTAAATTTCAATGGTCTCATGTATCATCCTACGTGGGAATCGGTGTACTTTTGCGAGCATCTGTGGTCGATCAAATCTGTTATAATAGCGGATGCGATCCTGTACACGTTGACAGATTGCAGAAAAAAACAATATTTTGTACCTTTGTTGACCTGATCCAAAGTGGCCACTAACCACGATATGGAAGAAAGTCCGTGAAATATGTGTCGTATTAAGTGAGGAGAGAACGTTTTAATTTCTTTTAAGATAGAATTCAATCGAAAATAACAGCAAATGTGATTGTTAAAATGTAAAATGACAGTTTATAAGAGGGCAGTTATGAACTATAATATTACATTGAAAGATAAAGAGAGTGTTCCCTTAATTATAATGTGTTATTGAATATCTACAGCAAAAATATTTGCGCAATAACATCCACACACTTGTGCTTGCAAAGCAAGCAGCTTTGCAAATATCTTAAATACGTCAGTAGTTTTTGGCGAAACATACTGTGCAGCCACAATATACATACTATACTATCAGCCGAAAGACGTCCACTGCTGGGCATAGGCCTCCCCCAATGACTTCCACACATCCCGGTCCTCCGCCACTCGCATCCCCCGGCTTCCTGCTACGCGTGTGATATCATCGGTCCACCTTGTGGGGGCCGTCCTACACTACGTCTTCCGGTTCGTGGTCGACATTCTAGAACCTTTCTGCCCCAACGGCCATCGGTTCTGCAAGCTATGTGCCCTGCCCACTGTCACTTCAACTTTGAAATTCTTTGAGCTATGTCGGTTACTTTAGTTCGTCTACGGATATGAACATATATAGCTCAATATCATTTCGCTACAGGTTCCTCTAAATTCAACAGACTCTTAAAAGAGCCTTGTGTGTAAGAAAAAAGCTATATATGTATATATTGATAAAGAATCTTCTGCACTTACCCGACAAAAGACTGGTGGTATGGTTATATTTGAACACCGCTAAACAAATAAGAAAGCATCAGAGCGTGTTAGCTACAAGCTGCCGAATATCAAACGCCAACAACGTGACTGCAAGCAATGAAACAAGACAATTAAGCCAATTATCGTCTATTCGCTTACAGGCCCTTGCTCCTAACATAATAGGATGTTTACTACAAGAGGAAATATTAAATAATCTGTGCTACAAGTCTTTAGGAGAGGCCTTGACATAGATGCCTAGCGCAACGAATTAATTAACATAACACAATACACTTCTTATCCTTCTGCTTATTGTGTGTCAATTTATATTAGAAGGCCACTTTACCATCTTAAACGATCAACATTGCCGCACAAGGATGCTTAATGTTGCTTGTTTTAACACCATATGAAGCATTCTAGCTCATCTTCTATACTAATATTATAAATGTGAAAGTTTGGATGGATAGATGGATGGATGTTTGTTACTCTTTCACGCCCGAACGGCTGAACGGATCTGGATGAAATTTGGCACAGAGATAAATTATAGTCTGGAATAGCACATAGGCTACTTTTTATCCCGGTAAATTGTATGGTTCCCGTGGGATAGATGTTTACATTTTTCATACTTTTTATCGCGGGTAACACCGCCGGGCGCAGCTAGTACGAATATAAAAAAAGCTTTGGTCATAACTCGAGTAGATAGAAGCCCTTTATATAATATTATATCACCCCTTTTTTAAATGTCCCACTGCTGGGCACGGGTCTCCCCTCAACTAGTGAGGGATTAGGCCATAGTCCACCACGCTGGCCCAGTGCGGGTTGGCGGACTTCACACGTCTTTCGGGGGGTTCTCTCAGACATGCAGGTTTCCCTCGCGATGTTTTCGGAAGGTCTTTGCGAGTATTAAAATGTTGTGTAACGCACCTGCTGGGGTCAACAGCAGAATGATGGAATTTAAACAGCTAATTCAACGAAGGTGGGATACACCTAAGCTATTGTAGTTCTGTGAGCAGAAGATAAAACGTATGAATAAGGCTATTGGAAAGGATTTACTTCTGAGAACTAGACACTTGCGACAATTGAAAGTAATAGCTTATCTATGGTCATTTATATTCCATACTAGCTGTTACTCGCGACTTCGTCCGCGTGGTATTTAACAAAGACACAACCGTTGGCAACAGCCTGCTCGCGAGTTCTGAGCCCGCGGGACGCATTTCAGGTTGTTGCTTTCAAACTTAATCAGGCGCAACGCTGCAACATTGGTTTTAATTTTTCTTCGTGAGATCATATGTTTTTATTCTAAAATAAAAGTAGCCTAAGTTACTCCTTGTTACATCAGCTATCTGCCAGTGAAAGTCACGTCAAAATCGGTCCAGCCATTTCAGAGATTACCCGGAACAAACAGACAGACAGACAAAAATTTTAAAAAGCTTGTTTTGGTATAGGTACCGTGTATACATCCAAATGCATTTAGTAAAAAGCGGTTATTTTAATATTACAAACAGACACTCGAATTTTATTTATATGTATAGATGTATAGATTAAATGTGAGAATTATTTAATTATTCCTTGTGTGTTGAATGATAACACGCTCGTATTATGAACATCATTGCTTTGACCTTTATATGAAGATACAAGCCCCAGTTAAATATTATCGGTAGGGAGGTACCTATTTAGTTTGTGTCTGAAGTTATGAAACAATGTTGAACTTATCTACAGCGTTGGGTAGCTTACCAATGACAAAAGCTCTTGACAACTAGCTCATGATTTACGAGGAAACATAGTAACTTATATAGACTTGCGAGGAAAAGTTTAGTTTTATTTGTGACTAGCAAGTGGCTTCTATGACCGTTTATAGATATATTTATAACTATTATTTTCTTATTTCTTTTCTAAAATTTGAGTATACAAAATACATCTCTATGATGAATTCATTATTACCACTGTTTTTTTTAGTTGTTGCGAAGCGTGTTATTTAATGTCTTCCTCATCTTTTTTTAGGTTGGCATCAGCTACAATATAGTGTCATTTTTGCCAGTGTCGACAATATTATTGAAAAACCGATACAAACAAATAAAAAAGTTCACATACATAGTAGCGCACCACTAGCAACTGAACTCAAGCCGCTGTCCTATTTGCGCTGCGCTCGGAGCGGCAACGTCGCCTTTCTCTCGCGCGAACCGGTTTTATGTTGTTGTTATTATCAAGCTTTTTATTACTTGTTAGGTGGGCAGGACGGGTTGTGTGTGCATGTACTTGCTACTGCTACGCGTGGACAAATATGTTTACTCAAAAAAAATATCAATTTAAAAAATCAAAATCTCTGCTACGAAAAAAAAAAAAATGAAAAGAAAATCACAAGTCCATTAGTTAACAGTCAGATCCATTATTGGGAAGATTGCTGGTCTAGATTTGAAATGGATCCTGGACCCGAAGGGAATGTTTTTTTATTATTATTTAGAGACAATTTCGTTATAATCTATGGTCAAACAACGATATCTTTGCTAGAGACACATAGATATAACTCGTAGACTGGCAAAATGCTCACGCGAGTGACGCCAAAATAAAAGGAAAAACATACATATACTTACCTATTCATATTAGTTCTCGCGAAAAATATTACTGGCGAAGTTGCTGTTACTGAAAGGTTGGTACTTAACTAATAAGTAGGTTGGTAACTTTTAGGCGGGAAGTTGAACCGTGAAGTTGTCAATTTTGATTTATTTTCCGAAAAATGTGTTTCTTCGATAAATAATCTATACTCTATACATATAAATAAAATTGGAGTGTCTGTTTGTAATATTAAAATAACCGCTTTTTACTAAGTGCATTTGGATGTAAACACGTTACCTATACCGAAACAATTTTTTTTCCAATTTTTGTCTGACTGTCTGTCTGTCTGTTTGTTCCGGCTAATCTCCGAAATGGCTGGACCGATTTTGACGGGACTTTCACTGGCAGATAGCTGATGTAACAAGGAGTATCTTAGGCTACTTTTATTTTTGAAAAAAAAAAATGGATCTCTCGAAAAAAAAAAAACCAATGTTGCAGCGCTGCGCCTGATTAAGTTTGATAGCAACAACCTGCAATGCGTCCCGCGGGCTCAGAATGGGCGAGCAGGCTGTTGTCAACGGTTGTCTTTGTTAAATACCACGCGGACGAAGTCGCGGGCAACAGCTAGTTAATTAATAATTACGTAATTACTATATAAGTATACATTTTAATACGCATAGATAATAAGGAACTAGAGATTTAATTAGATTTGTTGAGGAAGTTTGAGTTTCCTCTTCGAGATCGTGACTTTTGCTTCCTGTAACGACTATACACGATCACGTCTGTAGTCCCGCAGGGGTAGGCAGAGGTGCAATGCAGTACACCCACTTTCGCCGATGGTATATTTATTGTACCTACCTCTTCAGTCGCGCCACCAGCTACATAGATGGCGCTGCAGACGACATTCAGAACAATCGACAACTCTCCACACAATCCTGAAACGCGCTCTGAGAGTTTTCGGAGCACGTCACATTCAAGATCCCGACCACAACCGTCGGGGCGTAGCGGCCGCCCTGCCAGCCATGCCACCTGCCTGGGCCCCAAATCTGCTGACACAATCGAACAGCAACCAAATAGTAACTGTCACTTTAAACAGACAACTCAGTATACCTACTACAGTATCCGTGCGTTCAAGCGTTTTTGCCATACCTACTACTGAAATCAAGTTTAATCAGCTCACAAGTTTAGGACCAATTAGTATTTAAACTCTCCGTGGTGCCTTACACCTGGAATTAGTCCAGCTGTAAGAGTCTTACTTCTGTGGACATTTGTCTACCAGATCTTTTTGTCTCCCGCTTTGCAATGGAGGGAAGTGGATAATTTTCTTCCAACTCCTCCTATTTATCTTTCGATTAATTTCGTGCGGGTTCCAAGACAATTAACTTTATCCCGGGACTCGCCCAGGGTCAAACCTCGGTGTCTTCATTGGACACCACTGTAGATCCTGGCTTACAGGAGTAGCACTAACACACACACACTTTTATGTATAGATAATAGAACATCCATGACTCGGGTATAAAAACTCGTGCTCGTCACACAATATTTGTCCCTACCAGGCTTCGCAACCGGGACCATCTGTACAAAAGCAAGGTCTCTACCAACTGTGCTGATCAGACCGCCAGTGTTAATTGAATCCAGATATAAATCAGACACGACTTTAGGACGCTTTAATTTGTTGCCACCTTTATACATATAAGTCGTGTGCTTGGGCCCTTATATGAAACAAAACCGCTGCATATTGTAAAAGACAACAACAATTATAAAACTTGACGTCACAGAAGCTATTGAACTGCGCAAGGGCAACCGCGATTGCGCATATTACACGATCTGAACCTTTACGTCTATAAATAAAAGGGCTATTTTCCAATAACACAACACACCCAAGCGCGATGTTACATTACGCTACGCATTTATGTGTGTTAATATAAGGGTTATTTTTCTGTGACTTTAGATGTCACGATGGTATTGTTCTTAATATGATTGGGAAGGTTAGTTTTGTAACATGGTATGTCGAAGGTTATGTGGTTTCTTTTGGTGTGTTTTTTTTTTAGTTTTTAT
The DNA here is from genome assembly GCA_905333125.1 of Pheosia tremula. NCBI lineage: Eukaryota > Metazoa > Arthropoda > Insecta > Lepidoptera > Notodontidae > Pheosia > Pheosia tremula. Next base: position 409,228 of record HG995425.1, on the reverse strand, counting down.
TACGTTATAGGCACGTATTTGATCGCGATCTCACCTGATGGTAAGTGACGATCAGATCTACGATGGAGCATACTTGCCTAGAAGGTACCCGTTCACTATCGACATAAAAATACCCAGATTGTAGTCAACGGGGAACAAAGACGCCGGTAGCGTGTTCCATTCCTTGGCAGTTCGCACGATGAAAGTAGAAGCAAAACGCTTAGTACGAACCGAACAAATGTCAACTGTGTACGGATGACACTTGTCCGTGCGTCTTGTCGACCGACGATAGAATGGAGATGGGGGAATTAATTCATGTGATTTGTTTTGGTGCTGTACGGATCTTGTAACTCGTAAAGACCTGCCTTACGAGGCTGGCTCGTCTTCGTGTATTGCGAGGTCGGTTTACATGCGAGGCGAGCAACGACTAGCTTCAGTTGCCTGAATGTTAGGTTGGCAGCAAACATTAGCCATTTTTTTATGGACTTCTGCACGTTCCACACTCTTATGCCTGTTACTCCTGTGGACCAGGATCCACAGCGCTGAGCAACGAGGTCGTTGAGTTTTAACCCTGGCGAATCCAGAGGACCGGCTAATTATCTTGGAACCCTCAACCAAATTAATCGAATGGAAAATACGAGGAGTTGGATAGAGAAGAAAGACATTTGACTTTGTCCCATTTTCTCTTATTTAAGACTAGCTTCTTCCCGCAGTTCCCCGCTCGGCATCCTATTACATATATACCTATAACACTCAGGGATAATGTAGCTAACCGTCAGTGAAAGAATTTGATTATCTTCGATGTATCTTGATGACAATACCAAATCGTTTTTTTTCAAAAACTTTCCGTCGCAAAGCTCGTCGGGTGTGACACCAACATAGGAAAGTTTCAATTCCGTTTCCGATGTCGATTCCGAATTATTTAAAATAACCCACCTGCTGGGTTATTTTAAACCATTCTAAATCGATATCGGAAACGGAATTGAAAACTTCCGAGCTGGATTACCGCAATCGCTATTAAAACTTCCAAATTAGATTTTCTTCGATTTATCTTGATGACAATACCAAATCGTTTTTTTTTTAAGTTTCCGTTGGAAAGCTCGTCGGGAGCGACACCAACATCGGAATGTTTCGAATCCGTTTCCGATGTCGATTCCGAATGATTTATAATAACCCACCTGTCTACTGATCTAGAGGTACAGACGTAGGACAAAATCCGCAATGTCTTTTCAATAGGGGAACTCTTTAAACCATGACTACAGCGGTTATAATTACTTCTAATCCACTTAGTCACCGCGCAAGCATGTGGTAAACACGTTCAGAATATTAATAACATATCATATAAGACACCTATTTATGTATGTGGCTAAAACAGTGTAGGTGGATGGAAATAGTATGCGTGGGAGTTGAAAATAATGCCAATTTCGTGTACGAAACATGGTGTTTTCGAGAATAACTCGGATTGCTGCCACACCTACACAAGATTGGTATGCTCTTTTAGCTTGATTAATCTTATAAGCATAGTTGGGTTCAAATCCCGGTTGGAATTAAAAGTTTTTGTGTGTTTGTAATCGGGCCATAAACGTTTAATTATATATATTTGACGATACTATAGTATTGATTTCTTATATTGACGCGAATATTACACATTGACATAAACATTTTTTTTTCTATACATTTTTCGGATTTTATCGCGTTTACTTGGTCCGCTGTAAAGCAGCCGAAACGTCGGGAATGTCAAACGTAAAATAAACGATTCATAAGTACTATACCTAATGGTTTACATGAATAAAAATATAATCAGATTCTGATTCTGACCATTTGTGCGACATACATGATGCTTCGGTCGGGGCGAGCAGATGTTCGCCCTTTGCACCCTCGGGGTGCTCGCAGTAGTGGGGGAGAACCCCCCGCGCTCGCATGAAGGGCTCTTATTGGACATCGCGAGCCCCACGGTAGCCCGTATATCCAGCAGGGCCCCAAGTCTGCTAACACAATCGATTCATAATCGAACAGCAACCGCATAGTAACTGTCACTTTTGACAGATATTGTATGTATTTTTTTTTATTGCAGTATAGGCAAGTATTTGATCTCGATCTCACCTGATGTTAAGTGACGATGAGATCTACGATGTAGCATACTTGCCTAGAAGGTACCTGTTCACTCTCGACTTGAAAACACCCAGATTGTAGTCAACGGGGAACAAAGACGCCGGTAGCGTGTTCCATTCCTTGGCAGTACGCACGATGAAAGTAGAAGCAAAACGCTTAGTGCGTACCGCAGGAATGTCCACAGTGTACGGATGACACTTATCCGTGCGTCTTGTCGACCGACGATAGAATGGAGATGGGGGATGTGATATCTGTCGAAAGTGACAGTTACTATGCGGTTGCTGTTCGATTATGAATCGATTGTGTTAGCAGACTTGGGGCCCTGTGGCGTAGCTACCGAGCCTACAATAACCGCGTTCGAAAAAGTTATATGATATTCTAGTTGCAGCAAAAAGTTTTCAGACATCTTCGGATTACTCGAATAGTCAAGCTATACTGTTTCTTTTTATTTCCGTCAACGGTGCACGTTTTTGAAAATACAATAGTTTAATAGCCCACCAATATTCCACATTATATATCAAAGAAACACGATAAACAGAAACTAGAACAACATTGAAATAAAACTATTTTTCAAGGATTTTATCGCGTTTATTTTTGTTTTTACTTTCCCGACGTTTCGGCTGCTTTACAGCAACTATGGTCACGGGAGGACTGAGGTGGTTGACGTCCTGGTGTCATAGTTTGAGACAAAAATAGTTTTATTTCAATGTGTAGTATTCGCGTAAATATAAGAAATCAATATAAAACGAAATTGATCACTTCACAGTTCGACCTCCCGCCAAAAAGTATGTGCAGAAATCACAAACCCCGCCTTTTAAACTAGTGACGTGCATCAAAACCGTACAATCGCGTAAACTGAACTTCGCACACGTTATTTGAAAGTGCGTCACCGCGCGTGACGCGTCCGCGACGTCACAGCGACACGTGAGCGCGTTTCGTAATTCGAATTTCGAACGCAGGGTTTCTCTTTGTTGTAGCATTTATAGTATTAAGACTGGTTTAGACAATCTACTTCTTTGCTCACGGCATTTTCATACCATCATGTCACATCCATTATTTTATTTATTATGTGTATTTATTGAATGTGTTATAGCTATTAATTACTTGACAATGGCAAAATACCCGCTAAGTTGTGGGTGAGGTCATTTTCATATTCTTTTTATTTCATCGCATCTCATTTCGTAAAGAAAGAAGAAGAAGAAGACTGGTTTACACTTGGATTAAGCAGTGATAGCCAAGTTGGTGGAACGCTTGCCTCGGTAACGAGGATCACCGGTCCAAACCCCGGCTCGCGCCTCTGGGATATCTGTATTTCATGTGCGAATCTCATTTTCAACCATGATTATCGCTTGCTAAACGGTGAAGGAAAACATCGTGAGGAAACCTGCATGTCTGAGAGAACCCGTCGAAAGATGTGTGAAGTCTGCCAACCCGCACTGGGCCAGCGTGGTGTACTATGTCCTAGTACCTATAATTAAATCCTATGCCAAGCGCACCATTGCAAGACCTCAAGACACGGTGAGCACTTTCTGCGTAGATCGGACCGCGAGCAACAACTAAATATGAGGGTACCCCAGTTCTAACTATGACACTAGGACGTCTAAAACCTCAGTCCTCGCGTGACCATGGTCGCTGTAAAGCAGCCGAAACGTCGCGAACGTAAAAATCATAATATAAACGTGACAAAATCCTTAAAATTAGATTTATTTCAATGCATCTAAAGATTTTTAGACCTCTCCTACATGCAAGGGGGTTCAGTTCATAGTTGACCACGCTGGTCCAATGCGAATCGGTGGATTATAAATAACTAATTATTATTTAAAAGCGTTCTTATCGTGACCCATATTATGTTGTTTGTTCGCGTCGCAATGGCCTTCAGAGCGCTATTAGTTTTAGATAAACCCGCGTTCGCGATGTATACGTGATAAGAGAATTCGAGAAAATTCTAGAGATTTTGAGCATTACCATTCGCGTGGTTACTGTTGACTCATTGACTACCCTCTGTTAGCAGGGCCGGTACCAACATATGGCGAGAACAGCAATCGATGCAACCGCCAGGGCCCAAGTCTGCTAACACAATCGATTCATAATCGAACAGCAACCGCATAGTGACTGTTACTTTTGACAGATATCCCATACAATATCAGTCAAAAGTGACAGTTACTATGCGTCCCAGGGGTTGCCTCAGTGAGCCAAATCAGACTGTCACCAAACCCAACCCAAATTTAAGCTCTTGCATGCAATTCAGAATCAGAATCAGAATATTTTTTATTGAGTACTTATAAATCGTCAAAATAGTTACAAAATGCTCAGCTACTTATTCGCCCGTTCCGAATGCCGTTCCTATGGAGAAGAACGGGCGAATTTTAAAAGGATCTTTCCTCGATTTTTTTTTTAAATTCGGAATTTGTCGACGAAAGATATAGGTGTGTCTTATATGAGTAACTCTTTCGAACAGGTTTTATCAGGTTTGTGGTTAACTTAACCGAATTCAAACTTACCTTATACCATAGAACAGCCATTTCAAATGGTGAGCAAAGTTAATGGGCAACTATATGTTAAATCTGACAGCATTTAAGTCGTTCAAAAACCCTATCAAAACCTGTTCTATTATATTATATCTATCATATCAATATTATAAAGACCACTTTTGAGAACATTATTATTCTGGCAAATCGTTGTGTACGGAGTTTTTTTTTATTTTCTGACTACCAAACAGACAGAATCTCATAAAATACTGTAACAGGGTCAACGTTGATTCTAGTGTAGTAATAGTACGTCGAGTAATACTAGTTTCAAAGAACAGATAAACATATTTTATCTTGAGTTCCATACTATGTGATTTCTACCATATAGTAGAATATTTGGGTTGGTAGACTGTATATGGTAGTAAGTAATTCTTACTTTCGAAGATAAATAATATTTTAACACAAAACTGTTTCTAGTTTTAATAAATGAAATTTACCACACTAATTTACCAAGCGTAAGACTATAATAATTATCGCTCGTAGTATGAATACAAAGGAAGGAATTGGAGACAATGGTCCAGGAACCTATGGGTATTATTAAATTATACCTTTTTTTATATACTTTGTGATTACCGCAACGTATAAACAATTTTCAATAATATTTGTTTAGTATATCGTGCAGCATATCAGTCAAAATGAATACCAAAAGAATACCTAGGTACTTATGTAAATAAAACCAACTACGCGAATGATATCGAAGTTAAAAGCTACTTTAAAAATAATGTGCGGTAAGTACTTAAGCCCAAATTGATGATTATTTTACATTTATAACATTTTTGTAGATATATTTTTATCACAGAAATAAGTTTCTCTATGCATAATACGGTATCATCATAGTGTAAAAAAAAAGAGCTAGTATTTTTTTTAAACTAGCGCTGACAACACTAGTACGTGACTCCGTGAGGGACGCTATTGCAATGGAGCGGTGAGTCAACTAATATTCTGATATTTTATAAAATATAACTGATATTTGGCACCGTATTTATATACGCTGATAGCTGTTACAATCGTTTGTATTATATAATATCGTTTACTTGTTGTACTATGTTACAAGATATTACACCGTTACCCATATTAGAACCTAAATAATGATTCTGTAATAGCGATCAGTATGATCCGTCATTTCTTGCATTGCTACAAGCCAATTGTAGAGTTGACCGGGGTGAACAGAGATTGCATAAAATTGGTTATCATTTATTTATGTGGAAGCTGGGCTTATTTTTAAATTTCATAAATCATTATAACCTTCAAATCTTATTGATAGTGTTTAAGGTTTCATTCGACACAATAGGCAATACTATTTGAATGTAAATAATGATAAAATCAAGCGGCATAAAACCATTAAGAAGGTACTTATGCTGAACGGGCTTATTATATTTGGATATCTTGTGTTGTTTGAGAATATTTAGTGAGAAATAAGTATTTATCCACTTGTATAGTGGCATTGCCGTTTTGGTAATCGATCTAATGTATCTTCATTTTCAGTTTAATGATAGACTAGTTACGTTTACCTAGTAGAGTTTTCGGTATATTTTCGTATCGACTGATATTAGGGTTGCACCATGGTGTGAATAGGTAGTACTGTACGGAGATTCCGAATGATATAAAAGCCTAGAGATGTTTTTATAAAAAAAACATATGGTATCGTAAAATAGGTAACATCTCTACCTAAAAGGGTTGGGCAGTGCAGCTACCAAGTTATTAAAATAAATACCTGCATCTGAAAGATTTTAAATTTCAGATTAATATATGTAATGCCATGTATATATTTATACATCTTAATTACAAAACATACAAAAAAATATGAAATTTCACACATCGTAGAGGCATTAGAAGAGTACAACTAGCTCTGGGGTCACCATTGCACAGATCTCAGAGAATTGTGGTATTAGTAAATCAGTTCTATCCGGGATTACTGAAAATGTTGTAAAATTTCACGGAGGACAATACAAATTAAACTGAGATTTAGAGGAATATCTCATAATACTCATTAATATAAGCTAGAAAGTTAGTTACCCAGTCAAAGATATACATTTAAACCTTCTAATACAAGATTATTTTGACAGGACTGGATATATATTATGTATTAAATAATTTCCCCGGAGTCGATTATATTTGTAATTTTCTGAAGCGACATGATAATAGAATAGTTGGTTTTGATGATAAGAAGTTAAATAATAAGGGCTCAATGGCTAAGGATATTGTGTATGAGTATTTTGAATACATTAAGGACTTGGGATTGTTGCTTGCAAAACAGATTGGTTTGATGAAACAGACTTGACGGGGAAAATATTGCAATTGTGAGTAGGGACCTACGGATAGTGATATGTGTATATATAGATACACATATACAATATATATATTAATAAGTTATAATATATATATATATATATATATATATTATAACTTATATAACTATTGGCAGATATTGATGGGATATGTATCAAAAGTGATAATTACTATGCGGTTGCTGTTCGATTAATAATCGAATGTGTTCGCAGACTTGGGGCCCTGTGGCGTAGCTATAGCACCAAAGGCTCCGGGGGCCAAAATGTAATTGGGCCACTGTATAAACTGAAACAAATATTATTATTCATATCTAATTACATTCACTTACAGTTTGCACTCATAAGTGAAGTAAATTATAATGCTTGGTTTGTTGGTCAGTACGTCAAGTGCGAGATTATTCGTAAGCTAACCGTTTACTTTATAGTCTACCGTATTTAGACATTTTGAATGGAGAATTGAATGTTTTTAATACCGTCCGCTAGAGGCGCTTTTCAATTCTCCATACAAAATGTCTAAATACCGTAGACTATAAAGTATACAGTTAGCTCGCACTTGACGTGCAGGGGCCAAAAAGTTAAGTCGTATTTGTTTTTACTGTCACGGAGGCCGTGGCGTCCCGTGAGCCTGCCCCGCCTAGCCCTGCTGTAGCTACGCCACTGCACCGACCCCTGTAAGCCTGGATGATCTATCGCAAGCCAGCTGCCCTGAATCAAGATTTATATTACAGCAAACGGGCCAACAGTCAAAGGTCGCAGGCGTGGAAGTATTTCATCAAAAAACCTGGATATTTTGCCACTTGCAAATTGTGTGGCAACGATTTCTCGTACAAGGGCAGTGTGTCCAACCTGACCAAGCACTGCATACGCAAACACCGAAACATATTTAATAAAGAGAACAATTGCAGCGATGACGATTTGTAAGTTTTTTTGGTTTACTATTTTGACCAGTGGCGTAGCATAGGTCATTAGCACCCGGTGTGGATTTCAAATTTGCCGCCCTCTTATTTTTGCTATTCATTATAAATAAAATTGGGGCATGGTAACGACAAAAAAACATTATTTTTTTTCATATCTTAATTATAATTTTATTCTCTAACCGCCCCCTGTGAAATGCCAGCTGGTGTGGACTGCACCCTCCGCCCCTCCCCCCCCCCCTCCCCCTATGCTACGCCACTGATTTTGACTTAACGATGGATGAAAATAAAATTAATTTAACGGATTTTGTCGCGTTTATTTTTATGTTTTTACGTTTCCGACGTTTCGGCTGCTTTACAGCGATCATGATCACGGGAGGACTGGGGTGGTTGACGTCCTAGTGTCATAGTTTGAAACGGGGTACCCTCATATTTAGTTGATGCTTGCGGTCCGATCTATGCAGAAAGTGCTCACAGTGTCTTGAGGTCTTGCAATGGTGCGCGTGGTTTTGGATTTGGCACCATTGCATGACCTCAAGACACCGTGTGCGCTTTCTGCGCAGCTAAACTAAACTAATATAAACGCGATAAAATCCGAAAAAATAGTATTTTTTTCAATCAAAACTCGTATATAATACTCATTCTTTTCTTTCGGATTTTCTTTTATTCACGCACACACGCAAACGTATAGTTACAGATATCTAAGCGTGTCGTGAAACCTTATAAATATGTTTGCTTGTATGGAGATCATTTATGGTGTGCCATCATCGTTGGCATAATTGCTGAAAGGAACTCCTAAAGTACGCCTTATAGGCCTCAGCCTCGAATTTATATCGGGCAGCGGGGCGGCGGCGGCGGCGGCGCGGGAGCAGTAGGATCTTATGCGTAAAATGAAATGGACCGGTTCTCGAAAACAGCGGCGCGGGTCGGCCAACGAGCCCCGCTCCCGCGCCGCCGCCCCGCTGCCCGCTAAATTCGAAGCTGAGGCCATATAGTGCATTTGTGGTACCACCAGGGACCAGGGCCCCAAGTCTGCTGATTCAATCGATTCATAATCGAACAGCAACCGCATAGTAACTGTCACTTTTGGCAGATATTGTAAGGGATATTTGTTAAAAGTGACAGTTACTATGCGGTTGCGTTTCGATTATGAATCGATTGTGTTAGCAGACTTGGGGCCCTGATGCCTGAGGCGAAATGTTGGTGCACCTCAGCCTAACCCTTGAGGGATTACGGGCGTGACGGTGTGTGTATGTTATTGCGTATCAAGGTTGACAATTCTGCCATTCCTTCTTCCCGATCAAGTTGTTAATATGTTGCTCAAAAATGTAAAAGATCTTATTTTAAAAAAGAGCAACCATGGAGTTTCTTGCCCGTTCTTCTCCATAGAAATGGCATTACGAACGGGCGGTAAAGTAGTAGCATAATATTTTTGTAACTTTTGACGATTCATAAGTACTGTACATAATGGTATAGGTGAATAAAACATATTCTGATTCTCATTCTGGCGAAGAAGCTAAACGTCTTTCGAGAGATGCCTCGCTCTTTCGCCATGTGACAGCTGTCATGTTATACCACCGAAGTCATGGTTCTGCATGTCTTTAACCATCTCCTCGCTTAAGCGGTACCTGGAAGGTTATTCCTACCGATAGCTCATTCCCAAAACCTGTTGTTGTCGGACGCCAGACGCCGGAGAGATATTGCGCTGCGAGCTTTTCTCCAAGGAGTTGAGCGACGATTCTGACGTTGATCTGTTAGTTAGATCATGATACGGGTGTTAGTTGGTCGGAGGCTGGGTACATACACATTAGATTAACGAAGATACCCCGGATCTCATAGATTTTGTATGGAAACTTGTTGCTTAGAACTAAATTAATGCCCACACTATGTGGAGATGTAGTTTCTAGTGAAATCTTAATGACTTTTAGCGAAAAATGGAAGATCTTCCAGCCAGGCGGGTGGTATGGCTGGCAGGGCGGCCGCTATGCCCCGACGGTTATTGTCGGGATCTTGTATATATGTTACGTGCTCTGAAAACTCTCATAGCGCGATTCAGGATTGTATTGAGATTTTCTATTGTTCTGAATGCGTCTGCAGCACTATCTGTGTAGTTTGTGGCGAGGATGAAGCGGTCGCTACAGACTAAACGAGATGAGTCGCATAGACAGAAGGTTCTTAACACGCTAAGATATTTTTGCTATACGTTGGCGTGTGTGAGTTTGCCAAATTCATTACAAAGAATGGATAACCTCCAATCCAAATGTACGACCCAAGGAGATTCGCTTTGCATTCCAGGGTCCGTAGTCCTGTTCAAATTGATTTCATATCTTACTCGATTTATCGCTCTCAATATTTCTTTGCCACTGCCTTGAAGATAGACCCACAATCTACGTACACGCGTGCCGTAAGACTTTATGTAATGTATGTGTATTCAGAGCAACGTCTCATTTACAACACGCCATTTTGACAGCGAACGATACTTCGAATTCACGGACAACGCGGACATATTGCGCTGTAAGCTCTGTTTTAAGGAAATCCCCAACGAATCTGTGGACGATATGATTAAACATATTGCTCAGGAGCATGGGAACAATGAAACGGACGCTGAGAGTGGAACTGATGCTGGGTAAGCAACATATATGTAGCAGATTAAGGGTAGGCTTCGTGTGATAGTACATTAGATCAGGGTTTATCGTTTAATTATTTTACAGTGATACGAGAGTTGTTAAAGTAGATGCTGAGAGTCGAAGTAATTCCGGGTGAGTACCACAGCCAGGGGAGATTGTAGGGAGACACTCTAGCGCAGTTGGAAACTTATCACCCGCTTGCATTGCAGGAAACCGAGCAAACCAACGAGGTATCGATCAAATGTTTGGCATTATTTCGATAGAAAACGCGACGTCATGGCTAGATGCAGGCTTTGCAATAATGATTACTCGTACAGGGCAAGTGTGAGCAACCTGAACAAGCACTGCAAGATTGTGCACGGGATAAACGTGGTTGTCGACACAAAGTACGAAATCTACGACGAGAAGTAAGTCTTTGGTACATCATTAAGAGTCTGTAATACCAACCTAATGTGGAAACCATGTAGCTAATATGATACAGTCCTAAGCAACAAGTCTCCAAACGAAATATGAGTCACACTCATCATTGGTTATAGGTTAATGTGATCAAAAACCCGCCGTTCCTTTTTTCCTTCAGATGTTTTGTTTTCTGATCTGATCTGATGTTCCCATGTCAACGGCGTTTAAGATCCAACTGTAGTTTGATTATTCTTGGCCTTCAAAGAAAGTCATACCGCGCTTATGAGAGTATCTCCATACAAGTGAGCATTTCACTAGGTACGGTAATATTCACCACTCCAAATGCCAGATCTATCATTCTCGCAGATGCATGGTGCGATCAAGGATGCAGCTCTCAAGCTAGTGCCAAAGTACTATCTCACTAGCTCATATTAATGCTCGTAATCGCTTCATGCCCGAGCAATAGTCTTATATATTTTTTTAATAATGAATCTTCATTTGTAGCGATAGTTCGTTACTAAACGAGCGCAAATTTAGCTCCGAAAGATACTTTGATGTCACCGACGACGATCAGGTCGTGCGCTGTAAGCTCTGCGCCAAGGAAGTCCACCAAGACTCGGTCGCTGATCTGATCAAACACATTGTGGAGGAGCACGGCCACTTTGAAGATCCTGATACGGAAGGTGGAACAAATGCGTGAGTTCTATGTACCAATTTTGACAGGGATTCCTTCCTTCATATCCTTTTCTAAGAAGAACTAGGGATTTTCACCCTCTAAATACCCGTAAGGCCTAGAAAATCAGGAATCCTGAAACACATAGATGATTAATTGATTTAGTTTTAAGAATTGCAAAGGTACCGGTCGGTAGAACTCAGGGTGCAACGAAGACCGTTGAGGCAGAGAGAGGAGGCCTATGTCCAGCTATGGCTATGGATGGTCTCCACCTGATGGATGGATGGAAATCTCAGGTGGTCGTAAAAAGGGGAGTCTCCAAATGAACTGCCTCAGTGCAGGTGCGATACCGCGCTTGGAGGGAGCATCTATCTTAAATTCCACAACGATTCCGGCTCACTTTGTATACCATACTTAAGCGTATAGTTATGCTAGGACTGTTTCGAAGATGCATTGTTTTTAGGCCCAAAACCAAATTGTTGGTGTGGTTGTACTACAAGCCGTGTGCGGACACGGAGATAGCGGAATGTCTTATCTGCAGGGCGGGTATTACCTACCAGGATAGTGTTTACAGCCTCAAGGAGCATTTGGAGACCGAACACCCATTAGTCAAGTTTGACGGTGGCGAAAATGTGAGGCAATATCCCTTTTATTATAGCCGAGTCAGTGATAGCCAAGTTGGTAGAACGCAGAACCAATCGCATGTTCAAATCCCGGCTCGCACCTCTGGGATTTCTGTATTTCATGTGCGAATCTCATTTTCAACCATGATTATCACTTGCTAAACCGTGAAGGAAAACATCGCAAGGAAACCTGCATGTCTGAGAGAACCCCTCGAAAGATGTGGGAGGTCCGCCAACCCACACTGGGTCATCGTAGTAGACTTTGGCCTAATCCTCCTCGAATTGAGGGGAGGCCCGTGCCCAGCAGTTGGACATTACAAAGGGCTGGTATTATTATATTGCCGAATCGAGGCTAACGAAGGCCTGCGTGTGATGTGTGGACGCGTCCTCTGCCTTGGCTGCCCTATTCAGCTGCCAAAGTGCTGGCCTTGAGGATGTGTTGACATAATCTGCTTGGACTTGCGTACGTGACATTATACAGACGACATTATTACTGGCCGAAGTAAGATCGTGTGAGGAGTTGGTCACCTCTGAGGACAAATCCTTAATTGAATGAAAATGGAATAGTAAATGACACTCGTCGGTTTGTTATGGGAAGAGAGACTTTGGGCAGCTCGATCACTTAGGTCCAACATAGATATCTCATGGAGTATGTTATAGGATGATATATGGGTGGACATCTTATATGATCTAGGTATAGCCATGCCTGGTTTATTATATATCATTCTATAAGCCCAAAGAAGTTTCTCAGTGATTGTAAGCGTGTAATTGTGTTCAAATTTTCAGGGCAACCGGTTATTAATATCTGCCGATGGAGATTTATATGAAGTTGAAACTGAATCGTCGAGAATAAACCACGAAGAGGAGCCAGACCAGGTACGAAATGTTTAAATTGCATTTGTCCGTGCGATGACCCTTGGCTATGACGTCACATCCCTGTAAGACTTAAGATCTCAATGTGATATGTTGTTTCAGAAGGACCCAATAGAAATGGACACAGTCTATTTAGAGGATTACGATGAATTACCAGACAGAGCAACAAGAAAACGACCATCGTTCAACAGAAAGAAACCAGCGATATCATATAAAATGAAGCAAAGCGATTCCTTCAGCAATTACAACGAAGATACATCAAAACGGCCGTCTTTTAAAAGAAAAAAGCGGGATTTGAATTATATAAAAAAAGAACCGTTGTTGGACAACAGCAGTTCGGATGACGGATTGGCTGCAAATAAAAAGCTGAAAGACACACGACTGGAGCTATTCGGACAGTACATAATATCTCTGCTGAAGGAATTGCCGAAGAGATTGTCGGATCAGCTACAGGGGGATATTATAAAACAGGTCATAACAGCCAAAGGGATGTACGAAGCTGACAAACTAAATGTAACTGCTCCAGGATCGGTATCGAGTGTACTCACAGCACCGGTGACTGTTACTGATACGGTACCTGTTACCGAATCGATACCTGTTATTATGTGTAATAGTGATGGGAGTATTAAAAGTATAATTAATAGTTAATAAATTATTATATTTATTGTATTTGTTTGTTTCAATTATTTTTATCTTAATCGATATTCGACTGAAGCTGCTGTTTTGTTGCCGGTATGAACGTTTGATTAAGGTAATGGAAGAGTTTGAACCATGTTTTATGCAAGAAATAATTCTATACTTAACAATATGAAGAGGTTGATTGTGATTTTGGATGTATCTAATGTAAAGTCTGCTTAGCCGTTCCTACATTGTTCTCACATACCTATAACAATGTACTGCTCAAAAATGTAAAAGATCTTTTTAAAAAGAGCAACCATGGAGTTTCTCGCCCGTTTTTCTCAATAGGAACGGCATTCCGAACGGGTGGTAAAGTAGTAGCATAGTATTTTGTAACTTTTGACGATTCATAAGTACTGTACTTAATGGTCTACATGAATAAAAAATATTTGATTCTGATTCTATCTTCGGAACTGCTTTTCCGATTCTAAAATATATTTCCCTAATGAGAAGCTACATTATCCCGTGATTGCTATAGGCTATGTTATATAGAAATCGCTTGTATATTATAAAGAAGTAAAGTTTTGATGTAGAGGCTAGTCTCTGGAACTAAATATGAGTTATTCCACTGATAGAAAGTTACATTATTCCTGAGTGATATAAAGGCTTTGTTTCATCGAACTGCCGCCGTCAGGAGCTACGCTTGATAAAGTATATTTGCAAATGCTGCAGTATTTTGGAAATGATTGAGCTATAAACAGGGCCCCAAGTCTGCTAACACAATCGATTCATAATCGAACAGCTACCACATAGTAACTGTCACTTTTGACAGAAATCTCATACAATATCTGTCAAAAGTGACAGTTACTATGCGGTTGCTGTTCGATTATGAATCGATTGTGTTAGCAGACATGGGGCCTAGGCTTATGGTCTGAGTTGGTACCAATTCAAACTTTCATAATGATTATGAGCAGGAATTGACTCATTGCAACCGTCTAATGGTATCCTTAACAGGAATTGCTACTGATTCATTGAAAAAAACGAAAATGTATTTTTTTTCCTCATTTGCTAGTAATAAATAACGAACTTGCGATGCTTTACAATTGTGTAGATTGAGAAGCAGAGAATCACTCGACTCACTCCAACATTGTTTTACCACACGGCTCATAATTTACTAACATAGTTGACTCGCAATGGAATGATGATGGCATTGAAATTAAACTAATTTCTAGGATTTTATCGCTATATTTCATGTTTTTACGTTTCGGCTGCTTTACAGCGACCATGGTCGCGGGAGGACTGTGGAGTGTGGTGTGAGACGTCCTAGTGTGATAATTAGAACTGGGGTACCTTCATATTTAATTGTTGCTTGCGGTCCTATCTACGCAGAAAGTGCCCACAGTACCGGTATGAATACGGTAGACTATTAAGTATTCGGGTAGCTTACCAATAATCTCGGACTTGACGTACTGTTGGCATGTTCGTCTGGAGATATTAATTTTTTGATGATAAGTATATTTCTCTAACCATTTTTCCCTAGATGATGGAGATGATTCATCGAAGCTCGAGGATGTGCTCTGGGGCTACTTCGAGCGGGAGGAGGAGGGGCAGGCCCGCTGCGTGGTCTGCCACGACAGCATGGGTGACAGCCGCGAGGAGCTGAACCGGCATATGGAGGAGAACCACCCTAAACTGATTGGACATGCTAGCCTGGTACGTAATAGTTACAATACCGGTTTTACCACAATTTACCGGTTTTACCTAAACTTACCGGTTTTTTCACAAGCTGGCGTGGGGCGTAAAGGAATTCAAACATGAAAGCATTAGCTGTGGATAGGTCAGAAACCGGATTTTCACCGGTTAATAAAACTTTTACTAATCAAATAGTTTGCAAGGCTTAATGTTGGTACTTTATATCATGAAATATCTTTGATATTGCCAATATGATTCGGTTTAGAAATGGATATGTTCACCATGACACAATCCAGCTTGATAATAGGGGTACCATTAACTTGAGCGTCTTGGACTATGGCCTAATCCATCCCCCTCGCATTGAGGGGAGGCCCGTGCCCAATAGTGGAATATTTAAAGGGCTGGTATTATTATAACTTGAGGTGCATGCACAGCCAGCATACAGATAGACAGCAAGCGCACCTGCATTTGAGACCCCTCAAAAAAAGCTCCATAATCATGTATTCTCTACGAAAAACCGGTATTTTGTGTGAGATCTCACAAAGCTTGGCTCCCCTAGATACTAGATAAATGCAGTCGTGTCAAATACTAGTTTTCATTCATTTAATTCGTTTTAACAGAGTGACCTATCACTTTATAATAATACCAGCCCTTTTTAATGTCCCTCTGTTGGGCACGGGCCTCCCCTCAATGCGGGGGGCTAGGTCATATCCCACCACGCTGGCCCAGTACGGGTTGGCGGACTTATGACGCCTTTCGAAAGGGTTCGTTCAGACATGCAGGTTTTCTCGCGATGTTTTCCTTCACCGTTTACCGAGTGATAATCGTGGTTGAAAATGAGATTCGCACATGAAATCTAGAAATCCCAGAGATGCGAGCCAGGGTTTGAACCTGCAATCCTCGTTACCGAGGCAAGCGTTCCACCAACTTGGCTATCACTGCTTAGCTATCACATTACGAGGTTATAATAGTTGACGTAAAATATTATACTTACATAGCTAAGCTGTCACACAAAATATTCACCAAGTGCTTCTATAAAGATGTCTATATTAATAAGTACACTACGTTTGTATCTTTTTCTAGGATGCTGCGTAATATTTTTTTAAATGATTGCTTTGTTTTTCTCATGGGTTTATATGCGAATGCAATTTCTTGGTTTACCGGTTTTTTGTACCGTACTAACCGGTAATTAACTGGTTAAATTTAAATTTGGACTACAGTCACTTGTCGCAACCTCTGCTATTGGTCAGACAGCTAAAGAACAAGTAATTAAAGCAGATTTAAATTAACTGATTATTTTGAGACAACAATACCGGTTTTTCTTAGTTACAATTTTTTAGGTTTATCTACAATTAGGCTATACTCGAGCAGTTCCTACGAACGATATATAAACCGGTTTTTTGGTGGAAATGATATCTTCTTAAATCCTAATCTTAATACACAGGACACCGAGCAAGCTTCAGAGGCTTCGAGCAACGCCGAAGACGAGAACACCTTCACAGAAGTCATATACCTCGAACAAGACACGTTACAAGAAATCGAACCGCGCGTATCCATAGACAAACCGCGTCGCACCCATGAAACACCGAAAATCAAAGCGAAATTCGCTCAAAAACCACCAAAAAAACGTCTCAGCGACAGCACCTCATCGGACGACTACCCCAAACGCAAGAAAGAGAGGCCCGATGAGAAAGAGGACGATGAACTGACAATATTTCTTAAATACATAAAATGTTTATTACAAAAATTACCAAAAGACTCGTTCAACAAAGTTCAATTGGATATTGTTAATCTTATTATGACCGCGCAAAGTAGCGGCAGTAGCAGTTACGTGGATTTGCAAAAAGGAACAGATACGAATGTTATCAGTCTTAACGATGTAACAGGTATTCAGAGCGCACACAACTACAGTATAACAGTCGCTGCGTGCAACTCCAAAATTGACGATGCTGATAATAGACAAACTTCTTAATTTTTATATTTACTCAAGTACATTGAGTAGGGACCAGGGGCCCTACCGCGCAACTCGATAGCTTTCACTCTTGCTATAGAATATGACGTCATCACGTCGTTTCGTACCGCGTACAATACAATGCTTATAGTCAAAGCCATAGCTAGACTGAAAGCAATGACTGAACGAAATGAATGCTTTATTGCATGTATTTGACAGATAATCCGTACCGCCTAACTTTTCAAGATGGCGCCTATTGCTTTCAATGACGTACGAAAGCAAGACTCAACTGTCATCGAAAGCCGCGACCTCGCACTCACAGCTATCGATACAAAAAAAGAATATTATCCCATTTTCAGCTTTCATTTTTGCTTTTTACCAAGTTTTCATCTCATATACGTTGTGTGTACTAATAGTGTTGTTGATCGTCCGTGGATGATGACACCGACCCTTAAGTGCAAACTAGAAATGTAGTGGAGAGATGCTTTGGTGTCTTGAAAACACGATTCCGTTGTTTGTTGGCCCATCGGACGATGTACTACACGCCTGAAAAGGCAGGGAAAATCGTCAACGCAGGTGTTGTGCTGCACAACCTCATCAAACATGTAAATATAGAGATCGAGAGAGATCGAGAACTTCAGCCACCGCGTATACCGTTCCGCGAGCTGACATCTGCTGGCCACGGTATATGTCCAGTGAGACAGTCTGTTGTGAACAGACTGCAGAATACTCATATACCCAACAATTGAACAAAGATGACAGCAAAGAAGATCCACAGCGAGCCTGCAGCAGCCGACGAGTTTAGGTACCATAAGTTTAGTATAATTATTGTATAATTTCTAAGTTTGTACCTTAGTAATTTTTAACTCTGTATAATTCTGACAGTAAGTTGAATGATTGTATAATTTCCAGTTATGTAGTACATAATTTGTATCTATTAACTATGTATACTTCAGACAGTAAGTTTAATTATTGTATAATTTCTAAGTTTGTACCTTAGTAATTTTTAACTTTGTATAATTCTGACAGTAAGTTTAATGATTGCATAATTTCCACTTATGTAGTACATAATTTGTATCTATTAACTATGTATACTTCAGACAGTAAGTTTAATTATTGTATAATTTCCAGTTGTGTAGTACATAATTTGTATTAACTTTGTATAATTCGGTCTCAATATAATTTATATTTGCCTCTATACCAAAATTCATTTTGAAAAGAGTAACCATTGAGTTTCTTGCCGGCTCGTCTCAGTGGAACCAACATTCCAAACCAGTGGTAAACTCTGTCTATTTATAAGTGCTTTATTGGCCTACCTGAATAAAAAAATATTGATTTAATGATTTCATTTCTTTGTAATATTGTTATAGACTAGCTTTTTCCCGCAGCTCCATCCGCGGTACCTCGCTGGAACATAGCCTATGTTACTCAGTCAAGATGTAACTTGCTAACAGTAAAAGAATCGTTTAAATCGGCAGAGTAGATATTGAGTTAAATTGTTACAAACAAACAAATCTTTCCTCTTTGTAATATTAGTATAGATAATAGATGTGTCAAGATAATATGTGTATCTATACCAAAATGAGTTCAGTGGCACAGATGTGAAAACTTAACAGACAGAAAGAGTTTGCACTTCTAATTTTATTTCAGTTAAAGAAGTTTACATATTTTAGTATTACATTGTTTGAGTATGGGAGAACAAGGTAGGCTGGGTCAGGTAGACTTAAGTAGTTAAAATTACTGTTGGTACCAATAAGTACATAAAATAATTACAAGTTAATGGCTACATAGTTCCCACATTTACAATAGGAAAACAAATCCAGCTTCCGCCGTCGCCGCTGCCGCTCTTCAAGGTCCCGTTTTCTAGTTGTTGTAGCCACTGTAACAAATGAATTACACCTATGAGTATCACTGTATATAACAATGCAAGCAGTTTTTTTTATATTTTAGTCCCGACGCTATAAGGTTTACTAGCGTAAAAGGTAGTATCGTAATGATATATATATGTATTATAGTACATAGTAATAAGCTGCTATCAATACATATTATAATTCTATGATTTGGTCTTATTCCTGTACATTACGCTAGTTGCTGTTGTTGTGCAATAGCTTGGAAGGGTATCACATTTGTCCTTGTCTCTAAAATGTTGCTGATACCCGGTTCACAGATGCACAATGGGTATAGGCCCGTTACCCATATTAACATTTATCTAATAGGCTATTAGATACGTACTAACCTGGCGCCATTCTTTGGCAGTTTTGGTCGTGCCATCACCAACCGAGTTATACCGCAAGGCCACCTATTCCCACAGGCGTTGCGCCTGCTGCTTGCCCTGTTGGCAGTTGGTCATGGTGCCCCTAGCTGGCAATGGGTGGGCCACCATCCACTGCACCATCATATTCGATTGAATATGTGATACTCTACGAGTTGTCGGCATACTGAAATATACATTGTTTTTAGGTTAAAAATAAACGCAAAGTACACTTTCGGGAGCTTAATCATCAAAGATTTATAGAAATATGTGTACGTGCATTAACTCTAGGTATTTGCTAAAGAGTCTGGCTGTTTCCTTTACGAAGAAACCTAAAATAACAGTAATAATTGTGTTGTCGGTAAACACGGCACCGCGACATATTTGTACTCCTACAATACAATACACCAAAGAATCACATTTATTATACGGAATAATGAACCTATGTGACGACAATTAACTGAACTAATATGTACTTACCCAAGAATTTATTTTTGTCCGATTTTTAGAAAACACTCCACTTTACACACTGATACATGTAAACAGACTGAACGCGTTTTGTTAAACCTACGGTCGTTAGATTTCTTTCCGCAATTGACAGTTTGAAACCCATAAAAATTCGATTTGATATAATGTAATTATAATTGTATTTATGTAACCATACGAGAAATTTACAAAACAACACGAAACAATCATTTTTTTGTAGAATTAGTAACATTTTATTAAATCAAAGTTTATAAGGCAATATGCAGTATCGAAACGCAGGTCACTTGACGTATTTAAGTGAATGCAATAGCCAAATGAATGTAATAGCCAAAGCGAGAGCAGCGCTAAGATAGGCGGTCGGAAAAAATGAAAGCAATGCAATGACTCTAGCTATCGCTATCGCTTATAGCTATCGCTTTCGCGGGAGATCGGCGGTCGGGCCCCAGGGCCCCAAGTCTGCTAACACAATCCATTCATAATCGACCAGCAACGGAATAGTAACTGTCACTTTTGACAGATATCCCATGCAATATCTGTCCAAAGTGACAGTTACTATGCGGTTGCTGTTTGATCGTGAATCTATTGTGTTAGCAGACTTGGAGCCCAGATTAATTATAGTATCTGTGGTGCTGTTCTGTAACGACCATTTCATATGTCAAAAGGGAATTGTAGAATTTCAATTAAAAAAAATACATTTTAGCCAAGAATTCGCGCGTGAGATATGGAGGGATCATTTAATCTTGTAGCGAACTCTTCAACCTTGCCACAACCTACACATAGTGCTGCAGACATTGCTCAATACAATCCTGAATCGCGCTATGAGAGTTTTCGGAGCACGTAACATATTGTAAAATTAAATAGCCGCGAGTATGTTGCTCGCTGATAATAATACAATAAAGCACTTTAAACTGTTTACTTCAAATATTATTATATATAAAACTTAATATTACGAAATGCTTGAATCAAAACATGAATGACAGAATGAATGACAAGAGTGCCTCCTCGCGACCGACCATCGACAAAAGGTCAAGCACGAGTCGCACACTTGTATCGTTTAGAAAACATTGGCATAATACATCGACTATGGAATAGATAATGTAAAATACCTATTTGATTACAATATATACAAGATCCCGACAATAACCGTCGGGGCATAGCGGCCGCCCCGCCAGCCGTACCACCCGCCTGGCTGGAAGATCTTCCCTTTTCCGCTAAAACCTCGTCTCACGCGTGATTCCGGGGGTAAAAAGTTTTTTTTTTATTGGACTCACGCTTGAGATATAACATTATTGTTACAGAATACCACTACAGATATTATTACTTCATGTACATCACTAGTGCAATCCCATCGTAAATGGAGTTGTATGTAAGTACTAAGTGTTGTTTCTCAAAGCCATACTGTAACAAATTGTTCTAAGTATACAATTAAATTGATAAAACTGATGTAGTATTTTGTTGTTATTTCAAATAATCGATAACTCGCTGCGCCCCGCGGTGTTACCCGCGATTAAAAAGTATGTCCTCTTCCTCTTTGTCCTTTTCTGTACCCCTGTGCATTTTTCCGGGATAAAAATTAGCCTATATAATTTTCTGACCCCTAACCTACCACTAGCTATGCAAAAAATCATGTCGATCCTTTGCTCTATGTTAAATTAAAACAAATCTATCCCACGGGAACCATACATTTTACCGGGATAAAAGTAACCTATGTGTTATTCCAGACTATAATCTAGCTCTGTGCCAAATTTCATCCAGATTCGTTCAGCCGTTTTGGCGTAATTGAGTTACAAACATCCATCCAAACTTTCATATTTATAATATTAGTGGGATTAGTTACTTACCTATAGCTTGCGGTACGTAATATGAACGTGTTGTATTGCAAGCTGTAATATTACAATTGCCACTTGAAATAAGTACAGGAACGTAAGACGAATGAAATACAAGATGCAGTATCGCCAATGACGTTCCGAAGCACAAACAACTCAGCTTATTAGTCAGGGATTTTTTTTTATACATTATAGGCAAGTATTTGATCTCGATCGCACCTGATGGTAAGTGACGATGAGATCTACGATGGATCATACTTGCCTAGGTAGGAAGGCGGCAGTAGATCGAGACGCTACATTCACTAGGCACATGCAGCGCAACTGATCTGACCCGCCATCCATAATTGATTCCCAAAGTGGTCGGTATAGAGAATGTCTTTATTCCCACTAATATTATGAATGTGAAAGTTTGGATGGACGTTTGTTACTCAATCCCGCCAGAACGGCTGAACGGATCTGGATGAAATTTGGCACAGAGCTAGAATATAGTCTGGAATAGCACATAGGCTACTACTTTTTATCCCGGTAAAATGTATGGTTCCCGTGGGATACATTTGTTTGAATTTTTCACACAGCAAGGGATAGACATGATTTTTTTACATAGTGGTAGTTTAGGGGTCAGATAACGACATAGGCTAATTTTTATCCAGAACCACAGACCAAGAAATAATGCAGACTGAGCGTTGATAACTACATAATGAAGCACTAACAACCAAGCCGATTTGTGTAGCAAGTACACGCTTATTGGCGTGGACACAAGGTTGTAACTTGCGTGTACAACACAGCACTCGTCTTGATTTTTTAGGCTTCAATATATTGCTGTGTGGTCGCTGACTATGGGCCGCATAAGAAGGCTCAAGGTCGCTCAACGCGCAATGGAGAGAGCTATGCTCGGGGTCAGAAATGAAGAGATCCGTAGACGAACTGGAGTAACCGACATCGCTCACAGAATTTCCAAGTTGAAGTGACAGTGGGCGGCACATAGCTTGCAGAACCGACGGTCGTTGGGGCAGAAAGGTTCTAGAATGGCGACCACGAATCGGAAGACGAAGTGTAGGAGCCCCCCACAAGGTGGCGGAGGACCGTGATGTGTGGAAGTCGTTGGGGGAGGCCTATGTCCAGCTGTGGACGTCTATCGGCTGATAGATTAGATGAGATTAGAATATATTGTTCGCGACACTCCATCTATGACTATTTCTTTGTCTATGTTGCTAACATCCTGTTCAATACATAGAACATAAAAACTATTTTTTAATATTAAACTTAAATAAATAAATAGTAATGCTAAATATAAATAAATAAATATGATACTTAAATAAGAATAATTAATAATGTTTAAATACTTAAATACTTAACTAATATAATAATATTGAATAATTTAATCATAAGAAACCATAGAGTTATATTATTTGTTTAAATGTGGCAACATTGAGGTTGCTCTCTCTTCTCTTTGTTCATCTGACTAGCGATTGTAGTCTCTGAATAAATTAATATTTTTTTATTATATTAACCACAGCATTTTTATTTATACATGCTGTGTGTGGTTCTCATCCTATTATTTCATTCTAGATACCTTTGTCGTAGTAGAAAAAGTAAGTAGGTACGTA
The DNA here is from genome assembly GCA_905333125.1 of Pheosia tremula. Classification (NCBI taxonomy): domain Eukaryota; kingdom Metazoa; phylum Arthropoda; class Insecta; order Lepidoptera; family Notodontidae; genus Pheosia; species Pheosia tremula. The sequence continues at coordinate 385,781 of HG995425.1, read as the reverse complement.
CTTGCGACGTTTCCTGACTTGCGTCACGCGGAATTACCAACATCGTGACGCAATTTTAGTTATTCGGTTACAAATCATGAATAATTATAATATACTTACGATACGGTACTATTATACCGCGTTGGAATTGACAAAAAAAAACACGGATATATAGTTGGAAAAACATCGCTTGTGTTATGGGTACCGTGCAATGGACTGAGGGCGACCCTCAGTTACGAAGACTATAAAAAAAAACTTTTTTTTTATTCACGTAGGGCAGGGAACCCCAGATTATTTAGGGCCAGAGACCCCATTTCCAAAATGAACTGACACCTCAGACCCCTATAGTCAAATTACTTTAAAAATCCTATCTCTAGTTTTGCCTATTGATGCGAAATAATAATTTCATTTGACGGCCTGATTAGCGCAGTGGTAGTGACTCTGCTTTCTGCGCCGAGGGTCCCGGGTTCGAATCCTGGTAGGGGACAAACTTTGTGTGATGAGCACGAATGTTTGTACCCGAGTCATGGATGTTTAATATGTATATAAGTATTATATACTGAGTTCGCCCCTCCTCCATTGTACGGTACCGATAACACAAGCGTTCGTATGGCGATATTTATTTATTTATTATGTACGAACTTGTACCGATTCATTGTTTAAAATATTTGGGTGTTTTGCTTTCTTTCGTTTCTCGCTCGTCCTTCTCCATAGGAACGGCATTCCGAATGGGTGGTAAAGTAGTAGCTTAGCATTTTGTAACTTCTTCGACGATTCATAAGTACATGAATAAAAAATATTCTGATTCTGATTTTATCAGCAATAGGCTTGTAAAATGATGGACGATTATATTTTTCAAAAGATATTTCATTCCATAAGATAAGATGAAGTTGGGTTACATAAGTATCTAAGTACTAATTGCATAAGTTTGAACAAATATCTTGTAAGAGGTTAACGACTAGGTCATTATATTCACGTTTATATAGGTACATATATGAAAGACGAGATTACTAACTTTTTAATGTTAAGTCATCAGTGGCACGAATGCGAGATTATTCGAATCCAGAGCCCGGGGCCCCAAGTCTGCTAAAATAATCGTTTCATAATCGAACAGCAACCGCATAGTAACTGTCACTTTCGACAGTTATGGTATGGGATATCTATCAAAAGTGACAGTTGGTATGCAGTTGCTGTTCGATTATGAATCGATTGTGTTATCAGACTTGGGGCCCGGACCAGTCGTTCAAGGAGTATCCCCTCTGGCGGTTTTGATATCTATGGCAGTCTGCCTTTTAAGTACCTACAGTACTTCTCTCCCGCTTTGCAATGTAAAGAATTGGATAATTGTCTATCCAACTCGTATTATATTCTTTTCTACTTCTTTCGTTGCGGGTTCCAGGACTCGTCGAGGGTCAAACCTCGGCGTCTTCGTTGGTCACCGCCCTGGATCCTGGCTGACGTGAGTAACAGTGGTGGGAGTGCGAGCTGGCCTAGTCCCACAAAAAAAAAAAAAAGAATGTAGATAATATATTTACTATGCCTTTAATTACGATTTATTCTACCAAACCATGTGCCATTTTAAACTCCGTGTTGTTGGCAATGTCATCGACAAAACGATGGAAGCCATAATGTTTTAAAAATGAAGTGAATTATGATTCTTTTTTTAAGGTGGTAATCGGCTACAATAAAGGCACTATCTGTGCCTTTTTTTGCCAGTGTCGAGTATTCTTGATAACTGTTATATAATTAAAAGTACGCCTTGCTGATATGTTGATGACAATGATGATGATGAAATGAATACCTACCACTCTCAGTATAAAGCTGTGGATACTTTACTGAAAATATACCGGACATTTTGGAAGAATTTGATAAGTCAAGTTATGAAATTTTATTTCAATTTACCTCACTCGTACACGTTTATGACCACAATGGTTAATATCACACCAATATTGAACATTATTTATCAAATAAACACATATTTTGGAAATAAAACAAAATTGACAACTTCACGATTGAATTTCCCGCCAAGCAGTCGAATTATAATTCATTATCTGTCGCGAAATTTAAAATTCCACTTCGATTTGAGTCAAGGTGCTCACATGTCATCCTTGTGACATAACTCTTACGAAATGTCAGTTGCAACAGTTTAGTTGTGGACGCCATTTTCATTTCATCACGTCACATCCATTATTTTATTTATAACTAGCTGTTGCCCGCGACTTCGTCCGCGTGGTATTTAACAAAGACTCAGCCGTTGGTAACAGCCTGCTCGCGTTCTGATCCCGCGGGACGCATTGCAGATTGTTGCTATCAAACTTTAATCAGGCGCAGCGCTGCAACATTGGTTTTAATTTTTTTTCGAGAGATCCTATGTTTTTTTTCTAAAATAAAAGTAGCCTAAGTTACTCCTTGTTACATCAGCTATCTACCAGTGAAATTCCCGTCAAAATCGGTCCAGCCATTGCAGAGATTACCCGGAACAAACAGACAGACAGACAGACAGACGGACAGACAGACAGACAGACGGACAGACAGACAGACAGACAGACAGACAGACAGACAAAAATTGTAAAAAATGTTGTTTCGGTATAGGTACCGTGTATACATCCAAATGCATTTAGTAAAAAGCGGTTATTTTAATATTACAAACAGACACTCCAATTTTATTTATATGTATAGATGTGTATTTATTGAATTTAATATTGCCATTAATTACTTGACACTGGCAAAATACCCGGTAAGCGGGTGAGGCCATATTCATATTCAATTTAATTATATCGCATTTCTTTTCGTAAAGAAAGAAGAAAAACTACAGTTTAGTTCGACACGAACGGACGAACGCTGCTACGTTTATGCTAGAATTTTGGTAACAACTGTACAAGTAGGTACCTACTTACATCTGCAGTACGTCGAGTGTGAGATTATCCGTAAGCTTACCGTAAAGTTTATAGCCTGCGTATTTAGACATAAATATTTTTGAATAATAATAATAATATTGATTTCTTACGGATTGTAAGACCTCAAGACACAGCACTTTCTGCGTAGATCGGACCGCATGCAACAACTAAACATGAGGGTACCGCAGTTCAAACTATGACACTAGGACGCCAAACACCTCAGGGCCCCAAGTCTGCTAACACAATCATAAACGTACAGCAACGGCATAGTATCTGTCACTTTTGACAGATATCCCATACAATATCTGTCAAAAGTGACAGTTACTATGCCGTTGCTGTACGATTATGAATCGATTGTGTTAGCAGACTTGGGGCCCTGTGCTCGCGTGACCATGGTTGCTGTAAATCAGCCGAAACGTCGGAAATGTAAAAAACATACAATAAACCCGATAAAATCCGTAAGATTAGGTTTATTTCAGTAATCTTCTATACATATAAATAAAATTGGAGTGTCTGTTTGTAATATTAAAATAACCGCTTTTTACTAAGTGCATTTGGATGTAAACACGTTACCTATACCGAAACAACATTTTTTACAATTTTTGTCTGTCTATCTGTCTGACTGTCTGTCCATCTGTCTGTCTGTCTGTCTGTCTGTCTGTTTGTTCCGGGTAATCTCTGAAATGGCTGGACCGATTTTGACGGAACTTTCACTGGCAGATAGCTGAAGTAACAAGGAGTAACTTAGGCTACTTTTATTTTAGAAAAAAACATAGGATCTCACGAAAAAAAATTAAAACCAATGTTGCAGCGCAGCGCCTGATTAAGTTTGATAGCAACAACCTGAAATGCGTCCCGCGGGCTCAGAACGCGCGAGCAGGCTGTTGCCAACGGTTGTGTCTTTGTTAAATACCACGCGAACGAAGTCGCGGGTAACAGCTAGTCGTTAATAAAATAAACGTTGATGCATTAAAGGGCCTTACCGAGTCCAGGCTTGGAATCCCGGTGAGGACAAAACTTGTGTGATAAGCCCAAATGTTTGTACCCAAGTCATAAGGTACTATGCAACATATACTCGGACCGTCGTCGCTAGTCCTTATACGGTACTCATAATACAAGCGTTGCTCAATCTGACCGCGCAGTTGGCGTGTTCAAACAACTTCTTATATCCAACTAATATTATAAATGTGAAAGTTTGGATGGATGGATGTTTGTTACTCAATCACGCCAGAACGGCTGAACGGATCTGGTTGAAATTCGGCACGGAGATAAATTATAGTCTGGAATAGCACATAGGCTACTTTTTATCCCGGTAAAATATCAACTATCAATCAACTTACATTATAAATGTGAAAGTTTGGATGGATGGATGTTTGTTACTCAATCACGCCAGAACGGCTGAACGGATCTGTATGAAATTCGGCACAGAGTTAGATTACAGTCTGGAATAGCACATAGGCTACTTCTCATCGCGGTAAAAGTTATGGTTCCCGTGGGATAGATTTATTTAAATTTTTCGTAGAGCAAAGGATCGACATGATTTTTTGCATAGGCAGTGGTAGTTTAGGGGTCACAAAATGACATAGGCAAATTTGTATCCCGCAAAAATGCACGGTTCCTATGGGATAGCATACAGGCACATTTTTTAAAGGGTTTTGTATAACATTTTAAACGCGGGTAACACCGCGGGGCGCAGCTGGTTTATAATAAATCAACCAACTCATGATATCAGTAAATAAGTACTTGCGTGGTTTTATAATTACATCTGTTTTGAGGTTAACATTGTTGGCAAGTGGAGATAGGTGCAACGTTTCCGAAGTAGCGAAAACGGATGGGCTTGCGATTTCGGAAAGCAACTGCCTGTCCCAACCACATCTCAAGATTTGGGACACATAAGCTACTGCAATGAAGGATTAATCATTTTAATAATTCAGGTCTAATCTCAGACGAGAAAATTAGATAGACAAATATTGAAGCATACATAAGCAAGCTGATTTGTGTAGTATTCGCGTGTCCGTAATATAGTATAGTAACTGTCACTTTTGAAAGATGTCCCATAAAATATCTGTCAAAAGTGACAGTTACTATGCGGTTGCTGTTCGATTATGAATCAATTGTGTTAGCAGACTTGGGGCCCTGGTATCCGGTTCAAACATTCATACTTATTACGCAAAGTTTTTCCCTACCAGGTTTCGAACCCGGGTCCCTCGGCCCAGAAAGCAAGGTCACTACCAACTGCGCTAATCAGGCCGTCAAATTATAATGGCCTTAGTTTACATATTTCCCACGTGGTAACATAACCTAACTTGTTTTAACCTTCGATATAAAATAATTCGTTGATAACTTTATGAAAAACGGTTTTAAATGGTTTTCTCATCACGTACGCATAGAAGATAACGGTGGCATGGTTGAGTATTCTGTCCACTGGTGGGCCCAGGATCTGGATAGGTGTGGCCACGTGGTGAATAAATCTGCATCTCCATTCACTATGTAAATTTACGAAGCCAAGGAGTGGACTTTGCACAGGAGTGCAACACTTAAATTAAAAAAATAATCCCTTTTTAATATGTATAAAAAAATAAAAAAAAATAAAATCTTTTACCCCGAGTTACGTCAGGGTAATGACGTAGACCAGGAGATCATGTAACCGACGTCCCATTAGTTTTATATACAATTGTTAATCTTAAGATAGCAATAAGTTAGTCTAAGATTTACCAGTGTCGAGGACGGTTGTCCGATTAGAAATTAAAATAATTCTTAAAAAGACTTTTCTTCAACGCCGCAACTTAACTTCCGTAGAGGTGAAATCATCAAAATATCTCTTAGTGCACCTCTAGGGGAACTCGAGGATATAAAGATATATAACTCTTTAGCGGGGGTCTTCTTTTTTTAGGTTGGCAGTCGGCTACAAAATTGAGCCAATCTTGCCAGTGTCGAGTATATCATGATAATTGTTATAATATGATAGGTACCTACCCCCTGGTGATAATGATGATCTTGATGACTATGACAATGATGAAATGAATCCCCTACTTCTATCAGTAAAGCTATAGATACTTTACTGAAAATTTACCGGACATCTTGGGATAACTTGAAAGTCAAGTTATACTGTTTTATTATCAACTAGCTGTTGCTCGCGACTTCGTCCGCGTGGTATTTAACAAAGACAACCGTTGACAACAGCCTGCTCGCCCATTCTGAGCCCGCGGGACGCATTGCAGGTTATTACTATCAAACTTAATCAGGCGCTGCGCTGCAACATTGGTTTTAATTTTTTTTCGTGAGATCCTGTTTTTTTTTCTAAATAAAAGTTGCCTAAGTTGCTCCTTGTTACATCAGCTATCTGCCAGTGAAAGTCCCGTCAAAATCGGTCCGGCCATTTCAGAGATTAGCCGGAACAAACAGACAGACAGACAAAAATTGTAAAAAATGTGGTTTCGGTATAGGTACCGTGTATACATCCAAATGCATTTAGTAAAAAGCTGTTATTTTAATATTACAAACAGACCCTCCAATTTTATTTATTTGTATTTATGTATGAATTAATAGATTTCTAACTTTCAAATGAAAGATTTATCGCGGGCTTTAGATTTATCTCTGTAGCTCAACAGTCAACACCCAATGGTCGTAGCATGAAGTAACATATCCTATAACACTAAACTGATAGCTTTCTATTAAATAGTGAAATAAATTTCGGATCAGTAGTTCTCGAGATTAAACCCAACAAACATACAATAGCTTTCACACCTAAACTCTCAAACAGGATAGGCAATGTGAGCCCAAAGGCTGATAGCTTCATAATATGACAGCAATGATAAATGTCATTTTTGACAGATATCTCGTACAAACACACGCACGCAATTCTATCGAACAAGGTTGTGTGACGTTCACCAACTACACACTGGGACAGCGTGGTGGACTATGGCCTAAATCCTCCTCATATTGAGGGGGAGTGTGCCTGTTATTATGGTAACAAACGCGCCTCCTATTACATTAAGGGGGAAGCTCAGGGTCAGGGCGCGAAATTTAAAATGGCAATGGTTAAAAAAATACCTAAAGCGATACAACACCATAAAGTTAGTAAAAGTAGCGGTTTTTACAAACCTTATGCTATTGTATAGGATTAGGTACTTTTTTAAGCAAACTTAATACATCGAGACATCCAATGCAGAATGCTAATATCGGAAAACACTAAATTACATCGTAAACTTGTCCAAATTTTTTGTAAAAAAATAAAAACCATTGTCATTTTGAATTTCGCGCCCTGACCCTGAGCTTCCACTTTAACACTCTGTATAACAAATCTATACAAATAATCTATACATATAAATAAAATTGGAGTGTCTGTTTGTAATATTAAAATAACCGGTTTTTACTAAGTGCATTTGGATGTATACACGTTACCTATACCGAAACAACATTTTTTACAATTTTTGTCTGTCTGTCTGTCTGTCTGTCCATCTGTCTGTCTGTCCGTCTGTCTGTCTGTCTGTCTGTCTGTCTGTTTGTTCCGGGTAATCTCTGAAATGGCTGGACCGATTTTGAAGGGAATTTCACTGGCAGATAGCTGATGTAACAAGGAGTAACTTAGGCTACTTTTATTTTAGAAAAAAAAATTGGATCTCTCGAAAATAAATTAAAACCAATGTTGCAGCGCTGCGCCTGCTTAAAGTTTGATAGCAACAATCTGCAATGCGTCCCGCGGGATCAGAACGCGAGCAGGCTGTTACCAACGGTTGAGACGTTGTTAAATACCACGCGGACGAAGTCGCGGGCAACAGCTAGTAAATAAATAAAATTGGAGTGTCTGTTTGTAATATTATAATAACCGCTTTTTACTAAGTGCATTTGGATGTATACACGTTACCTATACCGAAACAATTTTTTTAAAAATTTTTGTCTTTCTGTCTGTCTGTCTGTCTGTTTGTTCCGGTTAATCTCTGAAATGGCTGGACCGATTTTGACGGGACTTTCACTGGCAGATAGCTGATGTAACAAGGAGTAACTTAGGCTACTTTTATTTTAGAAAAAATATAGGATCTCACGAAAAAAAAATTGAAACCAATGTTGCAGCGCAGCGCCTGATTAAGTTTGATAGCAACAACCTGCAATGCGTCCCGCGGGCTCAGAATGGGCGAGCAGGCTGTTGTCAACGGTTGTCTTTGTTAAATACCACGCGGACGAAGTCGCGGGCAACAGCTAGTATCTAAAATAATGTAATCGACACGCTATCGACACTCAACTGAAACGTTTGTCAATTAGCAGAATTGAGCCCCAGACTTGTCCAGTTGACGTCTAGAAAATGCTGACAATATTTTTTCTCATTTTTCTTAATGAAGAAATAATCTAAGTTCCCACGGAGCATCTCAGCCTACCCCTTTGCGTAATATACAAGGTTTAACAAAATTTGTGTACAATATTTTTAGGGGTTAACAAGTAGGTGATAACGATCACGTTTATGTATAAAACTAGCTGTTGCCCGCGACTTCGTCCGCGTGGTATTTAACAAAGACTCAGCCGTTGGCAACAGCCTGCTCGCGTTCTGATCCCGCGGGACGCATTGCAGATTGTTGCTATCAAACTTTAATCAGGCGCAGCGCTGCAACATTGGTTTTAATTTTTTTTCGAGAGATCCAATTTTTTTTTCTAAAATAAAAGTAGCCTATGTTAGTCCTTGTTACATCAGCTATCTGCCAGTGAAATTACCGTCAAAATCGGTCCAGCCATTTCAGAGATTACCCGGAACAAACAGACAGACAGACAGACGGACAGACAGACAGACAGACAGACAGACAGACAAAAATTGTAAAAAATGTTGTTTCGGTATAGGTAACGTGTATATATCCAAATGCACTTAGTAAAAAGCGGTTATTTTAATATTACAAACAGACACTCCAATTTTATTTATATGTATGTATAGTAGATGTATAGATATGTGTGTATCGTGTTTATACTTAGTTAGTACTTTTTGTTTTTTTGGCCTGCTGCTAGTCTGATTAGCCGTTCCTACATTGTTCTCACATACCTATAACAATGTATTGCTCAATAATGTAAAAGATCTAATTAAAAAAAAAAGAGCAACCATGGAGTTCCTTGCCCGTTCTTCTCCATAGGAACGGCATTCCGAACGGGTGGTGAACCAGTAGCATAATGTTTTTGTAACTTGACGATTCATAAGTACTACAATAATGGTTTACTTGAATAAAAAATATTCTGATTCTGATTGTTTGATTTTAGAGAGAAAGCGAGACAGTACCGTTGCATCGCACACTTAGTATGTATTTTTGATATTTCAATTTTTTTTTTTTCGAGAATGTGACCTTTTTAGCTTACTAATGGACCCCTTGAAATATTTTATACTATCATTGTTAAGCCCTATATATAGATATGATAAAGGTTTAAAATGTAACTCACATACCAAAATCCATTTTCAGACTTTTCTTCTGTCTTCAGATTTTCAATTGCTTTTCAAATTTTCAATGTTCAATACTATCTTCTTAAGTCTTGAACTAGTCTTCAGTCTTCTAGTCTTAAGTCTTGAACTAGTCTTCAGTCTTGATTGATAACCTGAAAGTGTGCTCCACTCATGAAGAGTGACGAGCTTGACATTCTGCCAGAAACACCGAACCATTTGGCGGGCTCCGAAGAGCCCTGGGAGAAGACGGGATATTGGGATGGGAAAGGTGGGATTGGGGATCGCTGCGAGGTCCACCAGCGCGCGGCTAGCCGCCACGCCACAACTTTACTTAAACGTATACATCATTTAACTAATTATAAAAACTTGTAAAATTCCAAATATACTCATTTTTTTGTACATCACAAAGCTCCAGAGCCTCGCAGCTTGAGATCATCTGTACATATAATAATAGACTCCACAATGTTAACAGTCAGTTCTCGTATCGTTAATACTACATCTAGGGCGGGGAGCCCACCACACATTTACTTAAAGCTTCGGACGGCAGGGGGCTGCCGATAGTGGGCTCACCGTCAAATAAAATACTCGCTCTCATAAATAAACGATACGTCAGCTGGCGCGGCGCCCCCGCGGGGCGGAGGCCTAAACAAAAACAGACGCTCCGTGCACGCCGCCTCACCCGGAAGACGAGCGAACGCCTGGGGACACTCGGCTAGGTCGTAATATTACAAATCTTGAGTCTGTCTACTCTTCAGCATCTAAACTCCCAACATGGTTGATCAGACACGATATTGATAGTAGACAAGATGACGGGCCGAGTGGCTCCAGGCGGGGGTGATGCGCGCGAGTGGAGCACCGAGTCGGCGGCGCCGCCCTAGGCAAAATATTCTCAGGCGCGCCGCCACGCCTCGCCTCGGGGCGCAGCGCCGGGCTCCGCCGGCGGCCCGAGCGCCCGCACGCACGCTCCCACACATTTTTTTTTACATTTTCAGCGTTTATTCGAACGGGAGTAGCGGCGAGGGCGCCCGCGCCTCGACGGTTGTACTTATCTACTAAAATTTTCACAAAATAATACCTAACGCTGGAATTTGGTGCGTCGCGGGGCGCGGCCGCGGCCGCGGCAGCGTCGGCGGCCGCGCTCCGTGCGCGATGAGGACTTAGCACGAGACGCGGCGACGGCGCGGTGCGGGGCACCCCGCCGCCATCGCGCGACACTTAAACACTAGCTTAGAGTCCACACAGCGGCGAGCGGCGCCTACGCCACGTTGAGCAGCAGCTTCAGGGGTAGGGCGCGGTCCGGCTCGGGCCTGCATCGGCCGTCGCGGCGCCAGTGCGTCGGCGGCTGCGGCAGCGCCTCAGCGGCGGGGGCGGCGCCCCATTTGCTGGCCGCGTACCGCTCCGTGCGCTCCTCGCGCCGCCGCAGCGCCGGGAGCGGAGTCCTGGCCCCCCGGCGGCGCCCGCGGGCCTGGCCCGTGCACGGTGGGCTGGGTCGGTTCATGGTTGGTCTTCGACGCGGCTCTGGTCTGGGTCACTCGCTCGTTCGGGCGCTGGCGCCGATGGTTCGGCTCGGCGGGTGGACTCGGTTGTTCCGTTCAGTCGGTTCTGTTACGGGCGTGCTCGTTGCTACACAAGATGGTCGCCTCGCCGTTGGTCGCACTGTGGCTGTTACGGTCGCGATCCGCCGCGGTGGCCTCGAACCGCTGTCGATCTGCTCGGATGACACGTCGAAACACTGCACTGGCTCACTTTCACGACTGTACGTCGGCGGTCACGCTGCTAGCTCATAGAATGATGATCGATTAATATGAGAATAAAATATGGACGCCACTTCTCCATTATTCACACCTTCACCTCTCGATTTCGACTACGTGACGTTGGGGGCGCTCGACGTATTTATATGGCAATGGCGGCTGCGCTAGTTACGATGCGCAGTGGGGATTTAAAGCGGGCCATTCATGATTTCGATTATTATTTTTAATTTCTTATCGATTATTTTAATTTAGTTTTTATGTGTACTCGCTATTTCAATTGATTAAATCTAAAGTTAACTAATAGTTTAGAACTCGCGATATATTGTTGTTTTTTTAACTGAGTGGCGGTTTTAGTGTCAGTGTACCTATGTAATCTGCAATATATTATTTGCAAATTTAATTGATTATTTTATATAACTAACACGTGTTTATATTTTATATCTGTACCAATATAAAGGATAAATGTATTGTATATTTCAATTTTTATTAATAATTTAAACCACGTAGCGGATTCTAAACGCTTATAATATTCTACCATTTTAATATATGTACTAAATATTTAAAATACTATTTTTTTTATTACTTCGTAGAAAAATGCAACATGAACAAGCTGTATGGACATTATACCTGCAAAAGTAAATTCCAATATCTATGAATTACCTGCTCATCCAAAAAACGAAATTCCAATGACTACTATCCCTTATTAATAGGTAGTACATAAATACCACGCGTATTAGGACACCATTAATTATACAAGTACTATGAACTATAAATAGGATTATTTACTAAAACTGTAATTACAAATTGGAATTTCTATGTCACCCCTCGGTAACTTTAGTGATGGTTTCATTATACCTAGAAATTAAGATAAAAGATGACCAAAAATTGCTCCTTGAAGTGCTTTTAGAGTTATCAAATGGAATATTTAAGAAAACTAAACTTGAATAATATCTTAAATTCATAGCAAATATAAATAATAATAAGTAACAGATGCTTATGCCCATAACCATTTTCTTTGCGATTCATATCACCCTTAGCATAACCAGGCTGAACTCCAAATCAAATAATAACTTACAAATTTAAAATACTCGATAATTACATAACAAAAAGTAGTTTATGATATAGCACTGTGTAAACATACATACTTTCAACGTCTTTAGGCAGTCGAGTCGAAACCCGTGCATGGCGAGCTTTAAACACAGCCTAGAACCAACGACGTCAAAAAAAAAGTCGACGACGAAAACAAGGAGGTTGGGGCCATAACCCGACCAAACTCGAGAGTACACAAATACAAAGACTAAACGTACATAGCATAGTACACTCTATTTAGCAGCGTTATTACAAATGGCCGCGCGTGTTATTTTCGCATAAACGCCACCAATTTAATCGTGCGGGTGTCCAAATTGAAAACTAACACTGTAACCAATATTTTGTATCAGCAGTAACATAGATAACCTCCAAGTAGCGACGCCATCAACCGCATCCATAAATTTGTAGTGTTATATATTCATTTTCATTGGTTATAGCAACTCGATAGCAAGTTGTTTGTTTTGTTCAATAATTTTACGTTATCAATAAAGTACATACGTAGCGGACGTATTATCGTGTCATAACATAACGCAGCTCATTAAACAGAATACCTACTACGTCAATAATAATTAGGTAATAAGTAATAATAATACTAGCCCTTTCAATGTCCCACTGTTGGGCACAACCCTCTCGTCAATGCGAGGGGGATAAGGCCATAGTCACCGCGCTGGCCCAATGTGGGTTGGCCAACTAAATAATAAGTAATTACTAATAACATAGAGTACCTTTTTATAAATGACTTAATAAGTCGAAGACCTCATAACAATATATAAAATAAGTAACTAAATACTTAGCAAGCATAGACTATTTTCTAATTTATAACACAGACTTATTAGAATACTCAGACACGGCGTAAGCTAAAAGTAAAGTCTAAAAAAACTGTTCCAACATGTTGTTTAAATGATAGACAGAGTTTTTTTTGTTGAAAATCTGTGATAGAGAGTACCTTATTTTGTAATCATTATCATACAACGGTAATATGTACACAACTCTAAGGAACTAGGTAGGCGATATGGGGCCACTGGGGCCACAGGCAATACCCAAATTTCGCAACCATAAAAAAAATCCACGCCGAGTAAATAGGTTGTACTATAACACTACCGCGTTGAGATGAACTGGTGATTCGGGTACAATAACATTCATGTTCATCACTCAACGTTTGTCCCTACTGAGATTCGATCTCAGGACCATCGATACAGAAAGCAGGGTCTCTACCAACTGTGCTTATCACCTCATCAATAGAATGGACCTTATGTTATATTGATTTTGATGGTGTTTATAGCTGATTATGGTTAGAGTATTATCCTATTCTTAAAACAGATTGACCTCTGAACACAACCAAAACCGCGGGACTTACCTGAGTTACCTAGAGTACACTAAGGAAGGATTTTTGAAAATTCGACCACTAAAGAGGTCTGGCGGTCGAAGTTTTTATGAAGATTTTTTTTAAGTTGCCATCGGGCTGTTGCCGTCTTTGTGCTAGGTACTACTCTATTTATTTTTTATGATCTAATGCTTTTTGTATAATTTCGAAGTTTATTTTTAAAATATTGTTAGATTGTCAGATCGTCTTCAGCGAACCAGAGGTAGGTTATGATTTCCCAAAAATACAAATATTATATTATTTTATGATCATCAAAGTGATTCATTAGTTTTCAGTCCACACCTAAATATACTAATATTATTTTTTGTGTTCAATAAATCAATTTAAAAATGCTAAAAATAGTTACGTACCTGTATCTCCCTATTCTATGACATTCCGGTCCCTATTTTTTGTCGAAATAACAGTGGGGTTCGCTCCCACGCGAAGTCGCCGTCCTCTCTTTCTGGCACGCGCGTTCGAAAGAGACAGACGATGGAAAGAGAAAAAAAACCGTCAGCTGTTATCCCATAACGGAGCAGGTTTATATCAGCTGGCTTGTATTTTGTAAATATCGATGTTTGTATGAATTGATAGCTAAGATGGTAGAATACTCGCCTTGGAACCTAGAGTCGCAGATTCAAAACCCAATGCCAATCTGGTCAACATAGGTAGGTTTATGGTGAATAAAAAAAATCGCATGGTAGCTTGCATGACTAAAATCTTAACCATAATGAGTTTATAGTTTTCCCGAAGCCATTTAAGTGGATAGAATTGTCAATGAAACATTTTCTTTTTATCATATCATAACATCGTCAAATTACCCACGTTTTTATCTATAAATGATGATAAGCTTAATTCGTACGAAGTTTGAATCATTATAAAATATGATGACATGTTGTGATAAGCCATAAATTGCAACGATAGCAAAATAACATTTTCTTTGTGATTGGAATGAAGTGGTTTTTTTTTATAAATGCCTGAGTCATAAACAGCTGTTATTCTAGAGTACACCAAAAATATTGGAATCACTAAAATCTGGGTGAATTGCAGCTAGGCCGTTGCTTGCTTGTAAGTATGAATAAAAAAAAATACTAAAATAAATAGGTATGTATTTATTCTTCTTATTTTGTATTTAAATGGCAATTGGCTACAAATTGTGCCGCTATTGCCAGTGTCGAGTATTTCTTCGTTATTATAATAAAAACATAAGTACCCCTAATGATGATGACGATGTCGATGATGATGATGATATGAATCCCCTACCCCTATCAGTAAAGCTGTGATAGTGATATACTTTACTGAGAGATTACCGTACATCTTGAGAGAATTTAAAAAGTCAAGTTATACTATTTTATTTCAATTTATTTAACTTGTGTACGTTTATGAACACACAATGACACTAATATTACAAATTATTTATCAAAGAACCACATTTTTTTTGAAAATAAAAGAACTTGATAACTTCACGTTTAAACACTCCGCCAAAAAGTCCAAATACTTTTTGACTTAGTTAGTTAAAGTGTTATGATTTATGACGAATTAATTTCAACGTTTTAGCACGAATAATTGAATGTCAAAATTGATTTTAATAGGGATGTGGACCTTTTGTTGGACGACTATATAATCGATATTAATTTGATTATCATCGATTTTATTCATCCGCGTTGGATACATTTCGATCACTTGAAAAAAGGACTTTGACACAATGATACGGGGCAACATAGGCATTCTAGATTTAGTGCTAGAGAAAAGAGCACAATAACAACGATAAAAGAGGGAATGATATTCTTCTTCTCACGACATAATATCTTCATAAAAACATATTAGTAGGGAAGGTAAATGGAATGCATAGATGACTAAGAACAATAATAAGCTACATAAGTCACTACTACTAGAAGGTGGAAGAAGCTGTTCTAATAGATATAGACGGAAGAACAAGTTCCATCAACACATCGTCCAGGTTCCTACCTAGTTACTCTTACATTAAAAGAAGAAACAAGTTCTTGACCTTGAATATTACGAAAGATAACTCATTTGATTTTAATTGTAATTAATTTATATAATAGTGAAGCTTTAGTAACATTATAAACACAATCGAATAATCAATTGACTACAATCTATCCGTATTAAGTACATCACTAAACTATGGAAACGTCAAAAAAGCTATTTTGATTCTATTCCAATCAAAATATCACAAACTTTAGTCTTAATTTGAAGAAATGCGTAGAGAATTCATATTAGTTTTATTGGGAATAATATGTATATCGACTCTCTCGTCGTTACTAACGGGATATGTTCAAATAGAGACTGACAAAATATTGTTAGATACGGTTGTCGGAACGGTCGGCGCTGGCAACTTTTCGTACTGGCAATTAGGACACACAGGGCCCTTGCTGGTGGAATTAACAACTTTATACGGCGACGCGGACCTTTACGTTGCTGATAATATTAGGTATGTGCTCAATTCTACCTTTCTAATTTGTAAATAATCGTTATAAAATTTAATGTTAATTTTGAGGTTATAAATCTGTTTGGGTATTATTTTTTGAGTTTATGGTGTTAATTTATAGTTCTTGAGGCACTAGTAAACTGCAACCGGCCACAGCTATTCTTATAAGGAAATATTCAGTACTTAAGGTCTTAAAAGTAATAGGCTTCTGCTGCTATATTGCCCTTATCTAGGTATAGCTTGGAACATTAATTAGTTTGTCCCTAGTTCAGTGTTCCTGGTAAATATACCCTGAGCCCTGAGTTGGAAATTATAGATCTTTGGTGATTTATATAATTATAATTTAATTAAATACTCAGAACACTTTTCAAAAACAAACAATGTCAAGGAGGCGCCATAGAGAAGAGAGAAAACCATAGAGAACATTATGTATAGAGCATTTTTCATAGATTATTGTCCAGTACCATATTTAAAAAACATTTGGGACCGTCCAATTGATTTGTTCATCAGGTATACAGTGCCGTTGGTTAGGTACCAACCGTTTTTGATTGTAGATTATCACGAGTCCAAAACACCAAATTTCAGGCCCAGCTTCGAAGTGGACAGGAACAACTTCAGCTCAGTAACATGCGGTCCCGACATGGTGAACATACCTGCAAAGTTTCCTCGACCCGTTGGTATGTATAAATATTCAATTTTGAAGATTTTCATATACCTTACACACCACTTTGTGAACCACTGATCTCTAGGCTTCTCAATTAATACCAATAAAGTTACCATTGGGTTTTTTCACTGGCTCTTGTTCACTGTTAGTTTCACAGACATTCCAAACAATAGCTATTGTCAATCATGCAAATTAAAATCAATATAAACGCTTTAGGAGTATATTTGCCAGTAATTATCTTTGAGAAATTACAGCTATATGTGTACATTAAACTAACTTATTTACTAAAATGATAATTAAAATTAGGCTGATTTCAAAATGCACTCAACAAAACCCCACCGAAATCGGCCGGCAGGATGCCTAAAACGCTGGCAGGATTGCCACGTTGAATGGCAATGCTGATGTGTTGGCCAAAATATGTGCCAGCATTCTGGTCACCAGACGTTTTGAGAGCTCCCTGTAGATCCAATGGGCACCTGGTCCCCAATACTCTTTAGGTCTTTAGGAGAATTATTCTTTTTTATCTTGAGCAAAATTCCCCAAGACTCACAATCTTTTTGTGAACAGACATAAAAAAATAAATAAATTTGAATCTTGATACATAATAAGTCCGTACTATGTTTGGGCAATGTTCTTTGATTGTGATCTTGCAGGTATTGGAGTTTTTGGCCACTGGACCCACTCACTGTCAGAGTACAGCATCCAGGTGTTCCTGGATACCTCGACCGTGGTCAGCTTAGAGCAGGTGCTGGCCATTGAGCAAGCGCACAGGGACAACCAAGACAAACCTGGTATTTTTTTTTATTTATTATTATTATATATTATTATTTATTAATTCTTAACACTGACTGACGGACAATTCACAGCCTAATCCAGCTGGAGCTAGAGATTAGAAATGGGTTAGATATATTCCTTGAGTACCCTGGCGGTGCACTGAGGAGGGATTTTTGGAAGGGAGTTAAATGGGGGGCTCACAGGTTGTATGACATTTTTTTTTGGAAGTTATGCGACTTAAAATGTTTACTTAACCATTGGCTTAATAACATATCTTTCCCCTATGAAGGGGTTTTCGACGCTGTGCCTGGGTTTTGAATCAATAATTAAAAAAAATTACATTGTCTATAAACTTATAGGTGTCTGATATATGAGAAACCTTACACAGGGGGTTTATCGGATTTTGCGTTTATCTCAGCCGAATATGTACAATCTTACTTGTGTTAAAAGCTCTTTCGTAAGGTAAGTAAAGTGAATGAGTACCATAAGTCAAATCTGACAGCAGTAAAGTCGTTCAAAAATTCAATCAAAACCCTTTCATAGGCTCACCGGGTTCCAGGCCCTGCGTACATGATTTAATTTTGACATTACCATATTACTTGTTTCGTTTACGTGATACATTTGACAATATTTTATCTTATTTCACAGATATAGATATGCGAAGTAAAGAACGCCCAGCATCCCGCAAGACAGATGAAGAGCCGAAGCCGCGGTTCCTAAAGCTACTCAGTATATTAGACATGATATTTGAAATGTTTGTGCTATGATCGAAATTATTATCCTTCTCTCTCTAGCTACAGGACTTAGTACCGACGCTTGCCACAACCGTTCGCAGAAGCCGAATGTGTGATCAACCTAAGTAGAAGCCTTATGGCAGGGCGCGAAATTCAAAAAAAATCTACGGTTTTTTTTATACTTTGACTACAATGACATTTCATTGTTTGCTTTAAAAATAATTCTTAAGTGATAGAATACTCCATAGTTTGTAATAACCGCAATTATTTATACAAACTTGCCGGTGTGTATCTTTTAAAATTATTAATTTTAAATCACATATAATGGATAAATAAATTCAATGCTATAAGCTGCGGTTGCAAACAAAAAAAAATACGGGCCATACATGTTAAATTTTCTCATAAAAAAACAACCTTCGAAATGTTGAATTTCGCGCCCAATTCCATTTGAACGTTTTTTATAATAATTGGTTAGCTTGATTCAAGCTGTGCTTGATCTACATAATGCCTTACTTATGCTGTACACACATGTGTTGGCGCGAACAGACGAAATTCCGAAAGCTTAGCTTCAATATCGAAAATAGACATGACAGGACCAATTTCCAGTCTTATTATATGTTTATGTAGATTTAATTATTATATCCAATTTTCAGACGAAGAAATAAATTGTAACGAGTGTCACGAATAGCATATTGAAGCACAAAAAAACCAAGCCGATTCGTAGTAGGTACACGCGAATTAATATGCAATTCCCCGTGAAACAATGCGAATCTAAAAAAATATTCGACACGTTTTTCGCCTCTAAACGAGGCATCCTCAGGCTGGCTGCGCTACGAATCCCCCATTTGTTTAACAATGGATTCTCACCAAGTATCGCCTAGTTGTATCAAATATGTAAAATAAAAAAACAGGTTGGTAGTGTCTGTGACTAATGAATAAATGAATTGGATGTATCTATGGTGTGTAATACGGTGTAGCCACTGACCTCTATGGTATAGCGTACTTGTATCATGGACGTCAGTGGGTGTAGCACACAAATCGGTATCATTTTGTTCTTCGTCTGAGATCCAATCTTAGATCTTTTGTAATTTATTTCTTGTCTAGTCAAATAATGTAAATAAGCCTTAGTTTATATAGTATGATCAAGAAAGGGTATACTATGGCTTGGACCTGCGTTTATTTAAAGCATTTGTCATCATTATTTCGAGTTAAAATTTCTGAACGAAAAATTAAAAAAAACTGACTCCTTTTATTTACGAAATGAAATGCTTTGAAATAAAATTAATTTGGCCTCACCCAGAACTTAGCGGGTATTTTGCCAATGTCCAGTAAATAATAGCAACAACACATTAGTAAATACACATTATAAATTAAATAATGGCTTTGAACATGGCGTGACCAAGTTATTTAGTTTATTTAGTCAAAAAAATAATCCACATTGACGTTTCGGCTTCATATATTGACTAGAAATACGTCAAAAAGCTCAAGTCAGGGGCTCAGTTTACCCTTTCCGAATCACCCGTATAGAATAAATAAAAAATGTATTATTTAATAAGCGTGTAATAATTTATTCCACTTAATACTATTTTGTAACAAACACTAACTAAACGTGAACAATTAATTCTTAATGCTAATAAATGGACGACAAATATAATAAAATGCTAATAAATATCGCCAGACGAACACACCAACAGGGCCCAAGTCTGCTAACACAATCGATTCATAATCGAACAGCAACCGCATAGTAACTGTCACTTTTGACAGATACAATATCTGTCAATATTGACAGTCACTATGCGGTTGCTGTTCGAATCGTTATTGTATGTTAATATCATTTTAAATTGATAAAATTATCAAAAATCAGATCTCTTTGAAACAAGGTGTAAGGGGCAGGGTAACGAAAACTTTGGGTAAAAGTCACACTTAATGCCTATAATAATATTATAGAAATAATTTATTTCTAAAGTCATTGGTTACGAATGTTGTAAATTTCGAGCGCGCAATGTATCGTACACCACGCGATCACAACAGAACGCTCCGTGCGATACCCGACTCGTGTGAGTGACGAGCGCGCTCGATCGTATACGAGTTTTAACTTACATTGAAGCTTTAGGTATAAATTTGTATTTTGTTTTTAATTTTAAAATGAGCCTGAAATAGACTTCTAATATGATTACATGCTAAAATCTATTTACAAAAAAGAGCATAGTATTCATGAAAAGATCGACGAAAAATTCCAACTCGGAGGGTTCAGTATCATAAGTTAAATTCATGGTATTAGTTTTCGTTATGAAGCCACTCACACCCCGTTTAATAAATATATAAATTACCAATCCTACTCAACACATGTTTTTCTACTTCACAACTAAAACATTTGGTCTACTGCCATTCAGAGATGGTCTACTCCGTCTTCTTCGTATTCTTGGTGTCAGCAAGCTTCTGCTTGCAGTCCTGGTAGATACCATCCAGGTCGAAGGTCGCTTTCATATTGTCTTTGGAGAATAAGAATCTGTAACGAAATAGAAACAGTTGTGACAAAACCATGTACCATTCAATAGTGGCTGAATGTCTCTGATCTACCGGTTGGGCAGTGGCCAATGCGATGCTATTACGCCAAGGTCCACTACTCTAGTCCAGTTGACAGACTTCAAATGTCTTTCGAAGGATTCTCTCGGGCATGCAAGTTTCCTCACAATATTTCCTTCACCATATACCATCTGATAGTCATAGTTGAAATTTAGATTCGCACATGTAATCTAGGAATTCCAGAACTTCATTACCGAGGCGAGTGGCTACGGCAACTTAATTGTCACTGCTATTGATATTAAATGTCAATGACTCTGGCAGAAACATTCGAGCTCATCACAGCGGTCAATACCAACTATAAGCAGGGAACGGCATTCCGAAGGGGTGGTAAAGTAGTAGCATACTATTTTTGTAACTCGTTGACGATTCATAGGTACTGTACATAATGGTCTACGTGAATAAAAAATATTCTGATTCTAATTCTATGCCGATGTGTTATGGACTTACTTCTGCAGCTTCCCGGTGTGATCGGCTTGAGGCCTCCTCATCTTCTCCCGGCCCTCGCTGAGGAGCAGCACGGTGGGCAGCTGCCGGCTGGTGGGGCCGTCCTGAACACGATACTTGGCGGCTGCCTCCGGATATCTGCGGAGTCCAAATTGTTTACAACATTAGGCCATATTAATAGTTAGCCCTGTAAGGTGAAAGCGCTACTTCAGGGCGCGTAATAAGGAACAAGACATACAGGATAATAATAAATAATATAGAGATCAAATACTTGCCTATAATGTAATAAAAAAAAAAGGATGTTGATGAAAAAACTTTGATATCGGCAAAGAGTTGTCTGTGTTGTTGTGTCAGTGCCCACACCTTACAATGCTTACTTATAGTAAATTACTCCAATAAACAAGTACTTATATTGGTCTTAAACTATGTTATGGTATGGTAAGAAAATAGAAACAAATTAGTTTACAAAAAAATATATACATTTGTTTTGACAAATTATTAAAATGTGTATGGGTCACAGTATTTTTTCATTGGGACTGGCGTGAAGCATTGAATTTATTTATCCGGTAAATTTGATTTAAAATTATAAGTTTTACTGATACAACACTCCAAAGTTTGTAGAAATTGTGGTATTTACAAACATTTAACTATTGTATCGCTTTACGTCCATTTTAAACAAACATAATTTGTCGAGACATTTAATAATATACCGCATTAGCAAACAACATAAATACAAAAAAAATAAAATTAAAAGAAACTGCCCTGCCAGTGTGATTTTTTTGTAACGAACCAGCACAAGAGTTATCTTGTTATGTACCTTCCAACATCCAGCTTCCCAAACTTCAAATTATCAAGCCCATAGCTCGCAGACAGCTCAGCAAACACCGGCGCAAAGTTCACACAGGCAGGATGCCATGCAGCATACAGGCACACCACCCACGTGTTCCTGTGGTGCTTCAACTCCTCCTCCAAGGTCTGAGGGCCTCGGAAGTAGGTCACCAGCTCCGGGCCCATGTATGAGGGCTCCGGGAGCAGCAGGGCTGATAGGATCACAATGGCTGCATAAGGGAGGCCGTATCTGTAAATTGCAAATAACAATAATATAGTCTGATGAACACACCAACTGTATGTTCTCTAACTAAGCTCCACTGGGTGTTATAATGGTTAGCATCTAAATATCAGCCTGTCTAGCAATTAAACCGGCTATCAACCAGTACGAATTAAACTTACCGAATATCCGCATAAAACCAAAGTATTAAGTTTGCAATCTTCGTGTACACGAAAGACGAGGATAAATAGTTGATCATAGTCACACTGCCCGCTTTCCTGGTCCTCAACATTACCACTATAATTAGGAAAAACAGTATTTCCGTTTCGCGACTGTCCAATTCACAGTCGGCATTGGGGAACAAGAAATTACAAATATAACTCGTCCTCTTGCTTACGACGTATGAAACACTCAACAGTATGTTGAACCAGTAATATGGCTTTAATAATTGCTTCAAATCGGCATTGAAACCCATGATTCTTTGATAGAAATACGAAAATTGCGAAATAATTTCTACAGCCCACTTGCTCGTAAATTAGAGAACTATAATAATGACCATGTTCCACGGAATCCTTATTTTTGGTAAGAAAAGTGACAACAGAATAGCATATACGCTTGGTAATAAGTATGAAAGAGATGGCACATAAGTACGTTTGTTTCGTGAACTGAGGCATTAACTTTCGTCTAGAAATTATATTTTATAGAAAAGTAGTTGTGGTTTGCGAATGTTGCTGTTCTTTTCAAGAGTAGCTTACGATTCCATTTTGCAATTTCGGACATGATTTTTAAGTAACTTATTCTGATCTAGGTGAAATAGTGAAAACGCCCCATGTACTTGTAGTACATACCCAAAATCTGTGACTAGTGCTGTGTGTCTCATAATACGAACGTCATGTTTTGTTTGCACTAACGTCCATGATACAAGTATGCTAGACTAATAATACCCTTTAAAATGATAGATAAATTAAAATAGATAGCTGTCTATCTATTGTGCCTATTTGAAGCGCCCCCAACGTGGGGGAAAGGAACTAAATCTGACGTAAAATGCAAATGGCCGTTGTTTTGTTTACATTGTCTCCGTGTTTATAAAGTGATTTTGAAGGTAATTACGTAAGCTACAGCCGAAGGATGCAGAAAAATATATTTTATTTTAATAAAATTTAATTATTAAAAGAATTACAAAACTATTTTATTCTAATTAAACTAGGGGTGATTAATGGTCGATGCGAGACCCAAGAATGTCCGCCGTGGCGGCGCGGCCCCACGAGGCTCGTGGTCATCCATTGACCTCAATGCTGCCTCGTGCCGCTGATGGTGCAGTTGAGATGTTGTTCTGGGTCAATGCATGCCTCGGCGGTTTCCATAGTGTAGCCTTGCGTAACACCTCCCCCCGAAGAGCAGCGACTAATTGAAGATGGGAGTCGTAAATTGAGCTGGAGGTTGATTGGGTTCAGCTTGTCTGGGTTCAGGAATAGCGTATACTGTTTGCATCTCGCGTTGTTCCTGTCTTGGCGCTCCTTTAGGCTCGTTCGTTCGTTGCAGGCGGCGGTTGCGGTGGCACAGGCCTCCAATCAATGCGCATGCACTCAATAGTATCACGTACATTGGGACGGTGGTGTGATATAAGCTGTAGTTGGTGTCATCTTTCAAATCTAAGGGCTGTTGTTGAGATATCTCCGAATTGATTGCATGGAGATTTTCTAATTGGATGGAGTTCAGTTTCAGCTCGGGCGGCACGATTAGATTGATCTCAGTGTTGTTGGGCAGGTCCATTAGCTTCAATACTTGTCCTCGCAGACGATCGTGAGCATTGGAGATCGGGAACTGAGATGTTTCTAAGTAGCATTTGTGCGGGACTATAGCGAGATAACTGCCTTGTAGCGTCTCGTAGGAATCTTGACCGCAGGACAGGTGAACCATCGTAGGCATGGGGAAGCTTATGATGTGGTGTTTCTCGTCCAGTTCTTCAAAGGCCGGTTTATCCAGGGACACCGTGATGGGGTTGCAGGTGTTGTTTCTCCGTTGCGTGATGATAAGCTGCTGGATACAGTCATCTGCTTGCTGGTTTTGCAGTCTCGGCTTCTCTTGGCACAGATACCACTTGCTGGTCTTCGGGCATTCAGCCTCTATGTACCTGAAATCTTTCTCGAGGATGGCCAGGAATCGATGAGATGGGAGTAGGATTTCGTGGTTCTTGTTAGGGACTATAGAGAGTTTATAGATATCATATATGGGAGGTAAAACTAAAGGGAATTTATAGACTATACCTATTTCGTTGTTTACGTAGTAAGATCCTAGCTTAATTATATCGAAGTACTCTCTAAGATCTAAATCTATTATTCTTTCGGTGATAGCCAAGTAGCCCGAGAAAACGCTTGATTTCAGTGGTCGTTTTTGGTATAGGGTATTTCTGGATAGCGTGGATTTTATTAGGGTTAGGTTTAACACCCTCATTACAATTAACATGGCGTAAAAACTCAGTCTCTAGCTTCAAAAATTCAGACTTATCCATCTGGATTTTGAAGTTAGACTCGCGTAATTTTGTGAACACCTTCTCCAGGTTTAAGATGTGCTCCTGAAGGGATTTACTAAAGATAATTATGCCATCTAAGTAGACCAGACACACGTCATTTTGTAGGTCTCTTAGAACCTTGTCCATCACGCGTTGGAATGTTGATGGAGAGTTCTTTAAACCCATGGGCATTCTTAAAAACTCGTAGTGCCCGTTTTCTACGTTAAACGCGGTCTTGTGGATGAAAAATTGTTAAACCTATATCTTAACTGTTACACTAAAATAAAATGCGTTAAACTAATGAGAGTACCCTATTTGATGGCGTACCTAACTATAGAATAAAGCTAGCTAAAACGAACCTATAATAATGCACTACACACAAAAATAATTATACGGGACCAATACGGAACACATACAATAAAATTACACAAAGAAGTAGATTGGGGTCGTAATCGGATATTACTAAGAAGGTAAGGACTGAGAAAGATTCAGAGCACTTACAATATGATTTTTCTGCCGAATCGAAGTCTGGATTCTCCCTGGACTGCAGCTCCCGTAGGTTCAGATTGCCGGCGGCCGGTGTTCTATACACTGACTCTACTTTACGACAATCCTACCGACTGCGCCAATTACGTAAGCTACAGCCGAAGGATGCAAAAAGAAATATATTTTATTTTAATAAAATTTAATTATTAAAAGAATTACAAAACTATTTTATTCTAATTAAACTAGGGGTGATTAATGGTCGATGCGAGACCCAAGAATGTCCGCCGTGGCGGCGCGGCCCCACGAGGCTCGTGGTCATCCATTGACCTCAATGCTGCCTCGTGCCGCTGATGGTGCAGTTGAGATGTTGTTCTGGGTCAATGCATGCCTCGGCGGTTTCCATAGTGTAGCCTTGCGTAACAAGGTTTAACGCGATTAAACTTTTTTGTTGTGTCGTATTAATATAGTTAATACATAAATAAGTGGTTCTAGTTAATAGGTAAACCATGAAAGAGTGCGTGTTATGCAAAACTCTTTACCAGAAGGGAAGTGGGGTTACATTCCACAAGTAGGTAAGTGAATTTACGGCTAATATTCAAGAAATTAAAACTTCTATTGATATTATAGGCACTTAAAAATATATTACTAATCTTATTTATACGTGATTACAACGCATTTGTCTTTGTATTATCGGTTTTTTATAAACAATAAAATTCAATAGTGCTGTAAAAGTTCCTTGTCGATAAAATTTATCGATATTTTTTCTATCAATATCTTAAATAGATAGAACGTTCAAGAACGTAAAAATCGCCGAAGACAGATTTGTATTATCAAATACATATTATTTTAAAACAATGTTTACTAATTCACAGGTTTCCGACTGACAATAGAAGACTAGAATTATGGCTCAAAAACATTGAAAAGCCTAGTTGGCGTCCGAAAAAATATGTTTACATCTGTTCAAAACACTTCCCTGATGACTGTTTTATTAAACATAACTCATGTACTACTTTGATGATTTTTATTTTCTATTAATACCTTACCTACTCCATTGCTTCCCAAACAACATTACATTACCTCATTTCTAATTAAAAAACGATCCTTATTTAAGTAGGATCTAGCTAGTCACACACCACCCTTTAGTCCGGTTTCGGCTTATCCTAAGATTACCTACCCTACCCATGAGCGATTCGGCTAATCATTATCATTATTTGCTTCATCTTAGTATTAACCACTCGACTATTTTGGACATTAGCCATTGTTAAAGGAATGGATCATAATTATTTTCATTTTAATGCATGGGTAGGTTTAAGCATAAACATTTTTATCGATGTATCATATCACTGTCCCATCTCTATTATTAGTTCCATTCCCCCTCACTGCCGCTATCAGCGCCAAAATGGCGAAAATCAAATAGGCACACGATAACCGGGCTTATGATTAGTCCAGCGATGTATACCATAGAGGTCAGTGTTTGTTTGGGACTACTAGAGGGGGCTCTATAATATCGTTAGAGAGAGATTTTATAACGTAGCGTAATTTTCTCTATGCTAGCCAGTGATGGTAAAGAGTGAGACATCTACGGAAAAATCCGGAGTAACAATATGTAATCCGTGAGAAAGGCATTTCGCTGGCACGAGCGGGGAATAGACGGTTCTTCGATATAGATAATTATTTGTGAAATCATGAGTATAACATGCAAGGCATGTCAGATATTACATTATGATGAGATTAGTCATATTCAGCCTACAAATGTACAAATGTAAATCACAGAATTCTTGTTTTACCTATTTACTAACCACTCCCAAAAGTAAGAAATAAATATCTAGGCGATTCGCGATCACAGCGCGGCCGAGTTAAAAGGTTCTGCGCTTCGTGCACGAGGCATGGTTGAAACAATATTTAGGATATTTTACACCGTATAACTAAGGAATGTAGGAATGTATGTAGGAGGTATGGGGTCGAGTCACCTTCGTCCGTAGGAGAATTAAATACCCTCGAGATACCCTACACGTGACCCTGGGTGGTGCCAACTAGGTGACAACTCTACTGGTGGTAGGCTTCGGCCGTGGTTAGTCACCACCCACTGAACAAAGCCATGTTGCCAAGCGGCTTAGCCGTGTTCCGGCATGATGTTCGGTGTTGCCATTCATGGATGGCGGGTCAGATCAGCTGCGCTGCATGTGCCTAGTGAATGTAGCGTCTCGATCTACTGCCGCCTTCCTACCTAGGCAAGTATGCTCCATCGTAGATCTAATCATCACTTACCATCAGGTGAGATCGAGATCAAATACTTGCCTATAAAGTAATTAAAAAAAAATACATTTTAATAATATTTATTGAGAAAACTAAAATTAAACAATGCTTTAAACTAAATCCATTTTCAAATATATAATTTGTCATTAAAATATTTTTATTTTAGACGTTTACAAATAGAATACGCGCGGTATACACTGGAACAGGGCCCCAAGTTTGCTAATACAATCGATTAATAATCGAACAGCAACCGCATAGTAACTGTTACTTTGGACAGATATCCCATACAATATCTGTCAAAAATTACAGTTACTATGCGGTTGCTGTTCGATTATGAATCGATTGTGTTAGCAGACTTGGGTCCAGGCAAGGTGTCCAAGGTTTCGCGTAGGTACCGTAATACAGACTGGCCTATATCGAAACAGGATTTTAAACATGTACGCAAAAAAACCTAAGAATCCCCATCACCACACTGAAATAGACTCGGGCAGAGTCCTGTGTGCCTTCTCCATGTGCTTTTTCAACTCGTGTTTCCTAACAAAACTGGCCGCACATTTCAAACACGGCAATTTCACTCCCTTATTATGCCTCCGCTTAGCGTGCTCGGACCTACGCGACGCAGATATGAACTTCTCTCCGCAATCTTCACACTCGTAAGGCCGTTCACCCGTGTGCCTTCGTCTATGGTACACGACGGCCATTTTGGATACCAATCTCACACCACAAATGTCACATTCGAAGTTCCTAGCGCGCGTGTGAACAACCGTATGTTCCGCTAGGCGCGCTGGCGTGTAGAACCGTTTTCCGCACCATTGGCACTGGTGCGGTCTGACATCCATATGTATCCATATTATATGATTTTTAAGTTGAGCTCTAGATATGTACGTCTTTCCGCATTGATCGCAAGTGAAGGTTGCAGGGTCGCGGATGTTCGAACGGCGATTGCGAGGTATCGTTTGAGCTTTAGGTTTCGCGTCGGGCTCGCATTGGGCCCGGTGTTCCCTGTAACAGCTGCGGTTCGTGAACTGAGCCCCGCACGTTCGGCAGGTCCTGACTGCGTGCATTTGCGAGTGAAACTCGAATGACGCTCGCCTAGGAAACGTTCTCCCGCAGTCGGTACAAATGAATGCGCCCGCTTTGTGAGATCGTTTGATATGCTTGTTCAACTCGGACTGGTTTATAAATAGTGTGGGGCATTGATTGCAGAGAGCCATGTATTGTTTGTGGACTGTAGCCAAATGCTGCTGCATATCGTTGCCTCGGAAGAGGACGTCGCCACAGATTATACACGCTTCTTTGTGGCCGCTGTTACGTAAATGCATGTTTAGGTAGAAAGGGCTCAGGAAACTTTTATCGCAGTCGGGGCAAGCGCACGCGGGACCGGTCCGAGCCCCTCGGGGTTTCCTTTCGACAACCTTCTTCGGCACTTTGTTTTTGAGCCTGTCTATTATCGCCTTGGGGTCGGTTTTTTTTACATCTTTGAATGTTTGTATCGATAAATCCGTGGGTTTTATCACGGCGTATATGGATTTAGTTGTTGGCGCAGCGGAGTAGGGTACCACTGAGATACTGTTGACAGCTTGCCGCCAAACCTTTTCAGAGTTTTTGACGAACAGTCTAAACTCTTGCGCAGCGAGCGCTGTGGTTGCGCAACTGACGCAGGCGCCGACCGGGATCAAAGATTCTTCTTTTATCTGTAAATAAGAGTTGGATGGTGATATTTGTGTGACCTGGCCTTTCTTCTAGTATACTTTATGGCTGTGGCCTTTCTACGTAGATTAACGAGAAAGACAGGACTCAACTCAGAGCGAGAGAGCAATAGAGAATTTGTTGCGACTTAAATATAATAGGTGCTCTCCATATAAACATCACCTTTTAGACTGGCATCCGTTCCCAACGGCGCCTGATGAGAAATAAGTATAACCATATACAAATTTTAAGAATTTATGTATAATATATTAATTCTACCCTAAGTATAAACAATGTCTAGGTATATGTAGGTAGGCACTGTAACTAATGCGAAATTGGACAATTGATTATTTATGTCGATACGAGTTAAGAATTAAAATACGGGACTAACTATTTGGATTTTAAACAAATTAAGATTTTCTTTTAGGCTTTGAAATAGCAGAAATTTTCAATAAACGATTTAAATATGCAGACTCTTTGGAACTACTACGAACAGCGCTTATCAGCTACCTTAACACTCAATGCTTTTCATAATTTCTCCTAAACCGTTTCGTCACTGGATTGACCACTCTTTTAGCTGGCAACACATCGACCACAGTGAAATGAATTGTCAAATAATGTTTCCTCAATTCGCACGGTCTCACAAAACGCGCCGAACACTGCTCACAAGCATGTGGCATATCTTTAGCCCCTCTATGACGACGCTTGATATGATCCAACCTTCTTGACGAAGACAAGAACCTATCCCCACAAAATTCACACTCATAAGGCCGTTCCCCAGTGTGAATACGAAGATGCAACTGATAACCAATCTCCGTACGCAATTTTGCGCCACAATAACATTGGTAAATCTTCCTTTCGGTCTTGTGAGTTTTCTCGTGCGATTTCAAGTGCGCCAAAGTCGACGTTCGCTTGCTGCACACCTCGCAAACGTAGGGTAGCACGTTCAAATGCTTTTGGATTATATGTATCCGCAGTGAGGGCTTCCGATCGTAGGCAGCGCCACAATCATCGCAAATGAAGTTGTTAAACACCTGTCTTTCAACCACTTTGCACTGCTTCTGATGATATCTGAAGCATTTGATGTTATCAAAGCTCAGATTGCAGGATTTACAGTGGAATAACGAGTGGCAGTATACATGTGCTCTCAATGCTCTCGAATTCGGGTAGCCGTTACCGCAGTACGTGCAGGAGTGAGGCGTCGTGTGGGCCTCCGTCCAATGCTGTTTTAACAAGTCCTGATCATTGAAAACGGCGTGACAGATGTTGCAATCTACTACGTCCATTTCGTGTTCACAGTTGTAGTGTTTCGCCAGCTTATTTTTAGGGATGACCAGGCCGCATTCCAGGCATGCCCGGGTCAAGGTGTTCTTCAAATGATAGTTCAAATATTCCGGTGAAGAGAACTCTTTCCCGCATGTGGGGCAAGTGCCGGGTATTTCCTGGTCGCGTTTGATGCGTCTGCGCCGATTCGGCTTCTCTTTATATTTACAATTGAGAGTTTCCAAAGCCTCATGCACTGTTGGTGTTCTAGCGATCTGATCTTTTATGATCGTTTTGTCGTCATTACAAAATATATAGTAGGTTTTGTCGTCGACTGACGGCTCGTCGATGTGGGTTAGGTAGGTTGTCGCGTGGTCCCAGCACTGAAACGACAGTGCGCACAGATTCTTGAGATTGGCAGCCGCGATGGCGGCCTCGGAACAGGCTCGGCACATTCCGGCGGGCAACAGATGCTCCGTCGCCACCTGAAACGATGCCAGCAATCAGTCCGCTCCTTCCGGCACAATCTTGGTGTTTCACACAACTTTCTTTTAGTGTCAGTGTTGGTGGTAAAAGATGATGGGACTTGGCAGTATCGTTTCGCGCTTCAGTACATAATGAGTTGGGTACACTTAATAAAATTCATTGAATGTTTCGCATTCAGATAAAAAGTGACACGGTTTTCTTATTTAATAGGGTAAGTTCTGCTGTTTCTACGTCAGCTGTTTTCTCGTTAATTTGTGATTGGCTGGAGACGAGGTCGAATTATAGTTGACGTTTATAAAGCGATGTGCATACATGTGAGGGTACGTGTTTGGAACCCTTTACGCTATGATCCAAGTAGGCAGTTCTGGTCTACAGGCACCCGAACGCACTACGAGTAGGAGATACTAAATAGATAATGTACTAGCTAAACATACCGAGGGTATTCTAGCATGAACTACCACACGGCTCAATTTCGCGGCTCGGAATGAGTTGAATGGACTATCTAGTCATGGATTCCAGTATGTACTAAAGAAACATATTCCTTAGTTGGACATAACTAATATAAAATCAAGTTATTTACGTGACGACTTTTAGACTGATATTCCAGCGCATGCGCATGAAATATATGCTAAATACAAAATTACATCTTAGCTATAAGTACCTACGCCGATGTAAATTCACGGTACTTATAGACAAGACCTCGCGCAGACGGTAGAGCGTTCAGCGTTTTTCACGATCTTTTTAAATTATAAGCTGCAGATCACCAGCTGTGTCGCTGGCGCTACGAATCCCATACTATGATTGGGTGCTGACAAAGGCTTAAAGTTAGTTATTTTATCTTTGGATCAACTGAACCCAATTCTAAAAATTCATGAAATAATTGAAAGATACATTATCATTGAGTACTCAAGGCCATGGTTCATCGCCGTACCAGTGGCGAAACAGCGGGCAGAAGCTAGTACATCATAAAGAACGCAGATCAGTCTATATGCATGCGAAAGAGATATCTCTCTCTCTATGGTCGGTCCCTCATCTCTGAGGGACCTTGATCATAGTTGGATAGTCCACACTTGGATCGAACGATTAACCTCCATCGGTTTCTGTTCATGGCGCTTCAGACCTTCTGACGGAAGAGATATAAGGGGTTTTGAAAAGGAAACATTCTTAATCCGTATGTTTTTTCAAATGCCTCATGTAGCCTCGCCTCGTGCTATATTTCACTCCGCAGAAGCACACAAACCTATCAACGATTCTGTTATGAGTATTGCTGTGCTCATCTAAATGGACCCGATTGGAAAATTGCTTTCCACATTTATCGCATTGGAACAGACGACCAATCGTGTGTTTCAACTGCATATGCATTCTCAGGGTGTTTCTAGCTTTAAATTCCGATTTGCAGTAGTCGCAAATATACTTTGGAATGATTGTGGCGAATTGGGAACATTGTCTTTTGTGCCTTAAATAACATTTTCGGTTCGAGAACCTTTTTGAACATCCACATATGGATGGTTTGTGCGTTTTCAAATGAACGTCCAGGAATCGGGAGCTTCTGAAGGACTGCTTGCACTCAGGGCATATATGGCCGCCTCTCGTGTGTTTCTTCTTGTGTAGCAAGTAAAAGGAATGATGCTCGAACGTCGCGTGGCATATATCACAGCTGGAGACATACAACGCATGGGTTTCCATGTGTTGTGCGTAGGCTTTCGCATCGAATATTCGATAGCAGCGGCCACACATTTTTTTGCGTAAATTTAATAGGTGTTTGTTGAACGATTCGAGGCTAACAAACGCTGTATGGCACTCGGGACATGTCAATACGGGCATTTCGGTGCCGTCGGCCGGATTTTGGTTTATCTTGTATTTCATACATTTCTCATTCTCTCTCGAGTTCTTGAGTGACATTTGGCGGTGTAAACGTATTTTAAAGTTACGTAACGCATCCCGTTTGTTTTTAATTTTCGCCCATTTGCATTGAGCGGTGTCAACAATGCAACTTTTAATTTCATTGTTAAAGGAAATGTAAAGATTTTTCGTGTTTTTGGGGAGTTTGAGGGTGTCCAAGTAGGTGCAAATCTCGGTGAATTGTTTTACAGAGTTTCTGCATAGTTTGATGAACGGCAGCATTGCCGTGAGATCTTGCATGCATATGCTGCATATATATTCCGGCAGTGTTGATGTTGGCTCGACCTACAACAACGATATTTGATCTACAGTGTTAGCAATATGGAAAAGACACTTTTCTAGGGTTACACCAGTGGTACTCGGACTTTTTTTATGGGGCCACAAATACTTGTTAGGCCGCAAAAACTAGGTAATGATTTCTTAGGTTTTCGCTATTGTTACAAATTGAAGTAACGCTTCATCGCGGCGCGGTAGTGTTATGTAGAACCTATTTACTCAGAGCGAACATTTTTTTTGTTATGAGCACGGAATTCAAAATGGTTAAAAATAAATTAACACGAGATGGGTCAACCACAAAATACCCAAGGGCAGCAGGTTGACTATAGCTGGGTTACACCAAGCTGCCGACAGGCAGTTACGATTGAAACCGAGAAGAAAATAACCAAATAATCCATTCTGCATTACAATATATTATGCTAAACTAATACAAGATGGCTGATGCTAGTGTCACAGTAATTTTATCACCAATTCTTCACTAATTACAACATCCTTATCAATTTCCTGGTGTGTCCTGCTATGATTGAGCAATCCCCTGCAACTGCTCAACTTTTGATGGCAGACATTGCATTCAAACTGCCGATTTTCGTTCGATCCCTCCCCGTGGACATTTTTAATATGTTTTTTGAGTCTATAAGGCCGTCGGAATCGGGCTGGGCATTTACCACAAGCGTGTTTTGGGATATCTTCAGCAGTTCTATGCGTCTTCAGTATATGAGCCGACCGTCGAGACGAAGCCATGAAACTCTCGTTGCAATACTGACAACGGTATGGCCTCTCGCCCGTGTGTAAGCGTACGTGCTGGCTGTACCCCAATTTAGTTTTTAACACAATCCCACAGTGCCCACATTGGTATGTCACCTTGGATTCGTGTTTTTTGAGGTGTGTGCTCATGTGCGCACCGGCGAACAGTTTCCCGCAGTACACGCAAGGCCGATGTGTGTTCTTAGTATGCACGATATTTATATGTGCTGCAACGGACTTCTTTCCAGCGAACGTCTTGTTGCAATAGTCACATATACATTCTGTGTTAGCACTGCCTCGCATCCCGACTTTTATGTTCTTATTTCTCTTTGTGACCGTCACAGTTACTTTGTTTTTCGTGCGGTGCGTGTCCGATCGCGTTTTGTCTAGATTACAGCACTTTTTGACGTGGAAACGGTAGCACTTTTGATTTCTGAAGAGCGTTTCGCAGCTTGGACAGTTTTTGGGGCAGTGGATGGACAGGTGGGCATTGTAGCCTTGCTCGGATTTGAAGGTACGGCCGCATTCGCCACACGTGCAAGCCCCGGGCGCGTGCGCTTGGACCAAATGGGACTTGTACAGTTCACGTCTACTCAACATAGCCGGACATTGCTTGCACTCGTACATCTTTATATTGTGAACGTTCAATGAATGGTGCACCAGCTCCTCTCTCGTCATGATTGCTGCGCAAATGTGGCAGGCGCGTTGGTTGTCCGACGACTCGCTCAAATGTTGGGACAAATGTTTGGGGTACGTGAAACGTTTCCCACATGATGGACATTGGCATTTGCGTTTGATATTTAGAATCTTTGGCCTTTTCGGATTTGGACGTACTAGTGGTGGAGGCAGCTTGGGCTGTTCCTCGTTTATATATATTGTATTGTCATCAATAATAGCTATCATCTTCGTGGTCCCCACCAACTTGGGTTCGGATATGGTGCTGAGGAGTTGGACTGTGTTTTCCCACTGCTGGTTGGCCTTCTTGCATAGGGTGTGGAAGTCAGCCGCCTGGAATGCTGATATGGAGCAGACGGGGCATAGTCCTAGAGGCAGACCATCGTCCAACAGCACCTGCAACCACCGTACTAGTCAAACGGCCAATTAGATGTATTCCAGCTTTGTTTACTTGTGGTTCATGTTTGATAACCATGTAACGGTTTCATATATTAAGTCATAGTAAGTATTAAGGTAGCAATTACATTGAATTTTTATGTATCAGCTTGGACGCTTCAAGATTTGTTGGCATATCATTTTGTGTAATAATTTTAATCTTATTTGTTGTGATACCGGGGCCATATTCTTGTAATAAGATTCAGTTGAATCAAAACTGTCATCTCTCCTATTAGGGTGCTTTTATAGAGATAGCTTTAAATCAGAATTATATGGTGGGAACTATGCAGGGATGATTCTAACCTAACGAATATTGTATTAAAATATAATACACCATAATGATGTACCTAACCTATATGATTTGAGATAAGTGAGTATCTATTTATTACGTCACCATAGCTAACCCCGTAAATGCACATAGGTGACTAAAAAAATACGATAAAATGGTTCCATATAAAACTATATACTAGATTAATTTGTTGTCAATAAAACATGAGAATTATTGAATGAATTATATTGTAACACCTAACGGAATGTGCACATTAGAAATTATACTTTTTTCCTGCACCAATCGTCCGCCCGCCATCTTAGTAAACCAGCGGCGGGAAGACGCCGTTCCGTTTCGCACAGAAAATAAACAAATCATACAATGTTTGGTATTAAAATACAAAAAAATATGCGTACCTCAACTCCTGTGATGACTTCCAGTAGCTCAGCAAGGGTTACGGGCTTGTCCCCGTCCAACATAACTGTGTCTTCTAGATGCACTAGGCCTTCCGCCGTGTCGCCCATACATATTCGACATCTATCTGCACCGTCTCCACGCACGATATGCGAGATTAAAGCTTTAATGTCCACTTGCCGGCTCGTTTTCTCCATTTTCTTAATGCTTTTTTATTAATTTTATTCGTTTTTCTATTATTTCTATATGATAATAATTTTCTTCGACACGCATTCGGCGAGGCAAAGTTTGACGTTTGTACTAGTGATGTGATGATGAAATAAATTATGTTGTTGATTTAGTTTAATATGATATCGATTCATTATTTTTCATCGATCTAAGTAAGGGAGTATTGTCGGATCACGACTTCATTGAGTATTAAAAAAAATAAAAGAAAATAATTAAACGTATTGAGATTTAAAAAAAAACTACGACGACCCAACCTTCATTATACAGCCCAGTTCACAATAGTATAATTCATTTGCTCGTTCTTGATTGAATCCCCTACGAACACTATATTCATTCTCTGTGAATAAAGTAGAGGAATATAGAAAGTAGGTCTAATTCTATTTTTAATCGTCGTACCCATACTAAGGAAATAAATACAGTATATTAGGAGCCAGAGTTGTGTGATACCTATGTTATTTTATGGTGGTGACGTAATAAATACTAATCGATGTTACAACTAGTATCGAATATACAAACTTACATTCTATTATGGATCGATACTTCACATTGTATAAAGGTACATCACTGCAAAACCGTTCCATTTCTCTTTTATCAAGACAACCAATCACAGCGCGTTTAGTTAGTGTTGCCTTCCCTAAATTTTTAAGTCCCTTATTTATTTAATGATAATCACTCTCCACACCTTCCAATCCTATCCGTCCCAAACCTAATAATCGATAATATTGGATATTGGGTATGTCATCTTAATGTAGAACGTCCGATTGCTTGATATTAGGATAGCGTCGCGTCGGTTTGAATAGCAAGGTGTTGATCCTGTGTAAAACGAATGCGCGTCTAGAATTTCGTTTGAGGTGGGGGGCATTTTCGTTCGATTTTACCTATCCCTTAAAAAACTCATTCTAAATAAAATACATTTTGATTGTTATGCATGTAGTAATTAAACAATATTTTGTGCTAATAAATAACAATTAAAAAACTAATAATACGCCTAAACCCTGTTTGGAATGCTTGCAGATTTGCAGTACGTATTTGTACTTTGCTGGATCTTATGCTAGAACATATGAAGTCGTCCTTTTGATTTTACCGAATGATTTGCCCCATGCCGAGAAATACATTGAGATATAGCAACACTAAGCTTGAATTGTCAAAATCATTCGGTCTTGTTATTTGAAGAATCAGTCAAAATGGTAAATAAATTTGAATATTCTTCCATAATCCCTAAAAAATTGCTATTTTAATTGTTGCTACTGTGAAAAGTGATCAATAAATTATTCAACACCGCAATTATTTCGCGCATAGTCAGTGTATTTCCCAGTGAAAAGTGTTTTAAAAATCACGTCTATATCTTCTAGAAAATACGCTTATTTTATTACTATATATTGACAAATTCCCGCGTTAAAAAGCATTTATGGGTACGGCGAATCATAATTATTATTATAATTGTCAAGGGATTGGTTGAGTTTGGTTTTATTCGTATAAAATTTGTATTTTCGGCGTTCAGTGTTGATATTCATTTGTCTATGACTAAGATCACCAAATGTTCATGTGACCGCTAATATCTCGATATAAAATATAATTTGAATGAAATGGTCACCGTAAACAGGCATAATGAGTGAGAAACTAATCGATTTTCATTGAAAACTTACTGTATTTTCTAGATTCTACTTTCCAATCAGTATTCATTATTCTCGAGTTTCTTTTTTATATTTTAAATAGCATAATTTCAATATACAATGATGTTTGATGAGTTTGGGCCATATAGTACTACTGCCCTTACTTTCATTTAAACAAAGTCAAAACATAACCTATTTACTTATTCAGTAAATTTTGTATGCCTACAATAATTCTGATTACATATTCTTTGCGTTCATTACACCATTAACTACTTAAGTATCAAAGACTCGATCTAATGAGTACATCATCACAAGCACACAATTTCTAACATATGATCTATAGTCTGTGTTGCTGTCCTTACCAAGCTCAAATAAAACGGTGGACTATATAACCATTTAGAATGATGTGCACCAATATATAAAATTAACAATAATGAAGACACAAGTCCTACCAACAGTGGCTTTATCTGAAGTGCGACTTTGAATCATAGAGTAGTTCTCTGTTGCATTCCCTGCTTTGCTCTGCCTGCCCTCGCCCTGATATACCGCACCAGGCCCAAGCACTCTTGACAAAGACAACAAAAATGTTGCCAGCACCATATAATTTACATGGTGATTTTCCATAAAATTAATATGTAATGTTTGTTGTATAGCAACCACAGATTCTGGTGCTAAAGGAGGGGACGGACCAGTCCCAGGGCAAGCCGCAGCTCATCTCCAACATCAATGCCTGCCAGCTGGTTGTGGATGCTGTAAGTATATATACTCTGACTCTGCTTTCTGTGCTGTGGTTCCCGGGTTCAAATCCTGGTAGGGACAAACCTGTGTGATGAGCACAAATGTTTGTGCCCAAGTCATGGATGTTTAATATCTACATAAGTATTATATACTGGGTTCGACCCCAGTCCATTGTACGGTACCCATAATACAAGCTTTGCTTAGTGTGGAACCGTATAGTAGGTGTGTTCGTCTGGTGATATTAGTATTAATGTAAATATAATATTTTTGATATACAGGCTCATAGCAAAAGTCTCCTGCAATCCTTTCATAATCATTCTATTAAGTATTCTCTATCATAAGAATCTGTCTTCTTTCCCAGGTCCGCACAACTCTCGGTCCACGCGGCATGGACAAGCTGATTGTGGATCACGGTGGTAAAGCTGTCATCTCCAACGATGGAGCCACCATCATGAAGCTGTTGGATATTGTGCATCCCGCTGCCAACACCCTAGTTGATATAGCCAAGTCCCAAGATGCTGAGGTACCTGCCACTCTCCTAAAACACTTGCACAAAACACCAACTGTACGGTCCCAAACTAAGCGATGTTTGTTTTATAGGGACCGTATAATGGACTGAGGGTGATCCCAGAATAATTAAAATATTAAATATCTGTGACATCACTCAACGTTTGCCCTTTCGGGATATGAACTTGAGACTGTGAGTACAGATTGTGGGGTCGTCACCAACTATGCCAATGATTATACAACACGGATCCAATTACCGCATCAACAATGTGGACTACCCACCTTATGAGGTTTACTCCTCCCCCACACACATCTAAACCTCGCTATGTACTTGTGCTAAACTTGTGTGTCTTCACAGGTGGGCGATGGAACCACATCTGTGGTGATCCTGGCCGGGGAACTGCTGAAGAGGTTGAAGCCATTTGTAGAAGAAGGTATCTTACCCTTGATTCTCATCTAATTTTAAATTGGTTGATATTTGGGCTGAGACTTCCAGAACTTGAGCGTTATAATTTTTTTACCCTTTTGGTCACCATAACATGTGTCAGGTTAGTTCCAAACCATTGTATGCCCTGAATTCGTAGACAAGATAGACCTACCGTAGACACAAAAAAATGTGAACGGTAGCTATGGTTAGGAAAGAGCAAATAAGTTGGACATATTGTGGTGTGGCGTGAGGTGTGCGAGGCTGTGTAGTGTCTGGTATCAATGGTCTAAAGGTCCTTCCTGGAGCCCTTCCTGCACTAGTAGCACAGCCGGATGTCACAACACGGAAGGTTAAGGATGGTCTTCAACCTTCCGGTGGAAGGAAGATACTGAGATAAATTGATTTTCTCTTTCTCTGCTATGACTAACGGAAGGGTAAGAGGGAATCGGTGCGGCATAATCTGTGATATAGAGGTCGTCTTGACCAGCGTTCGAGCCCACCTGGTCGCAGGCCTCTCCCAAATGCGAGGGGGATTGAAAGCCGTAGACCACCACGGTGGTGTTGTTACAAGCCAATGATTAAAACTCACGGATCCAATTGCTGAAGCAACCGTGTGGATCATGATAGTATATGAGGCTGGTGACATTGTGAAATGGAAGTATAATATTTAATAGATAAAACCACAGGTTGGTGTGAATGACAATAAGTTTTTGGCCAAAAATGCGTTGTGGACCTAAGTGGGTGCCAAAACATGCATTATGACAATAATTATTTTCAAAAACGTTTGGTCTGACAATAGGGCTGTTTTTCAGGTGTCCACCCCCGCATCATAGTGCGGGCTGTGCGCATGGCCGCCAAGCTGGCCGTCGACCGGGTCAAGGAGCTGGCGGTCAAGATAGACAACAAATCAGCTGATGAACAAAGGTAAACCAGCTTGCTGGACACTTGCCTCCCCAGCTCCGGGTGTTTGAAATCATATCGGAAATGGAATCGAGATGTTTCCGAAACGGATTTCGGCACTCGCTAAATAAATTGTTTGCAAATACATTTAATAATATTTTATAGTTTTCAAATTACAATTGATCTTTGATGGTGTTGGGGCCCGTCGAAAAGACCCGTCCGTCCGAATATCCCACTGTTGGGCACGGGCCTCCCATTCATGCGAGGGGGACTAGACCAAAAAGGGCTGCTATTATTGTAAAGGTAGTTAAATATAAACCAACATACTATCTGGGCCCCAAGTCTGCTAACACAATCGATTCGTAAGCGAACAGCAACCGCATAGTTACTGTCACTTTTGACAGATATTGTACGGGACATCTGTCAAAAGTGACAGTTACTATGCGGTTGCTGTTCGAATATGAATCGATTGTGTTAGCAGACTTGGGGCCCTGTAGATGAAGTATGTAATATGCCCCCCCGGCTAGGCCTTGCAAGGTACCGGGTTAAATAGCCAATGATTAAAACTCACGGATCCAATTGCTGAAGCAACTGTGTGGATCACGATAGTAGACATGAGGCTTATTATATATACAAATTACACGAACAAGACGCTAAACGCTCCCAGCGTTAAGCGTCAGAATAAAAGTGATAAAATTGCTACCGGTAGCTAGTATATATTTTACGTGTTTCACTAACACAAATACGTCGCTTCGTCATTCTAGTGTCAAGAATGTTTTTTTATTTCTAAACAGTGAAGTGAACCTTTTTAGCATAAAATTAAGTTCTTCGCCGTGAGCGCAGGTACTGGGTGGTGACATAGACATTTATGTCGCCACAGAGTACCCGCGATGACAAGCGTCAAGCGTCAAAAAAATTATTGTTTGCCTTAGGGAGCGTTCAAGTATTACGTAACGCAATTTTTTGTGATTATTGACCTCCCCTCTCCCCCCATGTGACGCGCCGTGAAGTTTTTCTTCCCCCCCTCACCCCTAGTAAAACGTAAAAAACGTTCAAACCCCCCTCCCGCCCCTGTAACGCATTGTAACGTTTCAGAAGACCCCCCCCCAAATTCGTTACGTAATACTTGAGCGCTCCCTTATCATTAAGGCAAACATATTTTACACTTGACGATGGTAACTAGACGCGTCGGGATCGTGTCTGTAGTCACGTCAAAGTGAAGCGTACCTTTTTTGACGCTTGACGCTAATCGGGAATCTTCGTGTTTGCTGGTCGCGGTAATGTGTTGGCGACCACGTAAAACTTCAAATTGACGCTTGACTCTAGAAGCGCAAAGCGGCCAATAAGCTTAATACTTCTTTAAGCAAGTTGGATGTGTTCAAGAGATACTCATGAACTCGTCTCCTCTCCCTCGCACTTAGGGAGCTGCTCCGCAAGTGCGCGGTGACGGCGATGTCCTCGAAGCTGATCCACCAGCAGAAGGGCCACTTCTCCAAGATGGTGGTGGAGGCGGTGCTGTCTCTGGACGCCCCGCTGCTGCCTCTCGACATGATCGGTGAGTTTAATACTCTGAACTCTCAATAATCTGTCTCAAAAGCACTTAAAAGTTACCATCATCGTCGAGTGAGTGAGTGAGTGAGTGAGTGAGTGAGTGAGTGAGTGAGTGAGTGAGTGAGTGAGTGAGTGAGTGAGTGATTGAGTGAGTGAGTGAGTGAGTGAGTGAGTGAGTGAGTGAGTGAGTGTGTGTGTGTGTGTGTGTGTGTGTGTGTTTTGTTACATTTA
Organism: Pheosia tremula; assembly: GCA_905333125.1. Taxonomy (NCBI): domain Eukaryota; kingdom Metazoa; phylum Arthropoda; class Insecta; order Lepidoptera; family Notodontidae; genus Pheosia; species Pheosia tremula. The sequence continues at coordinate 343,987 of HG995425.1, read as the reverse complement.
AAATGGCCAATGATTATAACAAACGGATCCAATTACTGAATGTGTATGTCGATCACATATGTATATGAGGCCGTGATATATAATAATAATGTTTAATTTACCAAAAGATATTTGACAGGTATTATAAACATACATTGCGGTTACAATTTTAATAATAACATTGAAATACCTGTTAGGGGCCATCCATAAATTACGTCACACAAATTTCATGAATTTTTGACCCGTCCTTGTCACAACAGGTCACATTTGAGAGACCCCCCTACCTAGTGTGATGTCACATTGAGAAGGACTTCCCTTATAATTTCGTGCTCAAATCAATTCACAAAAAGATGGTCGGAAAATTCCAAATCCAAGGGGGGGGGTTCAGAATCATGAGTTGAGTCCACGGTATCAATTGTGGATGTTCCCAAGGTATCAAGAAAGTGTCCGGCGGCGCTCTGGAGGACTCGTTCCTGGTGGCCGGCGTGGCGTTCAAGAAGACGTTCTCGTACGCCGGCTTCGAGATGCAGCCCAAGAGTTACGAGAACTGCAAGATCGCGCTGCTCAACATTGAGCTGGAGCTGAAGGCTGAGCGAGACAACGCCGAGGTGAGGGCTATGAGCTATGAGGGGTTCCCAAACTTATTATGTCTAGTGCCCACTTTGAGAATGAATTATTTTTAGCGCCCCCATTTTTTTACCACTATAACTTCCATTTAATTATCCTTTGAACATAGACACACAAAAATTTTAAAATGGTCGATTCGACTTTTATATCGATTATAATGCCCCATATCCCGAAATATTTATTTTCAATAATATTTAATGTATAGACTCATCCGACTATTATTATAGAATAGTTATTGATTGTATGAAACAAATAGCCAATGATTATAACAACGGATCCAATTACTGAATTGTTTTGTGGATTAAAAATGTTATGAGGCCATCGACAAATTAAAAGTACAATTGATTGATTGTTAAACAAATGGGGGAAGAGGAACCCACCACCGACCCTCGGCTTGTCAACTTCTCCATTCACCAAACAAGTTGATCGATAATCAAAGAAGCCAGCAACACCGAACTCCTCTAAGATGTCAGTCGAAATACTATCTTTAATTTAAAAGTATGTTATTCATCATTTGGATGATACAGCTTCTTCTCAGTTGAGGTCGCGTTCCGATCCAGTTGTAGTGTTTAGAAAAAAAAAGTAATGACAATTTGTAAGTGCCCCCGTAGGCCTATACGAAATAAACGATTTGACTTTGACTCTGACATCGTGGTCTGGGTGTCACCAGACCCCAAGCTATTGTACAAGCGTTCTGTTTGGTACCATATAAAAGTACAGCCGTGTCTCGTCCTTATTGTCTATGTTATGCTTACAACATGTCGAGTTAGTTTTTTTTTTATATTATCTGTAAAATCACTCCTTCGCAATTTGCATTTTCGAACGAACCGGTATAGAATACACCATACCAACACACCAACTGTACGGTCCCACACTTGGTAACTTGTATTTTGGGTACCGTACAATAGACTAAAAGCAATCCGTTACATACTACGTATTCGATGAAAAAACATTATTTTGATGAAGATTATTCCCCTCCCCCCATCCCCGCTCTCCCCCCTCCCAAGGTCCGCGTGGACAACGTTAAGGAGTACCAGAAAGTGGTGGACGCCGAGTGGAAGATCCTGTACGACAAGCTGGCGGCGCTGCACGCCAGCGGAGCCAACGTGGTGCTGAGCAAGCTGCCCATCGGAGATGTGGCCACCCAGTACTTCGCCGACCGGTGAGTGGGGCTGGGTGATAGTTTGTCATTAATTGGGCTATAGATGGTCATTGGTCGGGTGATAGTTTGTCACTAATTCGGGGATGATTTGGGTTATAGTTGGTCATTGGTTATGTGATAGTTCGTCACTAATTTGGGGATGATGTGTCATGAATTGGGTTAGATTTTGTGATTGGTTCGGTGACAGTTTCACTAATTTGGGAGATGTTTTGTCATGAATTGGGTTAGTTAGTCACTGGTTGGGTGATAGTTCGTCCCTAATTTGGGAATGATGTGTCATGAATTGGGTTATAGTTAGTCATTGGTTGGGTGATAGTTCGTCACTAATTTGGGAGATGAATTGGGTTATATTTAGTCATTGGTTGGGTGATAGTTCGTCACTAATTTGGGAATGATTTGTCATGAATTGGGTTATAGTTGGTCATTGGTTACAGTTCGTCACTAATTTGGGGATGATTTGTCATGAATTGGGTTATATTTGGTAATTGGTTAGGTGACAGTTGATCATTAATCCAACTAATATTATAAATGTGAAAGTTAGGAGGATAGATGGATGTTTGTTACTCAATCACGCCAGAACGGCTGGACGGATCTGGATGAAATTTGGCACACAGATAGATTATAGTCTGGAATAGCACATAGGCTACTTTTTATCCCGGTAAAATGTGTGGTGCCCGTGGGATAAGTAACACCGCGGGGCGCTGCTAGTTGGGTTATATATCCTTATTGGTTGGGTTACAGTTCGTATCTAATTCGGGGATAATTCGTCATGAATTGGGTTATACCTGGTCAGTGGTCGAGTGACAGTTCATTACTTGTTCATTTGCGGGATAATTCGTTATTGATCGGGTTATAGGTGGTCATTACTTTGGGGATGATTTGTCACCAATTGGGTTATAGTTAGTCATTGGCTGGGTGACAGTGCGTCACTAATTTGGGAGATGATTTGTCATTAATTGGGTTACAGTTAGTCATTGATTATGTGATAGTTCGTCACTAATTTGGGGGGCATTTTTCATGGTGCGGGCTATGGTCATGAATTGGGTGACAGTTGGTCATAGCTCGCTGATGACCCCCCCCCCCCCCCCCCCCCCGCAGCGACATGTTCTGCGCGGGGCGCGTGGCGGACGAGGACCTGCGCCGCACGCAGCGCGCGTGCGGCGGCGCCGTGCTCAGCTCCGTGCGCGACCTGGCGGCCGCCGCGCTCGGCAGCTGCCGCCACTTCACCGAGCGCCAGGTGGGCGGCGAGCGGTACAACATCTTCACCGGTGAGACCCGCCCCACCATCTAGCAGGGGTTATTTTAAACCATTCGAATACAATATCGGAAACTTCCGGGCTTTTTTTTTTTTTTTTTTTTTTTTTTTTTTTATTACATTATAGGCAAGTATTTGATCTCGGTCTCACCTGATGGTGAGTGACGATGAGATCTACGGTGGAGCATACTTGCCTAGGTAGGAAGGCGGCAGTAGATAGAGACGCTACATTCACTGGGCACATGCAGCGCAGCTGATCTGACCCGCCATCCATGAATGGCAACACCGAACATCATGCCGGAACACGGCTAGGCCGCTCGGCGACATGGCTTTGTTCAGTGGGTGGTGACTAACCACGGCCGAAGTCTACCACCAGTAATTGGATGGCCGCAATCGCTATTATAATTGCTGAATTTGATTATCTTGATGACAATACCAAATCGTTTTTTCAAAATATTTCCGTCGGAAAGCTCGTCGGGAGCGACACCAACATCGGAAAGTTTCAAATCCGTTTCCGATATCGTTTCCGAATGATTTAAAATAACCCATCTGGTAGGGACAAGCTTTGTGTGATGAGCACGAATGTTTGTGCCCGAGTCATGGATGTTTAATATGTATATAAGTATTATATATTGAGTTCGCCCTCAGTCCATTGTACGGTATCCATAATACAAGCGTTGCTTGGTGTGGGACCGTATAGTTGGTGTGTTCGTCTGGCGATATTTAAAGTTTCCCAATTGATCCTATATCCATATCCCGTCCTGCATCCTCTAATCCCAATTCCTTTGTTCAGGTTACAATAAAGGAGAAGCTCCTGATGGTAAGATTCCATAATCAAAATGTAGATGTAACACATATTAATTAACAACAAGTAACAACTAAATATGAGGGTACCCCCGTCAAACTATGACACTAGGACGTCAACCACCTCAGTCCTCCCGCGACCATGGTCGCTGTATAGCAGCCGAAACGTCGGGAACGTAAAATCAAAAATAAACCGCGATAAAATTCTTAAAATTAGTTTTATTTCAATTAATTAGTTGTTTGAAAGATCTAGGCCAGTGGTGCACAAACTTTTTTTCTGGGGCCACAAACGCTTGTTAGTCATGGTATCGCAAAAAAAGGGAGTGACTTAGGGTTTTCGCTATTGTTTTAGGACTTTCACTGGCAGATAGCTGATGTAACAAGGAGTAATTTGGCTACTTTTATTTTAGAAACGGTGAAGGAAAACATCGTGAGGAAACCTGCATGTCTGAGAGAACCCCTCGAAAGATGTGTGAAGTCCGCCAACCCGCACTGGGCCAGCGTGGTGGACTATGGCCTAATCCCCCTCGCATTGAGGGGAGGCCCGTGCCCAGCAGTGGGACATTAAAAAGGGCTGGAATTATATATGAATTATATATTTTAGAAAAACTTTTTTTGTTAAATACCACGCGTACCAAGTCGCGGGTAACAGCTAGTTTTATTATAAAGCCATTAAGCTTACCCCTTACCCCCAAACTTTCTGTTATTACGCCATTTAATACATCCTGTATTTATTCCGTTGCGAATTTATTACTTTCGGTAATAAATTCGTGTTTTTAATTTCCATTTAAACTATTTTTCAATAAAATAAATAGTTGTAATACTTAGATATAAAATATTATAATTTGAAAAAATGTGATGTAACAAAATTTGGGACCCCTCCCCGCCCCTTGTCACACAATGTCACACTTCGTCGACCCCCTCCCGCCCCCTTAACGTGTGACGTAATTTATGGATGGCCCCAAATTTGTTTGGAATGATGCAAATGAAGAGCGATGTGCTTTTTTTTTATACATTATAGGCAAGTATTTGATCTCGATCTCACCTGATGGTAAGTGACGATGAGATCTACGATGGAGCATACTTGCCTAGGTAGGAAGGCGGCAGTAGATCGAGACGCTACATTCACTAGGCACATGCAGCGCAGCTGATCTGACCCGCCATCCATGAATGGCAACACCGAACATCATGCCGGAACACGGCTAGGCCGCTTGGCGACATGGCTTTGTTCAGTGGGTGGTGACTAGCCACGGCCGAAGCCTACCACCAGTAGAGTTGTCACCTGGTTGGCACCACCCGGGGTCACGTGCAGGGTATCTCGAGGGTACTTAATTCTCCTACGGACGAAGGTGACTCGACCCCAAACTTGGTTGCGCAGGCTGCCCGGCCGCCAAGACGTGCACGCTGGTGCTGCGCGGCGGCGCCGAGCAGTTCCTGGAGGAGACGGAGCGCTCGCTGCACGACGCCATCATGATCGTGCGCCGGACCATCAAGAACGACGCCGTCGTCGCAGGTAAAGTCAAAGTCAAAGTCAAATCATTTATTTCGTATAGGCCTACGGGGGCACTTACAAATTGTCATTACATTTTTTTTTTCTTAAGTCTGCAACCGGATCGGAACGCGACCTCAACTGAGAAGATCCGGCAAGAAACTCAGCGGGCTTGTCTTTTTTTTATCCATTATTTTTACAAAAAAAATATTATAAAAAGTAAGCTCCAGTGTGTTGCCATGCGAGGCGCACACACGCTGCACTTTACCATTATAAATATTGATATGTGAGCGATCAGTCCCAGGTACCAGGTACGCACCTACACCCGTACAACACCGACCGACGGACATTCAGGGCCCCAAGTCTGCTAACAATCTATTAAAAAAAAAGCAACCATGGAGTTTCTCGCCCGTTCTTCGCCATAGGAACGGCATTCCGAGCGGGCGGTAAAGTAGTAGCATAATGTTTTTGTATCTTTTGACGATTCATAAGTACTGTACAATAATGGTTTACGTGAATAAAAAATATTCTGATTCTGATTCAATAGATTTATAATCGAATAGCAACTCCATAGTAACTGTCACTTTTGACAGATATTGTATGGGATGTCTGTCAAAAGTGACAGTTAATATGCTGTTGCTGTTCGATTATGAATCGATTGTGTTATCAGACTTGGGGCCCTGAGCATACGATGATTTTCATAGAATCCTGCAACGCACTGTGAGTTTTCGCACAACTGTGTGTCGAGGAAGAAAAGGTCGCTGCAGACCTATAATAGAGTAGTACCATCAGGGCCTCAAGTGTGCTAACACAATCGATTCATAATCGAACAGCAACCGCATAGTAACTGTCACTTTTGACTTCATCTATCCTGCGGAATCAGAATCCGAATATGTTTTGTTCACGTAGACCAGCTTTTCCCCTTGTGGGCGCTGCAGACCTAGGTAAGAGACCCAGAAAAAAAATGGGGGCGTTGTGTAGAGGCTTACTATAATTAACTTATCTGCCCTATTGAAATTAGAATGTTTTTTTACATATATATACAATAATCGCGATAAAATCCTTGATAATTAATTTTGTGTCAATAAATGGTGTCATGGTGTCATTTTATGTCAATAGCAGTGATAGCCAAGTTGGTAGAACGCTTGCCTCCATAGCGAGGATTGCAGGTTCAAACCCTGGCTCGCACCTCTGGGATTTTTCACGTGCGAATCTCATTTTCAACCAAGATTATCACTTGCTAAACGGTGAAGGAAAACATCGTGAGGAAACCTGCATGTCTGAGAGAACCCCTCGAAAGATGTGTGAAGTCTGCCAACCCGCACTGGGCCAGCGTGGTGGACTATGGCCTAATCCCCCCTCGCATTGAGGGGAGGCCCGTGCCCAGCAGTGGGACATAAAAAAGGGCTGAAATTATTATTATTTATATTATTAAATGGTGTCATGTGTTTGTGTTCGGCTGCGGCCACCAGGTGGCGGCGCGATCGACATGGAGCTGGCCAAGCACCTGCGCGACCACTCCAAGGGCATCGCGGGCAAGGAGCAGCTGCTGCTGGGCGCCGTCGCCCGCGCCTTCGAGGCCATCCCGCGCCAGCTGTGCGACAACGCCGGCCTGGACGCCACCAACCTGCTCAACAAGCTGCGCCAGAAGCACCACCAAGGTGGGTTTGGGTGTTGGCGGGGTGGGTGAGGCGTATCGGGGTATATCACACGTTATTAAGGTGCGTTGGGCCATTAGTAGGGTGAGTTGGGCATTCAAAGTCAAAGTCAAAGTCAAATCATTTATTTCGTATAGGCCTACGGGGGCACTTACAAATTGTCATTACATTTTTTCCTTAATACTACAACCGGATCGGAACGCGACCTCAACTGAGAAGATCCGGCAAGAAACTCAGCGGGCTTGTCTTTTTTTTTATCCATTATATTTACAAAAAAAATAAATAATAAAAAGTAAGCTCCAGTGTGTTGCCATGCGAGGCGCACACACGCTACACTTTAACATTATAAATATTGATATTAGAGCGATCAGTCCCAGGCTGCTTTATCATCCAAATAATCCAAGATTCTGTAATAACCCTTACGACATAAATTACTTTTAACAGTTCTTTTAAACTTACTAATGGGCAAATCTCGGATTCCTTTGGGAAGTTTATTATAGAAGCGTATTGTGCGCATTATGAGTGTAGATCAGATATTATTAGGATGAGATGGGGCATTATCAGGGTAGGTCAGGCATTATCAACGTTATGTAGGCACCAGCAAGGTGGTTTAGGCGCTATCAGGGTCTGTTTGGCATTATGAGGGTGAGTTGGGCACCATCATGATGGGTTACGCACCATGAGAGTGAGTTAGATGATGCATAGGGCGAGTCCCCACATCATGCTGGTGACTCGGCATTAAAAGGGCAAGAACGAAATACGGGTATCGCGCGGAGCGCTGTGGTTGCGATCGCGTTTTTACGATACATTGCGCGCGACCCATGACATTCGACTTTCATGATTTCTATCATCATTTTATTATAGGCATTAAGTGTAACCTTTACCTACAATTTTCGTTACCGTTCCCCTAACACCGTGTATAACGCGTGCGCAGGCGAGGTGTGGTACGGCGTCGACATCCAGAAGGAGGAGATCGCGGACAACTTCGAGAGCTGCGTGTGGGAGCCCGCCGTCGTCAAGATCAACGCGATCACCGCCGCGTGCGAGGCCGCCGCCCAGGTACACCACTACAAACGACTACACACGACTGCAAACGACTACACACGACTACACACGACAAACAAGACTACACACCTGTACACACGACTACACACGACTGCAAACGACTACACACGACATCGTTCCCGAGTGTCACACTCTAGTCGTACTATTTCAATGTCACGTCATTTTTGTTAGGGGTCAGGGGTCGAATCGGAAGACGTAGTGTAGGACGACCCCCACAAGGTGGAGCGATGATATCACACGCGTCGCAGGAAGCCGGGGGATGCGAGTGGCGGAGGACCGGGATGTGTGGAAGTCGTTGGGGGAGGTCTGTGTCCAGCAGTGGACGTCTATCGGCTGATAGATAGTACGGGGTCGCTCTGTGATGATTGTAACGCAGGTTCATGTTTGGGTCAACAACATTTAGTATAATTTTGATAACACATAAACATAAAAACCAATGTTTGTGTAGCGATATTTATTTGTTACTAGCTGTTACCCGCGACTTCGTCCGAGTGGTATTTAACAAAAAAGTTTTTCTAAAATAAAAGTAGCCCGAGTTACTCCTTGTTACATCAGCTATCTGCCAGTGAAAGTTCCGTCAAAATCGATCCAGCCATTTCAGAGATTAGGCGAAACAAACAGACAGACAAAAATTGTAAAAGTTGAAAAAGAAATACATCCAAATGCACTTAGTAAAAAGCTGTTATTTTAATATTACAAACGGACACTCCAATAGTATTGATTAGTGTATAGATAATGTTCTATGTTGTTGCAGATTTTATCAGTTGACGAGACGATCAAGAACGCGAAGTCCGGCGACGGGATGCCGCCCGGCCGCGGCATGGGCCGCCCGCGCATGGGCTAGACTCGCACACTTCACACATCTCACACATACACTACTTTGAAACAACACGCCCATACATATTGTATGAAATATGAGATATTTCACGCGAACGTGACGCTTATATTGATTGTTACGCGCCTTTAAATTAACGTTATCATTTAAAACTGAATAATGCCAAGATTGTATGGCTTATGATGCATTTGTCGGGATCTTGTATATATGCTACTTGCTCCGAGAACTCTAATAGCGCGATTCAGGATTGTATAAGCTTATGTAAAGGTTCTAATTTGTCTATGGATCTTCGTCACTAGTTTGACAAACACGCATGTAGAAGATGAAACAAAATTTGTCAAATATCGGCTCGGTACATGTTTAGTATTGTAGTTTTTAAATATGTATGTTCCATCATTGTCACTTGGTTAAATAATTCAGTTTGTTATTGCTAATAATTACTTGATATTTGCAAAATACTTACCCCGTTGGGTTGGTCGGTGAGGAAATTCAAAGAGAGCAAGACAATGTTCTTTCTTTCTTTGTAAATTTGCCAAAAATTACTGGGCCAGTCTCGACAAAATTAAGTTCTTTTGGTGCATTTTTTTGCGACCACCCGTCTTTTCAAACTATGTTTTTGGCAACATTATCGACTAAACACTACGGTATATACCAAACCCAGACCCCACAGCGCAATGGAAGCCATAAAGCTTAAAATAAGTGGAGTTAAGCGACGTTTGGAAGTACGACAGCAGACCTCAACAATTTAAAAAAAAAAAGTATTTTTAATGGATTTGTTATCGCTATTAAAACACTTGACATCGGCGAGACATTCACTAATCGTGGCGAGGCCATATCTAATTCCATTTTATTTCATGGCATTTCATTTCGTAAAGAAAGAACAACTATGAATGTCTATGGTGTCTGCCAGTATGTTGTCATTGCTAGAATCATATTGGGCCGGGCTCAAATGTAAAAGGCCGCCAGCATTTTGACAAAACACTATTAATTTGACAAACTTGTGGAATATTATAGTTTCCAGGCCTTACTAAATATTTGTCACTATTAACGACATGCCGGCGGTAGGATTGCGATATGTAAGTGCGAATTCAAGACGCCTAAAAACTAGCACTTAGCACTAAGATATTTTAGTATTTAAACTAATAAAAATAATAAATGTATTATGTAATAACTATATTTTGTTTTATTATTCGAGTCCGCCATTTTTCGTGGCAAAACTTTATTTATTTATTTATTTATTCGCTAGATATGGTTTGGTTTACATAAAGATATTAAATAAATTAATTGTACAGCATATCTCGCCTGCAATAGGCATGCGAATATTGAGTATATGATGAACAGCATCATATGAATCAAAACTTAAAACTATTCTTAAAGCTATGAGTATAATAATTAACAATTCTAATCTTATCCTTATAAATATATTATATTATTCTTTATGTTTGAAAAACTCTTCGACACTGTAGAAGCAATTTTTAAGGAGCCATAATTTTAAAGCTTGTCTAAATTTGTTCATAGAAAGTTCCCTAATGTTCTTTGGTATCTTATTATAAATTTTAATAGTCATTATTCTTGAGTTTTTACTGTGAAAAGTGCTCCTACATTTGTCGATTCTTAGTTTGCTAGGATCTCTTTGAGCATATCTACAGCCGTCATTTATCCGAGTGTATAACTTAGGGTTTTTTACTACAAACGTGCCAATTTCAAAAATATATAATGATACCAAAGTCAATATCCCTAGTTTTTTAAAAAGAGGTCTACAAGAATCTAATGGACTTTTTAGCGGTAGCTGTTGACTTCAATCTGGGTGTTTTCAAGTCGAGAGCGAACAGGTACCTTCTAGGTAGAGCTCATCTTCACTCACCATCAGGTGAGATCGAGATCAAATAATTGCCTATAATGTAATAAAAAAAGCTGAGAAATTGAAGTATTTTCAACAAAAGATTTTATATTGGTGCGCAATAGTTTGATGTTTTTATGAAATATCACGCCGCCATTAATGTTAAACGCCTTGAATATATATATTTGATGTAAGTAGGTCACCAGTAACAAACTTGGCGGTGCCAATTATAACCAGCGTTGTGACTCCACAAAAAATCGGCGGCAACTACGAAATGTAGTGCCAATTTGATGACAACAGCTTGGAGCCAATTATAAGAAGCGTCGAGACGCCCACTATAAAAGGCGTGCGACGCCCACTATAAAAGGTGTGCTACGTCCACTTTAGCAAGCGTCGCGCGCCCACTAACAAGTGTCGCGTCGCCCACTATAAAAGGCGTGCGACGCCCACTATAACAAGTGTATAACAAGTTTTTGGGGTCGCGTCACCTTCGTCCGTAGGAGAAGTAAGTACCCTCGAGATACCCTACACCCTGGGTGTGTGACCCTGGGTGGTGCCAACCAGGTGACAACTCTACTGGTGGTAGGCTTCGGCCGTGGCTAGTCACCACCCACTGAACAAAGCCATGTCGCCAAGCGGCCTAGCCGTGTTCCGGCATGATGTTCGGTGCTGCCATTCATGGATGGCGGGTCAGATCAGTTGCGCTGCATGTGCCTAGTGAATGTAGCGTCTCTATCTACTGCCGCCTTCCTACCTAGGCAAGTATGCTCCATCGTAGATCTCATCGTCACTTACCATCAGGTGAGATCGAGATCAAATACTTGCCTATAATGTAATAAAAAAAAAAAAAAAAGAAAGTCGCGTAGCCCACTATAACAAGCGTCGCTACGCCCACTATAACAAGCATCGGGACACATGTTCGTACAAGCGTCTCCGACTCACGCTTTGGTCTTTTTTAACCCCCAACGCACGCGTCGCGGTGTTATAAGTTTGAGGACTACTCAGAGAATATATAAGTAGCTAAAGATTGGAATATACAACTATGTTTTTGGCTGGTAATTAACCGCATTTGTAAAGTCATAGATCCAAATTCCAATATTTAGTTACTCAATTGTTCACTGAACTGCCTTACCGGTCAAGGTAGGATTATGTACGCCAACATAATTTGTATAATTACCTACTTGCTAATCATTGTATGAAGTCTGGCTGAAGCATGCACATATTGCAGTATCTTGTTTTTTGAAATAAAATCTTAAAAACAATTAATCTTGTTTTTTTTTTTAATTTGGCATCACCATAGGTATTTTGCCAGTGTCAAGTAATATAAATTATTTCTGTTTTTGAGCATATGCACAGGCCCAAAGGCTAGGCCCAAGTAAAATACCCCCCCATCCCTCAATCAGTAAAGAGATGGATACTTTACCGAAAGATTTTTCATGGATTTTTTGTGAGAAACTGAAAAGCCATGTTTCGTCACTCTGTTTCAATTACCTACACTTGTGCACTTTACCGAACACATAATGGTTAATATTCCACTTATATCACTCACTATAACTCGCAGGAACACTAGTTTTAGAAATTAAAACATAACTGACGCCATGACTTTTCAGTTTCCCGCCAAAAACCCTCGTCTAGGTATTGTATACGTGGCTGATGAATAGAAACACGATTCCAGTGTAGAGTTGTCACATTCGACAGATGTCAAATGGACAGATCTAAAAGGGCGGCGGAATGCGAGGGGGATAAGGCCATAGTCCACCACGCTGGCTATATGCGGGTTGGCGGATTTAACACGTCTTTCGAGGTGTTCTCTCAGACATGCAGGTTTACTCGCGATGTTATCTTTCACCGTTTAGCAAGTGATAATCGTGGTTGGAAAGGACATTCGCACATGAAATCCAGAAATCCAGAGGTGCGAGCCGGGGTTTTAACCTGCGATCCTCGTTATCGAGGCAAGCGTTTTGCCAACTCGGCTAACACTGCTATTACTACTACTATCTTTAGTACCTGCTCATACATAAAACAATCGTTACTTCGTTTAGAATTATTCAGTGATTTGGTAACCAACTTGCATGTTCCAATGTGCGAGATTATTCGTAAGCTAACCGTATACTTTATAGTCTATCCCCAAATTTATAGACTTGTATAACTTTCTCAATCGTCATATAGTACTGCCCATAAGAGTTTAGCTTTGCGCAGTACATGACGTTTGATAAAGTTATAAAATCGTCTATAAATTCGGGGGTTAGAATTAAGGCACTTTGTATGGAGAATTGAAAAGCGCCACTAGCAGAAGTTATTTAAAATTTTCAATTCTCCATACAAAATGTCTTAATACGAAGACTATAAAGTATACGTTTAAAGTACGAATAATCACGCACTTGACATGTTGTTATCTCATGTTACAGAATAGATTACATCCTTCCCTTAAATATTTAATATAAGGTAGATAGACACCTAGATTAACATCGCAATTAAGCAGTTGTGCGTGCAAAATATTTCCCAACTTAGCCTCGAATAAATAATTAACGGGATGCGAGTAATAATAGAAAATACATCCCATCCGTGCGTTTCACAGTTGCTTTGTGAATTTAAGTTAAAACTAACGTACCTTAGCGTAAACATTTTTGGTCTGTGGTATTTTCTGAATCGTTAACAATAATGTCATATGCTTCTGTGTAAATAAACTGCGCTAATTACATTATTAAATTTAAAAAAACCCGCGACAAAATGGCGTCCAAAAAAACTGCGTTCACATTTTTCGTGATCGCGTTCACCCAAGTCGTTTCGTGGACAATCGATTTACCGGACGTTAGAAAGTTTATGTTTGAAAAATATCAAAGTCAACATGAAAACGAAGAATATGTGAACGATGGAAGAGAATTTTACAGCAACATCGAGGGCAACAGCATGCATAATTCTGAGCCGGACAAGGATTATGATGCTCAAAAATACCCGAATGACTATGGGTACACTTCTTATATGGAGAAAAAAGTAAGTTATCATTACGGCTAGGCACGCAATGGATTACAGAGTAGACCAATCGCATTGGCTGTTCACATTGGACGATTACGGTAACGAAACGACATGGGTATCGCCGTACGTCAGCTAGAGCGTAAACGATATCTTCCGACGACATTTGTCGACGATCGTCCAATGACACGACACGATATCGCTGTGGATTAAGATATTCGTGACGACAACGATACATGTGAAAGCGTTCGAAAGAAAATCTATCGAACTACCAGTCTCACGATATAATGTCTTTATCGCTGTTCAGCACGTCAAGTGCGAGCTAACTGTACAATTTATAGTCAATTTTTTTTTTTATTACATTATAGGCAAGTATTTGATCTCGATCTCACCTGATGGTAAGTGACGATGAGATCTACGATGGAGCATACTTGCCTAGGTAGGAAGGCGGCAGTAGATCGAGACGCTACATTCACTAGGCACATGCAGCGCAGCTGATCTGACCCGCCATCCATGAATGGCAACACCGAACATCATGCCGGAACACGGCTAGGCCGCTTGGCGACATGGCTTTGTTCAGTGGGTGGTGACTAGCCACGGCCGAAGCCTACCACCAGTGAAAGTCTACCGTAAAGCCTACCGTATTTAGACATTTCGTATGGAGAATTGAAAAGCGCCTCTAGCGGACGGTATTTCAACCATTCAATTCTCCATACAAAATGTCTAAATACCGTAGACTATAAAGTATACGGTTAGCTCGCACTAGCCCCCTTACTATATTTCGGATAATTATTAATTATTGGGAGCTCATCTATACATATAAATAAAATTGGAGTGTCTGTTTGTAATATTAAAATAACCGCTTTTTACTAAGTGCATTTGGATGTATACACGTTACCTATACCGAAACAACATTTTTTACAATTTTTGTCTGTCTGTCTGTCCGTCTGTCTGTCTGTCTGTCTGTCTGTCTGTTTGTTCCGGCTAATCTCTGAAATGCTGGACCGATTTTGACGGGACTTTCACTGGCAGATAGCTGATGTAACAAGGAGTAACTTAGGCTACTTTTATTTTAGAAAAAAAATAGGATCTCACGAAAAAAAAACCGATGTTGCAGCGCAGCGCCTGATTAAGTTTGATAGCAACAACCTGCAATGCGTCCCGCGGGCTCAGAATGGGCGAGCAGGCTGTTGTCAACGGTTGTCTTTGTTAAATACCACGCGGACGAAGTCGCGGGCAACAGCTAGTTGAAGTAATAAAAACACGTACACAGTAGACTCACACGCATGTAATAAATCAAAGACAATAATCATAGACACAGAGACACCAATCGTATTCCACTACTTACTAATTAGAGGTGAAAACAGCCATTCTCGTATAAATGGAAACACGATTAGTTTCAATGATTCAATGATTAAAAACATACTTTTTGTGAACATTTTTTCCCCTTGAAGCAAGGGGGAGAAGTGTCCTCCTGCTCAACCATGGCCACACACCCACAACTGTTTAATTAAAACATCGTTGCCCAAAAATGCCTCTATTTTGTAGCCGATTGCCAACTTTAAAAAATTGAAATGAATGGTCGGAGATATGATGATATTCTTATTCCAGGTGGATGGAATAGTTCGTAACGGCAGTGGCTACTTGGAAGGGCTTCGTAGGGCCATAGAGCGGTACACGCAGTTTCTAGAGAGTTGTAATAATCGTAATAACTCTATGGTAAGAAAAAATATACTGAAACAATTTTTTTAAAAGACTATTATAGCCTAATTTGCAATACACTATAGCTAGTGTTTATGAAGGTGAATGTAAAATAAAATATTATCTATTACAGACTAGAAATTTAACAATGTGGCAACCCCCAATGGACTCACCGCCAAGTATGCCAAACGACCAGAACATGTCAAGCAACTTTACAATCTCAAACCCGCCAAGTTTCAACTTCTCCGAGCCAAGTCCGCCAAGTCTTAATTTCAGTCAGCCAAGTTTAAATTTTTCGGACTTGGCTATGCCACGGCCAAGTTTCAACGCTTCAAACATGAGTGTAACGTGTGAGGAAGTGAATGAGCACAGTGAGCATGTGAGGCGCTTGGCTCAGCTGGCCATGTGGTCGACGATGCGGCTGCAAGACTTGGCCTATGCCAGGAAGTATCAGAAGGTATGACATTGACTCCACAGCTTGCTGATACGGGTAGGGTATTTACTTCATCATCATCGTTGTCATCAACATCATCAGAGGAAATCTTACTTGACAAAGGAAAAAATGTGTGTTTTACAGCGCTAGGAATGGGCTGAGGGCGAACTCAGTATATAATACTTTTAGCGGTAAAGGAAAGATCTTCCAGCCAGGCGGGTGGTACGCCTGGCGGGGCGGCCGCTATGCCCCAACGGTTATTGTCGGGATCTTGTATATATGTTACTTGCTCCGTAACTCTTATAGCGCGATTCAGGATTGTGTTGACAATTGTCTATTGTTCTGAATGCGTCTGCAGCACTATCCGTGTAGCTTGTGGCCAGGTTGAAGAGGGCGCTAAATACTTATATAGATATTGAACTTCCATGACTCGGGTAAAAACATTCGTGCTCATCACACTAACTTTGCTCCTACGAGGAAGATAATATATGTTGACCCGTAATATACGCATGCCCAGTATCATCAATATCTATTGTTTTCCCGTGATGTGCGATCAGAGGAAATGTAAATAAATTACGCTATTCTTTACTTTACGAACTAAACTAAATGTTTGTCGAAGGCCACGGCGCCCGAGGGTGGCGCCGAGCGCATAGATAGCTAATTGCTTATATGCATGATCCAGTACCGTGTCCTCCCTTAGAATCTACCTATCCATGTAACAGTTCGAGTTTTACAGATAGACGAGTATGAGGAGAACGAATTGATACTGAAGCTGGCGTGGTTCTTGGACCGGCTGGCGCACCTGACAGGCTATGAGCCGGAGCCCAAGGAGTTCCTGCCAACCACCACTCAGAGTAAGACACCCTAAATTAGTCTTGAAGACAGCCGGTACAGAGCGAAGGCTGCTCGGCTCCTAAATGTCTGTTCGATGACCCATTTGATAGTGAGACCCTGTTTTTTGTACCGAGACGGTACCGGACGTGTAACATGTACCATAAGTAATGATATACTGGGAACCCCCAGTCCATTGTACGGGGCCTATAATAGTTTGGGACCGTACAGTAAGTACGATAATTGGCTCACCACCTGTCAGACAGTTTTCCCGAATGTTCCAAATCCGATATTTTTTTTGGGATGTGTCTGATTCTCCTTGGGAAGGTCTCGTCGTGATGGTATGTACTCCCCAGGACCCACCACTGTCTCCCCGACGCCTGTGACCCTTGTCCCAGCTCCGGAGCCCGTCAAGACCGCCATGATGGACTGCCTCAAGGAGAACTCCTCGATCCCGGCTACAGAGCGATGCAGATACCCCTTGGCTCTCCCTGAGATCGTTCAACAGATTTTTAATACTAGTGGTAAGTATTCACCAGATCAATTAGGTTTTAGTATTAACGCCTAGCCAACAGCTTGTAATTGCCTGATTCATTGATCCGTACTAGCAACGCATACTTATATAATACTCGACACTGGCAGAATACTGAAGATGGTGACGCCATATTAAAAAATCAAACTGCAACCGAGTTTTTGATTTTTTGTTTGTTTCAGAAGACAGCAGTCCAGCTTCTACAGAACCTATGAATGTTATACCTATGCCGAGTCGCGACACAGTACCGCAGCCATCTCTGGAATTGCTTATAACATCTGATGATAATCCCTTCAGGAGTTACCCGCCATTTTCAAGGTCTAAGCGACATGTTGACTCCAAAAATGAGTTCAATGCAATAAATAACCCGCACAATCAATTCTCGTTTGTAGAATACTTCAAAAATCATTTGGCCAACTCGAAGTCGATTGTTAAATCTGTTAGTCGAGTGTTTAGTCGTGAGAAATCGATAGGTGATGAGCTCTCGACTATGGAGCCTATTAGTCGAATGTCCAATGAAAAATCCGCTAACAAGGAACGATTGAATAGTAAAAAATCGACTATCCAATCTCTTAATCGTATATATGAATCCATTGAAAAAGTAAATTTAAAATCATCAAATCATAGACAAATCAAAAAACGTTCTGCGGAGAATCCAATGACGAAATTAATCAATTATTATTTCAAATACAAATTATGGGACGGCTCTAATCCTTTGAACGGTAAGAACAACGAATTACTTAGCTCATCCGTACATTCCGATGTTAAGAATCATTTAGTAATAAAAAAAAATGTCGTAAAACGTTCGATAATCAACCAAAAAGGTCACGTAGACTTACTGACACCGTTAAAAAATATCAGATCATTTATTAAAAGCAAACAAAGAATGCATTACCATACTTACGTCATACAAAAACCGAAATTAGTCTCGCATCTAGAAAACATAAGACATCAAATCAACTTGAGTAAGGTCAACAAAGTCGATACAAAACCGAAACACATTAGCAAGCGATCATTGTATTATGAACGCATGTACTTGCCGAGGGAATCGGGGAATCCGTTGAGAGATATAAGTTACTATGTTAAAAATAAGGAAGGCGTGGAATACAATCCGAGTGTGGTGCAGGCGGCCAGAGTGAGGCTAGGTTTGGAGCAGATATTTCAGACTGGCAACATTGAGGTGGTGAGAAGATACGGAGCTAATTATAATCCGGCAGACCCGGCGCCGTTTTACACCGGAGTGTTGAGGACGGTAGCGGATTCGTAATATCCTTTTTTTTTCTTGAATATCGATCATACTTTTTTGTATTCTTGATTATAGATAAGCTTTTTTTTTTACGCGTCTCAAAGACAATTAACGATTTTGTTCTTTAAAGCGAGACAGCATTATCGCTACTCCTTACTTTTTAAGATACGACTTTTATTGATCATCTATGTGTGATAAGGACGCAACTATACATAGAAGTAGCGTGAGTCAGAGCGAGACACCGTTATCACATGCATGAGCTAAAATCGATAAATTGGTGTAAGTATATAGAGAGGTATTGAAATCAAACTATTTTTAAGGATTTTATCGCGTTTATTTTTTGATTATGAGGGTACCCCGGTTCTAACTATGACACTAGGACGTCAACCACCTCAGTCCTCCCGTGACCATGGTTGCTGTAAAGCAGCCGAAACGTCGGGAACGTAAAAACAAAAAATAAACGCGATAAAATCCTTAAAAAATAGTTTTATTTCAATGTATAGTATTCGCGTAAATATAAGAAATCAATGTATATAGAGGTATTTTATAATAAAAATAACTTTTTATACAGCAGCGATGTTTTATTTATAACTGTATACGGTACAGAACAAAAAATAAAAGAAAATTATAACTTACATTATGCTATATCATAAAATTCATAACATTTTATGTGAAATCGGAAACTATATAATTTTAATGCACCGATTACTAATATATATTTTGTAACAAATCGTAGATGGAATGCGTTACTTATAACCTAAGTCAAGGTCAACACGTGTCAAGGTCACAGAAGGTCAACTATGTTGAGTTCACTCAAGGTCACTAAGGGTCAAAAACTGACACTAAACTGTAGCCTACCGACTTTTACAGGTAGCCAAAGTAAGTTTTATTTTTAAGGATTGATTATAGAGATTTGTAACATTTACATAAGATCCATTTTGCATAGGTCTTACTTACTATTACACATTGGAGCTTCAAGTTAGTGTAAGCCTTGTTAAACAACAGTTTCCAATCTCACATTGATTAATAATAAAATGGTTAAATAAGAAATTATTCTTAAGCTAAAAAGAATGGAGAAATATAATTTGCATAACTTTTGCTTCACAATCTTATTTAACAAGCTGTTTCTTTTTGTCGGATATAACTAACAAAAGTTTCCCAGAAGATAATGACTTTGTCAATAGTGATTTAGGCAAATCTTATTAATCAATTGTATTGAAGTATATTTATATTTTACCATTTTAATAAACCACAACTTATTAAACACTTATAAAGAACGATACTATTAAGATAAGCTCCGAATTTAACTTTGTGACAAGGTATGCGACCCCAGAAAAGTCTATATTTATTATTTATATAAAAATATCGTGTATTTTTAAATTAATCGCTTTTGAAATACTCTTATTTTCTAAGGGTTCAGTAGCTTAAAAAGAATATACTGAACCCTTATAGAATGTTATATCTAACACAAAATATGGAATGCCTACTTATATTCACGAATGCATGTATCTTTCAAAAATATGGAATGCCTACATTATAAAATGGTCCCATTTTTGCACGATCATTATGTAATTATTATTATAACCAGATGTCATTACATTTCTAAGATCGCAAATGTAACTTCGGAATGTTCAACGATTGTATAATAACATGAATGACAGAAAAAATATAATAAAAAAGAGAAAAAAATCAAGACCTATTCAGATACAGACAGTGTCCGCTCCACCTTGCGGTACGAAGCATTAGCAGAGCCGTGTAGACAGCGCGGCGCATAACATCACCCGACATGGGTAGCAAACACGCCTATTTCTGAACAGATCTTACAACTAACCTACATAAATATGTACTTACAATTATGAAATATGACAAAAAATATTATCTTTCTCAATAATTTCCCAAAAAGGCACGATTTTTAACAACTTACTCATAATTCTTATTCATCGTTTCCCTCCGTTTGTATATATATAAAAAAACAAATATATACAAATTGATAAGTGTTTGAAATAATGTCAAAAAATATTTTAAAGATCAACATTCTCTTTATAGCATAGCTAAAACAACATTTTTGCCATATACCCAATGCCTTTCTTTTTAACGCGGGCGCATTGACTAGTCAAATTAAAGACTAATGTTTTTAACATTCGTTAAATATCAATATAAAACAATTATACTTGCCAGGCGCTGTGACCTCTAGTCCCAAGGTCATCTTACCAACATACATTTGACATTATTTCCAACACATGTTCGCTTCGTCATCACTCGTTACATATGACTCTGTGGTCTCTTCTTTCTACTGAACAGGCCTCCGAAGACGCCCTTCTTATCCTTCTTGTCCTTTGTGACTCCACTCACCGATAGCTCTGACTCACCCGACGATCTAAAGCAATGTATGAGTCACATTATATGGCGGTTGGACTAAAAATATAACCCTAACATCAATGAAAGGTCAATAGCAGTCAAAGAAAACAAAAACAGGGTCAACACCAGTCAAGGTCAACAAAAGTGCGGGGTCGATAAAGTCAACAACGGTCAAGCTCTAAAACACCATGGTCGCCTAAATGTTAGGTTCTTTAAGGTCACACATCAGGTAAACACATCCAAATCGTGGACAACCAAGGTCACGTTATACTTAAACAAGGCCACTGAATGATGTTTTAGCGGAAAAGGGAAGATCTTCGACCCAGGCGGGTATGGCTTGCGGGGCGGCCGCTACGCTCCGACAGTTATAGTCGGGATCTTGTATACATGTTCCGTGCTTCGAAAACTCATAGCGCGTTTCAGGATTGCATGGGGAATTGTCAATTGTTCTAAATGCGTCTGCAGCGCCATCTTTGTAGCTTGTGGTGTGGTTGAATAGGTAGCTACAATGTCGTTCCTCGATAACATCATCAAAGTCGTAGTCAGTCAAGGTTACCCAAAGTCACCTTTAGTGGAAGGATCTAGTCTGCAAAACTGTTCTCTGACTACCACGTCAGTGACCTGACGTCCAGATGTGTATATTACCTGGAGGCGGGTCTCTGGTCGAGCGCCGGGGAGCCCCCGCTGCCGGCGACGGAGGCCGGCCGCGTGCTGCCCGCGCTGCTGCCGCCGTACGCTGAGAATATTATCAACAAATTAGCCATTTTGAACATATAAACTTGGACTATCCCTCGGTAACCCACGGGATAAACAGATATACTAAATTTTGATCTGGGTTCTAAGTTAACACTACGCCAAGTTTCATCAAAATGAGTCTAGTAGCTTTCCCGTGATACGCGTTCAGACCAAAATGAATTCGTTCCTCAATCCATTATAAAGTTAAAAAATATATTCAAATATGCAGGCAAGTCTATGTTACAGTCCTATAGCAAAGAAATGTATTTTTAATTCTTTCCTCTTATTTGTATGTAATAAGGTAGCTAATGAGACCATATACTTAGTACTTGTAATATAACAAGATATGTGTGGATCCAACACATTTATAAAGTAACAAAACATATAAACAAAACCACCACCAAACAACATCTAAAGGCACGCAAACAACAAAAATACAAAAATAAAATAACAACCAACAATATATACTATAGAAATACACCTGGGCCCCAAGTCTGCTAACACAATCGATTCATAATCGAACAGCAACCGCATAGTAACTGTCACTTTTGACAGACACTGTATGGGATATCTGTCAAAAGTTACTATGCGGTTGCTGTTCGATTATGAATAGATTATGTTAGCGGACTTGGGGCCCTGAAAAACAAACCAATTAAAGACCAATCTTAAAGAGAATACGTAGCGTAATATTAAGCATATTTTTTGAGCTTAAAACAAATAATAATTACAAATAAAATATAAAAATATAAAGCATAAAATAAATGCCAAGCTACACACACAATCACGAATCATAGATCCAACATAAATTAAAATAAATTACGAACTACTTAACTATGAATATAAAAATAATCTTAAAAACAAAATAAAAATATATAAAAAAACCCCATCCAGTTTGTACATCACTTTCAAGTGCGAGATTATTCGATACCCAATCGTATACTTTATAGTCTATAAGCCCCCCAATTTATAGACGTCATATGACTTTATCAAACGTCATATAGTACTGCGCATCCCAAATTTCTTGTGCGCAGTACTATATGACGTTTGATAAAGTTATATGACGTCTATAAATTCGAGGGTAACGCCTCGTATGGAGAATTTTATTAAACAGCACAGAATTTTATTTTACTGGTGGTAGGCTTCGGCCGTGGCTAGTCACCACCCACTGAACAAAGCCATGTCACCAAGCGGCCTAGCCGTGTTCCGGCATGATGTTCGGTGTTGCCATTCATGGATGGCGGGTCAGATCAGCTGCGCTGCATGTGCCTAGTGAATGTAGCGTCTCGATCTACTGCCGCCTTCCTACCTAGGCAAGTATGCTCCATCGTAGATCTCATCGTCACTTACCATCAGGTGAGATCGAGATCAAATACTTGCCTATAATGTAATAAAAAAAAAAAAAAAGATTAAATTCTTCATACAAAATGTCTAAATACATAAACCATAAAGTATACAGAGAGCTTACGAATAATCTCGCACTTGATGCACAGAATAAAAAAATCACTTACCAACTAATTCTGGCTCTAACAATAGCAGAATACAATAAAATAGATGATATTAATTAAGTAATGTTGCATACATTGCAACCGATGTAGTACGTAAAGAAGGTGACTGGATCCTGACGGCGGCATGTATGACAAAAAAACATATTATAATCTATACTAATATTATAATTAATGTGAAAGTTTGGATGGATGGATAGATGTTTGTTACTCTTTCACGCCAGACCGGCTGAACGGATCTGGATGAAATTTGGCACAGAGATAGATTATAATCTGGAATAGCACATAGGCTACTTTTTATCCCGGTAAAATGCATGGTTCCCGTGGGATAGGTTTGTTAAAATTTTTCATAGAGTACCAATAAATTCATTTTCTCATACATTTGATTCTGAGGCGGTACGAAGTTCGCCGGGACAGCTAGTAATTTATAATATTCAAATACTATCTAGCCCCAAAATCTGGTACGTGGTGCATATACAGAGTGTAAGTGGCTTCGTAACGACAACTGATAGCATGGATTCAGCTCATTCTAGACCCCCAGAGTTCGAATTTTCAGTCAATATTTTCATGTATTATACGCAATTTATCTGTTTTTTTTAAATTTGATTTAGCATGATATCGTACTACAAATCTGCCACAACGTAATTTTTACAAAAAAAGAACATAATTACTAATTAAGACCTAACACTGCAATGACATTAAAACGCGATACGCTCAAGCGCGCTCGTCACTCGCACGAGTCGAGTATCGAGCAGAGAGTTTCGTTGTCATCGCGTGGCTCAAAATACATTGCGCGCTAAAATTCAAACATTTGTAACTAATTACTTTCAACATAAATGATTTCTATAATTTACTATAGGCATTAAGTGTAACATGTACCCAAAGTTTTCGTTGCCATGCCCCTTACACCCGGTATTATATCAACAGGAAAATAATAATAGTAATTTTAATTATTTATGCGCCTGGCAAACCCATGAAAGCGAATATTGCTAGCATTTTAAAAGATATATACTTATATAGCCAAGAACAATACTTAGGTATATTCGTTAGGTCCTATCTGATACAAGCTAATCGCATAAGAATAGTAGAAAAGAGGTAGCAATTATCATAAAATAAAGACTTGTTCAATGTAATATATACAGGATGATACGGCCGGGTCTACCAGCCTATTGATTTCTTATAATTACGCGAATACTACACATTGAAATAACACTAATCTCACAGATTTTGGAATCTAGTACTTAGTATAGTTAAATCTAAAACCAAGCGCACCATTGCAAGACCTCAAGATACTGTGAGCACTGCGTAGATCGGACCGCGAGCAACAACTAAATATGAGGTTACTCCAGTTCTAACTATGACACTAGGACGTCAACCACCTCGGTCCTCCCGTGACCATGGTCGCTGTAAAGCAGCCAAAACGTCGGGAACGTGAAAACATAAAATAAACGCGATAAAATCTGTAAAATTAGTTGTATTGCAATGAGTAGAGCAGCCTTTGATCGTGTACTTCTTTAGCACATATTTTATGATCATCATGTGAAGATATAACTTTAAAATGACGTTTCAACAAACTTGTAAAAACCCAACGTAACTATGTCAATTTGTTAATTATTCAACTCAAAATTGATGTGCTTGAAGTAGTCATTATTATTTGGCATATATTTATGTATAAGCTGCCGCTTTAAGTTGGTGGGAACGATTATATTATACAGTATTCTTTTAATTAATCATTGTTTTCACTGCTACGCCCGAATTTATAGACGTTCTATAACTTTATCAAACGTCATACAGTACTATATGACGTTTGATAAAGTTATAGAAAATCTATAAATTCGAGGGTTAGTCTATAATATAATATAGTTCTAGCTCTCATCATAAATATTGTATGCGTCTCATTGTAACCTGTCTTATGTACCGATAAAATAAAAATAAAATAGATATGGCTTTGTAAGTACTAAGTACGATAATATAGCAGAGAAGGATAATTATCTTAATTACAATATTAAATAAAACTATATAAAAATAATATGCAAGAGAACTCTGAAGAGACGTTGGATGGATAAATTCTAGATACCAGCACGTCAAGTGCGAGCTAACCGTATACTTTATAGTCTACCGTATTTAGACATTTTGTATGGAGAATTGAAAAGCGCCTCTAGCGGACGGTATTAACAACTTTCAATACTCCATACAAAATGTCTAAATACGATAGACTATAAAGTATACGGTTAGCTTATGAATAATCTCGCACTTGACGTACTGTACCATTCCACACATCATTATATTAGTAGTCTTATAATATAGTGTTAAGTAAGGCACTGCTAAGCTCCAATCCCACTTGTAACTAATTACTTTGTTCACGGGGTACTTCGTAGAATGGTACTCTAGCTAGAGTAGTACTTTTGGTACAAAAAAAATGATAACCGGACATTTGGGGAGAACTTTTATTCCAATTTCCTTCACTCGTGCACGCTTATCAACGCAGTTAATATCCCGCTAATATTACACATTATTTATCAAAGCAACAAATTTTTGGTAAATAAAACAAAATTTACAACTTTACTGTTCAAATTCCCGCCAAAAAAACTCACCGTTTCATTCACTCTCTCTCTCTCTCATATCCTTACTGTTGCGTTCAAATATTACTTGAAAATTAGATGCATGTTCATACAACTCATATCAAACGTCATATACGCACAAGAGTTTTACTTTGCGCAGTACTATATGACGTTTGATTAAGTCTATAAATTCGAGGGTAAACGTTCATAGCTCGGACACAAAGTCATGCTTATCACATCGCCCAGAAACCGATCAGATCGTCATAATTCTGTCAATAGTACTACTCCCCCCCATTCTACAAAGTACCAAAGAGTACGGCAACCGCCACTGACCGGTATCGCTGGTGGAATAGAAGTGCGACGTCGTCTCCACACTCTGCCAGTTGTTGTTCTGGCCATGCGGCAACGAGTTGCGGTTGCCGTCGCGTTGCCAGCTGCCCGACATCCGTTGCTGGTAGCTGTTCACTAACGCCGACACAGATTGCTTTTCCGTCTGATTGCCGGACACTCTCTCGGTGGTCGGGCGCTCGTTATTGCGCTCGGGTACGTTCGGAACGCGCTCGGGTATATTCGGTCCGCGTTCGGGAAGTGTCGGCGCTCGGTCGGGTAGCGGCGGGCGGTCCGGGGGACCGGATGATGGCAGTGGGGGGGCTCCAGAGTCGGCTATTTTTTTAAATTTGTTAATATCGATGTGATTATAGAATCGACTCTAGTATAATCTCCGGTGTGTTGACATTAGAGCTTAAAAATCTATCTTATTTATGTAAATGTAAAAAGATACGCTGCTTTACGGAAAGCGGACATCACTATAACATAAAAAAGGCGAACGAAACTACACAATGACAAGAACAAATAATCAAATAATTATAGTTTATCCAACGAGCTATGTCATCTGCGACAAACGCCTGTCAAATAATGAAAATATACAACAACTGCCATTTGTTATTTCTTTACGAAATGAGATGCAATGAAATAAAATGAATATGCAAATGGCTTCACCCACAACTTAGCGGGTATTTTGCCAATGTCAAGTAATTAATTGTCTTGGGGTCGAGTCACCTTCGTCCGTAGGAGAATTAAGTACCCTCGAGATACCCTACACGTGGCCCTGGGTGGTGCCAACCAGGTGACAACTCTACGGTGGTAGACTTCGGCCGTGGTTAGTCACCACCCACTGAACAAAGCCATGTCGCCAAGCGGCCTAGCCGTGTTCCGGCATGATGTTCGGTGTTGCCATTCATGGATGGCGGGTCAGATCAGCTGCGCTGCATGTGCCTAGTGAATGTAGCGTCTCGATCTACTGCCGCCTTCCTACCTAGGAAAGTATGCTCCATCGTAGATCTCATCGTCACTTACCATCAGGTGAGATCGAGATCAAATACTTGACTATAATGTATAAAAAAAAAAATAATAGCAATAACACATTCAATGCCACATCCATTATTTTATTTATAATGTGTATTTATTGAATGCGATATAGCTATTCATTAAGCAAGGCAAAATACCCGCTAAGTTGCGGGTGAGGCCATATTCATATCCATTTTATTTCATCGCATCTCATTTCGTAAAGAAAGAAGAAGAAACGGGGCAGTGTACATTTTACCCGGTGTAATGTTTTCCCTCGCGAAGTCTCCGAACGAGGTATTCAGCGTTTACCCAGCGTAAAGTTTACGCTGGGTGCTTGTGACATAACATTGTTGAATCAACTATAATTTTATAACCAAGTCATAAAGACGCCTTTTTGTCTTGTGTTTGAAAGATAACATAGAACTTACCATCTCGTTGCGATCGAATGAATTCCGAGTTGAGGTCTCGTCCGTTGGAGAATCGAGATCTGCCCCACGAGGTGGACGTCTGATCGGCTGTACTCCTGACAACAGCAGAGGCTACATTAGCGATTTCTTCAATTTTTTAGAATTAGCTACAACATAGTGCCATTTTTGCCAGTGTCGAGTAATCCCACTTCACACTAATATTATAAATGTGAAAGTTTGGATGGATGGATGTTTGTTACTCGATCACGCCAGAACGGCTGAACGGATCTGGATGAAATTTGGCACAGAGATAGATTATAGTCTGGAATAGCACACAGGCTATTTTTTATACCGGTAAAAATGACATACTTTTTAATCGCGGGTAACACCGCGGGGCGCAGCTGGTTCTCGATAATTGTTATTATATTATATGTAACCCTGATGATAATGATAATGTTGATGACGATGATGATGATGAAATGAATCCCCCCCCCCCTATCAGTGAAGCTGTGGATACTTTACTGAAAATTTACCGGACATGTTGGAAGAAATGAATGAATGAAATGAAAATGAAATGAAATGAATGAAAATGAAATGAAATTGAAAAATTGAAAAGTCAAGTTATACTATTTGATTTCAATTTCCTTCACTCGCGCGCGTTTATGAACACACAATGGTAGATATCCCGCTAATATTACAAATTATTTATCAAAGGAACACATTTTTTTAGAAAATTAAACAAAATTGACAACTTCACGGTTCAACTTCCCGCCAAATAGACACATGACTGTTTATATTCAGTTTTTATTTTTAACTCGACACTGGCAAAGTACACAAGCCTAGATGCCAAAACAAGAAAAGAATATGATGTTTTTCAGATAACCATGGTGCAGTAATATGCGTCGCCAGGTATTGTCTTCCGTGACAGCTAAGTCTCACGTGATTGGCTCAAGATTACGTCATGGCCATCTTCGACCAATGAGCGGTGTTTATTCTATTAGATGTCAATTGGTGGCAATGGCCTGATCGTGACGAAGTCTTTGGCCAATGCCAAAGAGAATATATGGCATAGCATATTATTATGCCATTGAAATAACCACATCCTGGGAATACTATCATAGCGCGTTTCAGGATTGTTTGGAGAATCGTCTTTTGTACCGCATTTCTTGTGCAGCGCCATCTCTGTATCAAGCTAACAAACTCCTTTTGTTGGAAAATAAAACAAAATTGACAATTTAAGGGTTCTTCTTACCGCCAAGAAGTCTGTCTATCGAGATCTTACCTCAGCACGACCTCAGCTGGGTCCTCGTCTTGCGCCGGCGGCTGCCGCGGCGGCAGCGATGGTAGCACCGTGGATTCTGACGTGAAAACAACACCAATTATACCCAGAGTCAACTCATATGGCGGCCCAATTGGCAACCTGCAGCGAACGTGTTCTCTGTGCCGAGGGTCTCAGATTCGAATCCTGGTAAGAACAAGCTTTATGGTACTGTTTTGGAAGATAACTAGTAATTAGTACCTATGATTCTTTCAGGAGTGGCCGACGCTCTTTGCACCTGTTGGCTGTTCCTATGTTCTTGTAGTATCTCTGCCTGTGTTCGCGGTCTCCTCTCCGGCTCTGGTGATGACGCGGCTGATGTGGATGATGAGGCATTCCTGATGATTTGGAGAAGATATATTAAGGTTGTGGTAGTAAATAATGTTTTTTAGTTGATCGTTGTTGGTAGAATTTTAATATCTGAATTTTTTATTAAGAAACTGTTGAAAATATATTTTTCAACTGGGTTTACAGAAACAAAACTTAGACTGTGATAGTTTTGGAAGCTTTATGATCAAACAGTTTTGTCAGAGTGTAAATATTTGCAATTTCATCAAAGAAACTACTTGATCGATATTTTTTTAATGGATTCTACGGGCATAAAACTAAACGTGTAGTAGTTTCATATGATTCTACATGCATCTGTGGTCCAAAAATGTTAATATCTCAATTTTCACTAAAGAAACTCTTCACTCACTCATGCAATCTTCTCCTCAGTTCTGCAGTCGGCGACTCTCCAGGCGACACGGCCGAGTACGGCGTCAATTGAAGCTCGGGCGGCAGCTGTGCGTGGAAGGACAGCTTCGCCACCCACTCCTTCATCAGGTCTTTCGATGAGCAGGCGAAGAGGTACTCCGCTCCATCACCGCAGGCCAGGCGGAAGACATTGGCGCGTTTCGTGTAGTCCCCAGCTGGTTCGCAACGTGCCTGGAGGGAGAAAAGTAGCAATGGCTAAATAAATTCCTGGCTATCATTCTTAGATCCATAATACTCGTCATAGGAATCCAGGATCTGGTCTATCTCAGGTCATCAGTGGTTCCACTAGTCGCGTCTCGTATGGCTGATGGCAGTTACTTCGAGAGAATGTCAGTGATCATACAACCCAGGACCAACAGAACCTACGTTGAGGATAGCGACGGGTGGCGCCGCCGCTTTGGCGCTGGCGAAGTCCAGCTCGTCCCTGAAGAAGCACAGCAGCTGGCCGCACAGCACCGAGTAGTACGAGCGCCAGGAGCGGACCGTGGCGCGCTTGCCGCCGCACCCCGCCTCCTGCTTGCGCTCCAAGTACCCTGGATCAAGGATCAATTTGTACAAGGCTCGTCCTAGCTTGTCTCTATTCAGTGTCGCAATATTGGTACAGCGAGTACCCGTACTCGTACTGATCACGAGTTCATCCTGAACTCCTACCCATCTCTTAATGCTCGACCCATCTAGCACCAATTTAGATCCACACTTGATCCATTCTCGTTGAAGTCTTGGCCCCTTAAGTAGCATCACTACCATTATTGATCCCAAACTAGACCCATCTGGTTTCCGTGTTGTGTGTGTTTGTGTGCGTTTGGGTGTCTGTGTGTGTGCGTGTGTGTATGTGTGTATGTGTGCGCGCGTGTGTGTGTGCGCGTGCGTGTGTGTTTGTGTGTGCGTTTGGGTGTGGGTGTGTGTGTGAGCGATTGTGTGTGTGTGTGAGTGCGTGTGAACATTACCTTCAATCTCGACCGGCGGTAGCTCGGCGATGTCTCCGCGGCGGTGTCTGCGGAAGCTCTGGGTGCGCCGGCGCGTCGTGAACGACGGCGTGCGCTTGGGAGTCTTCACCACCTGCGCACGAGTCTCACTATCAGTACTGACCTTCTTGACAACATGTACAGGGTGCAGTGAATTCAACCTATGATTCTGGACCCATTAGAGATGGAACCTGCGTCGATCTTTTTATGAATTATACGCTTTGTTTTCACTATTTGTCGAGCTCGAGCGCGCTCGTCACTCGCACGCGTCGGGTATCGCGCGGGGCGTTGTGTTGTGATCGCGTTGTTTACCATACATTGCGCGCTCAAAAATCCCAACATTTATAATGCATGATTGCCAACATATATGTTTTCTATAATTATATTATAGGCATTTTGTGTACAATCTGCACACTTTTTTCATATGAAAAAATGAAACAAAAATTGCTCAGGAAAAATCGCTAAACCAGCGTTAGTTCAAAGGTTTAGTACGCCCTTTCTTTATCACTATGTATATATACGAGTAGTGTCGCTCACGCTCATGCTCTCGGCGCGCTTGACGTGCGCGTCGCCCTTGGGCAGGCGCTCGAACTGCGGCGCCGGCGCAAGCGTCTCCTCCGACGACGCCGGCGCCGGGCCCGCGCCCAGCCGCTCCACCTGCTACAGGAACACGCTTGTTAGTTGCTAACTATTATTGGTCGTATCAAACAAAATGAGTAAAGATGGCGGCTCTGCGCATGCCTGTTTGTATGAATACAGCCTAAATATTGCTGTGTGTAGGGTTTCAATCGTATCTATATTCCGGTATACACGGACTCTTATACACAGACGCTCACACATACGCACTCTTTCACACACACACTCTAGCACACATATACCTCTCGCTCCCTCTCCCGCGCGAGGTGCGGCGGCGGCTCCGTGTCCCGGCGCCGCTCCTCCGCGATGCGCTCCATCTCCCGGCGCCGGTACTGCTGCAGGCGCTCAGCCTCCTGCCGCTCGGCGGAGAGCCGCCGGGCAGCCTCTTCTTCATCACGTAGGTTTTTGAAGGCTTGCTCCACCTAGAATTAATAAAAATTACGAATTTTAATTGTGTGTGTGTGTGTGCGTGTGTGAGTGTGCGCTCTTGTGTGTGTGTGCGCGCTCCTGTGTGTGTGTGTGTGCGCGCTCCTGTGTGTGTGTGCGCTGCTGTATGTGTGCGCTTGTGTGTGTGTGTGCGCTTGTGTGTGTGTGTGTGAGTGCGTGTGTACGCGTGTTCGTGCGTGTGTGATTGCTGTGAGATATCACATTGGTAGAAGATGTATGTGAGACATATGCTAGCGTGCTATGAGTGTGTTATTGTTACAAGATGTGTGTGATGTGTAAGGTATTGATGTCAGATCGCTATTACAAGTGTGTGATAAATGTCGAATGTGATGCAACACACACCAGCGTTATCCTTTTGAGCGCGTTAAATTTGTCCTTCTGCGACTCGATGGTCTCCTCCAGGTCGCGGTGGCGGTTGATCAGCTCCTCCACCTGCGCGACGCTCTCCCCGTACTTGCCGTCGCGGACCAGCGGCACCCTGCGCAGGAGTGTCATGAATATAGACCAGAGTATTCGTATACTCGTTGTCTAGATCATAGGAATAGATCTAGGGGACATAGGCCGCTATGCAGTAGTGGACTGACCAAAAAAAACATACCAAGACCTCACCTAATCCATATAATAATTCCAGCCTTTTAAAATGTCCTGCCCTTGGGCACGGGCCTCCAACATTGCGAGGGGGATAAGGCCATATTCTACCACGCTAGCCTAGTGCGGGTTGGCGGACTTCACACATCTTCCGAGGTGCTCTCGCAGACATGCAGGGTTCCTGGGTACCGGGGACAAAAAAAGAAATTGTGTATGGACTCACCTGTTTGTTATCCAGTTGTCGAGAGCGTCGGCGTCCCGTTTGAACATGAGCGCGTCGAGATGCTGCATGTAGATGGTGTCCCGGTTGGCCCACGCGCCGTCCAGCTGCGAGCGGCGCGCGCGCAGCATGGACATGCGATCCTCGATCTCGCTCGACATGAAGTGCCCTTCCTTTACCAGCTTCTCACCTGTCGGGAGATTTAGATCGCTTTGAGATGTTTCAATTTTCAGGGAAGTTTTCTCAAGGCCTTACAGACAATCTGAGGCAGGATTCTGTAAATTACCGAATTATTCTTACCATCAGGTGAGATCGAGATCAAATACTTGCCTATCTATACTCTATACCAGAGTTCCCCAAACTTTTTTGTGTCGTAGACCCCTTGCCATGTTTTTCCGTGTTGGGTAGACCCCCTACTTACCTGATATTGATTTCCTATTGATTTCCGTCCTTTATAGAGTGACGAATTGAACAAGTCAGTGCAAGGTAGCGAAGCTCTGAGACTGCGACTCTCAGGTTTTTACAAGTTCAAAATGTATTGCGACCACAAAGCGAATACCAACATCCTACAACTTACACAATTTTATAAACATATATAATATTTTTTTTACTTCATAGGTACTTTTATAAATAATGTATATGTTTTGATATTATAAGATAGTATGATGTAAGTAAATAGGTACTATCAGTGTATGTGTTGAGATCCACTATCGTGGACCCCCATTTTCATTTCATGGACCCCCAAATTTTTTTTCGCTGACGTAGACCCCTTGCAGGTTGTCATAGACCCCTAGGGGTCGATATAGACCACTTTGGGAATCACTGCTCAATTAATATTATAAATGTGAAAGTTTGGATTGATGGATGGATGGATGGATGTTTGTTACTCTTTCACGCCCGAACGGCTGAACGGATCTGGATGAAATTTGGCACAGAGATAGACTATAGTCTGGAATAGCACATAGGCTACTTTTTATCCCGGTAAAAAGGACATACTTTATTTAACGCGGGTAACACCGCGGGGGCACCTAGGACGAAATAGTTCTATGACAGTTGAATGGTTGGCCAGTGGAAAGTCACTGGTACAAAACTAGGGGGGAGGGGGGGATCTCCTCTAGATGTAGGACGTGATATAGGTGTGACGGTAGCTCTCACCGTCGCAGTAGAGCGTGTTGAAGGCGTCGTCCTTGGCGTCGATCTCCACCTTGATGTCGCGGTGGCGCGCCAGCAGCCGCTCGGCGCCGGACACGTCGCCGCCCAGCTCCGGCGCCGTCACGCGCGCCAGCGACTCGTTGGTCCACGCGCTGCGATCATATCACACCTCGCGTTACACGGCTTGATTTCTTATATTTGCGCGAATACTACTAAAATATATTGGCTTAGTTGAGGGTAGGAAGAAATCATCTGACAGAATGTTATTTACGAACGAAATTATAAACTAAACCATGGTGAACTTGCGCGGGCGCTTAATACGCGTGAATGAACATGTCGTGTAAATTTAAATCAAATTAATTTTACGGATTTTATCGCGTTTATTTTATGTTTTTACGTTCCCGACGTTTCGCCTGCTTTACAGCAACCATGGTCACGGGAGGACTGCGGTGTGAGACGTCCTAGTGTCATAGTTTGAGACGGGGTACCCTCATATTCAAATGTTGCTTTTGGTCCGATCTACGCAGTAACGTAAAAACAAAAATAAACGCGATAAAATCTGTAAAATTTGTTTTATCACGACATGTTTATTCACGCGTAATAAGCGCCCGCCCATTGTTTAGTTTCTTATTTTGTATGTCATGTCTGGCAGATCATTTCTCCATACCCTCAACTAACCCAATAATGTTTAGTGGATCCAGTAATTAATATAATTAAATCCAAAATCAAGCGCACCATTGCAAGACCTCAAGACACTGTGAGCACTTTCTGCGTAGATCGGACCGCAATCAAACAACTAAATATGAGGGTACCCCAGTTCTAACTATGACACTAGGACGTCTAACACCTCAGTCCTCCCGTGACCGTGGTCGCTGTAAAGCAGCCGAAATGTCGGGATCGTAAAAACATAAAATAAACGCGATAAAATCCGTAAAAATAGTTCTATTTCAATATATATTGATAGCGTCATGACTCCAAGAGCCAGGGTGGGGCAATTACCTCATTTGGCCACGACCATGTGATAGCGTGAGTCTTAGCTAATCACGCGCGATGCTTAGTATGAAACTTTCGCTTTTTTTTTCAGATATTAAACATCTATGTCTCGGGTACTATCATTCGTGGTTATGACTCAGACTGTCCCTACCAGGGATTTGAGCCCGGGACTTTTGGTACAGAAAGCAGGGTCACCATCAACTGCCGGATGCCGGTACGGACATTGAAGTTGTTCAGGGCAAGACCTACCTCAGATGGTATCTGATGGCCAGATACAATGTGCCTCCTACCTTCGAGTTGGGAATAATATGCCACTATAAGAAAGATGATAGGAGGTGGAGATAGAGTGGGTGAGTTCAGGGTACTCACAGCAACTCCTGGTAGGTGCCGAAGTATGCCTGCAGCTGCCCTGCTAGCTCCAGCTGCTGGGTGCACTGGTCCGCGCGGCCGCTCAGCGCCTGCAGCGCCTCGCTCACGTCCTCCAGCTTCGCGGACACGTGCTCCTTCGCGTCGGGGAACGCTTCACCGAGTCTGCGGAGAACGGTTTGGGGTCACCCATCAAATTTGCGACCTTTGTGAGTTCATCACGGGATATTTACCAGACGAATTTTGAGGAAGCTTGGCGTGGTGATAGCTTATAAACTAAGGCAAGATTTGGCGTAATTTTTATACCGGCACATGGAAGGGATCCTGGGGGTAGTCGAAATCTTGAAGTAGTGACAGCCCTCCTGACCAAATTTCGGCCACAACGGTTCAACTCAATGGAGACTAGATAACTACTCAGGATATATTATAGTTCACGACGATGCGTGTGCGCAAGTGCCGGTTCCCCTCTCTCTTGATGGAGTGGTAATCTGACACGACCTGGGAGAGATCAGGCTGTCTGCCAGCCCCGCCCCCCCCCCTCACCTGTCGGCCTCGGCGCGCAGGTCGCGGTGCGCGTGGCGGATGGCGTCCAGGTCGGCGCGCAGCGCGTGCAGCTGGCGGCGCTGCGCGTGCAGCTCGTGCAGCGAGCGCGGCGGCAGCAGCTCGCTGCCCAGCGCCGTCTCCTTCTCCCCCACCCACGCCGCCGTCTCCTCCGCCGACCGGTCGAACTCGTGCACCTGCCGGGCGCCCGCTAGCGCCTGCACACACACACACTTTGATCAGATAACTAATAACTAGAGCTAGAAACAAAAGCACAGTTGCAGAGACTCTGCTCTAGGTACCGAGGGTCCTGGTAAAGTTTATACGTGAGTCATAAGCGTTCAATATCATGAAAGTTTCTCCCCCACGCTCCAATAACCACTTCTGACTGACTGACCGACTCCAGACCAGCCCCAACTGCTACGTGTCTACATTGGTCCACCTTGCGAGTGGCGACCCTACCTCTTCCAGTTCGTGGTCGCCAATCTAGAACCTTAAAACCCCAGAGATACCTATCAGAGAACATAGAAAACTCCTCACCTCCTGCCGAGCCAGGGCCAGCTCCTTCAGGTCATCCCACAGCCCTCGAATGTCGTCTATCCTCTGCTTCACTCTGTCCCCTTCCGGGGTGTTCTCTTCTAGAAGCACGCTGCCGGCTTCGCAGACCGCTTCGATGCGACCTTCGTTCGCTGAATACAGAATAACTCTGGTGTTATTACCCGCATTTATCCCAAACCCTAGTGCAGGCAAAACCCATAATAATCGGTCCAGGATTGCCCCAACCCGAACTGGGACAAGGTTGTGGTCCCAATCCCACACTGTGGGGTAATGTGCCCAGTATAATAGCTACAAATTTGCTCGTTATACATTGGAACCTATTATATTTGGCGAAAAGTCCGCACCTTCTGCCTACTCCTTTGGGTATGACATATGTTTTCATTCACCAGTAACAACATAATATCCGAATTAGTACAATGTTCGTCTTGGAAACAATTGTCTCAGGTTTAATCCCCGGCTCACAACTTTGGAATCTATCGATTAAATGCGCGAATCTCATTTACAACCATGATTATCACTTGGTGAGCGGAGAAGGAAACCATCGTGAGGAAACCTACACGTCTGAGAGGGCCTGCTAGAGCTGTCACTTTTGACAGATATCCCATACAATGTCTGTCAAAAGTGACAGTTACTATGCGGTTCCTATTCGATTATGAATCTATTGTGTTAGCAGACTTAGGGCCCAGCATGTTCAACTTTGGCCTGAATCTCCCTTGTATTGAAGGGAGGCCCATGCCCAGTGGTGGGATATTTAAGGTCTGATATTTAACTAGGTCTAGGTGTTTAAGAAATCTTTGAAGAACTCTTATCACCACACATTATTCATACGAAGAACGACGTTCTCTCACCTTGCAACTGAGCCAGGAAGTTGTCGAACGCCTGCTGCAGCGTCTCCACGTGTTCCACGTCCAGGCCGTACTCCTCACTGGCTGCTGTGGCCATCTGCTCGCTGATCCACTCCTGCACCTCCTCGCACTCTTGAACAAACCTGGACAACACCAGGGGGTCAGAACGAGGAAGCAGACCACACAACTCTATTTCCCGAAGAATTGGTCGGAGACTGTTGACCGGATCGGAAAGATACACTTCCTTAGTCATTTCCCATTTCATTGTTGTTTTGGGATGGACTTCCAGTATACCCTGAGTTGTCTGAACACTGATATACGGAGCGACTGTCTGCAGTCCACCGAGACACAAATATTAGGGCTACCGGGGACTTCAGGGCCAGAACATTTTTCAGAATTGAAATAGATTTGTTTTAATTTTTCATAGAGCAGAGGATCGATATGATTTTTTGCATAGGTAGTTTAGAGGTCAGAAAATGACATAGACTATTTTTTATCCCGGAATAATGCACGGTTCCTATGGGATAGCATACAGTAACCGTGTTTTTTTAACTTAACTTATCAATCGCGGGTAACACCGCGGGGCGCAGCTAATTATATAAAGGAATTTGTAGAAGTGGCTCCAATTAGTATGGCCCATGGAGTTGATTCCTTTGCCTTAAGACACCCACAGGAAGACTTGGACTGATGGTTTCCCAACCCTACATCTTACAGCAGGGTTTCCCAACATTTTTTGCATGGTGCCTTCGCGGATTATAAAAAAAAAATTAGCCCCCCTATATTTTTCTTCATTGCTCCAATAAAAACCACAAATTATTTTTACGATATTTATTTCACACGATTTATTATTTATTAATGGGATGTTTGCGCCTGCAATTTTTGAACCAGTTGGTCGATATCAGGTTCTGTTTTTGACAGAGCTATCATCAAATCATACACTTCATGCCCCCCCAAAGATCTCCCTACGCCCCCCCGGGGGGCACGCCCCACCGGTTGGGAAGTCCTGTCTTACAGGGTCTGTGCTGTTCACTTACTTGAAGTATTTGAGACTCTGCTGCAGCCTCTGCTGGCGTTTGGCCGAAAGCAGTTTCAGCTCCTCGTAAGATGCCATAAGATCATCCATCTTCTTTTCCACCTGCTCGTCGCCGGTTCGTTCCTACGGTGACAATATTCGTTTTACATCATTATTACAAGTAATGTGACCGTCAGTCCACGAGACCAGGGCCCCAAGTCTGCTAACACTATCGATTCATAATCGAACAGCAGCCGCATAGTAGCTGTCACTTTTGACAGATATTGTATGGGGTATCTGTCAAAAGTGACAGTTACTATGCGGTTGCTGTACGATTATGAATCGATTGTGTTAGCAGACTTGGGGCCCAGTTGTCAGACAAGCTTTTGACTGTCCGTTACGTGTGTCTTGATGTTAGATTTACATTGGGACAGGCAGCTTAAGCAATCCACTCGACAAGCTATAAGCTAAACCAAACTTATGTTGTCTACTGCCCAATTTGAAAATGAATAATTTTTTGGCGCCCCCATTTTTTCACCTACTTAAAAACCACTATAACTTCAAATTAAATTATTGTAAGCCTCTACACAACGCCTCCATTTTTTTCTGGGTCTCTTACCACCCCCCTTTAGGCCTGCAGCGCCCACAAGGGGGCGTTATCGCTCACTTTGGGAAAGGCTGAGCTAAACTCACCAGCAATCCAGTCGCCGTCTTCTCCAGCTTGCTGACAGTGGTGTCGAAGCCGTTCAGCTCCCGCTGCACGGCCTCGAGCCTCTTCATCAGCGCGAGGGTCGAGTCCTCGTCCCTGCCGACGTCTGCCGACACCAGCACGAGCCGGCGCTCCAGCAGCCACGCCTCCGCTTCCGAGATCTCTGACGCGAGCTGGTGGGGCGAAGACATTTTAAAAACGGTCAATGGTGGATACATTACCGTTCCTTTGAAGACTTCCGCACGTTCCCAGTGTGGAAGTATCCAGGAAGAATCTTTTACGGCCGGATATCTCTCTTCTCTCTCCACCCCACATGGGATATTCTCATACGGTCTCAGTAAAATAATTAAATGAGTGAGATATTGTTTAGGCGTAAACTAATAAATGTCGCCAAACGAACACACCAACTATACGGTCCCACACTAAGCAACACTTGTATTAAGGGTACCGTACAATGGACTGAGCGCGAATCCAGTATATAATACTTATATAGATATTGAACATCTATGACTCGGGTACAAACATTCGTGCTCATCACACAAAGTTTGTCCCTACGGCACAGAAAGCAGGGTCACTGCTAACTGCGCTAATCAGG
Source organism: Pheosia tremula (assembly GCA_905333125.1). Classification (NCBI taxonomy): domain Eukaryota; kingdom Metazoa; phylum Arthropoda; class Insecta; order Lepidoptera; family Notodontidae; genus Pheosia; species Pheosia tremula. Next base: position 304,947 of record HG995425.1, on the reverse strand, counting down.
TCGTCAACAACACATGGTTAAAAAAAAAAATCTACTTTCATCGCGCGAACTGCCAAGGAACGGAACACGCTACCGGCGTCTTTGTTCCCCGTCGACTTCAATCTGGGTGTTTTCGAGTCGAGAGTTAACAGGTACCTTCTAGGCAAGTATGCTCCATCGTAGATAAATACTTGCCTATAATGTAATAAAAAAAAGTGATTTCTCCACTAAAAAATGGTTGGTACGGACTTGAAGCAGGTCGGCGCGCCGGCGCAGGCGGCTGGTGCGCGCGGCGGCGGCGTCCAGCAGCGCGCGCAGCCCGGCCGCCAGCTCGCGCCCGCGCGCGCCCAGCGCCGGCGCCGCGAAGTGCCCGCGCCGCGCCAGCTGCCCGCCGCGCTCCACCAGCGCCGCCGTCGCCGGCTCCCTGCACGCGCAACGTCACACTCACATTGTAAGAAACATTGTAAGAGGCAAGTAGGTCACAACGATCACGTGTATGTATAAAATATATGTGTATACTAGGTGCGCCCGGCGGTGTTACCCGCGATAAAAAGTATGAAAAATTAAAACATCTATCCCACGGGAACCATACATTTTACCGGGATAAAAAGTATGTGCTATTCCAGACTATAATCTATCTCTGTGCCAAATTTCATCCAGATCCGTTCAGCCGTTCGGGCGTGAAAGAGTAACAAACATCCATCCATCCATCCATCTATCCATCCATCCATCCAAACTTTCACATTTATAATATTAGTATAGATTATTTTTAATTTATTATACTGTGGCGACCACTTCAACCGCACCACAAGCTACCAGATGGCATTGCAGACGCATTCAGAACAATAGACGATTGACGTCACAATCCTGAATCGCGCTATAAGAGTTTTCGGCGCAAGTAACATATATACAAGACTCCGACAATAACCGTCGGGGCATAGCGGCCGCCCTGCCAGCCATCCCACCCGCCTGGCTGGAAGATCTTCCCATTTCCGCTAAAATATCTTATTTAACTGTGACGGTTCTACAATATGTGCAGTAAGAAGTAAGTGAGAATAAATCATTCGTCATGTGTTCGTGTGGGTTGAAGCATGAGATCAGCTCTCAACTCACCTAGCGATGAGTTCAGCTTCCAAGGCGAGGTGCTTCTTCAGCAGCGCCTGTGCCTCGGCGAGGGTGGACCCCGCCTCCTCCTGCCTCACAGCCGCCTCGCGTTCACGCAACCTGAACCACAATTAATTCTATTATAATATTCCTATACTGTTTCCAATAACTATATATATACCCCCAAATTTATAGATGTCCTATAACTTTATCAAACGTCATATAGTTCTGCGCAAAGCAAGACTCTTGTGCGCAGTACTATATGACGTTTGATAAAGTTATAACACGTCTATAAATTCGGGGGTTAGAGCAGAGAGTAGAGTATATCTATTCATATTAGAAAACTAATTAGCAAATTTTACAACAATAAAAACATCGCTGGGTACGTTGGAGTATTTTGTTTTAAATATTGTGTGCGTGTCAGTCTGTTCGTGAATCGCTGGAAACCTACTGGACGGATTTTGCCACGGTGATAGCTCATAGCCCGGATCATGATATGCGATTGAGGACATGATATAATTGATAGAAATAGGCGATACTTGGCGGAAATCCATTGTTAAACAAATGGGTTTCGCGGAGAATTGCATATTATTTGGGGTCCCGTCACCAGTGATAGACAGTTTCTCGACTAACATCTTAGAGGAGTTCGGTGTTGCTGGCTTCTTTAATTATCGATCAACTTGTTTGGTTTATAATTAGAGAAGTTGACAAGCCGAGGGTAGGTGTTGGGTTTCTCTTCCCCCATTTGTTTAAAGTCGACTTGGATGAATTTTAACGGTGTCTTTGCTTATGATAGCCTATGTTTGGACTCAAAATCTTAAGTACATTGGGTGTGCTAGCGAGCTTTGTCATCTTCCCTTTGCCTGGCCAGAGCAGCCAAAACAATCGATTTATAATCGAACAGCAACCGCATAGTAACTGTCACTTTTGACAGATATCCCATACAATATCTGTCAAAAGTGATAGTTACTATGCGATTGCTGTGCGATTATGAATCGATTGTGTTAGCAGACTTGGAGCCCTGGACTCGTGAGGCTACACTCTCGGTCTGAACACGGCTATTCAGGAGGCAGAGGAACATAATACCGACCATCTTAGCTCCTCGTCGGCGTCCCTCTCCCAGCGGTGCAACAGCGCAGCATCCTCCAAGTTGTCGCGGCGGATCTGCATCGGCTCTTGAAGCTGGCGGTAACTGTATAACAAACAAAACGTTGACTCCCAAATCTATAGACCTTTGTATCTAATAAATAAATACCGCCAGACGAACACACCAACTATACGGTCCCACACTAAGCAACGTTTGTATTACGGGTACCGTACAATGGACTGAGGGCGAACTCAGTATATAATACTTATATACATATTAAAAATTCATGACTCGGGCACAAACATTCGTGCTCATCACACAAAGCTTGTCAATCCTCTGCCTAAAAAAAATTTGTGTTCTAAATCGAAAATGTATATTCACCGTTTGACAGCGTCATCGGATTTGTTCAATATCTCTTCGGCCATGAAGTGCTTGCTGTCGGCGAGCTGTCGGGCGTTGTCGGCGAGCTGCGTGGCGGTGTCGGCCTTGCTCGACACCTGTTGCTCTAGGCGCGAGTGGCGCTTGAGCAGCGCTGTTACCGACGCTAGATCCTTGCCTGTGGCGGAGATGTTTAATATAATTACATCATTGGTCCAGGTGTACGATTAAACATACCACCTCACACCCTAACACCCAACATATCACATTACATCCTCACACCCCAACATATCACCTCACATCGACACACCCCAACATATCACCTACCATCCACGCACCCCAACATATCACCTCACATCCACACACCCTAACATATTGACTCACATCGACACACCCCAACATACCACCTCAAATCCACACACCCCAACATATCTTTTCACATCCACACACACCACCACACCACCTAAAATCCACAAACCATGGTCCTCGCTGAGCAGCTGGGACTCCACGTCGTCCAGCCAGGCGGTGAAGTCGTCCAGGCCGCGCAGGTACACGCGCGCCTGGTACGCCTCCTGGAGTCGCTCGCGACGCAGCTTGGCAGCCGCCTGGGGGGGACGGGGGAGGGGAAATAGTTCAAAGAATAAACGCTAAGGCTTCCCGCACACTGCTGCTAAAGTCTGGCTAGCCGTTCCTACATTGTTCTCACAGACCTATAACAATGTGCTGCTCAAAAATATAATAGATCTTTAAAAAAAAAGAGCAACCATGGAGTTTCTAGCCCATTCTTCTGCATAGGAACGGCAATTCGAATTCGAATCAGAATATTGTTTATTCACGTAGACCATTAAATGCAGTACTTATGAATCGTCAAAAGTTACAAAATATTATGCTGCTATCATTTTGAAAACACAAGGTTTTGGGTTATAATATTATATTTAAGCAATTATATTCCATGTCACCATTGATGCAAACTTGATTGTAACCTGTATTGTGTTCATAAAAAAAAGAAAAAAAAGACCGACCTGCAGCTCCCTCCACAGGTTCTCCAGCTGCTCCACATGCTCGGCTATCTCATGGGACGCGTAATGGCTGGCTTCTGCAAATCAAATCCTACACTGAAGGCATGTATCGATGCAACGCTACTGTCTCGCTTTCTCACATATATTTACACATATATTTTAGTAGCTGCGCCCCGCAGTGTTACCGCGATTAAAAAGTATGTCCTTTATCCCACGGGAACCGTACATTTTACCGGGATATAATCTATCTCTGTGCCAAATTTCATCCAGATCCGTTCAGCCGTTCTGGCGTGATTGAGTAACAAACATCCGTCCATCCAAACTTTCACATTTATAATATTAGTGTGATACATAAACGTGATCGTTATCACCTAATTGTTAACCCTGTCAAATATTTTACACGATTTTTGTTAAACCTTGTATATTGAGACATTCGAAGTCAATATGCAGCAATCACAAATTGAATTTTTATTGGTATCAGTAAAGTTGAGGATACTTTGCTGACAAACTACCGGACTTCTTGGGAGAACTGGAAAAAACATGTTTTACTATTTAGTTTTATTCTCCTACACTCGTGCACGTTTGTGAACACATAATGGTCAATATTCCACCAAAATTACACATTATATTTCAAAGAAACACATTTTTCACAAAATAAAATTGATGACCTTTCTCTTAGACTACCCCGAAAAAGTCAAAACATATTTATATGAAGCAGTATAGTCTGTCATTTGGCTTGCTATCAGCGCGCGCGATGCTCGTGCCCACGCCAGCCTCGCGAGGCAGAGCGTCCAGTCTGTACGTGGCGATCACCACCACTCACCGATCAGTGATTCGCCATGGTTCGCGACGTCGTCAATGCGGCCCTTGTTGGTCGCGAGCTCCGACTCGAACGCCGCGTGCTTCTGTATCTTGCTCTGCAGGTTTGACAGCTCCCTGCACGCCAAAAAAAATAATAATTAAAAAAACAAAAAAATGACGACACCATTTGCACCGGTGGCAGTGACCCTGCCTTCTGTACCGAGGGTCCCGGTTCGAATTCGAGTAGCGGCATAATTATGGGAAACTAGCTGCATCCTGCGGTGTTACCCGCTATTAAAAAGTATGTCCTTTTTACCGGGATAAAAAGTAGCCAATGTGCTATTCAAGACTATAATCTATCTCTGTGCCAAATTTCATCCATATCCGTTCAGCTGTTCTGGCGTGATTGAGTAACAAACATCCATCCATCCAAACTTTTACATTTATAATATTAGTGGGATTAGTGGGATGGGATAGTTGGATGACTACGAATGTTTATATCCGAGTCATGGACGTTCGATATGTGTACAGAGTGGTACGGGAAAGGTATACTAAGCCTTGAATCTCCGCTCCGGTAGCACATTTGTAATCATTATGTGGTTACAATATAAAAAAAAAATATATACACAAAAAATTTACAAACTAATTTTACAGATTTTATCGCGTTTATTTTATATGTTTTCACGTTCCCGTCGTTTCGGCTGCTTTACAGCAAACCATGGTCACGGGAGGACTGAGGTGTTAGACGTCCTAGTGTCATAGTAAGAACCGGGGTACCCTCGTATTTAGTTGTTCCTTGCGGTCTGATCTACACAGAAAGTGGTCACAGTGGATACATTCCTCGAGTACCCTAGTCATGTAGTAAGGAGGTATTTTTGGGAATTGGGGAGAGGGGGGGGGGGGTTGTATATAGATGTTTTGAAGTTACCATGGGGCACATGGCTGGTAGAAAGATAGTTACCTGTAGTTCTGGTCATTAGCTATCTGCATCTTGAGCGAGATCCACTCCCTCTCGTGGTACAGGTTCCTGAGGAACTGGTGCAGCTGGCGGGACTGCTCCAGCATCTCACCGCGCACTTTGCACGACTCCTGCGCATGACATAGACCATTCACCAATACTCATTATTGTAAATGAGGTAAGAGATATAAAAAAACAAAAACCGGACTGCATCAAAACTGAAAAATACTGATCTTGCAGTTGAAAAATTAAAACAAAACTATCCCACGGTAACCATACATTTTACCGGGATAAAAAGTAGCCTATTTGCTATTCCAGACTATAGTCTATCTATGTGCCCAATTTCATCCAGATCCGTTCAGCCGTTCTGGCGTGATTGAGTAACAAACATCTATCCCTCCATCCAAACTTTCACATTTATAATATTAGTAGGATAAATTTCTATATTCTTCCATCGGCCGCTGACCTGGAGCTTGTCCCTCCTCGCCAGTATGTCGTTGACCCGTCGCTCGATGTACTCCGCGTCGTAATGTTCGTCCTCCAGCATACTCGCGGCGAATCGCCGCAGCTCGTCGACGCGTCCGAGTTGGCTGTCGAGAAGCTTCGCGAACTCCGCGTGTTTGCGGATTAGGGTTTCCACGGCTAGGAGAGAGAAATTATAATTGTCAAAATATTTTTTTTAAAATTCCTGTACGTCACGCCTGCTATTCCCGAAGTGGTAGGCAGGGATGCACTGCAGTGGACCCATAATGCGCCGATGATATATTGGTCCTAATGTAATACTATGGGGGCCATATTTCAGGCTAAAATCAATTAAAAAATACTGAAAGAAAAATGCGTAAAATTCATGTAAAGATCGACGGAGAATTCCAACTGTGGGGAGACCAGAATCATTAAAGAATCATCATCAATATATGGTATCAGTTTTCGTTACGAAGCTACTTACACCCTGTACAATAGGACTACAACTTCTTGTTTGTACAAAGATGACTGAAGCATAATCATTTTACTAGAGATTATTTTTCAATTAGAGCCAAGATTCGCCATTTCCACGAGTAAATTAGTAGGTCCTGCGCTGGGAAAACTTTATGTGTTGAGCACGAATGTTTGTACCCGAGTCTTGGATGTTTAATATCTATATAAGTATTATATACTGGTCCATTGTACGGTACCCATAACACAAGAGTTGCTTAGTGTGGGACTGCACAGTTGATGTCGTCTGGTGATATCATTAATGATGTACTCACCGTCCAAGTTCTCGCCGAGGTCGTCATTATTGAGGAAGGCCTCCTTCGAGGCCAGCCAGTCCTCCGTCTGGCGCGCCTGCTCCTTCAGCAACTGGAGTTGATGCGCCTGCGCAGAAGAATAATGATAGTTGCACGTGATATTAGCATTCAATATATTGTATGTATTGTATTGACACACACTATAAGGTGTCGCGACACACACTATAAGGCGTCGCCACACACAGTATAATGCGACTATAATGCGTCGCGACAGACACTATAAAAAGCGACACGACACACTCTATAATGCGTTGCGACACTCACTATAAGGCGTCGCGACACACACTATACGGCGTCGCGACACACACTATAAAGCGTCGCAAAACACAGTATAAGGCGTCGCGACACAGACTATAGGGTGTCGCGACACACACTATAAGGCGTTGCGATAAACACTATAAGGAGTACCGACACACACTATAAGGGGACGCCTTATAGAGTGTTTCGCTCTATCGCGTAGATGTATATGTACCTGTGTCAAGTGCTGTTTCCTCTTGAGCCAGGCCTGGTCCAGGGTGGTGGACAGCAGAGCCACCTTCTGCAGCTTCACAGGAACCTGCTCCGCCTCCTTCTGGAGCGAGCCGATCGCCTTTTGACGACCATCGATCTCCGCCTGGTAATAAATAATAATAATAATAATATCGCCAGGCGAACACAACAGCTGTCCGATCTCACACTAAGCAACGCTTGTATTAAACTGTACAGACCTTCTTCTCGTGGTGCAGCTCCAGCAGGGCTTCGGCGTCGGACACGGACTCCGGGGCTTCGGTCTCGTCCATACGCTTCACCGTCTCCGACACCCAGAGCTCCAACTCCTGGTGAACAATCATATGAGGTGTAAGGTCCAATAAACATCGTCGTTGGAGCTATATGCTCCAGGGGTGGAAGTGTTGAAGGGCATAACGCTGCGAGTAGCCACGGGAGAAAGCGCAGCATCTCTCTACACCCCTGAGCTGATCGCGCCAGTGTTGCCCCGCTATCGTCTTATATGACGGCCTTTTTAGCGGGCCAATAATAATGCCTGCCAATAATAATTAGATAACAGCTGATTAAGGCAGGACACCTGCCTTAATACCCTTCCAATAGTCCCATGTCCATCCTCAATCCATAGTCCCAATTATCTTTTCATATACCTGAAATAGTTCCTCCGCCTGCTGAGCTCAATTCGCTATTTATGCTATACTTTTCAGCAGTTGACCCCAGCAGGTGGCTAACATAACATTAACATTTTTGGGGTCGAGTCACCTTCGTCCGTAGGAGAATTAAGTACCCTCGAGATACCCTACACGTGACCCTGGGTGGTGCCAACCAGGTGACAACTCTACCGGTGGTAGGCTTCGGCCGTGGCTAGTCACCACCCACTGAACAAAGCCATGTCGCCAAGCGGCCTAGCCGTGTTCCGGCATGATGTTCGGTGTTGCCATACAGGGATGGCGGGTCAGATCAGCTGCGCTGCATGTGCCTAGTGAATGTAGCGTCTCGATCTACTGCCGCCTTCCTACCTAGGCAAGTATGCTCCATCGTAGATCTCATCGTCACTTACCATCAGGTGAGATCGAGATCAAATACTTGCCTATAATGTAATAAAAAAATAAAAAAAAACATTCTCAAAATTTCATATAAAAATTTCATCCAGATCCGTTCAGCCATTCTGGCGTGATTGAGTAACAAACATCCATCCCTCCATCCAAACTTTCACATTTTTAATATTAGTGGGATAGTGGAACAGTGATATAGGTAGTGGAATTGACGCGTGATTCACTATGAACACATTGGGGCATTATTAATCTTACCTTCAGGCTGTCATCGAACTTATGCTCGGAGATGGCTTCGTCCAGCAGCGCCGTGCGCTTGGCGGCCAGCTCCTGCAGGTTGGTCCAGCCCTCGCGGAGGCTTTGCAGGCTCGTTTCTATCTCTTTCGCACGCTCCGGGTACCTGCGTACAACGAATATTAATAACTCGGATTCGGCGCATGATTCTCGACCCCCAGAGTTGGAATTTTCCGACGTTCTTTTCATGAATTATAGCCATTTTTCTTTGTTCTTTTTATATTGATTTTAGTATGAAATCATATTAATAATAAAAATTGATGTAAAACTGCAATGTAAATGAAAACCAGTTACACTCGAGCGCGCTCGTCACTCGTACAAGTCGGTTATCGCGCGGATTTTTTCTGGGTCTCTTACCGCCCCCCTTTAGGCCTGCAGCGCCCACAAGGGAGCGTTATCACCCACTTTGGGAAAGGCCTTATAGCTTACCGTATTTAGATATTTTGTATGTATGAAGAATTGAAGGTTGGCTAGACTATAAAGTGTACAGCTAGCTCGCATTTGCCGTGCTGGGATGTAGGGCTCACCTGTCGGCGAGGGCGCGGCCCTCGGCCTCCAGCTGCTGTATCTTGTCCCCCACGGCCCCCGCCTCGGCGGCGCGCGCCAGGTGGCGGCGCTGCAGCTCGTGCGCGGCGCTGAGCTCGCGCCCCCGCTCCGCGCTGCTGAACAGCGTCGCCTTCTTCGATATACGCTCGGCCGTGTCCTCCACGTCCCTGCGAACCACATATATAGGTTATTACACCAGAAAACTTGGCCACAACCAGCCCCTCCAACTCCTCCTATTTTTATCTTTCAATTAAATTCGTGCGGGTTCCCAGATAATTAAGAAAAATGAGCAGAAGGAGGAGGAGAAGCAGAAGAAGGAGCAGAAGAAGGAGAAGCAGAAGAAGAAGGAGGAGAAGAAGAATGAGCAGAAGAAGGAGGAGAAGCAGAAGAAGGAGGAGAAGAAGAAGGAGGAGAAGCAGAAGGAGGAGATGGAGAAGAAGTAGGAGAAGAATGAGCAGAAGAAGGAGGAGAAGGAGAAGAAGAAGGCGGTTACCTGTTGAAGGCGTGTATCTCGAGCGCGGCGGCGAGGCGGTCGCGGTAGGCCTGCAGCGCGCCGCTGAGCGCGCGCCACTTGCCCAGGAACAGGTCGCGGCGCTGCGCCACCGCCGCCGCCTGCTGCGTCGGGCCCTGCGGAGCACCGGCCGGGTCAGGTGTGCTGTGTGCTGTGTGCGGGCTGAGTGTGGGCTGTGTGTGTTGTGTGTGAGGGAAGTGTGTGTTATGTACAAAAGGATATTTTTTGGGCAATTGTTTTGATATGGGGAAGTGCGTTTGCCTTGGGGGAATCGTGTGGGAAGTGTTTAGGAGGTTGCATTTAGTGAAAGTGAGTGTAGTAGGGCGGTGTGCATTCTGGGGACGTTAGCGTGGTTTGCGTTGTGGGGACATGAGTTTGGTGGAGATGTGTGTATTGTGGTGGGAATTTGTGTTGCGGGGAAAGTTTGTGCTGCGAGGAAGTGCATGATTTGTCGTAAATGTTTGCGTTGTAGGGAAGTATGTATGGTGTGACAAGAAGTGGTTTTTAGGGGGAAATGTGTATTCTGTTGTTGTTTTTTTTGTGTGTGTATGCTGTGAGGGAGGTGTGAGTGTGCTGGAGGAAGTGTGAGTGTGATGGAGGAAGTGTGAGTGTGATGGAGGAAGTGTGTGTATGCTGTGGGGGAAGTGAGTGTGATGGAGGAAGTTTGAATGTGTTGGAGGAAGTGTGAAAGTGATGGAGGAAGTGTGTGTATGCTGTGGGGGAAGTGTGAGTGTGTCGGAGGAGGTGTGTGTGCTCACCTGCTGCAGCAGCTTGTCGGCGAGCGCGCGGATGCTCTTGACGCGCTTGTCGTCCACCTTCATGTCGCTGTCCATGTCGTCCAGCTTGCGCAGGAGTGCCGAGCAGTGCTCGTAGTCGCGGCCCAGCTCGTGCGCTTGCACCTGCCACACCGACCACATTGATGGTATGATGAGGATGATACAGCAGCCTGGGACTGATCGCTCAAATATCTAGTTTTTTTTTTAATACATTATAGGCAAGTATTTGATCTCGTTCTCACCTGATGGTGAGTGACGATGAGATCTACGATGGAGCATGCTTGCCTAGAAGGTACCTGTTCACTCTCGCCTTGAAAACACCCAGATTTATAATGAGATATTTATAATGTCAAAGTGTAGCGTGTGTGCGCCTCGCATGCCAACACACTGGAGCTTACTTTTTTATTTTTTAGTAAAAATAATTGCTTTAAAAAAATTACAAGTCCGCTGAGTTTCTCGCTAGATTTTCACGGTTGAGGTCGCGTTCCGATCCGGTTGTTGAGTTAAGAAAAAAAAATGTTATGTCAATCTGTAAATGCTCCTGCAGGCCTGTACGAAATAAACGATTTCACTTTTACTTTGACTGAGCCAACTCGAAGAACGCCGGCACGCAACGTAAATACAAAAATGGGAGGAGGACCACGAAGGAGTGTGGACCCTGGTTCATACCATCATTTCCTTGTCTCTGATCCACGCCTCGATCTTGTCCAGGTGCTGGTTGAACTCCAGGATGTCCTGGGCCTCTTCCAGCCCGCGACCTGGCAACAAAAGTTGACATGGGAATGAACATTCGTGCTTGTCGCATAAACATTCACGCTTGTCACTTAAAAAATCATTCGTGCTTGTCACTTAAAAATCATTAGTGCTCGTCACTTAAAAAATCATTAGTGCTCGTCACTTAAAAATCATTCGTGCTTGTCACTTATACAAATATTCGTGCTTGTCACTTAAACAAACATTAGTGTTCGTCACTTAAAATCATTAGTGCTTGTCACTTAAAAATCATTCGTGCTTGTCGCTTATACAAATATTCGTGCTTGTCACTTAAACAAACATTAGGGTTCGTCACTTAAAAAATCATTAGTGCTCGTCACTTAAAAATCATTCGTGCTTGTCACTTAAAAATCATTCGTGCTTGTCGCTTATACAAATATTCGTGCTTGTCACTTAAACAAACATTAGGGTTCGTCACTTAAAAAATCATTAGTGCTCGTCACTTAAAAATCATTCGTGCTTGTCACTTAAAAATCATTCGTGCTTGTCGCTTATACAAATATTCGTGCTTGTCACTTAAACAAACATTAGGGTTCGTCACTTAAAAATCATTAGTGCTCGTCACTTAAAAATCATTCGTGCTTGTCGCTTATACAAATATTCGTGCTTGTCACTTAAACAAACATTAGGGTTCGTCACTTAAAAAATCATTTGTGCTCGTCACCCAAACTTTGCACTATCGAGATTCAAATTTACAAAAATCATAGTCACGACCTGCCGTACCAGGTCGTCAATGATGAAGAGCATCCACAAACCTTTCTGTTCCGTGGCCTGTTCCAGGCGCTTCCAGTCAGCCTGCAGCTCCTGGAGCTGTTTGTCCACCTCCTCGTCCGGGCTGAGCTGCTGCGCCAGCTCCTGGACCTCCTGCAGCCGCGCGCGGTTGGCGGCCAGCTCCGCGGTGAAGGCCTGGTGCTTCTGCAGCTTCTTGATCTTGTCTTCCAGGTTAATTACTTCGCCTGTATGGAAGAAGAGTGTTAGGGATTGCTGGATCACGACCAAATTGGGAATTGTTTGATGTGTTTGAATTGATAAACGTCTCCTTTTTGAAGTCGATTAAAAACGTTGGCATAAAAACGACTATTAATAAGTGTGTAAAATAATATTTGCAACATTATAAAAAATATATATATAACACTAGCTGACCCGGCCACGCGTTGCTGGCTAACACCAAAAATTTAAAAAGTGGAAATAATTGAATTATACGGTATTTCGTTCACTACACAATAAATTTAATTAATTTTATAGCGTCAACAACACGTGGTAATTATGCTGTTAAAATGTAGCTTATATGACACGTTCGTAGATTTACCATAGCAGCGCCATCTATTGATTACTTACTCAACCCAGTCGAAAGGTATCGACATCTGTTAGAATCATTTGGAGATAACAGATAATTGTGACTGTCAAATAATAACAGACAAATAATTAGCAATAAATTAAAATTGCGACTATAATTTGAGATTTAAACTATCCTATCTCTCAAGTTGGATCGAACTGCACATGGTGTGCGAATTTTATTATAATCGGTTAAGTGGTTTAGGAGTCCATTGAGGACAAACATTGTGACACGAGATTTATATATATATATAGAAGATAGAAGATAATTGTAGCCTTCATGCAAATGTAGCGTATTGGAAAGCGGAGTGTTGTAAAATGTAGTGCGTTGAAAAGTGTAGTGTGTTGGAAAGTGTAGTAGGTTGGAAATTGTTGTGATAAACCGTGTGGTATATAGGAAAGGGCAGTGTTATAAAGTTTAGTGCAAGAAAGTGCACCCACTGCGTGAAACTCGTGTTGCGATCCGTTTGTAGAGTTAAGACAGCAAAGTGTTGAATGAACATTTGTGAGTGCATCTGCACATAAATTATCTGACATTGAATTTGAAGAGTGCAGTGTTTGAGAGTGCTATTGAAGCGACCTCTTCAAGCTCGCCACAAGCTACACGGATAGTGCTGCAGACGCATTCAGAACAATAGACAATTCTCAACACAATCCTGAATCGCGCTATGAGAGTTTTCGAAGCACGTAACATATATACGAGATCCCGACAATAACCGTCGGGGCATAGCGGCCGCCCGCCAGCCATACCACCCGCCCGGCTGGAAGATTTTCCCTTTTCCGCTAAACTATGATGTAAAGTGTAACGTTAGAAAGTGTAGTGTGTTGGAGTGTCGTTTAATTTTTTTTTTTAATTACATTATAGGCAAGTATTTGATCTCGATCTCACCTGATGGTAAGTGACGATGAGATCTACGATGGAGCATACTTGCCTAGGTAGGAAGGCGGCAGTAGATCGAGACGCTACATTCACTAGGCACATGCAGCGCAGCTGATCTGACCCGCCATCCATGAATGGCAACACCGAACATCATGCCGGAACAAGGCTAGGCCGCTTGGCGACATGGCTTCGTTCAGTGGTTGGTGACTAGCCACGGCCGAAGCCTACCACCAGTAGAGTTGTCACCTGGTTGGCACCACCCAGGGTCACGTGTAGGGTATCTCGAGGGTACTTAATTCTCCTACGGACGAAGGTGACTCGACCCCAAAATCCCCGTCCCCGATCCCCCCGATCCCCGTCGTGTTGGAGTGCGGCACTCACCCTGGTGGTGGTCGGCGGAGAGCTTGGCCAGCTTGTCGGCGACCCAGCCGCGCGCCTCGGCCGCGTCGCGCGCGAACTGTGCGCGTGCGCGCGTGCGAGCCAGCTGCGCGCGCCGCCGCGCCGCCGACACGTACAGCTGCGCGATAACATTATAGCTTAGACTATAGCTGTTATCCGCAGCTTCGTCCGCGTGGTATTTAACAAAGACACAACCGTTGGCAGCAGCCTGCTCGCGCGTTCTGAGCCCGCGGGACGCATTGCAGGTTGTTGCTATCAAACTTAGTCAGGCGCAGCGCTGCAACTTTGGTTTTAATTTTTTTTCGTGAGATCCTTTTTTTTTCTAAAATAAAAGTAGCCTATGTTACTCCTTGTTACATCAGCTACCTACCAGTGAAAGTCCCGACAAAATCTGTCCAGCCATTTCAGAGATTAGCCGAAACAAACAGACACACAGACAAAAATTGTAAAAATTGTTGTTTTGGTATATGTACCGTGTATACATCCAAATGCACTTAGTAAAAAGCTGTTATTTTAATATTACAAACAGACACTCCACGATTCGGGCACAAACAGTCGTGATCATCACACAAAGTGTGCCCCTACCGGGATTCGGACCCGGGACCCACGGAACAGAAAGCAGGGTCACCACCAACTGCGCTAATCTGGTATCCTGGAGTATCATTCCTCACCGTCTTCCTCCTCTCGTTGATGTGGTGCAGCTCGTCGGCGATGCGCTGACTCTCCACGTGGTTCTGCTGCAGCAGTTTGTCTCCGTGGCTGTTCAGCGTCGCCAGCTTCTCATCCTAAACACGAAGAAGCGATTATATATAGTAAATCATAGCCTCTGAATACCTAGCCAAGATGAATCCAAAAAAAAACGGAAATTTAGAATTTCTCTAGCGATTTTTCCTACTTGTACTTGTTTTTTTATAATTACCTGTTCAACAAATGGGGGAAGAGGAACCCACCACTGACCCTCGGCTTGTCAACTTTTCCAATTATAAACCAAACAAGTTGATCAATAATTAAAGAAGCCAGCAACACTGAACTCCTCTAAGATGTTAGTCGAGAAACTGTCTGTCACGAGTGACGGGACCCCAAATAAAATGCAATTCTCCGCGAAACGAAGCGAATTTAAGAAAGTATTCGACACGTGTTTCGCCTCTAAACGAGGCATCCTCATATTAATTTTATTTCATCGCATCTCATTTCGTAAAGAAAGATCTCGTTCCTATTTCGTCTAACAATTTCTAATCCCACCAAAACAAACAATATATAACTCACCTGTGTCGCGAGCAGCTTTTCGAAGGCTTCGTGCTTCTTGAGCTGGTTGTCCACCTCCTCCACACTGCTGGTGGGGGATATCTCGGTACCTGTTCCACCAATTAGAAGGTCAGTAGGGTGCAGTGATAGCCAAGTGAGTAGAACGCTCGCCGTGGCAACGAGGAGTGCAGATACATATTCCGGCTTGCAGCTCTCACTTTCAATAGGGATTATTGAAATTTTAAATTTTAAATTATTGGATTATTATTATCCAAGGAATGGAACACGCTGCCGGCGTCTTTGTTCCCCGTTGACTACAATCTGGGTGTTTTCAAGTCGAGAGTGAACAGGTACCTTCTAGGCAAGCATGCTCCATCGTAGATCTCATCGTCACTTAACATCAGGTGAGATCGAGATCAAATACTTGCCTATAGTGCAATAAAAAAAAAAAAAAAATATAGCGTGTTGTACGGTGAAGGCTAACATTGTGAGGAACCCTGCACGACTGTCGATAGTCTTGTGAAGTTCACCAACCCGCTGGGCCAGCGTGGTGGACTATTGACTAAGTCCTCCTCATATCGAGGGCCCCGGGTTCGAATCCTGGTGGGGACAAATTTTGTGTGAGGAGCACGAATGTTTGTACCCTAGTCATGGGTGTTGAATATGTATATGAGTATTATATACTGGGTTGGCCCTCAGTCCATTGTACGGTACCCATAATACAAGCGTTGCTTAGTGTGGGACCGTATAGTTGGTGTGTTCGTCTGGCGATATTTATTTATTTTATACTAGCTGCGCCCCGCCGTGTTACCTGCGATTAAAAAGTATGTCTCTCCCACGGGAGCCATACATTTTACCGGCATAAAAAGTAGCCTATGTGCTATTCCAGACTATAATCTATATCTGTGCCAAATTTCATCCAGATCCGTTCAGCCGTTCTGGCGCGATTGAGTAACAAACATCCATCCATCCAAACTTTCACATTTATAATATTAGTGGGATAGTGGGCTTGAGGGGGAGTGTGGGGGAGTGTGGGGGCGCGTGGTGCGTGGTGGCGAGGCGTGTACTGACTGAGCGCGGCCGCCTGCGCGGCGCACAGGTCGTGCAGCTGCTTGGCGTCGCGCAGGAAGCAGTGCAGGTCGATGAGCTGGTCCAGCGCCACCTGGCGCGCCGCCCACGCCGCGTGCAGCCGCGCGCGCTCCTCCAGCAGCGCCTCGCACTTCTCCTCCACCTCCTGGGGGGCATCATACACTGTCAACTCGCCCCAGAATAGGTGCTATCTCGCCCCATTATTGTGTTATATCGCCCCACATCAGTATAATTTGACCCATGTGAAGGTAATTTTGAGCAATGACTGTGTATTTTCACCACATGTATAAGGATTTTTTTCATTTTCACCTCATATCCAAGGGTTTTTCACTCATAATATAGTTCTCTGAAAAATGAGGTCCCAAATCATATAGTAGTAAATCACTCATTCCAGTGTCAATAGATTAAACTCGTCCCATTATAGTGTCTACTAATCCTATTATAGTGTCTACTAGTCCCGTTATAGTGTCTACTTGTCCTATTATAGTGTCTACTTGTACCATTATAGTGTCTACTTGTCCTATTATAGTGTCTACTTGTACCATTATAGTGTCTACTTGTCCTATTATAGTGTCTACTTGTACCATTATAGTGTCTACTTGTCCTATTATAGTGTCTACTTGTACCATTATAGTGTCTACGCGTCCCGTTGTAGTGTCTACTCATCCCGTTATAGCGTCTACTCGTCCCGTTATAGTGTCAACTCGTCCTTTTATAGTGTTTACTCGTCCCATTATAGTGTCTACTAGTCCCGTTATTGTCTACTTGTCCCACTAGTCCAGTTATAGTGTCTACTTGTCCCATTAGTGTCTACTCGTCCCGTTATAGTGTCTACTAGTAGT
Organism: Pheosia tremula; assembly: GCA_905333125.1. Taxonomy (NCBI): domain Eukaryota; kingdom Metazoa; phylum Arthropoda; class Insecta; order Lepidoptera; family Notodontidae; genus Pheosia; species Pheosia tremula. The sequence goes on along the minus strand of HG995425.1, from coordinate 288,109 downwards.
ACCATTATAGTGTCTACTAGTCCCGTTATAGAGTCTACTCGTCCCGTTATAGTGTCAACTCGTCCTTTTATAGTGTTTACTCGTCCCATTATAGTGTCTACTAGTCCCATTATTGTCTACTTGTCCCACTAGTCCAGTTATAGTGTCTACTTGTCCCATTAGTGTCTACTCGTTCCCTTATAGTGTCTACTAGTAGTACCATTATAGTGTCTACACGTCCTGTTATAGTGACTACTCGTCCTACTATAGGGTCTACTTGTCCCATTGAAGTGTCAACTCGTCCCGGCGCAGTGTAACAGTAGTGTACTGACCGCGGCGTGCGGGTGCCCGGCGGCCACCAGGCGCTTGCCCAGCTCGAGGCCGGCGCGGAAGGAGTCGTCGCGCGCGTCCAGCTCGGCGCGCGCGGCGTCGTGCTCGGCGCGCGCGGCCTGCGCCGACGCCGCGTCGCGCACGCGCCCCGCGCGCGCCATGCCCGCGCGCAGCGCCGCCGACCACGACGTCACGTCGCGCACCTGACACACACACCAACTTATCTCCTACCTGCACGATCCTGACGAACCTTATACACATTCCTCCCAATTTATAGATGCTCTATAACTATACCCTTAATAGCCTAGAGTTTCAATTTTGATACCGATCTTTTAAACCGAATGTTCACGTTATTATTAGTTTTTTTTTATAGATTGGCTGTACGTAGTTTACTGTTGTATAATATTCTTTCCAAGGAAATTAAAAAAAAATCAAATGTCATTATTATTAAACACAGTAACATTAAACACAGTAATATTAAAAATAAATCACTTTCGTAAATCAGGCTACTAAGGGTTAAAGACTATCAAAACTCTTGTGCGCAATGTTATATGATACTAGCTGCCCCGTCGAACTTCGTACCGCCTCAGAATCGAATGTATGAGAAAATTAATTTATTGGTACTCTGTGTTAAATTAAAACAAATCTTTCCCAAGGGAACCATACATTTTACCGGGATAGAAAGTAGCCTGTGAGCTATTCCAGACTATAATCTATATCTGGGCCAAATTTCATTCAGATCCGTTCACCCGTTGTGGCGTGATTGAGTAACAAACATCCATCTAAACTTTTACATTTATAATATTAGTGGGATTAACCACTATCCCAACTAGCCCGACTATTCTCGCAACGAGCCCGACTATTCTCGCAACTAGCCCGACTATTCTCGCAACTGGCCCGAATATTTACGCAACTAGCCCGACTATTTTCGCAACTAGCCCGAGTATTATCGCAACTAGCCCGACTATTCTCACAACTAACCACTGTCTTAACTATTCTCGCAACTAGCCCGACTATTCTCACAACTAACCACTGTCTTAACTATTCTCGCAACTAGCCCGACTATTCTCACAACTAACCACTGTCTTAACTATACTCGCAACTAACCCGAATATTCTCGCAACTAGCCCGACTATTTTCAATATAACTCACTTGTGTCAAAAATTGGTGCAGCTGCAAATACTGGTCCAGTGTGTGTCTTCTCTCGTCGGCAGCCTGCTTCAGCATCGCCCAGGCCTCCGCCAGCGCCTCCTGCTGCAGCCCGATCTGCTGCACGTTGCCACCAGGGTACAGCTTCTGGAGACGACTGCCTTCCTCTTGCAAGACCTTGAAAAGAAGAGACAGGACTGAATCAGAGATACGTGTAAATTGAAAAGAAGTTTGAGATTCTAGATTCGATACTATATTGACTCGTAAGACAATATAGAGCAGACAACAATTATACAGCGTACCCCAGAAATGGTATACTACCATTTGAACTTTCACTGCTTCCGGGCCCCAAGTCTGCTAACACAATCGATTCATAATCGATTGTGTTTCGATTGTGTCAGCAGACTCGGGGCCCAGATTGAAGTGATTCATGGATGGCGGGTCAGATCAGTTGCGTTGCATGTGCCTAGTGAATGTAGCGTCTCTATCTACTGCCTTCCTACCTAGGCAAGTGTGCTCCACCGTAGATCTCATCGTCACTTACCATCAGGTGAGATCGAGATCAAATACTTGCCTATAATAGTTCCAGCCCTTTTTAATGTCCCTCTGCTGGGCACGGGCCTCCCCTGCGAGGGGGATTAGGCCATAGTCCACCACGCTGGCCCAGTGCGAATTGGCGGACTTCGCACATCTTTCGAGGGGTTCTCTCAGACATGCAGGTTTCCTCACGATGTTTTCCTTCACCGTTTAGCAAGTGATAATCATGGTTGAAATGAGGTTCGCACATGAAAAATCCCAGAGGTGCGAGCCGGGGTTCGAGCCTGCAATCCTCGTTACTGAGGCCAGCGTTCTACCGACTTGGCTATCACTGCTTACTTGCCTATAATCTATACATATAAATAAAATTGGAGTGTCTGTTTGTAATATTAAAATAACCGCTTTTTACTAAGTGCATTTGGATGTATACACGTTACCTATACCGAAACAACATTTTTTACAATTTTTGTCTGTCTGTCTGTCTGTTTGTTCCGGGTAATCTCTGAAATGGCTGGACCAATTTTGACGGGAATTTCACTGGCAGATAGCTGATGTAACAAGGAGTAACTTAGGCTACTTTTATTTTAGAAAAAAAAATTGGATCTCTCGAAAAAAAATTAAAACCAATGTTGCAGCGCTGCGGCTGCTTAAAGTTTGATAGCAACAACCTGCAATGCGTCCCGCGGGATCAGAACGCGAGCAGGCTGTTGCCAACGGTTGAGACGTTGTTAAATACCACGCGGACGAAGTCGCGGGCAACAGCTAGTAATGTAATAAAAAAAAAAACCAGAAGTGTAGAGTGTGTTTCATCGTGCGTACTGCCAAGGAATGGAACACGCTACCGGCGTCTTTGTTCCCCGTTGACTACAATCTGGGTGTTTTCAAGTCGAGAGTGAACAGGTACCTTCTAGGCAAGTATGCTCCAACGTAGATCAAATCGTCATTTACCATCAGGTGAGATCGAGATCAATTACTTGCCTATATCATAATAAAAAAAAAAGATATTGTATGGGATATCTGTCAAAAGTGACAGTTACTATGCGGTTGCTGTACGTTTATGAATCGATTGTGTCAGCAGACTCTGGGCCCAGATTGAAGTGATTCATGGACGGCGGGTCAGATCAGCTGCGCTGCATGTGCCTAGTGAATGTAGCGTCTCTTATCTACTGCCGCCTTCCTACCTAGGCAAGTATGCTCCATCGTAGATCTCATCGTCACTTACCATCAGGTGAGATCGAGATCAAATACTTGCCTATAATGTAATAAAAAAAAAACAAAAAGGCCCCAAGTCTGCTAACACAATCGATTCATAAACGCACAGCAACGGCATAGTAACTGTCACTTTTGACAGATTGTATGGGATATCTGTCAAAAGTGGCAGTTACTATGCCGTTGCTGTTCGATTATGAATCGATTGTGTCAGCAGACTCGGGGCCCTGGTTGAAGTGAACAAAAGTGTAGAGTGTGTGTACCTGCGCCTGCGCGTCGATGGCGAGCAGGTCGTTCTGCACGTTGTCGTGGTGGCGCAGCAGCGCGGTGGCGGCGCGCAGGTCGCGCGGCGCGGGCGGCGCGGCCAGCGCGGCGCGCTTGTCCTGCGCGCGCGCCGCCAGCTCGCCCACGTCGCGGTGGAAGCGGTGGATCTCGCCGGCCGCGTGCAGCCGGGACGCGCGCGACTCCATCTGCTCCACCAGACGCTGCCACCATTCGCTGGGAGGGGGGGGATGGCACTTTGAAAATTAGGCTTCCAGTTCTGACACGGATTCCGAATAGTCTTTCGAGCTGTCAAAAGGCTATTTTAAATAGTCGTCGGTGGCTCTAGCAGCATTTTCCGTCTCGCTCACAATATTTAGTACAGTACTAAATTTACTACATTTTGACCTGATACTGATTCTGAATGTCAAAGAACGTACACCATCTCCATTCCATTTTTTATCTCTTAACTCTACAGTGGGATGGGAACGCGACCTCTACTAAGAAATTAAAAGAGTTCTATGTGACATTGATTCATTAATACTATTACTAAATTTACTACATTTTGACCTGATACTGATTCTGAATGTCAAAGAACTTACACCATCTCCATTCCATTTTTTATCTCTTAACTCTACAGCGGGATGGGAACGCGACCTCTACTAAGAAATTAAAAGAGTTCTATGTGACATTGATTCATTAATACTATTTCTAAAGCTTCTGTAAAGCACGGAAGAGTGATAATCGCTTACCCCAGCGCCTCCTGCCTCTTCTCGATGTCCTCGATGTACGGGCTGCCAGTAGCTAGCAGCTTCTTTGCCAGCTCCTCGCACTGGTTGAAGCGCTCGGCCCCGCTCTCCACGCGGTGCCGGAGTTCATCAAACTTCGAGCGGAGAATCTGGATAATTAATTACAATACCATTGTGAGATATAGCCAGTTGAATACACCAATTGTACGGTCGGTACTGGTACGGGTACGGTAACTGTACGGTGGTAAGCAACGCTTGTATTATGGGTACCGTGCAATGCAATACCAGTCCATTAGTAGTTCAGGTCAGTGTCAGTACCGAACACTGGACTGGACGCGTACACAGAATAGCTGATCGGGCATGTGGATGTATCACTTTTCCCACTGGGAAGTCGGCGTCCTGGTGCCGTGGCGATGCTTACCAGCAGGTGCTCGTAGTCCTGGCCGTAGTCCTCGCTGGAGGCGGCCGCGTACTGCTCCTGGATCCAGCTCTCCAGCTCCGCGCTCTCCGCCAAGTACTCGTGCCTGCCATCACAATTATTATTATGTATTTCGGAGAGTGTGCGATGGAATTACACAAATTAATTCCCCCATCTCCATTCTATCGTCGGTCGACAACACGCACGGACAAGTGTCAGCCGTACACTGCGGACATCCTTCGGTACGTTCTAAGCGTTTTGCTTCTACTGTCATCGTGCGAACTGCCAAGGAATGGAAAACGCTACCGGCGTCTCTGTTCCCCGTTGACTACAATCTGGGTGTTTTCAAGTCGAGAGTGAACAGGTACCATCTAGGCAAGTATGCTCCATCGTAGACCTCATCGTCACTTACCATCAGGTGAGATCGAGATCAAATACCTAGAAGGTGCCTGTTCACTCACGACTTGAAAACACCCAGATTGAAGTAAACAAGACACAGATTGAAGTGTAATTATTACCTGCACACACTCTCCACGAGTGCCTTCTGCCTCTGCGCGGCGAGGCGCTGCAGCCTCTCGAGGCTGTCGGCCAGCAGCGCGTGCCTCGCCAGCAGCGCCTCGCCCTCCGGGTGCCCGCTGTTCGCCATGGACGTGGCCACGTGGCCCATCTCGGAGATAATCGCCGCGTAAGTGTCCAACTCTAGTTCTACTGCCTGTGGGAATAAGGATGGTTTTTTATTGACTATGATTTTGGGAATGGCGAGAGGTGTTTGACGATCGATTGGATCAGTTGGTAGTGACTCTGGTTAGTGTATAGAGGGCAGCCCCTGTCAAGTCAAGTCATGATCAAATCATTTATTTCGTACAGACCTAACAGGTACATCATTGTCGTATTATTATTTTTTTTGTAACTCTACAACCGGATAGGAACGCGACCTGAGAAGATTCGGCAAGAAACTCAGCAGGATTGAATCAGAATCAGAATATCTTTTATTCACGTAGACCATTAAGTACAGTACTTATGAATCGTCAAAATGTACAAAGTGCCAAGCTACAACTTTACCGTCCGTTCGGAATGCCGTTCCTATGGAGAAGAACGGGCGAGAAACTCCTTGGTTGCTTTTTTTTTTAAAAAGACTTACATTTTTGAGCAGCACATTGTCTTTGGGTGGTCTAGTCGCGTCAGATAGATACCTTGTGTCTGGTGAGCAGCTGCGTGGCGCGGTGTCGGTCGCGGCCGACGTCGGCGGCGGCGAGCGCGGCCGCCTTGTCGGCGAGCCACGCGTCCACCTCCAGCGCGTCGTGCAGGAACTGCTGCGCGCGCAGCGCCGCCTCCAGCCGCGCCGCGCGCGCCTCGCCCGCCGCCGTCACCGCCGAGTACGCGGCCTCCAGCTCGCCGCACAGCGCCTGGATCCTGTCCCGCTGCGGGTGTCCAGCCGCCGCCAGCGCCTCGCCGGCCGCGCCCAGGCGCTGCACGAGCGGGCGGCGGCCGGCCAGCTCGGCGCGCAGCTTGGCGTGCTTCTTCTGCGCGGACTGCGCCGCGTGCAGGTCGGCGGGCGCCGCGTCCGAGCCCGCCGCCGCCGCGCGCTCGCGCACCCAGTCCAGCTCGCCCGCCACCTCCGCCGCGAACTTGTGCAGCCTGGGCCGCAACACACACATGAACATCGCCAGACGAACACACCCAACTATACGGTCACACACTAAGTTGTGAGCGAACCCAGTATATAATAATTCCAGCCCTTTTTAATGTCCCACTGCTGGGCACGGGCCTCCCTTCAATGCGAGGGGTTAAAATAATGTTGATTTCTTATATTTATGCGAGTACTACACATTGAAATAAATAAATATTTTCGAATTTTATCGCATTTATTTTATGTTTTTACGTTCTAACTATGACACCAGGACGTCAACCACCTCAGTCCTCCCGTGACCATGGTGGCTGTAAAGCAGCCGAAACGTCGGGAACGTAAGAATATAAAATTCGAAAAATTTGTTTTATGTCAATGATAAGACATTCCTAATAGCTATCTTTAAGTTCCACTCACTGCAAGCTGCTCTCGAGCGCCTGCCTGCGCTTGGCAGCAGGCGGCTGCAGCGCCCGCACGGCCTGCAGCAGCGCCGCCGACTCCCGCTCGATGGCGGGCGCGTCGAAGTGCCCGTCCGACACCAGGTCGGCGCCCTGCGCGGCCAGCGCCGTGGCCTTCTGCTCCCATTGGGACAACTCCTGCTCCAGAGCCTGGATGCAGAAAGGTCGTGAAGCTTCTAAAGGTAGGTTGCTTTTTAATGGGACTACTCCCGCCACACACTCCCACCACTGCTACTCCTGTAAGCCAGGATCTACAGTGGTGTCCAATGATGACACCGAGGTGTGACCCTCGGCGAGTCCCGGGATAAAGTTAATTGTCTTGGAGCCCGCACGAATTTAATCGTAAGATAAAAATAAGAGTTGGAAGAAAATTATCCACTTCCCTCCATTGCAAAGCGGGAGACAAAAAAGATCTGGTAGACAAATTTCCACAGAAGCAAGACTTACAGCTGGACTAAGTCCCGGTGTAAGGCACCATTGAGAGTTTAAATACTAGTTGGTCCTAAACTTGTGAGCTGATTAAACTTGTTAAACATCACTGCGCGGGGCGGGGAGGACGTCGGGCCCCGCACACTTACCAACTAGCGATACTAGAAAAATCTCTTTCCGTCGAGAATGCTGAGAGAAACGTACCTGATGCTGATTCAGGAGACGTTTGCAGCTCCTCAAGTCGGTGCCGATCTCCTCGCTCTTCAGGGCTCGCTCCAGGTCCACCAGCCGCGCCTTCGCATCCTCGATGGACCTGCACATCTCATTGTCATAAGAAACTTTGCCAGTAACTCCTTTAAGAGGAAATGTTTATTTGTCGTTATTCTAACGTTAAGGACGGTAGGCCAGTCAAGAATACAGACAGTTAAAGATCGCCTTATTTTTTTGTGGGTTACATATGTTGCTCATTTGGCACGCGCAATGTATCGCGAACTATGCGATCGCAACACAACGCTCCGCGCGATACCCGACTCGTGCGAGTGGCGAGCGCGCTCGAGCGTATCGGCTTTTAATTTACATTGCCGTTTTAAGTCTTCATTACTTATTATGTAGTCACGTTGTGATAGACTTATGTTATGATACAATATTAAAATCAATATCTAAATGTTGATAAAGGTGCGTTTATTTATGGAAAAGATCGCCGGAAAATTCCCACTCTGAGGGTCCAGAACCATGAGTTGAATCCATGGTATCTGGGCCACAAGTCTGCTAACACAATCGACTCATAATCGAACAGCAATCGCATAATAACTGACACTTTGGACAGATATAGTATGGGATATCTGTCAAAAGTGACAGTTACTATGCGGTTGCTGTTCGATTATGAATCGATTTGGTTAGCAGACTTGGGGCCCAGTGTTCGTTACGAAGCCACTACACCCTGTATAAATATGGTTTTCATTCCATGATCAGCTAACCCCCCCCCCAGCAGGAACGTACCTCCTGTGCTTCCTCTGCAGCGCGGCCTGGCGCAGCTTGCTGCCCTTGTCGCGCGAGGCGGCCACCAGCTCCTGCCACGAGCCGTGCAGCGCGTCCAGCCGCTCCGACACCTCCGACGCGCGCGACTCGTCCGACTTCTGCAGGGACTGACCGATCTGTACACAAACGAATGATACTAATAACAATATCCACAGACGAACACACCAACTGTACGGTCCCGCACTAAGCGACGCTTGTATTATGGGTGCCGTACAATGGACTGAGAGCGAACTCAGTATATATTACTTACTAGCTGCGCCCGGCGGGGTTACCCGCGATAAAAAGTATGAACAAATTAAAACATCTATCCCACGGGAACCATATATTTTACCGGGATAAAAAGTAGCCTATGTGCTATTCCAGACTATCTCTGTGCCAAATTTCATCCAGATCCGTTCAGCCGTTCGGGCGTGAAAGAGTAACAAACATCCATCCATCCATCCAAATTTTCACATTTATAATATTAGTATAGATATAGATACTAAACATCCATGACTCGGGACAAACATTCGTGCTCATCACACAAAGCTCGCAACCGGGAGTCGAGCCCGGACCCCCCGGCACAGTAAGCAGGGTCACTACCAACTGTGCCAATACAATCGTGACACAACTAAAACCTATATTTCAGAAAAAATATAGTGTTTTTGATACGGGAAAGACGAAACCGCCATAATTGGAATGTTTATCCGTCTGAACGCACATCTCGGGAAAACTTCTGGACGGATTGTGATGCAACTTGGCATGGTGATAGCTTATTCACCGGGTCAATGAACGTATCAAAATAGTCTTTATTTTCTAGCCAACTGCGCGGGAGATATTATAGTGAACGCTTGAGTGCGCAAGCGCAGATGCACTCTCCCCTCCATCACTCTCACAGTCCGATGGGACGGCAATCCGACACAGGACCGAGAGATCAAACGCAGGACCGATGTACTCGTATTTACGAGCTCTCCGAGACACGATAGATATGTTTAAGATATTATTCAGAGAAATTTTATATTTTCTCGGTGTATAATAATAATATTGGCCCTTTTTAAATGTCCCACTGCTGGACACGGGCCTGTCCTCAATGCAGGGCGGATCAGGCCATAGTCCACCACGCTGGCCCAGTGCGGGTTAAGGCGAACTTCACACGACTTTCCAGGGCCCCAAGTCTGCTAACACAATCGATTCATAATCGAACAGCAACCGCATAGTAACCGTCACTTTAGACAGATATCCCATACAATATCTGTCAAAAGTGGCAGTTACTATGCGGTTGCTGTTCGATTATGAATCGATTGTGTTAGCAGACACGGGGCCCTGGGGTTCTCTCTGATTCTTCCTCGCGTTGCTTTCCTTCACCGTTTAGCAGTGATAATCATGGTTGAAAATGAGATTAGAACATGAAATGTTGCGTCTAAGTCTGTGATACTCACGCCTTCAACGTTCCTCAACTGCTTCTCATTAGCTTGTAACTCTCGCTCGAACGCTTCGTGCTTCTGCAACTTGCGTTCGAGGTTGGCTAAATCTCTGTGAAAACGAGAAACACAATATTTTGTAATACATTGTAATAAAAATACCATCCCTTTTTAATCTCCCACTTCTGGGCAAGGGCCTCCCCTCAATTCGAGGGAGATTAGACCATAGTCCACCACGCTGGCCCAGTACGGGTTTGTGGACTTCACTCATCATTCGACGGGTTCTCTCAGACATGCAGGTTTCCTCACGATGTTTTCCTTCACCGTTTAGCAAGTGATAATCATGGTTGAAAATGAGATTCGCACATGAAATCCAGTAATCCCAGAGGTGCGAGCCGGGGTTTGAACCAGCGATCCTCGTTACCGAGGTAAGCGTTCTTCCAACTTGGCTATCACTGCTTATGCTATATTGTAAACCATTATAGTATTTATAAATCAATTGATTGAACTAGGCGATACTTGGCGGAAATCCATTGTTAAACAAATGGAAGGGGAACCCACCACTGACCCTCGGCTTGTCTACTCTTCCAACTATAAACCAAACAAGTTGATCGATAATTAAAGAAGCCAGCAACACCGAACTCCTCTAAGATGTCAGTCGAGAAACTGTCACGAGTGTCGGGACCCCAATTAATATGCAATTCTTCGCGAGTAGAGTATTCTTACGAGGCCCATAGTAAGAGAACGTCTCAGTGCGATGTGGAAAGTTTTTTTTTTCACTGTACAGGCGCTTTCTGGGCCGGCCCGCGGGCTACCTCCAACATTATTAACCTTATTAAGTCTAGGGATTTGGGGGGGGATTTTATTTCAGTGTCCCTACTGGGTACTTTATTTTTGCTAATTTATGTCAAGTGGTTACCTGTAGCTTTGATCCTTGGCTGTCCTGGTTTTGTCCTGGATCCATGCTTGCAGTTCTTCTGTAGCGGCGACAAACTGCAAATAACGATATTAATAATCATAATACCGCCAGACGAACACACCAACTAAGCAACGCTTGTATTATGGCTACCGTACAATGGACTGAGGGCGAACTCAGTATATAATACTTATATAGATATTAAACATCCATGACTCGGGCACAAACATTCGTGCTCATCACACAATGTTTGTGCCCTTCGACACCGAAGGCAGGGTCACTACCAAATGAGCTATTCATCATGATGATGATCATCATGGGTCTACATGTACCACCAAATTTATAGACAGTTATAATTGATTTTAAAGCCATTATAACGTACTTGTTCCTCTTAAAAGTTTGATATAATGCCATTATAATCTATTATAACTGTCTATAAATTTGGGGGGGGGTAATGTTTATTGTATGACACACTTACTTTACATAGCTCTGCGGATTAGCTAACTCATAAGTAGATCTAGATTGGATATTTACAGTAATAAGGAAGTATAAGTAATTAACAATACTTACCTACTGTTAAGCTTAAACTTGATGGTGCCTGAAGCAGGTACTGAGTGAGTAAATACTTAATAAACATTTTATATGACTGCGGTAATATATAAATAGTTGTTAGTATAAGAAAGATCGCCATTTTCTAGTCGATCACTATATTTCTATCTATACATCTATACATATAAATAAAATTGGAGTGTCTGTTTGTAATATTAAAATAACCGCTTTTTACTAAGTGCATTTAGATGTATACACGGTACCTATACCGAAACAAAATTTTTTACAATTTTTGTCTGTCTGTCTGTCCGTCTGTCTGTCTGTCTGTCTGTCTGTCTGTCTGTCTGTCTGTTTGTTCCGGCTAATCTCTGAAATGGCTGGACCGATTTTGACGGGACTTTCACTGGCAGATAGCTGATGTAACAAGGAGTAACATAGGCTACATTTATTTTAGAAAAAAACATAGGATCTCACGAAAAAAAATTAAAACCAATGTTGCAGCGCAGCGCCTGATTAAGTTTGATAGCAACAACCTGCAATGCGTCCCGCGGGCTCAGAATGGGCGAGCAGGCTGTCGTCAACGGTTGTCTTTGTTAAATACCACGCGGACGAAGTCGCGGGCAACAGCTAGTTTGATATATAATTCTGTGCGCTGCTGTGTCTTTTACAAATAAATAATGGCGAATGGGTACCTGCTGGTGCGCGAGGCCGGCCAGCAGGCCGCGCCGCCGCGCCGCCGCCGCGCGCCTCACGCCGTCGCGCCGCGCCAGCACCGCCGCGCGCCGCGACGCGATGCTGACACACACACACCATATTACATATACACACCAGTTGCTAGCGGCAGGGTCACTACCAACTGCGCTAATCAGGTGGGTTAAAATAACCCACCTGGTGGGTTATTTTAAATCATTCGGAATCGACATCGCAAACGGATTTGAAAACTTCCGAACTGGATTATCGCGATCGCAATTAAATTTTCCGAATTTGATTATCTTGGATGTATCTTGATGACAGTACTAAATAGTTTTTTCAAAAAGTTTCCGTCGGAAAGCTCGTCGCGAGCGACACCAACATTGGAATGTTTCAAATCCGTTTCCGATGTCGATTCCGAGTGATTTAAAATAACCCACCAGGTCGTCAATATTAAGGACATAACGCTAGAAGCACTGTGTTTAAGTCTGTAGATGTATTTGATGCTTTTATGTTAAAATATCAGAAGGTTGCGTGTTCACTTCACTACGAGGTCACCAATTTAACGGAGACGGGAGGATCTTCCAGCCAGGCGGGTGGTATGGCTGGCGGCCGCTGTGCCGGGATCTTGTGTATATGTTGCGTGCTCCGAAAACTCTCATAGCGCGTTTTAGAATTGTAAGGAGAATCATCTAGATGGAATAGAAGGCAGCCTTGTTTGAATGTATTTTCAATATATTTCGGTCACCTGATGATAACTGTCTTACCTGCCACTCCCCAAGTTTCTTTCCGAATACAAAGTCGATATATAGATTCAGTTGTCGCCATTTTCATATCACATCCATTATTTTATTTATAATCACATCCATTATTTTATTTATAATGTGTTATTGCTATTAATTACTTGACACTGGCAAAATACCTGCTAAGTTGTGGGTGAGGCCATATTCATTACCATTTTATTTCATCGCATCTCATTTCGTAAAGAAACAAGAAGAACAAGGAGATATAGACTCAGTTTTATTTTACGTTCAGACATGTAGCTAATCCACGCCTTCAAGCGCCATCTATGTCTTGTATGGTGAAGTTGAAAAGGACGCTACAGAAGCCTTTTGTACAGTAGAGGGGTGTATTGCCTCCTGCTGGGGGGTGTGTACTCACTGGTCGGCGGCGTAGTGCGGGATCTTCTCGAGCGCGCGCGCGCGCTGCGCGTGCGCCGCCAGCCGCTCGTCCTGCGCCGCCAGCCGCGCCTCCAGCTCCTCGTGCCGCTTCAGCAGCGCCTCCGCCTCGTCCACCGACGACTGCGGGGAGGGGCAGCGAAGGTTAGGGTTCAGCGCGCCAAGTTACTAGCACGATCGACTTACAATGGATTGGTAAAACCTCTCAGAAATATACCCCAAAATTTATAGACGTTTTTAGTTTATAAAATGGCATATAGTGCTGCGCACGAGTGTTTTGCTTTGATCAATTACATCAATTATTATAACATTATAATAGAGACAATTGAAAACAAATTGTCTGCACATGGACAAGTCCAATAATAGACTCGCCCAACCAGCGTAAACAAGACAGTGACTATCTACCTCGTTCTTTCTTCCAGCCGAGCACCGCGGAACGCAATTGAAAACTAATTGTCTGCATATGGACAAGTCCAATAATAGACTCACCCAACCAGCGTCAATAAGGCAATGACTATCTATCTCGTTCTTTCTACCAGCCGAGCGCCGGATAACACAATTGAAAAAAAACTGCACATGGGCAAGTCGAATAATAGACTCGCCCAACTAGCGTAGCTGTCTACGCTTCGTTGCTCTGATTGGCTATTCTAGTGTGACATGTACATCGATGGCAAAGGCACTAACCCCGTACTGGTCGTAGTCGAGGTACGCCTCGTGCGCGCCGCTCGAGGCGTCGATCTGGTCTGCCTCGCGGTTGAAGCTCTGCAGCTGCACCAGCTGCTTCAGGTACGCGTCCTTCTCCTGCCAGTCTGGCGACAGACAAATAACACACAATAGCAGACAAGCCGTACAGCAATTGTAAATACCACCATATAGTGACCCAGGGCCCCAAGTCTGCTCACACAATCGATTCATAATCGAACAGCAACCGCATAGTAACTGTCACTTTTGACAGATATCCCACACAATATCTGTCAAAAGTGACATTTACTATGCGGTTGCTGTTCAATTATGAGTCGATTGTGTTAGCAGACTTGGGGCCCAGTTGGTCGTCGTCTGGAGGTAGTTATGTACCTTTAGCCACGGCTTTCTGCTCGTTCTCGAGGTTCTTGATCTTGTCGGCGACGTCGGTGAGCGCCGGGTTGGTGGCCAGCAGCTGCTTGCCGAGCGCGATCGTTTCTTTGAACCTGGGAGTATACAAATGTGTAGGTAACAGGGCCGGGAACCGGTAAGTCTATAGACGGATTTTGATTGGGTTTTTGAACGACATAACTGCTGTCAAATTAGACTTTAGTTACGCCCTCTTTTCGCTTACTTACTTTCGAAAGTGTATATAATGCACACATATGTTCACCATAGACAATCCAAGTACTTTATTTAAAAAAAGAGTTGTCTTTGTTTGCGATTCTCGAGCTTATTTCTGTATTTTCATTTTCATGTAACTGGGAGGGGCGCTATGCCAGCTGGACTTGTGAGAGGCTGGTGTATGAGACTCTACTCACTCGTCGTCGTGCGCTTTGATGTCGTCCATCAGCTCCTGGTGCTGCTTGTGGAGCGCCTCCGCGGTCGCCACATCCTTGGCGCTCGCCTCCTGACACAACTGCGACCGAACATTCTGGAAACATACCAACAAACTGTATCCACCTCTTCACGACCAACAAGCAACACAGATGGCGCTGCAGTCGCATTCAACAATTGACAAGTCTTCATACAATCCTGAAACGCGCTATGAGAGTTTTCGGAGCACGTAACATATATACAAGATCCCGACCATAACCGTCGGGGTATACCACCCGCCTAGCTGGAAGATCTTGCCTACTCCGCTAAAGAACACATTAAAAATGTTCTATGAAGTGTTCTAGTAATTAAAATAAGTCTTCTTGACCGAATTTCGATCACGTCAGCTAATCTCAACGGAGACTAATCAACTACGCAGGCGATCTTATGTGCGCGTATGTGCGCAAGCGCAGGTGCACTCTCTCCCCCTCACTCTCACAGTCCGATGGTCATACGATGGGACCGGAGAGCGATCAGGCGCAGGACCCGACGGCTTTACGAGCTCTCCGAAACACGAGCGAGGATCGCAGGTTCAAACCCCGGCTCCCAACTCTAAGATTTCTGGATTTCGTGTGCGAATCTCATTTTTAACCATGATCATCATATTGAGGGGGAGTGTGCCCGGTATAATGGCAATAGTCTCGCCCCCTATTACATTAGAATCAAAATCCTTCGGCGAATTGTGGGCGCACTGCAGTGCACCTCTGCATACCCCTTCGGGGATTGCAAATACAACCCTCCAGGACCCCCAAGTCTGCTAACACAATCGATTCATAATCGAACAGCAACCGCATAGTAACAGTCACTTTTGACAGATATTGTATGGGATGTCTGTTTAAAGTGAGCAGTCAGCAGACTTGGGGCCCTGTCGTCCACACACACCCCACACCGCATTGGAACTAACATACTCCCAAGCTATCTGTCGTCCTACAGCTGCCGGCTGGCACTCACCTGCAGCCAGTCCTGCAGCTGCGCGCTGCTGGTGCCGAAGATCTGGTGGCCCACGGCGCTTTCGAGGCGGCTGCGCCGGTCCGCCGCCTGCGCCTGGCAGCGCTGCCACATCTGGTGGATCTCGCGCTGCCGACCCTCGACATTGGCGCGCTCGTTCGGGTATTGGGACTTGACGCTAGAAACGAAGGAGATTGGGTTCAGATGCCTCATGCTAAACAGCGGGAAAGAGATAGCGTGATTTACTTCGGCATGTAGCTGCTTTTTCATTTATATTTCTTTTTAATAATGTAACTTATCCCACTAATATTATAAATGTGAATGTTTGAATGGATGTATGGATGTTTGTTACTCAATCACACCAGAACGACTGAACGGATCTGGATGAAATTTGGCACAGAAATAGATTTTAGCCTGGAATAGCACATAGGCTACTTTTTATCCCGGTAAAATGTATGGTTCCCGTGGGATAGATGTTTTAATTTTTCATACTTTTTATCGCGGGTAACACCGCCGGGCGCAGCTAGTCTATACTAATATTATAAATGTGAAAGTTTGGATGGATGGATGGATGGATGTTTGTTACTCTTTCACGCCAGAACGGCTGAACGGATCTGGATGAAATTTGGCACAGAGATAGATTATAGTCTGGAATAGCACATAGGCTACTTTTTATCCCGGTAAAATGTATGGTTCCCGTGGGATAGATGTTTTAATTTTTCATAGTTTTTTCGCGGGTAACACCGCCGGGCGCAACTAGTATATTATAAATGTGAAAGTTTGGATGGATGGATGGATGTTTGTTACTCAATCACGCCAGAACGGCTGAACGGCTCTGGATGAAATTTGGCACAGAAATAGATATATAGTCCGGAATATCACATAGGCTACTTTTTAGCCTGTCAAAATGTATGGTTCCCCTGGGATAGATTTGTTTTAATTTTTCATAGAGCAAAGGATCGATATGATTTACAGCAAAGGACATAGAGGAAAAGGACATACTATTTAATCGCGGGTAACTCCGCGGGGCGCAGCTAGTCAGGTCATAAAGCAATCAACCTGGTGATTACACAATTTAAACAACAATTTACAATTTACTGGTGGTAGGCTTCGGCCGTGGCTAGTCACCACCCACTGAACAAAGCCATGTCGCCAAGCGGCCTAGCCGTGTTCCGGCATGATGTTCGGTGTTGCCATTCATGGATGGCGGGTCAGATCAGCTGCGCTGCATGTGCCTAGTGAATGTAGCGTCTCGATCTACTGCCGCCTTCCTACCTAGGCAAGTATGCTCCATCGTAGATCTCATCGTCACTTACCATCAGGTGAGATCGAGATCAAATACTTGTCTATAATGTAATAAAAAAAAACCAATAAGAATCGCACCTTTTATGAGAATGTACCAATACCTAGCTAATCTATACAGGTGTAAGTTTATTTCACCCAAAGCTTTTGATACCATGCCCGGTAACGAAAACTTTGAGTAACGGTTACATTAGGGCTATGGGAATGTTATTATTAACTTTGATAAAATCTTACTTATGCACTTCGTACCACGCTATCAGGCTGCATGAAACACAATGTAAGTTAACTATCAATTTAAAATCTTTAACATACACAATCTAATGTCATTATCAAGTCATTCTGTTGCTATTATTGCTTTTAAGTAAATGACAGACAGTAAATGACAAGTAAATGGGGTCGAGTCACCTTCGTCCGTAGGAGAATTAAGTACCCTCGAGATACCCTACACGTGATCCTGGGTGGTGCCAACCAGGTGACAACTCTACTGGTGGTAGGCTTCGGCCGTGGCTAGTCACCACCCACTGAACAAAGCCATGTCGCCAAGCGGCCTAGCCGTGTTCCGGCATGATGTTCGGTGTTGCCATTCATGGATGGCGGGTCAGATCGATTGCGTTGCATGTGCCTAGTGAATGTAGCGTCTCTATCTACTGCCGCCTTCCTACCTAGGCAAGTATGCTCCATCGTAGATCTCATCGTCACTTACCATCAGGTGAGATCGAGATCGAATACTTGCCTATAATGTAATAAAAAAAAAAAAAAAAAACAGGTCACGTTTTGTTATTAACCTTCGCAACATAATTATATCGCCAGACGAAACACCAACTATACGGTCCCACACTTGTATTATGGGTACCGTACAGTGGACTGAGAGCGAACACAGAATATAATACTTATATAGATATTAAACATCCATGACTCGGGTACCAAAATTCGTGTTCATCACACAAAGTTTCTCCCTACCAGGATTTGATCCCGGGATCCTCAGCTCAGAAGGCAGGGTACTACCAACTGTGATAATCAGGTCGTTCAGTCAATTATAGTGAAGCCAAGGATCGTGATGAAACCAGTCTTGGACCAACTGGCACTGAGCTAGCATGGTAGACTTCACAAAACCTCTATCTATCAGCCGATAGACGTCCACTGCTGGACTCAGGCCTCCCCCAATGATGACCACACATCCCGGTCCTCCACCACTCGCATCCCCCGGCTTCCTGCGACGCGTGTGATATCATCAGTCCACCTTTTGGGGGGCCGTCCTACACTGCGTCTTCCAATTCATGTTCGCCATTCTAGCACCTTTTTGCCCCAAAACCTAAGGAGAGAACAAATGTGGAGCATCCAAAGTATACTTACGAGTCTGCTAAGAGACTGATGGTGTTGACCTTCTCCCTAACAGGCTCCAACTCCCTCTCCAGCTGAGCGTGTCTTCTCTGCAATGCTCTGACGGTTCGAAGGTCGGAAGCGGGCGCTGAGCTGGCGGCCAGCTGCTGTTCTTTCTCCGCCATCCAGTCTAACGCCTCATCGCAAGTGCGGCTGAATAACTCCACGCTGGAAGAGGTCACCGGTTTTGGGTAAGAAATTGGTTTGCAGAACCACTTCCAGATTTTATTGGGCTAAAAGATGCCGGTCCTAATGGCTCATGGGTTGTTTTATGGAGTATCCATTAACCATGTAGACACAGTTTGAATCAAGACTAAACTCCTAAAGAATCCAGGGTTATCAAGTCATTCATCAAAACAAAAACAGATACGGACCACACCGTCTAGAATCCATAACACCATAACCACCTCTGGATCTTAAGAATTTCAACAACAATAATTTCGTATCTGAACTCCTCAAAAATCCAGGGTTATGTACCTGGAAGCGCCTTCCAAGCTCTTCTCCTTTTGCTCCTTCAGGCGCAGCAAGCGATCCCACTGCTGTCGAAGCTGCTGCTTACGAGCTGTAGCCTTAGCAGCTTGGCTATGCTTCGCGGCCACCAGCTCTTCAGCCGCAGCGTCGATGTGCTCCAGTCTTCTGGAAGCCGCTGATAGGTCTGTGACGAATTTCTGCAAAGACCGAAAGGTTAGAAACGATCTTGAGTTCAAACCACCTTCATGAGCTGATATATTTTGGGGTTCTTACCTCATACTTCCTCTTGGCGGTGTCCACGCTGTCGTCTGCGTCATCAGCTCGCAGCATCTTCTCCTTGTCCTTGATCCACTTGTCGAAGTCGTCGCACTCCGCGAAGAAGCTGTATAACTTGATAGCATCTTCGAGTTGGGCTTGACGCGCCGCCGAGAGAGCAAGTAGTTCATCTGAAACAAGATATTTCGTAAATAAGGATAAATTGACAGAGACCATATCCCATCCCACTATTATGTTTGGATGGATGTTTGTTACTTAATCACGCCAGAACGGCTGAACGGATCTGGATGAAATTTGGCACAGATATAGATTATAGTCGGGAATAGCACATACGCTACTTTTTATTCCGATAAAATGTATGGTTCCCGTGGGATAGATTTGTTTTAATTTTTCACAGAGCAATGGATCGACATAATTTTTTTGCATAGGTGGTAGGTAAGGGGTCGGAAAATGACATAGGCTAATTTTTATCGCGGAAAAATGCACAGGGATACAGAAAAGGATATAAAGGAAAAGGACATACTTTTTAATCGCGGGTAAATATTACATCTCAATCTGACAGCAAATTTAGTCTATCAGATGACTACAAAGCCTCCGCGGGCCATGGTTATCTTAAGACGTGTCCAGAGACTGACGCTGTCGTAAGCCATCCTCACCATAATCCTTCTGTATCTCCGCCATCCTGGTCTCCACGCTGACCGCCTTCTGCTGCGGCAGCGTGGCCCGCGAGGCGCGCCTGGCTGCAGGCTTGCTGCGTTTCACAGGCACCACCTGCTTCACCAGTACCGTTTTCTTCACACGTTGGACGGTTCGCACCTTCTCGGGGCGACGAACTTGGACCTTGGAGAAGAAGAAAACATCGTATGTAAATATGTGATATGTAAATGTGGGAACCATGTAGCCATTAACTGTAATTTTATAACCTATGGGGAAAGAGGACCCATCACTGACCTTCGGCTTGTCAACTTTTTCGATTATAAACCAAACAAGTTTGATCGATAATAAAAGAAGCCAACAAAAGCTCCTCCTCTAAGATGTTAATCGAGAAACTATCTATCACGAGTGACGGGACCTTAAATAAAATGCAATTCTCCGCGACTCTAAGCGAATCTAAAACAGTATTCGACACGTGTTTCGCCTCTAAACGAGGCATCCTCAGGACCGCTGGGCTACGAATGAGCTGGGCTGGGTTAACAATGGATTTCCGCCAAGTATCGCCTAGTTCTATCAATTATATGTAATTTTATACTTAGTTAGTACTTTTTTTGACCTACTATTCACATAAGGATCAAATTGCAATGTACTCACAGGCACGACTCTCGGCTCAATCTCCCTCACGTAGTTGGCAGGCACGAACCCATCCGTCCTGTCGGCCTTGCGCACCGACCACCAGTCCGGGTTGGTCTTGTTGATGAGGAACATCACCTCACCCTTCTGCATCGATATTCCTTGTCCCGTGAACGCGTAGAGTGCCTTCACCTGAACGAGAAATCTTCATTAATGTTGCATCTCGTTCTACCCGAAGCAAAGGCATATAATATAATAACATCGCCAGACGAACACACCAACTTTACGGTCCCACACTAAAGCAACGCTTGTATTACGGGTACCGTACAATGGACTGAGGACGAACTCAGTATATAATACTTATATAGATATTAAACATCCACGACTCGGGTACAAAAACTGAAGGAACCCTCCACGGCAAGACTCCCCCACGTTAGGACCCCTCCACGGCAAGACTACCCGGCACCCACCTGCGGCACGCTCCTCTCCTCGGTGACGGTCCTGTGCTCCAGCCGCTCCACCGGCTCCTCCTCCCACACCTCGGTGGGCACCAGCCGGGACTCGTTCACCCACTCCTCCTCCTCAATGGCGGGGGTTGATTCCACTTCCGTGGGCAGCTGTTCCGTGAAGAGATTAGTTAGATATGTTTATGGAGACACAACTATATAATTCAGCGTCAAAAGGCCGCCATCATGCAAGTTCGTGCATTCAGCTCTACGTTTTTATTACTCAAGTTGCATGCAAGCCCCTAGCATAATGGAAAGGCGACTTAATAATAAAACAAATAGCTTTTGGCCGCAGTTTCGCTTGGACTACCATTTATTTTGCTCAGCAGTTCGAACGCTAGTGCTAGAATTTAATAAGTTCTGGCTGGAATTTAGTTATAGCGGGCAATCTCGACGGAGACTAGCCAACTGCGCAGGAGATATTATAGTGCACGAGTGGGTGCGCAAGCGCAGGTGCACTCTCTCCTCCTTCACTGTAATAGTCTGATGAGACAGCAGTCCGACGCGATCGACTGCTTTACGTGTTCCCGAGACACGCGCGAGTGATGATCATGGTTGAAGATGAGATTCGTGCATAACATCCAGAAATCCTAGAATTGTGGGCCGGGGTTTGAACTTGCAACCCACGTTTTTTTTTTTTTTTTTTCTATTGCACTATAGGCAAGTATTTGATCTCGATCTCACCTGATGTTAAGTGACGATGAGATCTACGATGTAGCATACTTGCCTAGAAGGTACCTGTTCACTCTCGACTTGAAAACACCCAGATTGTAGTCAACGGGGAACAAAGACGCCGGTAGCTTGTTCCATTCCTTGGCAGTACGCACGATGAAAGTAGAAGCAAAACGCTTAGTGCGTACCGCAGGAATGTCCACAGTGTACGTTGCTACCAGCGCGGCCATCACTGGTGATAGGTAGTGCGTACCTGCAGCTCGTGTATGCCGGCGGCTTGCAGGCGCGCGGCGTGCGCGCGCAGCGCCAGCAGGTCGGCGGCGTGCGCGCCCAGCTGCTCGCGGTGTGTGTGTGTGTGTACCTGCAGCTCGTGTATGCCGGCGGCTTGCAGGCGCGCGGCGTGCGCGCGCAGCGCCAGCAGGTCGGCGGCGTGCGCGCCCAGCTGCTCGCGGTGTGTGTGTGTGTGTACCTGCAGCTCGTGTATGCCGGCGGCTTGCAGGCGCGCGGCGTGCGCGCGCAGCGCCAGCAGGTCGGCGGCGTGCGCGCCCAGCTGCTCGCGGTGTGTGTGTGTGTGTACCTGCAGCTCGTGTATGCCGGCGGCTTGCAGGCGCGCGGCGTGCGCGCGCAGCGCCAGCAGGTCGGCGGCGTGCGCGCCCAGCTGCTCGCGGTGTGTGTGTGTGTGTACCTGCAGCTCGTGTATGCCGGCGGCTTGCAGGCGCGCGGCGTGCGCGCGCAGCGCCAGCAGGTCGGCGGCGTGCGCGCCCAGCTGCTCGCGGTGTGTGTGTGTGTGTACCTGCAGCTCGTGTATGCCGGCGGCTTGCAGGCGCGCGGCGTGCGCGCGCAGCGCCAGCAGGTCGGCGGCGTGCGCGCCCAGCTGCTCGCGGTGTGTGTGTGTGTGTACCTGCAGCTCGTGTATGCCGGCGGCTTGCAGGCGCGCGGCGTGCGCGCGCAGCGCCAGCAGGTCGGCGGCGTGCGCGCCCAGCTGCTCGCGGTGTGTGTGTGTGTGTACCTGCAGCTCGTGTATGCCGGCGGCTTGCAGGCGCGCGGCGTGCGCGCGCAGCGCCAGCAGGTCGGCGGCGTGCGCGCCCAGCTGCTCGCGGTGTGTGTGTGTGTGTACCTGCAGCTCGTGTATGCCGGCGGCTTGCAGGCGCGCGGCGTGCGCGCGCAGCGCCAGCAGGTCGGCGGCGTGCGCGCCCAGCTGCTCGCGGTGTGTGTGTGTGTGTACCTGCAGCTCGTGTATGCCGGCGGCTTGCAGGCGCGCGGCGTGCGCGCGCAGCGCCAGCAGGTCGGCGGCGTGCGCGCCCAGCTGCTCGCGGTGTGTGTGTGTGTGTACCTGCAGCTCGTGTATGCCGGCGGCTTGCAGGCGCGCGGCGTGCGCGCGCAGCGCCAGCAGGTCGGCGGCGTGCGCGCCCAGCTGCTCGCGGTGTGTGTGTGTGTGTACCTGCAGCTCGTGTATGCCGGCGGCTTGCAGGCGCGCGGCGTGCGCGCGCAGCGCCAGCAGGTCGGCGGCGTGCGCGCCCAGCTGCTCGCGGTGTGTGTGTGTGTGTACCTGCAGCTCGTGTATGCCGGCGGCTTGCAGGCGCGCGGCGTGCGCGCGCAGCGCCAGCAGGTCGGCGGCGTGCGCGCCCAGCTGCTCGCGGTGTGTGTGTGTGTGTACCTGCAGCTCGTGTATGCCGGCGGCTTGCAGGCGCGCGGCGTGCGCGCGCAGCGCCAGCAGGTCGGCGGCGTGCGCGCCCAGCTGCTCGCGCAGCGCGCGGTGCCGCGCCAGCAGCGCGCCCGCGCCCGCCGCGTCGCGCCCGCAGTCGCCCGTCGCCAGCAGCGGCCGCTTCTCCTTCATCCACGACTCCGCCTCGTTCGCGTCGCCGTAGAACTGACAGACACCACATCGTGAGCCACGCACGAGTACACATGTAGCTCGTATCACGTAAAATAATCAAAGATGGCGGCTTCGCGCGCACCCAACTGTACGAATTCCGCTTGCGAAGAGCCGATTGAAAATTTTACGAGACAACATATACCCTATCCATCCATTCATCAGTCGGAAGACCTCCACTGCTGGACACAGGACTCCCCCACATCCCGGTCCTCCGCCACTCGCATCCCCCGGCTTCCTGGGACGCGTGTGATATCATCGCTCCACCTTGTGGGGACCGTCCTACATCACATCTATCGTAAAACCATTATGCCACAACTGCTATAGATTTTTGTGTATCTAACAATGGATTCGCTAAGCGGCAGTCTCCACAGGATCCAAGATCCACAGCGGTGATCAACGAAGACGCCGAGATCCCGGGGAGAATAAAAAAAATAATATCGCCAGACGAACACACCAACTATACGGTCCCACACTAAGCATCGCTTGTATTATGTGTACCGTACAATGGACTGAGGGCGAACTCAGTATATAATACTTATATAGATAATAAACATCCATGACTCGGGTACAAACAATCGTGGTCATCACACAAAGTTTATCCCTACCTGGATTCGAACCCGGAACCCGCGGCACAGAAAGCAGGGTCGCTACCAACTGCACTAATCAGGCCGTCAAAATTATTTTGAAATTAGAAATTAATCCAAAGAAAAATAGGAGAAGTTGAAAAGAGAATTATCCTCTTCCTTCTAATGCGGAAGACAAGATCAGGGTAGTCTGCAAAGGCTGAAATGAAGAGTGTCGATGGGAGTTACCTGGTGAGCTTCGGCAGCGTCAGCTAGCTGCTTCTCCCTGGCCTCCGCCAGCTCCCGCAGCACCTGCCACTGCTTGTTGAGCGAGGTCAGGCGGCGCTCGATCTCAGCGCTCTTGGGGTGTTTCGCGTCGATCAGGCTGTTGATATATACTTTCGTTTAGTAGAAGAACAATGTTTACAAAATTGAGTGAAGTTGAGATAAATAGAAAGAGACAACATGAGAGGGAGATCGTCGAAGGATCGTTGGTAACGCGTGAACGTTACTTGGGGAGTTTTTTTTTTATTATATTTATTTGTTGCCCTGTTGGGAGTTTTAATCACAGGAGTATAACATTTTTCTCATGTTGTTTTTTCAAGATGAGTACTTTGAGGCCTGGGTTGGCGTAGCCCGCGATTTGATACGGGTTGCTTTTTTTTATAGTGAGTTTTTTTAGTTTCACAGACTAAAGATTAGGTTAATTATAGCTTAATTTGATACGGGTTGCTTAGGGGGTATTAGGTCTCACACACGGGTGGAACACACGCCCTTCCGTGTGTGTGTTTAAATGAGTGTGTGTGTATATGTTTGGTGTGTTCGTACGCTTAAGATGAGTGTGGGAGTGTTAGGTTGGGCTGTGTGAGTGTTTCTGTGTATCTTTTGGGTGGGTGTGTTTCTGTGTATGTATGTCTATGTGTGACTGCGTGTGTGTGTGTGCGTGTGTACCTCTGTCCCTTGGCGCGGTGGCGCGCGCTGACGTGGTCGCGCGCGCGCAGCTCGTGCAGCAGCGCCGTGTGCTTCTGGCGCAGCGCCAGCACGGCGCGCAGCTCCTTGGCGGCCACCTCCGCGCGGCAGATGCGCTGCTTGTCTGTCACCCAGCCTGCCGGGGCATCACATCGTATTGTGGGTACCGTACAATGGACTGAGGCAGATCTCAGTATATAATACTTATATACAGCTTAAATATCCATGACTCGGGTACAAGCATTCGTGCTCATCACACAAAGATTTTGCCTACCAGGGTTCGAGACCGGGACCCTCGGCACAGCAAGCAGGGTCTCTACCAGCTGAGCTAGTCACATCGTCATATTATTAAAAAATATTTTAAATGGAAATAAAAATCAATTTCGGAACACAGCTTTTAATTTCATAAATTTCAAAATGTTAAATTGCAAAATATGTGACATCACACTAGATAGGGGGGGGGTCTCACAAATGTGACCAGTTGTAACAAGGACGGGGGAGGGGTCAAAAATTAATGAAATTCCTGCGACGTAATTTATGGATGGCCCCTTTGTAACGATTTCTTCACAGCAACTACACAGCGACCTATTTATATTTCGGAAAAATTAACAAAAACATAGATATATTTATGGATTTAATGTGAAAACCATTTAGCGTCCTATATAACTGACTGTCAGTTGTATTCTCCATTGAGAGAAGAGAGAATATAGCATTAGGTCCTAGCGCACGTTACCTTCTTCCTCGTCATGGTCTTCCAGGAACTGGAACAGGTTCCTGGCGTCTTCCAACCTCGCCTTGCGGTCTTTCGCGGCCGCAACCAAACTGCAAATTTAGTAATTTGTTAAAAACCACGCGGACGATGTCGCGGGTAACAGCTAGTTATTTATATATAACTAGCTGTTGCCCTGTTGTCAAGTTTAATTAGCTCACAAGTTTAGCACTAACTAGTATTTAAACTCTCAGTGGTGCCTTACAGGAATGGACCTGGACTTAGTCCAGGTGTAAGAGTTTTGATTCTGCGGAAATTTGTCTAACAGATCTTTTTTGTCTCCTGCTTTGCAATGGAGGGAAGTGGATAATTTAAGGGGTAGAGAAAAACGTTACAGCGCGTTACATAGGGGGGAGGGGGGTGGGGGGGAGGGGTTCAAAAATCTCCAAAAAATGCGTTTGTAATACTTGCACGCTCCCTAAGCAGGATTTTCTTTTTAAGGGTTTTTTTTTGGACCTGTCGTAAGCTTCCTCGAGCTGCGCCAGCTGCTGGGCGAGCTGGTGCTGCGGCTGCGCCGGGCCCTCGGCCAGCGCGCCCTGGCGCACCAGCCGCCGGATAGACTCGTCAACCGCGCCCAGCTGCAGCTCCTGCAGCGCGTGCGCCTGCAGCAGCCGCTCCACGTCCACCAGGTGGCGACCCACCTCCTCCGACTGGAACTGGGCCTGACCATACCAAATACCATCAGTGGATGTAACTAGCCATGAGACGTGGTCGCTTACTATGGGCCTCATGAGAAAGCTCAAGGTCTCTCATCACGCAACAATAATACCAGCCCTTTTTTTAATGTCCCACTGCTGGGCACGGGCCTCCCCTCAGTGCGACGGGGATAAGGCCATAGTCCACCACGCTAGCTCAGTGCGGGTTGGCGAACTTCACACATCTTTCAAGAGGTTCTCTCAGACATGCAGGTTTCCTCGCGATGTTTTTCTTAATCGTTTAGCATGTGATAATCGTGGTCGAAAATGAGATTCGCACATGAAATCCAGAAATCCCAGAGGTGCATACAGGGGTTCGAACCTGCGATCCTCGTTACCGAGGCAAGCGTTCCACCAACTTGGCTATCACTGCTATTATCACGCAATGGAGGGATCAAACGCTCGGGATTTCACTACGCAATGGAATCAGAAATGAGGAGATGAATGAAATCGATGATTTCCGGAAATTCCCGAGGTGCGATCTTTAAACCTGCAATCCTCGATCCCAAGATGAATTTTAAGCATCACATACCTTCATCTGCATCAGAGTATGTTCGACGGCGTCAGCCTCCCGCAGCAGCGCCATGAGGTGCGCCAGCTTGCCCAGCGAGCTACGGTGGCGCTCCAGCAGCTCCAGCAGCTCGCGCCAGCGCTGCAGCACCGCCTGCTCCGTGCGGGACACAGTTTCAGCGCCGTGGTAGTTCTCGCGGACCAGTTCCGCCGCCATCGCCGACAGGTCTTCGAAGCGTTCGGTTCTGAAATTCAGGACGAGTTAGTATCATCATAGGGACCCGTGAAATTGCTCGCCAATCGCCAGACAAACATTCCAACTGGGCCCCAATTCTGCTAGCACTGTCACTTTTGAGAGATCTTATATGGGATATCTGTCAAAAGTGACAGTTACTATGCGGTTGCTGTTCGATTATGAATCGATTGTGTTAGCAGACTTGGGGTCCTGTACGGTCCTTATCTAAGCAACGCTTGTGTTATGGATACAATCCCAGAATATAGATGTTAAACATCTATGACTCGGGTACAAACATTCGTGCTCATCACACAAAGCTTGTCCCTACCAAGATTCGTACGCGAGACCATCGGCAAAGAAAGCAAGGTCACTACCAACTGCGCTAATGAGGTCGTCAGGTAAAAAGACACTTTTGAAAGAGTTCATCTTCAATGAGGAATGGGAAGGAAAAGGCAAAAAGGAAAGGATAACGAGAGGAATAAGACAGGAAAAGGAATTCGTAAAAGGCGAAACGAAGAGTAAGGAAATAATAAGAAACCTGCACGCCTGTCGAAAGTCGTGTGAAGTTCACCAATCAGCGATGGACCAGCGTGGTGGACTATGACCTAACTCCCCCTCATATTGACGGGGAGTGTGCCCGGTATAGCAATAGGCTCGCTCCCTATTACATTGGAACCAAATACCCATATACCAAATGTGGGTGTACTTCACTGCACCTCTTCGGGGATCACAGGCGTGTTGGTGTATTTCTACAATAAGAGGAGACAAATATAGGAGAAAAGAAGCGGAACAGTACAGGATATATAATTATATACTTAGAGTTAGTACTTATTTTTGATCAGGTGCTAAAGCCTGCCTAGCCGTTCCTACATTATTCTCACACACCCATAACAATGTACTGTTGATCTTTTTAAAAAGAGCAACCATGGAGTTTCTCGCCCGCTCTTCTCCACAGGAACGGCATTCCGAACGGGCGGTAAAGTTGTAGCTTAGCATTTTGTAACCTTTTAGACGATTCATAAGTACTGTACTTAATGGGAAGGCCATACAACTTACCTGGCTAGTATGTCGGCGGATATGGCCTCATGTTTCTTGACTGTAGCGTCCACTTGCGCGAGGTTGGAGCCGTAGCGCGGGTCCGAGAGCACCTGGATCATCTCCTTCAGGTAACCCTTGCGGAGTACCGACTGAGAGAAGAGAAAGTAAATGTAATAATAATAATGGACCCGAGTGCCCCAGAGAGTCGGTCGGGGCCCCCACCTTGGCGTGTCATCGACGGCCGAGTGGAAACCGACGGGCCCCTCAGGACTCTCAGCTCTGTCTTGCCTTAATTGGCTTGGCTGTCCAGAGAGGGGTCGCCAGAATCATGGGTTGAATCAATGGTGTCAGTTTTCGTTACGAAGTTACTACATACTGAACTGTTGGGGTTTTTTAAAGAAAATCACATAATGATTACAGATAAGCTAAAAAGCGCTAGGTCAAGGCTTAGTATACCCCTTCTTAATCAACCTGTTTAGATATTTTGCCACTGACGGGATTTAAACCTGAGACCCTCGGTACTTCAACGTTAAGATATGTATCTTACCTTGGTGTTGAATTTATAGTTGAGTTGTTCCAATCGCTGTTGACGGAGTAGTTCCGTTCGTAGCGCGATCTCTCTCGCGTGTTCCGCCTGTAACAAAAAAAAGAATTAGCCGCGTACTCACTAGCGGTGTTTCTCGATATTGAACGATACGTAGGTACGTACTACCAGACCGGATTGATTCATAAAAATGACTTTTTTTGATTGAGTAAAAATTTTTTTTACTGTTGTTTATGGGTCGTAAAAAACGTTAGACAATGTAAAAGAAAAAAAATCACCCATTGAGACTTTTTGGCGGGAAGTTGTACCGTGTAGTTGTCAATTTTATTTTATATTCCAAAAAAATGTGTTTCTGTGATAGACAATGTGTAATATTAGCGGGAAACCGTTGTGTGTTCATAAACTTGCACGAGTGAAGGAGCTTGAAATAAAATAGTATAACTTGACTTTTCAAGTTCTCCCAAGATGTCCGATAATATTTCAGTAAAGTATCCACAGCTTCACTGATCAGGGTAGGGGATTCAATTCATCATCATCATCGTCATTAACATTACTATTATCATCAGGGGTACTTATAATTTTATAACAATTATGAAGAATTACTCGACACTGGCGAAAATGGCACTATTTTTTAGCCGATTGCCAACATAAAGAAAGAAGAACAAGGAGAAATCACCCATTGCCCTTCCCCCTCTGTCATCGCGCCTGCTTGTGAGGTTGTGAAACTGGGCCCCAAGTCTGCTAACACAATGGATTCATAATCGAACAGCAACCGCATAGTTACTGTCACTTTTGACAGATATTGTATGGGAATCGAATGTGTTAGCAGACTTGGGGCCCTGGGGGCAGGTTCGCTTTCAACTCACCTGTTCGAGTTTCTGCCAGGCCCTCTCCAGGTCCTGGGGCAGTTGCCCCTCCAGCGGCGCCCAGGGCTCCCCCACCAGGCTCTTCTGCATCGTGTTGATGTGGAAGTATAGGGCTTCGATCTCCGACCGCTCCTTGTATCTGCAGAAGTCGGAGGATGTTGAAAAAAAATACAAACCAAATATACGGTCCCACACTAAGCTACGCTTGTATGATGGGTACCGTACAATGGATTTGGGGTGATCCCAGTTATATCAAGACTAGGACCTCAAGTCTGTTAGCACAATTGACTCATAATTTAATGACAATGGTTTCGTAATTGTCACTTTTGAGAGTTTTTTTGACATACTAACAGATGGTTCCAAAAGCTCATTGGATGGCCCATACAGATTGTGTCAAATAAGTTTTGAAAAGGGTTTATAAGACATTGTGAAATAGGCCCTAAAACTAACAAAGCAATAATAATCACTTTGAGAAACCCTGCTATATAGTATACGTATTTGAACAGTTTGTACAGAGAATGGAAAGTTTTAAATACCGTCCGCTAGAGGCGCTGTTTAATTTGCCGTACGAAATCACTCACTTGGGCGGCTTCTCAACGGTCCTGTAGTGTTTGAAGGCGAGCAGCAGCCGCTGAATGCCGTCCAGCGAGTTGGGCAGCTCCCTGCCGTTCAGCTCCTGGATCTTGAGGCGGATCCACTCCAGCAGCGCGGACACCAACTGGCTGTACTCGCCCTTGCGGCTGTCGCAGTCCATCATCTGGCCTATGATCTGTGGGGGAAGCGCGGATGAGTGTATAGTAACTTTTGACAGATATATATCTGTCAAAAGTGACAGTTACTATGCCGTTGCTGTTCGATTATGAATCGATTGTGTTAGCAGACTTGGGGCCCAGTAGTATTACTTAGACGCTCAGACGAAAAAACTTAAACACCATTACTGAATTTTAAAATTAAACATCTAATAAATAATCAACTTGAAATAAAACAAATTTTACAGATTTTATCGCGTTCATTTTATGTTTTCACGTTCCCCACGTTTCGGCTGCTTTACAGCGACCATGGTCACGGGAGGACTGAGGTGTTAGACGTCCTAGTGTCATAGTTAGAACCGGGGTACCCTCGTATTTAGTTGTTGCTCGCGGTCCGATCTACGCAGAGGGTGTTCACACCTCAAGACACTGTGAGCACTTTCTGCGTAGATCGGACTGCGAGCAACAACTAAATATTGGAGCGTTCTACTAACCTACCAGCTTGGGTTCGAGCAGTAGAGAGAGAGAGAGAGAGAAAAAAATACGGTACTATGTGCAGGAGTCAACTCACGTTAGCGATTCTCTTGCCGCTCTTCTGCTCGTTCTTCATCCTGGCGAAGGTGTGGTAGTAGCTGGCTACGTACGTCATCACCGACTTCTCGTCCGGCCGGGTCGTGTCCACATCTGACAGACAATACAGTATAATATCGCCAGACGAACACACCGACTGTACGGTCCCACACTAAGCAACGCTTGTGTTATGGGTACCGTACAATGGACTGAGGGCGAACTCAGTATACTTATAATACTTATATACATATTAAACATCTATGACTCGGGTACAAACATTCGTCACACTCATCACACAAAGTTTGTCCCTACCGGGATTCTAACCCGGTGTTAATGCACCAATCACCTCACACTTCATCGCATATTAGCTAATCCGAGCCTGCGGGACACCACTGCATCAACAACGACCAATCAGAGCGCTCGACCGTACGCCTCGCGATGAACCAACCCACATATGTTTAAATAATTTACTGTTAATTACTTTTTCACAAATTTTGCTACGAATTACACGTTTCATCAAGAAATCTGCATTTTGAATTTTCACTAAGGATCTCTCCACTGCCTTATGTCTATCTATTCGACATAATTTGATCCTACGGAGCCAAATAAATTCTACGAAGCCCGAATTGGACCTATGGAAAAGAAATAAACGCATCGTCCAGTGAAGAGTTTATACAAAGACGCAACGGTTATTGAAGGCTGCAGTAAGCGCGCATTTTGGTGAGACGTGCCAACCATCACTATTCCAAACCTATCCCAATCATTTGTGTTAATACTGTGTACTGTAACATTCCAGTGTTGGATTTACTACGACCGCAGTAAGTGTGTGTGCCCGCGACATCAGAGGTCAAAGTCCGATTCTCGTAAGAAAACCCGACTGTAAGTACATTTTAAGAACTTTACTTCCTATTTGTTGTCAAGATGACTAGCGTAGATGGAAGGGCAGACGAGGCCGTCCGCGAATGTAATAAACGTCGCGGTATAGTAAAAGGTCGACTTACTAACTTTAAAAAGTACATCGGTTCATTTAAAGGC
This sequence comes from Pheosia tremula, assembly GCA_905333125.1. Lineage (NCBI taxonomy): Eukaryota > Metazoa > Arthropoda > Insecta > Lepidoptera > Notodontidae > Pheosia > Pheosia tremula. The sequence continues at coordinate 256,374 of HG995425.1, read as the reverse complement.
CAGTCTGCACCCGCTAATGTTCAAACTGAGTTAAAATTACGTATCAAAGGGGTCGAGACTTTATTTACTGAATTTAACGACATTCAAAATCGTATTGAAAGTGTATGCTCGGACACTGAAATTGTCAATCAACTAAGATATCGAGAGGAATTCGAAAACGATTATTATTCTATTTTAGCTGAGGCTCAGTGCATAATAAGTTCCGATGAAGGGTCAAATCAAAGTTCAGGTCCGACGCGTAATATTGTTCAGTCTGTGAAACTACCTACTATTTCCTTGCCAACATTTAATGGTTCTTGTGATCAGTGGCTGGAATTTCGCGATACATTCGTGTCACTTATTCACAATACTACGGATCTCACAGATATTCAGAAATTCCACTATTTAAAATCTTCTTTGTCGGGCAATGCACAGGTTGTTATTGATTCGTTGGAGTTTTGCTCGTCTAACTATAACGTAGCATGGGAGCTATTACTAAATAGGTTCAATAATAACAAACTCCTTGTACACAATCATGTAAAAGCGTTGTTTTCGATGCAAGCCGTATCTAGCGAGTCGCCAGTGTTATTAAGAAGACTTATAGATACAGTATTAAAAAACTTACGCGCTCTCAAGTCTCTCGGCGAGCCCACGGATCAGTGGGATACCTTGCTCATTTACATGATCGTTTCCAAATTAGATGCAGTTACTGAACGCGAATGGGAACAATATAAATTATCATTATCGGGGCATGCAGTCAAAACAGACCCAACAACTAACGTTGGATTGGTACAAACCTTATTGGATTTTCTCAGGGATAGGGCGGAAATGCTAGAAACTCTTATTTTAACGCACAGTAAAGGTAATACGCAAAACTCTAAGCGGTGTGGACAGGTGCAAAACAGCTCCAAAGTACACTGCAACATTGTTACAAACAATAATAAGCGCAAAGATAATTTAAGGCCGAATTTACAACAAAAAAGATTGTGTCCAATGTGTAACGGAAAACATCCGTTATATTCTTGCCAATTATTTCTCGATTGTAACGTACAAAATAGATTAAAGTTGGTGCGCGATAACGGGCTCTGTGAAAACTGTTTTAATTTAGGACACACATCTCGGGATTGTAGATTTGGCCCATGTAGAAAATGCGAAAAAAAGCACAATTCGCTTATTCATCACGACGGAGACAGCGTCGACGAGAGTCCGGCTAACAAGCACACAGTTGCATTGTTATCAACAAAAACATGCAATGAAACCGGTTCTCCCGAGCGCGCCGTCCCCGCCGCTGCCGGCTCAGCTGTGGATACACATGTAAACAATGCACACATCGACAATATAAACGCACAATTGTCTAGTGCATGTCATGTTTTGTTATCTACAGCGTTCGTCGATATTCGTGATAGTTTAGGTAATTATGTGAAGGCGCGCGCAATCCTAGACAACGGAAGCGAACGTTGCTTTATGACACAATCACTCTGTGATAAATTAAATACGCAAATCAAACAGTCCACTATGCTAATACGGGGTGTAGGAAACTCTGTCACACGATGTTCACATACTTGTGGCATTAAAATTCGTTCGATTTATGGCGACTATAACACACGCATAGAATGTATAGTGCTGCCTCAAATCACGTCGACTATGCCACGCATTTCTTTAAATAGAAATGATTTTATTATACCTGAGTATATCCAATTGGCCGATATAAGATTTAATGAGTGTCAAAAAATTGATCTATTAATTGGCTCGGATTTGTTTTGGGATCTTATGTTGGAAGGGAGAATACGTCTGTCAAACGGCCCGTATTTACAAAACACAAAGCTCGGTTGGATATTGTCGGGTCCGGTATATTCTAAAATACCTTTGGAATATGTAAATTGTAATTTTACGCAATCTGTAGATTCAGAATCTTTGGATAATTTGGTACGAAGTTTTTGGGAACTTGAGGAAGGTCCGACCAGTTCCCAATCGAAACATATCACGGATGAGGAACTCAATTGCGAAAATCATTTTATGCAAACAACAAGGCGCACTGCTGAGGGAAGATTTTGTGTACAAGTACCATTTAAGGAATCACCCGAAGGGTTAGGGGAAACCTTTCCTCAAGCCCAGAAACGGTTTTTAGCACTTGAAGCCCGTTTACAACGTAATCCAAATTATAAAAAATTATACACAGAGTTCATGAACGAGTATATGTCCTTAGGTCACATGACTCGTGTTTCCACTTACGGAAACCCACACTTCTTCATGCCTCATCACGGAGTGTTTCGAGAACACTCAAGTACCACGAAATTGAGAGTAGTATACGATGCCAGTGCGCGTTCGTCTAACGGTAGGTCATTAAATAATTTACAAATGAAAGGACCTCCGATTCAAGGTGATTTATTTGCGATTCTGTTACGGTTTCGAGAAAATAAGTATGTAGTATGCGCAGATATCGAAAAAATGTATAGACAGGTACTCGTTGACGAAAAACAGCGTGATCTACAGCTTATTCTCTGGCGTGAAAACCCGTCTGATGACCTGGGTGTATATAAGTTGAACACAGTGACGTACGGAACGGCATCTGCGCCGTTCCTCAGCTGCCGATGCCTAAAACAACTAGCAAATGAATGCACAGACGCTGACGTAGCTACGGTTATCAAGGAGGACTTTTACGTGGATGACGTAATATTCGGGGGCTCTGATATAAACGCACTAACTAGACTTTGTGCGGAAACCGCCAAAGTTTTACAATCAGGTTGTTTCCCTTTGCGCAAATGGATTTGTAACTTTAATTGTCCATCCTCCGACAATATTTCCAAAGAATTGTCGTTAGGTGAGTATACTCACAGTAAAACACTAGGATTAGGGTGGTATAATTACGATGACGAGTTATATTTTCATGCTCAAATCGATCATAAGTCTGAAATCGTTACGAAACGAACTATTTTCTCTCGCACGGCCCAGATCTATGACCCGTTAGGTTTACTAAGTCCCGTCATAACCACTGCTAAGTTATTAATACAAAAATTATGGTTAATGAAGTTAGACTGGGACCAGCCTGTCACAGACGATGTCCTACACATCTGGAATCGTTTCGTAGATGATTTATCGTTACTCGACACTATTCGTATACCGCGTAACGTAATGTGCGATATCCCAAAGCGCATCGAATTACATATATTCACAGACGCATCGCAATTAGCATACGGCGCTTGCGCTTACGTGCGTACGAACGGTGACGATTCGCCCGTTACGGTTAGTCTGCTATGTGCTAAAGCTAAAGTTGCGCCGGTATCCAGTCCAATCACAATTCCCAGACTGGAATTGTGTGGCGCGCTATTGGGTGCTAAGTTATACGATAAAATTATTACATCCTTACGTTCTGAAATTCATGAAATTATATTCTGGACCGATTCTACCATCGTTTTAGGTTGGCTCCGCACGCAGCCTTATTTACTCAAGCCTTATGTACAAAATAGAATAACACAAATACATAGCTTGGCAAATGGGCATTCGTGGCACCATGTCAGTGGGAAAATTAATCCAGCTGATTTGGTGTCACGAGGTCAACATTTAAACGCTACCATTAAATCTGATTTATGGTGGAATGGACCAGAATTCCTACGGGATAATAATTATAAAAACAGGCACGATGACGTCAACATTAGTTCATTTGAAAATCTACCGGAAATTAAGTCTGTAAAAGTAAATACATTAACTGCGCTCGAGTGTAATGAGTCGTCATTATTTCCTTTCTCTAGATTCTCACAGTTCAACCGCATAAAGCGGGCGGCTGCATACGTACTTCGTTTTATATATAACCTCCGCAATAAAAATAATAAGCGGGTCGGCCCGCTTGGTGTGGATGAACGGAACGAGTCTACTCAAACGCTCGCTAGACTGTCGCAAAGGGAATCATTTCCTAGCGAGTACGAAACTTTAATGAAAACCAATTGCATTAAAACAAAAAACACATTGTCAAAACTTAATTTATTCATAGATGACAATAAAATTATTAGGGTTGGCGGACGCATCGAAAACTCACGCAATTTTAATTACGACATGAAGCATCCTATTTTATTGTCATCAAATCATCACTTCACGAATTTGTTATTTAGGTACGAACATAAACAGTTACTTCATGCTCCTCCACAGCTACTTTTATTCACCATACGAAATACCTGGTGGCCCTTAGGTGGCAGAAACCTGGCAAAGAAGGTAGTACATAGTTGTGTCACCTGTGTACGTATGCGAGGAAAGATATTGACTCCGATCATGGGAAACTTACCTAAAGAACGCTTGGAACCAAGTTTTCCGTTTGCTCGTTGCGGAGTCGACTACGCTGGGCCTGTTTATACATTGAAACACCGGGGTAGGGGCGCTAAAACTACTAAATCTTATATTTGTTTATTTATCTGTTTTACGACACGCGCTGTCCACCTGGAACTTGTCAGTGATCTTTCATCGGATGGCTACCTGCTAGCGTTAAAAAGATTCATATCTCGTCGCGGAAAGCCCGACGAGATTTTTTCCGACAATGGGAAAAATTTCGTAGGCCTTAAAAATGAATTTAATAAATTCCTTTCGTCTTGCTCCGATGATATTTTAGAGTATGCGACATCCCAAAATATAAAATTTTCAATGATTCCACCATACGCTAGTCACTTTGGTGGTCTATGGGAAGCCGGAATTAAGAGTTGCAAATATCATTTGATTCGCGTAGTCGGGAACACACACTTGACTTATGAACAGATGGCCACAGTACTATCACAAGTAGAAAGTATTCTTAATTCCCGACCTTTATACTCCCTCTCTACCGATCCCTTAGACTTCCTGCCTCTCACACCCGGTCATTTTTTGGTTGGCCGTCCACTGACCGCGCCTGTCACTGAAGAACTCCACGAGGTTCCGGACCACCGTTTAACACACTACCAGAGGGTGGAACAACTTCGCCAGCATTTTTGGAACCGCTGGTCCAAAGAATACGTGACCGAGCTGCAGACGCGATGCAAATGGACCAAAAATAAAGACAACCTGATAGAAAACACAATGGTTTTGATCAAGGACGACAACCTGCCGCCTCTGCGATGGAGTTTAGGACGCATAATACGAACCTTCCCTGGCAAGGACGGCGTATCAAGAGTAGCTGACATTAGGACGTCTAAAGGAGTTATTCGACGAGCATTCTCAAAAATATGTCCGTTACTGATACAAGAATAGTAACGATAAGATCACATAGTTGACTGGATGTTGTAAGCTGAAGCTTCCAAGGCCGGGAGTATATGTTAATGCACCAATCACCTCACACTTCATCGCATATTAGCTAATCCGAGCCTGCGGGACACCACTGCATCAACAACGACCAATCAGAGCGCTCGACCGTACGCCTCGCGATGAACCAACCCACATATGTTTAAATAATTTACTGTTAATTACTTTTTCACAAATTTTGCTACGAATTACACGTTTCATCAAGAAATCTGCATTTTGAATTTTCACTAAGGATCTCTCCACTGCCTTATGTCTATCTATTCGACACCCGGGACCATCCGTATAGAAAGCAGTGTCACTACATCCTGCCAACCTGTTATCATAGGACGGTAGGACGTCCAATGATCATAGTTTCAAAAGTTTTGATGGTGACCGCATGCATGGTCTAATATTTATATCATAGATATATGATGGATTTTGAAAAAAAAAATGGAAGTTATTTGCCCTGGTCTGGTTTGACTGTATTCAAACCTACCGTACAGCCTCACGAGGCTGTCGCAAGGCAAACATCGCGGCAGGCGACCAGTATGAACACGGCCAATCACGCCATCGATATCTTCGAGGAGTTAGAGTCACTCCACTCAGAAGGAGATTTTGGTCAATCCATTAAGTTAAGAGCACTGGATACACGGTCAGCCCATCGCATGGCGCTCCTGTGCGACGTCTCCTTACCCTCAGCGTCCAGGAGGCGCGGGATGCCCAGGTGGTTGTGGGCGACGTCAAACGCGTGGTTCAGGGTTTCCACATGGTCTCCGGCCGGTAGCTCGGACCAGCGGAACAGGTCCGGTCTGAAAACAAACATAATTGTAAATTATAATACGAGTTATAATGAATGAATTTTAGTCAATCCGAAGTGGGGAAGCCATGAGCAACGGCACCCTGTGCTCCTCAGCGTGGTGGTGACGCCATGACCAGGTAGGGAGTGTGTACCTGTGCGCATGTATGAGAGCGTTGAACCCGAGACCGGATCGCCAGGAGTCGGTGAAGTTGTGGATGTGCACGCCATGGTAGCCGCTCGTCTTCCGCTGACACCACAGCAGCAGAGCATCCTTGGCGGACTTCTTCTCGGACGACACGTTTTCTTCGTCCTGGTGGAGAGATAAATAATAATGTCGCCAGACGAACACACCAACTGTACGGTCCCACACTAAGCAACGCTTTTATTATGAGTACCGTACAATGGACTGAGGGTTAACTGAAAATTTTGTTTTGGTATATTTACCGAGTATACATCCAAATGCACTTAGTAAAAGGCGGTTATTTTAATATTTGTATAGATAATGGATGTCACATGAAGATATGAACATGGCGTTTCTCTTGTGGAAACATAATTTAGGCCTTCTTTCTTTATATTTTGTTATTTATGTTAACCATTATAGTACTAATGACATGTCAAAAATGTCACGCTAAGCTTCCACCGCCCGTTCGGAATGCAGTTCCTATGGAGAAGAACGAGCAAGAAACTCCATGGTTGCTCTTTATATAAGGATCTTATACATTTGTGTGTGGTAGATTATTTTGGGTGTGTGAGCAAAGAACTTCCAACAAACACTTACCACGTCAATCTCAATCTCCTGGATCTGGAACCGGAGGATGATGGTCCAGATCAGACCGAGGATGAGTCGCGGGTTCCCGTCCACTATATCCTCGGCTCCTATTGACTCCAGACGCACCTGCAACCAAGGAATAGAGATAAAAATATCATGCCTTTTTAAGGGGGCCCACCTAAAGAGCTGCGAGTCGCCACCTGCCAATAGCAATTAGATAAAAGATGATCATGGCAGGTGTCCGCAACCCTTCCAATAGTCCCATCCCATGTCCATCCAATCCTCAATCCATAGTCCCAGTTATCTTTCCATATTCCTGCAATAGTTCCTCCGCCTGCTGAGGTCAATTCACTGTTTATACTAGCATTTTCAGCAGTCGACCCCAGCAGGTGCCTAACATTAACATTCTCAAAAAGGGCCTCTACGTGTTGGACCCACGGCCCCGCGCAAGCCTTCCAAAGATCTGGGTATAGCCCGTGTGGAGAGAGACATAATAATATCGTCAGATGAACACACCAACTGTACGGTCGCACACTAAGCAACGCTTGTATTATGGGTACCGTACAATGGACTGCGGGCGAACCCTGTATATAATACTTATATAGATATTAAACATCCATGACTCGGGTACAAACATTTGTGCTCATCACACAAAGTTTGTCCGTACCAGGATTCGCGTTTCTGACGTTTCGCGGAGAATTGCATATTAATTGGGGTCCCGACACTCGTGGCAGACAGTTTCTCGACTAACATCTTAGAGGAGTTCGGTGTTGCTGGCTTCTTTAATCATCGATCAACTTGTTTGGTTATAATTGGTGAAGTTGACAAGCCGAGGGTCAGTGGTGGGTTCCTGTTCCCCCATTTGTCTAATGTGTGTACTATATTATTAAGATAATTGCTGTCTCCATGCTGTAGGGAAGAGTCGTGATACTAACATAATCTAGCGAGCCTAGCACACAGATACTGAAACCCCTGAAATACAGCGCTCTCTTATGTGGCTTCACTTAATGTGTTCACGGCATTATGTAATGTACTGCTGCAGGCTGAAAATCTTGATTTTCATTTACAAAGTTACTTATTAATATACAATATGTTCGCCTCTTATAGAATTGCCGGCTTTTTAGCGGGAAGTTGTCAAAAATGAGTTTCTTTGATATATAATGAGTAATATTAGCGGGATATTAACAATTGTGTGTTCACAAACGTGCACAAGTGAAGGAGATAGAAATTAAAAAGTACAACTTGACTTTTCAAGTTTTCCCAAGATGTCCGATCAATGAACAGTAAAGTATCCACAGCTTTACTAATAGGGGTGGGGGTTAATTTTTTTCAAGAATTTTCAAGTAATTAATATAATTAAATCTGGCATCAAGCGCACCGTTGCAAGACCTCAAGACACTGTGAGCACTTTCTGCGTAGATCGCACCGCAAGCAACAACTAAATATGAGAGTACCCGGGTTCTAACTATGACACCAGGACGACAACCACCTCAGTCCTCCCGTGACCGTAAAAACATAAAATAAACGCGATAAAATCTGTAAAATTAAATGCGTAGTATTCGCGTAAATATAAGAAATTAATATAAGACTGCTGAGTGCAAAACTAGTGTACTCAAGGAATATATTTCCCATATTTCAAATCTTTAGCTATATTGGTTTAGGAGTTGCTGTCTGTTAGTCAGTGTTAAGAATGATAGTGTAGTGAGACCTTGTAAATTATAAAATTACAAACATACACGACTAATAACATGGGTTTACATAATAGTGTAAGTTCCACTCGGCGCGTTATCACTACGCCTATCTTATCAAGTGATAAGCAGCCACCTAGATACGCCGTGCCACGGTTTCAAATAATCAGCTGTTAAAAAAAACCCTAACAGTATATACATACAACACGATTCAGACAGGTATAACTGCCCCTTTTGAGTCAAAGTCAAATCGTTTATTTTGTATAGGCCTACGGGGGCACTCACAAATTGTCATTACCATTTTTTTTTTCTTAACTCTACAACCGGATCGGAAAGCGACCTCAACTGAGAAGATCCGACGAGAAACTCAGCGGCCTTGTCTTTTTTTTAAAAGCCATTATTTTTACAAAAAAAAAATAAGCTCCAGTGTGTTGCCATGCGAGGCGCACACACGCTACACTTTGACATTATAATCTGCAGATAGGTGTTCGAAGAAGATCGAGATATGATGGCACCCACCTTGGTGTGCAGAAAGCTCAGACTCTTGTTGACGTTTTCAATCTTGTGCACCCTCATCCTGCCGGAGTTGGGTCTCGGCAGCCGCTCGCCGCTGATGATCTCCAGGAGCTTCAGCAGCCGCCGCCCGTCCGCCAGGTCCACGAACAGGTCGTCCACCTCCATGCGAGCCTGGTGAAGGAACGAGGGTATATGAGGCAGTGCCGTATTGACTCTTAGTCCATGGGGGCCGTGGCATGGGCCGGGCTCAACTCGGCGCCTAATACTTGTTAAATTAATTGATGGGGAGTCAAACCTTATAGGCCTAGGGCGCATAGCATCAGGGCGGCATAATGTAGCTAAGTAATTGTATTCTACTCGTTATTTGACGTGTCTAGCAGTCGACACACAACCATTGACACTGAAATGAGACTCCATCGAGACGACATTAATTTTTTTGCAGTATAGCCAACCTGTCACAGTCGTAATGTAACCTCAATAGTGTGTCGCTGGAATGGCAATCGTATGTCATGTTACTTAAATTAGCAGAATTATTGGACCCCAGAACTACTGAGAGGCTCCAAAGAGCTAGCACCTAGGGCACTAAGATTACTGACAGGTGGATGACAGGACTAAACAGGGAAGGTATTGGAATGAAAGAGACGGGAGAGGAAGAACTTGTAAAAAGAGTTAGCATTACGGCTTATTCGTATTTTATTATAGTCTGTGACATTATCAGTCTTTCTTTTAGCTAAAACAAATTTAATAGATGGTACTTTCCAACGAGATAAATATGTATGCGTCTGACATCATCTCGAAGGAGCAACGCAAGGTCAGATGATGATAAACAACTAATTTATAGTTTTAGAAACGTCAGATAAGATTGAATTAATAGTTTCGCGGTGCTTTGGTTGTTGTAATTAATATTTATAGTTGAATTGCAGTCGCTTTGTGACGTTGGGTGGTCAGATAAAACCTTATACGTAACTGAGCGAGACGACGCTATAGACAAGGGACTATGTCATTTCAGAGTGTGTGTGAGAGGGCTAGTCTGTGTTTTGACCTGTGAGAGGAGCGGAAATAAAGCCCTGCAAACGGCCTAACTAAGAGAGACAGAGGTAATGGTAAAAAACTATGTGTTAGTATGTGTGTGTGATTTAGTCAGTGTGTAAGAGAATGTAATTGTGTGTGCATGAGTGTTTGTATGTGTGTGTGCGTGCGCCCGTGAGGGAGTGTGTTTGTGTGCGCACGTGAGTGTGTGTGAGTGTGTGTGTGTGTGTTTGAGTGCCTGTGTGTATGCCACGGCACTGCACTTGCCTCTAGGCTTCTGACGATTACTGAAAATGTTGTTAAATATTTAAAAATCAAAATTGACCTACCGCTTGCGTCATCCATTGCCTCGTTTATTTAGCGTCCGCTGACACAAACTATTCTACAAAACAATGTAATCAGTTATGACGACCTAAATGACACACGGATTTAAATAGAATATTGAATGTGTCATGCGTTGTAGACTTTATACTACAATTATATATAGGAGATAATGGGTGAGCCCATCGGCGCATACGCAGTGTGTTTACCGGTTTTTAAAATACCGTTTATTGCAATTTCCCGGGTTTTAGTAAGCTTCTAACGGTTAGAATTACGCTTCGAGCGCTACTCATTGAAAGTTGCCTCAGACCGAAATTGACCGGTATATCTTACAAGCCGCGACCTTGAATTGGAGAGATTGAGGAAAAACAGCGGCGATAGCACATTATTAATATAAACCGGTATTTACCGGTTAATATACATCGGGGTTACTGGGGCCCAATTTTGCTAATTTAAATAAAATGACATACAATTGCCATTCCAGCGACACACTATTGAGGTTCCATTACGACTGTGACGGATTGGTATTCTGCTGAAACTTTAATATCGTCTCGATGGAGTCTCACTTCAGTGGCAATGGTTGTGTGTCGACTGCTAGCAACGTCAGATAACGAGTAGAATACCATTACTTAGCTACATTATATTGATACGCGACTCAAGTACAGAGTACGAAATAGTTCTATGGCAGTTGAGTGGCTGGTCAGTGGAAAGCCGCTGGTATTAAAAAACTAGTAGACTACCAAAAGGCTAAAATCATTCAATCGACACGCCATCGACACTCCACGGAACGCTTTTGTAAATTAGCAGAATTGAGCCCCTGAAATACTATTACACAACAACCAAGAAACTTTCCTAGAAATTGACAACTGCGACTCAATTCCGTAGCGATCTTGTCAAAACAAAAGTCACAGAAAGGTCCCTCTCAACTCACCTTCTGCAGAAACGAGTTGATCCATTTCGTGAAGGTCTTCTTCTGTATGTGCAGACGCTCCTCCTGCAGCGCCTTGATGCGTCCCTGCTCGAACTTGAGCGCGTCCTCGCGTTGCGTCATGTTCGTGCGTTGCTGTCCCACGGCCGCGTAACCGCCGGGCTCATACTGCGGCCCTGGGGGAGAGAGAGACGGGGGGATGGTTAGTAATGCTACTTCAATTACGCTGGTCTAATCTATAGTAGTTTAAAAATCAAACTACATCATGCCACTAGTCTGTGCTTCCCTTTTGAACAATTCTAATAGGCAACTTGACGAGAATTTTGTCAAACTGGTAACCACTGCGCTAATAAATAAGAGAGCAATAGATCCAATTGATTCCATAGAACTGATGGGCTCATAAATTGTTGAGCACGAGCGAGGGTCTGTCTACAGACATGTCTACTTGTCAAATACTACGACATTTTTCCTAGTTGTGAACTTGCGTTTTTATCAAGCTTTCACGACGTTTGTCAAGTTGGCTCGCCACTTATCAACTTGTTAAATTGAACCAGCAATTAAATTGTGTATAGATCAAAGGAATAAATGTTTTAGCAGAAAAGGGAAGATCTTCCACAGCCAGGCGGGTGGTATGTCTGGCGGGGCGGCCGCTTTGCCCCAACAGATATTATCGAGATCTTGTATATATGTTACTTGCTCCGAAAACTCTTATAGCGCGATTCAGGATGGTGATGACAATTGTCTATTGTTCTGAATGCGTCTGCAATGCCATCTTGTTGCGCGGTTGAAGTGGACGCTACAATGTTATCTCGCTATGTTACAGTATATAGTTTCTACATACTAAAGCATAGACATTTTAAAAAGTATCCATCTTAATCCCGTTCACCGTGACACCGAAGCTTCCATTGCTGAATACCTTCGTGTATTTCGAAACGAAACCTGCACAGATTCACAATTTATTGAACTCTATGACCTTAAAATAATTGCGCTAAACGGTTGTTTATCTTTTCGATCAAGTTGTTAAACGATGATTGTAAAGCTAATAATTGCGTTGAAAGATGTTCGAAAATAAGATTTTATAGAATGAAATAGGAGGATCATATTTATTTTAGTATAGTATGGGGGAAGTCACCGCTGAATTGACAATATCCATCACGTCAAGGGCGAGTTAACTGTATACTTTATAGTCTACCGTATTTAGACATTTTGTATGGAGAATTGAAAAGCGCCTCTAGCGGACGGTATCTAAAACGTTCAATTCTCCATACAAAATGTCTGAATACGGTAGACTATAAAGTATCCATAGTTAGCTTACGAATAATCTCGCACTTGACGTAGTGATATCTATCGGGGCATTTGAGAAATGTTAGCTTGTATTTAACTTCGTTATGTGGCCAAATTATAACGTAGTATTAGACCTACTCGGTGCTTTAACAAGCACGTAAAATATATAGACCTGGCTGTCGTTCTAACATCTATAACCTCGGCTTCGCATCGGCTTTTGTTCGTCTCAACTGGAATATTCCCGGTTTACACGATTTAAGCTGGCAACTTGACAAATAGCGAGTCAACTTGGCTCGCCTTTACTTATCAGCGAGTTACTTACGCCAGTTGACAAGAAGACAATGCCAGCTTAAACTATGTAAAGTCATAGATATGTAAAGTGATAATTAGTCACTCGACTAACATCTTAGAGGAGTTCGGTGTTGCTGGTAATTAAAGAAGAATTATCGATCAAAATTGTTTGGTTTATAATTGGAAAAGTTGAGAAGCCGAGGGTCAGTGGTGGGTTCCTCTTCCCCCATTTGTTTATGTACAGTCAGTCGGAGTTTATGATAACTTGTCTGACCTTCAGGGCTCCTGGTTTGCTGACAGAATTATAAATTTCAAATTCAATGGATGTGTATAAGAAAATTATCCAGACAGCAGTGGCAACGCCAGACAAGGCGAAAGGACCTAGCGGTCTGTTCTCATGCTTACCATATCGTCTGGCCGGCTGGTAATCTTGATAGGAGTATACACTGACGTTGCTTAATTGCCGCTGCATGTTTTCTGTAGCGGCAACACTGTCACACAGTTCTCATTGGGTTGGCAACACTACACGGTACAGACTATATTTACTGGTTTCTTAGCATAGAGTTCTTGAATCTTTTTTACGGTGGTGGTGTTGCAAGCTGTGTTTTACAGGTTTGTTGGATACTTTTGGCTTTGTAAGCTAAATTATAAAAAAAAGATATAAAATAACTTATGTACGGTTTAAATGATGGAGCAAATATCTTTAAATCAAAGCTATAGAAGTTGCAATCAGTTTAGTAATGCCAATGGCATTACAATTCATTTGCAGATGACAATTGCTTTGCGCATTATGAATGGGCGCATTTTCAATCGGCTACGGAACCCTGAAGCCAGGCACCAGGCTGGTATCATGGCATATTGTTCAACAACCATGATCTAACGGTTTAGTTCACGCATCGCGGACATCCATTGACCAACACATAATTGCGGCATGGTGCCCATGGGTTACACCGACCATTCATTAACTTGTTTAATTGACTTGCTTACAAGGTTTTGGTTTTTTTTTTTATTACATAATAGGCAAGTATTTGATCTCGATCTCACCTGATGGTAAGTGACGATGAGATCTACGATGGAGCATACTTGCCTAGATAGGAAGGCGGCAGTAGATCGAGACGCTACATTCACTAGGCACATGCAGCGCAGCCGATCTGACCCGCCATCCATGAATGGCAACACCGAACATCATGCCGGAACACGGCTAGGCCGCTTGGCGACATGGCTTTGTTCAGTGGGTGGTGACTAGCCACGGCCGAAGCCTACCACCAGTAAAGTGGTTTATTCTAATTGCCGTTACACGCCGCCTCCAGCGAAAATCGGGTATAAAAAGGGGCATAGTGGTATTTACTATTAATAAGTAACTATTATATAGCAGTGATAGCCAAGATTGTGGAACACTTGCCTCGGTAACGAGGATCGCATGTTCAAATCCCGGCTCGCAACTCTGGGATTGCTGGATTTCATATGCGAATCTCATTTTCAACCACGAATGTCACTTGCTAAACGGTGAAGGAAACATCGTGGGGAAACCTGCATGTCTGTGAGTGACCTCGAAAGACGGACGTGCGAAGTCCGCCAACCCGTACTGGGTCAGCGTGGTGGGCTATGGCCTAATTCCGCTCGCATTGCGGGGAGGCCCGTGCCCAGCAGTGGGACATTAAAAAGGGCTGGTGTATCATACTATTGTTTGCTTCATTCCACCAAGAAAAAGCCAATTGATTAAAAAGTTTAAACAAGCATTTCCGATATAGATGTCGCTACCATCGAAGGGGCTAATGAACAATTGTCATAATGATGACTTCCGGTGGCTTGTTGGCTTGCCAATTAGGTACGTACAAGGGACACGCCATTCTCATATCTTCATGTCACATCCATTATTTTATTTTCCGCTTTTTTATTTCCGCGCACACTGGGGCTTAATTGTTTTAAAAAAAAGTCAGAAAAAGAATAAAAAAAAAGACAAGCCCGCTGTATTCCCCGCCGGATCTTCTCAGTTGAAGTCGCGTTCCGGTCCAGTTGTAGAGGTAAGAATTTTTTTTTTTATAACATTATAGGCAAGTATTTGATCTCTATCTCACCTGATGGTAAGTGACGATGAGATCTACGATGGAGCATACTCGCCTAGGTAGGAAGGCGGCAGTAGATCGAGACGCTACATTCACTAGGCACATGCAGCGCAACTGATCTGACCCGCCATCCATGAATGGCAACACCGAACATCATGCCGGAACACGGCTAGGTCGCTTGGCGACATGGCTTTGTTCAGTGGGTGGTGACTAACCACGGCCGAAGCCTACCACCAGTAGAGTTGTCACCTAGTTGGCACCACCCAGGGTCACGTGAAGGGTACCTCGAGGGTATTTAATTCTCCTACGGAGGAAGGTGAGTCGACCCCAAAAATATAAATGACCATTTGTAAGTGCTTCCGTAGGTCTATATACGAAATAAATGATTTGACTTTGACGCTGAATGATTACAAATGCACTAAAGTCGCGCAGATTCAAGGCTAAACATCCCCTTTCTGCGTAACCTTGTTTATGTATACAATATAAAAATATAGCCAACCCTTAATACAATGGATTAGGATCGATCTTAATACGAGAAGGATGGCTTTTCGGCGGGAAACTTAAGTCATGGCGTCAGTTATGATTTAATTTCTAAAACTAGTGTTCCTGCGAGTTATAGTGAGTGATATAAGTGGAATATTAACCATTATGGGTTCGGTAAAGTGTACAAGTGCAGGTAATTGAAACTGAGTGACGAAACTTGGCTTTTCAGTTTCTCACAAAAAAACCATAAAAAATCTTTCAGTAAAGTATCCATCACTTTACTGATTGAGGGATGGGGGGGATTTTACTAGGGCCTAGTGTTTGGGCCTGTGCGTATGCTCGGAAACTGAAATAATTTATATTACGGCATTCCGAACGGGTGCAAAGTAATAGCATAATATTTTGTAACTTTTGACGATTCATAATGGTCTACGTGAATAAAAAATATTCTGATTCTGATTACTTGACACTGGCAAAATACGTATGGTGGGCATCACCAAATAAAAAAATACGAGAACATTTTGGTCGAAGTATTGCATGATATCGGATACGGCACAGTTAGTCTGCTCGCTCACGGTGAATTATGAGTGGTCACTGACCAGCACCCACGCGATAATTACTCGCCTAGCTGTTATTATGTATACACTATTGTGTGTGCAACATACCTACATGTACCTGTTATTATGAAACACGAAAAGGCCGCGTAAAAAGCCCATTCGAATTGTCGTGCTAAAAAAAAATTGTGTTGGTTGTGGTATGCCTAATGTTGTTATAAAAAAAAGAAAAGACGGATCCTATGAATGGACTCTTGGACTTTTTGGCGGGAAGTTGAACAGTGTAACTGTCATTTTTATTTTGTTATCCGAAAATTGTGTTTGAATTGTATATTAGTGGGATATTAACCGCTGTGTGTTTATAAACGTGCACGAGTGAAGCAAATTGAAATAAATTAGTATAACTTGACTTTTCAAGTTCTCCCAAGATGTCCGTTAAATTTTCAGTAAAGTATCCACAGCTTTACTGATAGGGGTAGGGCATCATTTCATCATTATTATCATTAGGAGCACTTATAATATTAAAAATAACGAAAAAATATTTTACACGACTCTGGCAATAATGGCACTATTTTGTAGCCGATTGCCAACTTAACAAAAAGAAGAAGAATTAACACCTTTGGATTTTTGGCGGGAACAAATGACGTGTAATAATTTTTGCTACAATTTATTACAATTCAATTCCATACTTGACATTGGTAGAATTCCTACTAGTTAGTGGCCATTCGAAAGAAAGAAAGAACTTTCTTTCTGTATTTGAAAAAAGAAGAAAAATTAACTTTGTTAGTTCTTAAACGTGCATGAGTGAAGAAAAAAAGAGTGGTATGACTTGATTATTCAAGTTCACCGGAAAAAAAAACAGTAGTTTATTTCATTACAATCATCACGGCTTCTATATTTAAAACAATTATCAATAAATTTTACTTACTCTACACTGACAAAACTAGCTCTATGTAGTAACCGATTGCCAACGAAAAAAAAACAAAAAAAAAACAACGTTAGTTCTAATTCTTCCAACCGCAGTTACAAGTCAATTTCGTCAACCCAGACACTTGAATCATAACAGTTTTTATAATGTAGGTACCGTAATTGCTAGTCTAGTCCACAATAGGTACTTTGAAACGTTGTTCAATGAAAAAACTTATCAGTAAGTAGTACCTAGCTGGCTATTATGTAAAATTAAGAGCCGAATCTGCCTTTAGGTGTCTGATGCTACGGTACATATACACGCTGAAACGTTCCGGTAAGCCTATGAACGATTTGGACACGCCATTTTCATATCATCATGTCACATCCATTATTATATTTATAATGTGTATTTATTGAATGTGTTATTGCTATTAATTACTTGACATTGGCAAAATACCCGCTAAGTTGTGGGTGAGGCCGTATTCATATCCATTTTATTTCATCGCATTTCGTTTCGTAAAAAAAGAAATCAAGACTTCTATAAAATCTCATGGACTTGAATGGTCTATTTCAGTTAAGATATGTGTTGTTTGCACGAACCAGTTGGAAAGCGCACTCACCTACATTTGTTATCAATATTGACTTTCCTTACGATAAGAATACAGTATTTGTCACGTTAGATACACTCGCTAACTCAACAATAACTGCTTTTCTACAAAAAGGATGGCCAGAGGTGTGTCACCAGACGTTGTAATTCTCTATAGAAGAAGAGAAAGAAAAACGCGGCTCCCTTGAACGATGACCAGTTGCCAGTCTTTCGGAAAAGAAAGTTCAACTCATTTTTCATCCTGAATTTCAGATGACATCAGGGTTAAGCAGATATTAGCATAGTTTACAAGAATATTGTTAATACTTATCGGCAGTTCTAAAAATGCCAAGGTCATAATTACTCAAACCTGACTCGCCGTTGACCTATATCTTTAAGGTATGGACTGGACTGAGACGGCAGTTGCTTTACCTGATTATCGGTAAGTTTTTTTTTTATAAAACAAAATGCATTAGACTAATCCAGCAACAATATATGTGAACAAGCTAGGAAGAAGCCAAATGTAACATGTAATGTGATAGCATTCTACAAGTATTATTAAAGTTACATAGACAAGTATTATCCGCGACTGAACGCATCGCTAATTGAATTGCAAATGAACGCGTCCGACCGGTGCGCGCCGGGACGTTCGAAATTCGTTCTTTTGATAAATGCCAAAGACAATTAATTTGACATCTCGGTGGGAAATTTGAAATGTCAGGAGGTAGGCCTAGCTAATGGTTTGCAAATCTTTAAAGGATTGATTTAAAATAACTATTCAGTGTTATAATTATTTTTTCCTAGCTTTATTTATCCTTACAAAATAGCAGTATGTTTTAAACTGTAGTTCGTGGGCACTTTTAATAATAATATTAATTTATATCTACTTGACATTAGCAAAAAAAAACTGAGATAAAGACGCTATCTTTTCCTTGAAAGAGATAGAGCTAATATACAACTCAAACACGAAATGACTGTTACCTTTAAAGAATACAAGTTCTCTATGATCCATCAAATTTGACAAGTTTACACAACTGAGAAAAAAAACAATTTGCCCAGAAATGTATAGAAAGTGTTGCACTATTGACAAAGCTATTCCCTATCATAGCATTTTTTTTTCTGAAAATTACTTTCCAATGACTTAAAACAATGAATAAACAAATGAATGACTTTTTAATTCTGTGAATTTAGGGCTACAAGTCTGACTCTCTACGTAGCTCTTCTGCCTGTTAACAGCAAGGTTCACAGCAACGATAATCTTTTAAATCAAGATAGCATCCGTTTCCCAGCTGCACAATGAGCTGCGCGGGCGCAATCCCATTACTTTCTCCCCATGTTTACATATGTATGCTTCTCGCAATGTCTTTTGCAAGTCAATTATATCTGCCTAAGCTAGCGGAGCGGTCATGAGTGCTAAATACTTTAAATGTTATTTACGGAACATAATTGAAAAGGATTGGCCCAATGCGATGGGGTTTTACGCCATTGACGCTGACCCAGTGCGGGTTAGCGGACTTTGAATGCCATTTAACAACTGGTTGTTATTGTATATATGCACAGATATACCTTTATATATTCCCACTGAGGAATAGTGTCAAATCATGCAATCATTCCATCACTCATTCATTCATTTATGTATTTCATTCAATGGAGACCGAATAAAGTTAGTTTGAACTCCAGCAAGCTCGTGGTACTACTTCAGTTATGTTGTTTCTTATGTCATTATGCTAACAAACTTAGCATGGTATTCCACTTGGTTTCTAGATATACCTGAGCCTCAATATTACTAAAATTAATGTTGCCTGATACTCGACAAAATTGTCGCAACATAGACAAGCTTGCAAACGAGCGGAAACTTTAAATAAAGTGCCCATCGATCAAGCAACAGCAACTGGTATCGTGAGGCCAAAGTTTGCAAAAACGAGTTTGAGAATTAAAAATAAAACTAAGATTACTTATGACAATAAAAAAACGGGACGAGATAGTGGAATAACATGTTCATTCATTGACGGACCTGTATTTTAACAAGTAACGCCATTAGCAATGTATTAATTGATATTTCCAAATAGTCTATTAATTTAAAATAGGAACCTACAGAAGTGCCTAATTATTTGTCTTGATTAAAGTAGGTAACGAAATATTATTCTAACAATATATTTTAAATGAAATACATAAAAATAAACAAGTAAGTACTAATGAAATTAGGTTATACCCATTCCCGGAATGCTCCTACAATGGACTCCACAACGCATGCGCCGCGTCAAGGTCAGAAACCGCTTCCAATTTTTGAATTTAGAATCTCACGCTCCATTGTTGACCGTTGAACGTGGTCGACGCTACAAAATTAACTTATCACAACGACCACGGCCGTTATTTGAAAATGAATCATATAAGCACAAGGACAATGTTTAAATTCAAATACCAAGGTTTTTATACTTATATAGTTTTGTTACGCGCTAAAATTATCGTGTACTATGTATAAGGAATTAAGGATACAAATATAGATGTTTAGATGGTAAAATTAGAAGTTACGTTTTATTATAAGAATGTTATTTTCTTTGACAACTTGTCAACCAGCCGTGTCAATATGGTCACCGCAACATATTTTGATAATTATAATTTGACTCTACTCTGTCTGTGTATGAAAAATAAGACTTTTACTACACAAGCGTGAATGCACAGACATTTTAGGAGTGAAGCCAGTGCCAATAAAAAGCATACTTTATTTCATTAAAGTTCTACCAAAATTATAATGCCAATATTTTGATACTAATTAAATAGTGTCGATTACCGCATTCCCCTCTCTCAAGATTATGAAGATAAGATACAACAGATAAAATTTATCTATAATCGGTAATGATCGATTAGTAATCGATATCTACGGCCTCCCCAAAATGCGAGGAGGCCGTTCCATAGTCCACCACGATGCTGCAATGCGGGTTAGTGGATGGAAAAAAATCTGGGCCCCAAGTCTGCTAACACAATCGACCAGCAACCGCATAGTAACTGCCACTTTTGACTGATATTGTATGGGATATCGGCCAAAAGTGACAGTTACTATGCGGTTGCTGTTCGATTATGAATCGATTGTGTGAGCAGACTTGGGGCCCTGGGTTTTGCTCACAATGTGTGCCTTCATCGTGATAAATAAAACCCTTATAATACTGCCATCAAAATATTAGTTCTAGTGTAGAATAACCCTATAGACCACCTTTTAGTGAATGCATGCGGAAAAATAGTGCTTGTAGCACACTTCACTACGGAGTTTCGTTGTTATCCATCACTGCTTCATCATACAGCATATTTGAAGAGCTGGAGTGTAAAACCGCAATGCATTTGCCGAAAAGCGTACATGTCTTAATGTTTTTATTTTTCGGAGTTGCCATGTTTTGGCGGCGCTTACGAGTATGTTGGTATATGAAGTCATTAATGCCGCACAATCCATTTCTTTGTTAAAACCTTAGTTAGGTATTTAAAACATTCTAATTTTATCCGTTTATCGTTGAACAAAGAGGCTTATAATTGTGTAAGTAATTAGAGTTGTCGGCCTAAAGGACTTTTCAAGGTGGCGGGACGCGAGGTGTGCTTATGCACGGTTTACACGTTTGACTTGACCTATCCTTATGTATATAGCTTAAAAAATTCTGTACCTAGTAGCTAAGTAGGCAAGTTGAAAAAAATGTTTCCAGTTCTGCTGCCATTTTTGCCATTGCCGAGTAATTCTTGATAATTGTTATTGAATTATATGTAACCCTGATGATAATCATAATATTGATGACTATGATGATGATCAAATAATCCCCTAACCCTATCAGCTGTGGGTACTTTACTGAAAATTTTCCGAAAATTTTCCGGACATGTTGGGAGAACTTGAAAAGTCAAGTTATACTACATAATTTCAATTTCCTTCACTCGTGCACGTTTATGAACACAATGTTTAATATGCCGCTAATATTACACATTATATATCCAAGAAACACACATCTTTTGAAAAATAAAACAAAATTGACAACTTCGCGGTTCAACTTCCCGCCAAAATGTCGCGACGTTAAAATTGGCGCGGTATCGTTGTTTTTTTTTATAATATTTTAGCGGAAAAGGGAAGATCTTCCAGCCAGGCGGGTGGTATGCCTGGCGGGGCGGCCGCTATGCCCCGACGGTTATTGTCGGGATCTTGTATATAATATATGTTACTTGCTCCGAAAACTCTGATAGCGCGATTCAGGATTGTGACGTCACATGTCTATTGTTCCGAATGCGTCTGTAGTGCCATCTACGTAGCTTGTGGTGCGGTTGAAGTAGTCGCTACAATATAATATGTATTTTGGTGGCAAGCATTTATTTTCAACGCTAATTACGTAAAATTGTATGTGTATCACAGGTAATATTCTAAATTATACATTTATCTACAAGATACAACACGTCTAAGGATACAGCGGTGAGTGAGATAGCATATCAGCTCATGGGAATGACGTCACTGCGTTATCTAGCATGATACACTGAAATAGGTAATTTAAATCACGTATACACATCCTATTACTAATATCGTTATTCAAAAATAGTTTAATTAATCCCACTAATATTATAAATGTAAAAAGTTTGTTACTCAATCTCGCCAGAACGGCTGAACGGATCTGGATGAAATTTGGCACAGATATAGATTATAGTCTGGAATAGCACACAGGCTACTTTTTATCCCGGTAAAACGTATGGTTCCCATGGGATAGATTTGTTTTAATTTTTTATAGAGCAAAGGATCGACATAATTGTTTGCATAGGTAGTGGTAGTTTAGGGTTCAGAAAATAACATACATATTTTTTTATCTCTGAAAATGCACAGTTCCTATGGGATAGCATACAGGAACCGTGCATTTGCAAAAGGACATAAAGGAACAGGACAAACTTTTTAATCGCGGGTAACACCGTGGGGCGCAGCTAGTAGTTAATAAAACTTTACAACGGAATAACGTTTATGGAATTTAAATGTTAATTGGTTAAACCGAACATTAACGATTCATCATTTAACGATTACCAGGTAATGTTTTTTTTCTCAGCTTCGCTTACGCAGTGAAGACAAACGTCGTGAGAAATCCTGCACGTATGAATTTAGCAAGTTTTCTATAGTAAGTACTTAATGAAATCCGCCAACCCACTCTGAGGCGACTTAGTGTACTATGATCTAGCTCCCCCCTCTCATTAAGGGGCGGATTTTAATACGGCACACTCAAAATAGGTGCTAATGTCAATCATCTCGATCCCTCTGCTCCGCAACTGAATGTACGCACATTATTCAGACCAGTGTCTTGAAGGAATACACGCGAGAAAGATTCACAAAGTTATATCAAGTGTTAAGGTGGAAGCTCAGGGTCAGGGCGCGAAATTCAAAATGTCAGTGGTTTTTATTTTTTAACGAAAAATTTGGACATCTTTACGATGAAATTTAGTGTTTTGCGATATTAGTAGTCTGCATTGGATGTCGCGATGCATTAAGTTTGCTTTAAAAAATACCTAAAGCGATACAACACCATAAAGTTAGTAAAAGTAGCGGTTTTTACAAACCTTATGGTATTGTATCGGATTAGGTACTTTCTTAAGCTAACTTAATACATCGAGACATCCAATGCAGAATGCTAATATCGCAAAACACTAAATTACATCGTAAAGATGTCCAAATTTTTCGTAAAAAAATAAAAACCATTGACATTTTGAATTTCGCGCCCTGACCCTGAGCTTCCACCTTAAGTACTCGTACAAAGATAAGAGAATAATTTCCAATTCAAGGAGTCGCTCGATGTGTGATAATAAGACGAAATGACGAGAATGGCGCGAGTAATGGTGACCTTCACGAATGATGTCATTTATAGCCGTCATCATTGAGGTATATGATGTTAAGACTGATTGTATTATTCATATTATAGATTTCGGGGAATAATTATAATTACTCAAGTTAAGATCCGTCATATTTAGGTTATAAAGATTATACAGGGTTGTTTCAGAAAGGGTATACTAAGCCTGGAACCTGGGCTTCTTCAGCGCATTTATAAACACTATTTGAAGTTAGAATGTGGAGAATGTCCATTTAAAAAAAAACTATTGTTCTTAATAAATCAGAATTATCATTTTGTTGGGTACAAAACTATTTATTAAAAATAAACATATTACGATTCTGACTGCATAAAGTGTTTACAAATGCACTAAAGAAGCTGAGGTCCAAGGCTTAGTATACCCTTTCTGTAACACCCTGTAGTGAACGGTACTTGTACGGTGATGATACACTAACGACTTGATGCCCCAAGGGGTAGACAGATATCGTCTAAGTGCGTGGTTAATGTTGTTTTTAGCACGACCTTCACGCAATCCTTCCATTCGTCTGATGACAAACAAACCCTTATACTAGACGGTTTTTTTTTGGCGTTAAGTTGTCAAATTTGGTTTATTTTCCATTTTTTTTTAATGTATATAATGTGTAATATTAGTGCGATATTAACCACTGTGTGTTCATAAACGTGCACGAGTGAAGGAAACTGAAATATAATAGTATAACTTGACTTTTCAATTTCTCCCAAGATGTCCGGTAAATTTTCAGTGAAGTATCCACGGCTTTACTTTAGGGGTAGTGGATTCATTTTATCATTATCATCGTCATCAACATTATCATTATTATCAGGGATACATATAATCCAATAACAATTATCAAGAGTTACTCGACACTGGCAATAATTTTTCTATTTTGTAGCCGAATGCCAAAATAAAAAGAAGAAACCTTGCACTAAAGCAAGAAGTTAAATATTATAAATATGTAAAAATATGAAAGTTTAAAGCCAAAAATATCCAAATACAGTAAATTAGGAACACGCAGATACTGCAATCGAAATCCGAGTGTGTTGTGAAAGCGTCAAAGCACTCTCCTTGCAAATATGCGATCCGTCACACCGGCTGAATAACAAATGCACTAACACGAACTCACTGCGCCAAATAAACACTTCATAAACAGTTTTCACTTATGCAAAAAAAAAACACCCGATTTATAACAGATTTAGGTATGAAGATGAAAATATTAATCGATTTGAGTAAGGTTTGTACACCTATATTAAATAGAATACCAATGATATATCTAAACGTAATTGAATTTAAATATATTCCGAAATATATCGTAAATTCAAAAATAACGATCTTCAGTAAGACCCCGTCTAAAATGTTATCACTTAATTCAAATTTCGTAGCGATTCAGTCGCCGTTGCAAGAGTAACTTGACCGCGAGGTAAAAAAAAATAATTGCAAAAGAGTGAAATTTAAAAACAAAAACACTGCTTCCGAATGTATCACCGTTATTTCTTTTTTATTGCACCACAGATAACACGTTCGCAAGATGGCGGATACGCGCGCGTAGCCCGTCGACTGATGACTGGCGGGCGCGCGCCGCGAGCCGCTTCCGTCAGAGAGATAATGATGAATTTTTAGGGGTCCTTGGTTAAGTTATAAGTTCATTAAACATTCCACCAACTGACACAATATTGATGCAACAAGACACTTTTTTTTTAATTGGCATCACCATAGGTATTTTGCCAGTGTCAAGTAATATAAATTATTTCTGTATTTGAGCATAATTATGCACAGGCCCAAAGGCTAGGCCCAAGTAAAATACCCCCCCCCATCCCTCAATCAGTAAAGTGATGGATACTTTACTGAAAGATTTTTCATGGATTTCTTGTGAGAAACTGAAAAGCCAAGTTTCGTCACTCTGTTTCAATTACCTACACTCGTGCACTTTACCGAACCCACAATGGTTAATATTCCACTTATATCACTCACTATAACTCGCAGGAACACTAGTTTTAGAAATTAAAACATAACTGACGCCATGACTTTTCAGCTTCCCGCCAAAAAACAACAAGACACTTATTTCCACCTGTCACTCTTTTTCTATCTTTATGAAATGAAATGCGATGAAATAAAATCGATATGAAAATGGCCTCACCCACAACATAGCGGGTATTTTGCCAATGAAAAGTAATTAATAGCAATAAAACATTCAATGAATACACATCTATACATATAAATAAAATTGGAGTGTCTGTTTGTAATATTAAAATAACCGCTTTTTACTAAGTGCATTTGGATGTATACACGTTACCTATACCGAAACAACATTTTTTACAATTTTTGTCTGTCTGTCTGTCTGTCTGTTTGTTCCGGCTAATCTCTGTAATGGCTGGATCGATTTTGACGGGACTTTCACTGGCAGATAGCTGATATAACAAGGAGTAACTTAGGCTACTTTTATTTTAGAAAAAAAAATAGGATCTCACGAAAAAAAATGAAAACCAATGTCGCAGCGCAGCGCCTGATTAAGTTTGATAGCAACACCTGCAATGGTTCCCGCGGGCTCAGAATGGGCGAGCAGGCTGTTGTCAACGGTTGTCTTTGTTAAATACCACGCGGACGAAGTCGCGGGCAACAGCTAGTTATAAATAAAATAATGCCTGTGACATAATGATATGAAAATGGCGTCTCGGTCACTCTATTTATCTAGCGTTCATCTTCTTTACTCCGACACTGATATTTACTAAAGAGAACTGTCTATACTCGGAAACACAACTAGTAGGACTACCAATGACTGACCACTTTGCGAAATACTTACTGCGGCAACTAGGAATCCGTCATTCGTGTCACCATTTTCTCCACATGTCTGTACTGTACTCAATTTGGTATTAATATTGGCCCACCATTGAGGGTCCATAGTTGTTATAAATAAAAAAGGAAATTATTGAGCGTACGCACATTAACATACAATGCAACTTGATGCTACATTGTCGGGTAAGTAGGGCAGTTTCACCCGCCGCAGAACGACACGCGGGCGAGTTGTTAAACTTTATCATTGACTTCAGGGCCCCAAGTCCGCTATCACAATCGATTCATAATCGAACAGCAACCGCGTCGTAACTGTCACTTTTAGACAGATATTGTATGGGATATCTGTCAAAAGTGACAGCTACTATGCGGTTGCTGTTCGATTATGAATCGATTGTGTTAGCAGACTTAGGGCCCAGAACTTCTGCTTCGACAGCATAGGCGCAAGCGCAGCCTGCCACACGAATATCCTAACCTAATTGCACAGTCCGAGTATATGCTGATTTTTATTGGATTTTCTGTCAAGAAGTTCTACGTTAGCAGATCTTCATATTAGTCGCAAAAACTATGTCGAGTTTTTCTTTTTTTTATATTTGCCAGTGTCAAGTAAAATATTTCCTCGTTGTTTTCTATAATATAAGTACCCCTGATGATCATAATGATGTTGACAGCGATGATTATGACGATGAAATGAATCCCCCACTTCTATCAGTAAAGCTGTGGATACTTTACTGAACATTTAACAGACATCTTGGGAGAACTCGAAAAGACAAGTTATACTAACTCGAAAAGACAAGTTATACTATTATATTTCAATCCCCTTCACTCGTGCACGTTCATGAACACGCCATGGTTAAAATCCTACTAATATCACACATTAAATAACGAAACACAATGTTCGGAAAATAAAACAATATTGACAACTTCACTGTTCAACTTCCCGCCAAAATGTTTTACGTTGTGTTTATAGGAGTTTATTGTTTAAATTCTTTTGTCCATTTTCTCTATGCTATCTATACATATAAATAAAATTGGAGTGTCTGTTTGTAATATTAAAGTAACCGCTTTTTACTAAGTGCATTTGGATGTATACACATTACCTATACCGAAACAACATTTTTTACAATTTTTGTCTGTCTGTCTGTTCCGGCTAATCTCTGAAATGGCTGGACCGATTTTGACGGGACTTTCACTGGCAGATAGCTGATGTAACAAGGAGTAACTTAGGCTACTTTTATTTTAGAAAAAAAAAAAATTATCTCACGAAAAAAAATTAAAACCAATGTTGCAGCGCAGCGCCTGATTAAGTTTGGTAGCATCAACCTGCAATGCGTCCCGCGGGCTCAGAATGGGTGAGCAGGCTGTTGTCAACGGTTGTCTTTGTTAAATACCACGCGGACGAAGTCGCGGGCAACAGCTAGTATGATATAAATGCCTTTGTTTAATAAATACCCATGAATAACTCACTTAAAGGATACTAACATATGTATATTCTTCCTCATTCCAATTACTGTACCGTACCGGATCAAGGAAAATAACAACAATATCGTATCGTAGTAAAATTGAATGGTATTCTTTGTTTGTCGATTTGTGCATTTATCCTTCCTAGTCTATGATCGATGTGTATAGTAGTCCGCTTTCGGGCTAGCTTGATATGTTCCACAATGAGCGACTGCCGTCTGCCCTACGGGACCAAGCTCGAACAGCACGCTAGGTATAATATAGATATCCCATACAAATTCTATCAAATAAGTTGTGGATATGCTTTATCAGCACATAGTGACATTAGGCCTAAATCAATCCTCCAGAAAAAAACGATTTGTTTATACACAGACACCGTACGAATTAACGAAAAAAAAAGATAATATATTTGACATCTGACTTTTTGGCGGGATGCTGGAACATCCTAAATTAAGAGCTACAAGCCGTATATTGGGAAGCCTGCTCATAGCATATATACACATTCTAGCAAGTATGGAGCTCACACACGCGAGTAAAAAGCATGCGAGTGTTAAGTAGCTTGCGTGCTGTTCACTGGCATGCCATGTCATAGGAATGACATTCTAAATCCATACGGAACCATCGCAGCACGCACGTGGCCTCCTCGCTGGGACACACGTGTAGTCAAATTGTGAACTAAACTTTAACATGTGCAAACCACCCGGCGGCGTTTAGTTTATATTTGGTTTACCGGGGTTTAACACAACATGGACTTTTGTACGTCGCGTTACGAGTCCGTGACGACTGCGGATTATGGCTACACATAATATAAGTTGTACCAAGGACACGCCATTTTCATATCATCACGTCACATCCATTATTTTATTTATAACTAGCTGATGCCCGCGACTTCGTCCGCGTGGTATTTAACAAAGACACAACCGTTGACAACAGCCTGCTCGCCCATTCTAAGCCCGCGGGACGCATTGCAGGTTGTTGCTATCAAACTTAATCAGGCGCTGCGCTGCAACATTGGTTTTAATTTTTTTTCGTGAGATCCTATTTTTTTTTTCTAAAATAAAAGTAGCCTAAGTTACTTCTTGTTACATCAGCTATCTGCCAGTGAAAGTCCTGTCAAAATCGGTCCAGCCATTTCAGAGATTAGCCGGAACAAACAGACAGACAGACAGACAGACAGACAAATAGACAGACGGACAGACAGACAAAAATTGTAAAAAATGTTGTTTCGGTATAGGTAACGTGTATACATCCAAATGCACTTAGTAAAAAGCGGTTATTTTAATATTACAAACAGACACTCCAATTTTATTTATATGTATAGATGTGTTTTTATTGAATTTATAATTGTTATTGAAATACTTGACATTGGCCAAATAACTACTAATTTGTGGAGGAGGCCATTTCTAATCTTATTCCATTTTATATCATTACATTTAATTTTATAAAGAAAGCAAAAGGATCACACTCCGTTTGTTTGTTTTTGCTTCGTCTGAGGGTCACACAGACATTATGGAAAATCTTTCGAAAGCCGTGTGAAGTTGGCAACTCATGCTGACCTAGCCTGGTGGACTATAGCCCAAATCTTCGTCACATTTCTGAATGTAGGGAGCTCGGGAGTATAATATGCCTGGTATAATGGCAATAGGCTCGCCCCCTAATACTGAGATTAAATACAATCAGCGCAATGTGGGTGCACTACAGTGCAGCTCTGTCTAGATCTTCTAGGATTACAAGTTTAGCGGAAAAGGGAAGATCTTCCAGCCAGGCGGGTGGTATGGCTGGCGGGGCGGCTGCTATGCCCCGACGGTTATCGTCGGGATCTTGTATATATATGTTACTTGCTCCGAAAACTCTTATAGCGCGATTCAGGATTGTGACGTCAATTGTCTATTGTTCTGAATGCGTCTGCAGTGCCATCTGCGTAGCTTGTGGTGCGGTTGAAGTGGTCGCTACACAAGCATGAAAGTTTATTTTATTTACCATAAAAGTGTGTATGACCTGTTTTTGTCCAAAGTAGAGTGTTAGTCATCGCGACTGGTAAGTACATACACCAAAGTAAATAGAAGTCGTGATGTGTAAATTGAAGATTAAATTGTGACTCAAGTTACTGAACAACATTCACAATGTTTTTTAGCTGTTAGCGACAGTCCACTGTGGATACAGATAAAATAAATATTAGGTCGATGACACATTAAATACTTAAAATCCGTGGAACTGGAATAAACTAGAGCTCGGATTCCTAAACTATTTTGAGCAAGAGACCCCTTTTCCAAAATGAACTGATACCACAGACCCCCATAGCCAAATTACTTTAAAAATCATATCTCTAGTTTTTTTTTCTGGGGAAATAGTTTGGGGTGCCTGATCTAAGTCTGCTCCCTGGCGCCAAGTAAACTAGAAAATGACTTTTTGGCGGGATGTTGAATAGTGAAGTTGTCAATTTTGTTTTTTTTTTTCTGAAAATTATTTTTCATTTATATACGTGGGATATTAACCATTATGCGTTCATGAATACGCACGAGTGAAAGAAAGTAGAATAAAATAGTATAACTCGACTTTTCGAGTTCTACCAAGATGACCGGTAAATGTTCAGTAAAGTATCCATAGCTTTACTGATAGGCATAGGGGATTCATTTCATCATCATCATCGTCGTCATCAACCTCATTATTATCATCAGGGGTACTTACATTTATAATTACGAAGAAACATTATACTTGACTCTGGCAAAATGGCACTATTTTGTAGCCGATTGCCAACATAAGAAACTAGAAACGGTACTGCCAACATACAGGCCTTATTAGAAGGTTAATGGTGATGGGTTATGGGCAGCAAAGTAAACGATGTAGAAAAGATAGAAATGGATTTAATAAGTAAGAATACACACGGACATGTCGTAGAGAAACTGACAAGCAAGTGACAGCTTTGCTTTTCTGTACACAGAGGAGTTTACTATCTAACACTCCCCCTTAAACTACTCCGACATAGTTCAAAACATAAGACATACAACTTATACTCACAGCAAACTAAAAAACAACAACATATCAACATTCTTAAAAACAAACATAACTAAACCGTCATAGCATATGACAACTCTAACTACCTATGTCTAATAACCGTATTATAAATTAGACAAACATAAACCTTTAACAAACTGTTCATGTTTTTCTTTTGTCAGAGGTTTAGTCAAAATATCTGCTATCATCAAATCTGTTGACAAATACTTGACATCAATAACATTTCGCTTTATTGCCTCTCTAATGAAATGATGCCTCACATCAATGTGCTTAGTTCTGCTGTGGAACATTGAATTGATAGTTAACTTCTGAGCAGATTGGTTATCGTTGTACATTAAAACTTTACAATCTTTCTCTAACAATTCATACAGAAAGTTGCGAACAAAATAAGCTTCCTTGCAAGCATCTGACATCGACATATACTCCGCCTCTGTGCTTGAAAGAGCAACTGTCTTTTGTTTTCTACTCTCCCAGGCTACTAAAGACTTTCCAAGTTTAAAAATAAAACCTGTGTATGACTTCCGGTCAATATCGTCGTTAGCCCAGTCAGCGTCAACGTAGGCGGTGACACTGTCCAGTCCTCCTTTTTCAAATGTCAATGAAAAATTGGACGTTCCTTTTAAATACCTTAGTATACGTTTTGCCGCTTTCCAATGAACTTCTGAGTAAGTTTCGTTAAATTGGCTTAGCACACTCACTGCGTGTGCAATATCCGGTCTACTGCATACTGCAATATACATTAGACATCCAATCAAATTTCTATAACTATACTTCTCTTCCTTTCCTTTTTCATGCGAAAGTTTTAGCCCCTTTTCCATTGGTGTCTTGGCGGACTTACAATCTGTCATCTGAAATTTCTCAAGCACTTTCATTATATAACCAGATTGATCAAGAGTTATTTTATTATCACTCTTCTTAACTCTCATACCTAAAATGTGGTTAACAGGACCCAAGTCTCTCATTTCAAATTCCTTCATCAAATCGCTCTTTATTTTCTTCTTTAAGACCGAATTAGTACTTGAAAACAATAGAATATCATCAACGTATAAGGCAATGATCAACAATTCACCTAGTATTCTTTTAAAATACACGCAGGGTTCAGACGAAGTTTTTCTAAAATTCATTTTCTTCAACAAAACTTCATTTAATTTATCATACCACATCTTGGATGCTTGTTTCAGGCCATAAATGGCTTTATTTAATTTATAAACCATTTGTTCTTTACCTTTCATTTTGTAACCATCAGGCTGCTCCATATAGACCTTTTCTTTTAGATCGCCATTCAAGAACGCAGTTTTCACATCGAGTTGATCGATATCCATATCGTACTCCGCAGCTATAGCCAGCAACATTCTAATAGTAGAGTATCTTACCACTGGGGAAAATGTTTCTTCGTAATCTACACCATACTTCTGAGTATAACCCTTTGCCACGAGGCGAGCTTTATATCTCAAGAGTTCACCGTCCAGACCTCTTTTCTTTTTGAATACCCATCTGCACTTTATAGGTTTTTGGTCTTTTGGTCTCTCAGTAAGTGTCCAACATTTATTATCAATGAAAGATTTGTACTCATCTGACATAGCTTTTCTCCACTCAACTGCTTCTGAACAATCCATGGCTTCCTGTACGCTTTCTGGCTCATCACCATCGCTGCATAATTTCTTCACCAGCAGCACAGACTGCGCATCCATCTCTGGATCTTCACAGTCTGACATGTATGATGTTGTATCGTCCAAGCTCGTATCACCTGGAATATATGTTGGATCCGCACAGCTATTTGATTCAAAAATGTCGTCACTATCTGAGTCATGTACTGTATTTGTACTCATCCTTTGCCCTCGGTCATCAGACAACTCTGGACTTACAGTAGATAGCTCAGACGGTCCATCAGGCTGTATAAATACCAAGTCCTGATTATCATCATGTGACCTATTCTTGTAGAAACTCTTTTCCAAGAAAACCACATCACGAGCCCTGACACATTTATACGAATCAGTAGGATCCACAAGCCTGTAGCCTTTCGTATCGTCACAATATCCAACGAATATATATTGTTTTGATTTTGAATCTAGTTTGTTTCGATTCTTTAAAACAACTGCATACGCTAAACAACCAAAAATACGTAAATGGTTTACGTTCACCTTTTGATTGGTCCACTTCTCCTCAGGAACTTTTCCAACTACAGCCTTAGTTGGTGTCCTGTTCTTCAAGTAAACGGCAGTATTCACAGCTTCCGCCCAGAATTTGTTCTCCAATCCTGCATCTCGTAACAAACACCTTGTTTTCTCCACAATAGTCCTGTTCGCCCTTTCCGCCACGCCGTTCTGTTGTGGGGAATACGGGACTGTTGTCTGATGCTTGATTCCACTTTTCTTTAGGAAATCCTGTAATTTGGAATTAACAAATTCACCACCGTTATCACTACGAAGAATTTTTATTTTGTGATTAGTTTCATTTTCTACCACCGCTTTAAAATTCTTGAAATGCTCAAATACTTCATCCTTCGTCCTCAAAAAATACACATAAGTTTTTCTAGTGTAGTCGTCGATGAAGGTCAGAAAATACTTTTTACCGCTAAAAGAAACACATGGCATAGGGCCACACAAGTCTGTGTGAATCAACCCTAACACTACAGTAGATCTGGTGTATGACTTCTTAGGGAAAGGCAGTCTAGTCTGCTTGCCCTCAATACACGCAGTACACGGATGAAAAATATTTGTATTATAGTTCACTCCTGTCACCATACCTCGTTTCAAAAGCGTCATGCTCCTGGAGTTCAAGTGGCCTAAACGACGATGCCACGTCTCCTGAGACTCCTCTGCTACTTTACCTTCCGAACTTGATGAAGCTCGCAAGACCGTCTTGCGATCCGATTGAAGTTCCTTACCATCTGTCAATGCACTGAAAGAAACAGATTTATTGATGCTCCCTACATAAGGTTTACCGATGATATCGAGTTTATAAATACCATCCCTTAATGTTGCAGTAGCTAGAACTCCCTTAACATCGGATATACAACACATATGTTTATCAAAAACTATTCTATAACCTTTCTTTACTAAAACGCTCACAGATAGTAAATTTGCTGAAAGATTAGGTACATAATAAACATCTGTTATTGTCCTTACACAGTCTTTAAGGTTTACGGTAACCTGTCCTCGACCCGCTGTCAACAGCTTCTCACCATTTGCTACATTCACTACAAACGGCTTCTCACACACAAAATCGTGCAATAAGTCTCTGTTGTTGCACATATGACTCGTCGCTCCACTGTCCACATACCACATGTCATGCTGGATATTCGCCATTAGTGCTGTCAAGGTAGCCTGATGGTGTACCTTGTCTTTAGTCACCTTCTTGCTTCCTTTCGGGCAATCCTTCATAAAATGTCCAGTTTTCTTACATCGAAAACATCTAAATGGTTTCGTAGTGGTTGACAAAGCCATTGTATCGTCAGTCTTCTTGTCACGACGTCCGTACTCTTGCAATAATTTACTTTTTACAAGACCGCTGGACAGCTTGACGTTCGAATTCTCGAGGGCCATCACGAGAGGATCATAGTCGGGTTGCAATCCGCTCAACATAATAACCGCTAAGAAATCGTCTTCCAGGTGTGAGCCAATGTCCTGCAATTGTTGTGACAAATCTGACAATTTGGTGAGATAACTTTCCATGCTGCTGTGCTCATTCAGTTTCGTACTGAATAGTAATCTTAACAATCCTAGTCTGCGACACAGTCCTCTGTCTTCGTAGGCTCTACTTAAATTCGCCCACGCTTCTTGCGCGTCCTTCGCATTTCTAATGTATGGAAATGCACCTGGTTGCACAGACAGAGAGATCTTCGCTAAAGCCTTCTGAGACTTTTTCGGACAGACTTTTTCTTCTTTGCTATCACCTTCAATGCAATCCCAGAGGTCATCGTGTATTAAAATCATTTTCATCATGAACTTCCATGTTGAATAATTGTCGATACCTCGTAATTTATCGTTACATTGAATCAATGTGTTTGCTGCCATCTTTTCCAAAAATCACCCGATCGAAAATTTAATTATTTAATTTCACGAAAAAGGTTTGGAAATATATTTACATAACTACAGGGAACTACGCCCTGGGCCCATAACCTGATGGGTTATGGGCAGCAAAGTAAACGATGTAGAAAAGATAGAAATGGATTTAATAAGTAAGAATACACACGGACATGTCGTAGAGAAACTGACAAGCAAGTGACAGCTTTGCTTTTCTGTACACAGAGGAGTTTACTATCTAACAAATGGCATTATTAATTATTTTAATTGCCTTTTACGACTGTATAATGCCAGTATCAATCCAGGTTCAATTATGACCTATCATATTAATAAACGAGGTTATCGCAATATATTGACTAATAGCTCGTGGAAGTGCGAGCGAGACGCAGATATAATGTAGTATTGCGTGTGAAAGAGACACGTGAATGTATGTAAACAGGTGTGCGTACGCAGGTTCAAGGGCATTTATTGCTAATGTCGTGTAGAATTAAGAGTTTACGGAACGATAACTCGCCTGTGTTCTGCGAGGGGGAAGCTAGGGGTGCATCTCTGCGCACCCACATTTCGGTGTTACTTTTCGAATAAAATAATAGTAATATCACCAGACAAACACAACAAATAGTACGGTCCCAAGCAAAGCGACGAATGTGTACCGTACAATAGACTGGGCATGATACCAGCACGTCAAGTGCGAGCTAACTGCACACTTTATAGTCTACCGTATTAGACATTTTGTATGGAGAATTGAAGAGCGCCTCTAGCGGACGGTGTTTAAAACATTAAGTTCTCCATACAAAATGTAGCTTACGAATAATCTCGCACTTGACGCACTGTATGCCATTATTTATAGATATTATTCGTCCTTGGCTCGGGTACAAACATGTAGTGAACTGTCAAGCCGGCGTTGAATTTGACAGTAATTTTCAAGAGAAGTCGCGGCTCCCAACATGGCTGTTATCAGTTGGTCGGCACACAATAGCCAATAGGATGCTCGCGTGAGGACGACGAGCTATTTCCTGCGTGACTACATACCATTATGATTGATAATACAACGCATATAGTACCTACTAGCACGCCCCGCGGTGTTACCCGCGATAAAAAGTATGTATGCTACCATACTAATCTATCCCACGGGAACCATACATTTTATCGGGATAAAAAGTAGCCTATGAGCTATTTCAGACCATAATCTATCTCTGTGCCAAATTTGATCTACATCCGTTCAGCCGTTCTGGCGTGATTGAGTAACAAACATCCATCCATCAAAACTTTCACATTCATAATATTAGTGGGATTTATATTGGGTTTGCTGCGCGCCTTCGACGGTTAAGTACATCGTTCATTCATGTACCGGTAACTTAATGTTTTATTGCTTAGTATAACCGGTTTACTATCTTGTAGTTATCGGCCAATTTGAATGAACAGTCGCAGAATGAAAAGGTCTGTCATCTTACAGACTTTTTTTTATTTGGCATTACCATAGATATATTGCCAGTTTCAAGTGATATAAATTATTTCAGTTTTCGAGCATACGCACAGGCCCAAAGGCTAGGCCCTAGTAAAATACCCACCCATCCCTCAATCAGTAAAGTGATGGATACTTTACTGAATGATTTTTTATGCATTTTTTGTAAGAAACTGAAAAGCCAAGTTTCGTCTCTCTGTTTCAATTATCTACACTCATGCACTTTACCGAACCCATAATGGTTAATATTCCACTTATAGCACTCACTATAACTCGCAGGAACACTAGTTTTAGAAATTAAATTATAACTGACGCCATGACTTTTCAGTTTCCCGCCAAAAAGTCCATCTTACAGACTTTTTTTTTTTTTAATTTGGCATCACAATAGGTATTTTGCCAGTGTCAAGTAATGTAAATTATTTCTGTTTTTGAATATATGCACAAGCCCAAAGGCTAGGCCCAAGTAAAATACCCCCCCCATCCCTCTTTCAGTAAAGTGATGGATACTTTACCGAAAGATTTTTCATGGATTTTTTGTGAGATACTGAAAAGCCATGTTTCGTCACTCTGTTTCAATTACCTACACTTGTGCACTTTACCGAACCCATAATGGTTAATATTCCACTTATATCACTCACTAGAACTCGCAGAAACACTAGTTTTAGAAATTAAAACATAATTGACGCCATGACTTTTCAGTTTCCCGCCAAAAAGTCCATCTTATAGACAAGCAAGCAAGCAAGAGTTCAAGAACCGTAATGCCAACATTCCAGTGCATGAAACAGTACTGCCAACACTTTAATAAGTGCCAGGCATCCTTTTTTTTTAGGTTAGCAGCTACAGCTACAAAATAGCCAATCTTGCCAGTACCGAGTAATTCTTTACCCGTAATGATAGTGACAATGTTGATGGAATAAATCCCCCCCCCTTATCAGTGAAGCTGTGGATACTTTACTGAAAATTTACCAGACATGTTGGGAGAACTTGAAAAGTCAATTTATAAGTTTCATTCTAATCTCCTTCACTCGTGCACGTTTATGAACACAAAATGGTTCATATCGCACTAATATTACACATAATAGCTCAAATAAACACATTTTTTGGAAAATAAAACGGTTCGGGAACCATATAAGTAACATATTCGAATTTCAAACAGCGTAATCTTTTAAAGCTCTCTAACAATAGAGCGCAAACAATTGGTCACTTAATAGTTTTAAATTACACAATGAACTTACTTTTTTTAACTCACAAAGTTATTTTTATCCGCTTTCTAAACATCTAGAATGGTAATTAAACCACTATATAAGTGGTTTATTTTTTTAACTTCATGTGAAGGTTACCAAAAAAAATATAACTGAACGTGGAATCACTTTCGGAAGATGTGAACCTTGCGTTATTTCTCTGCACATGTACAGGGCCCCAAGTCTGCTAACACAATCGATTCATAATCGAACAGCAACCGCATAGTAACTGCCACTTTTGACAGATATCCCATACAATATCTGTCAAAAGTGGCAGTTACTATGCGGTGGCTGTTCGATCATGAATCGATTGTGTTACCAGACTTGGGGCCCATAGGCTTCCTCGCGATATTTCCTTCACCGTTTAGCATGTAATCATCGTTGTTGACAATCGAATCCGAATATCCTACTCGGGAATCAAGCCTGCGGTATTTTGTTCAGATCCAACAACACAATTTGAAAAAAGAAACATCAATAATGGCGGTTGAAATTACGTCATTAACCATTATGGCAACCAAATCAATCGATTATTATCGAAACAATCACCGCCTTTTACTACACTGGAATAAAGTTCAAATTCGATTACAACTTAGAGTCATTAGCGGCAAAGTTATTTTTGTCATAGTTAAGACCGTTCTCGGGTGATCTCACTTCGGAAAATTATGAATTCAAGCAAGGTTATATCTTTTTAAGTTGAGATAGATAACGGTAATACTATCGATATTATAATCGAATATTATAACATAACGAATAATTTTATTCAGTAGATTCGCTGAGAAAAAAACGTTGGGCCGCTAGACTACGAATCGGCCTTAAGTCCATGTTTCTAGAGATAGGGTTGCGCTGGCCTGACCTACTAAAAAAATCTGTAAAATTAATTCTAATGCTCAGGAATTACTCAAAAGCAAACTTACACAATGTGTTAGCTTACTGCGCCCGCGATTAGCGGAACCACACGTACCTACTAGCCGCTACAGGCATTATGTCACAATTTATTTGAAATATACGTTTTATTACGATAATAAACTTAGACCGTAACTGTATTAGTTTTTTTTTGCTTAATTCTGGGTCACGGAGTACTATTCTATTCTATTAGCCGTAAGACGTCCACTGCTGGACACAGGCCTCCCCCAATGACTTCCACACATCCCGGTCCTCCGCCACTCGCCTCCCCCGGCTTCCTGCTACGCGTGTGATATCATCGCTCCACCTTGTGGGGGGGCGTTCTACACTACGTATTTCGGTTCATGGTCGCCATTCTGGAACCTTCACGGAGTACGTCTGGCTGTTACTGGGACCATCCCCATTGTAAATAGACAAGTTGTTTTTTTTGGCATCACACGCTTGTGTATTTCGCCAGACACATTGTTGTCTATGTGGACAGGATCTAAAGCCGAGTTTACATTGCGAAACCTTGTTTCATGCATATTGATATTAATTTAACAAAACGATTTTCAATCGCTTTAAAAATTAATCTCGTCATATCGGAATGTTGTGGCAATTATGGCGCCAATTACAATTCATATTTTCATTTCGTATTTACACTATGAAATAAGTTTCATGATACAAAAACTCGTGTCTGCCGCGAAACTTAATTATTATGTAGAAATTAAAGTGCCTACCTAACTTTTTGGCGGGAAGTTGAACCGTGAAGTTGACAATTTTGGTTTATTCTCCAAAAACGTGTTTCCTTCATAAATAAATCTTAGTGGAATATTAACAATTGTGTGTCCATAAACATGCACGAGTGAAGGAAATTGAAATAAAATAGTATAACTTGACATTCAAATTTTGCCAAGATGTTCGGTAAATGTTCAGTAAAGTATCCACAGCTTTACTGACAGGGGATTCATTTCATCATGATTATCATCAGGGTTAGGTACTTATATTTAAAACAACAATGAAACAAATAACACAACACTAGCAAAAATGCCACTATTTTTTTGCCATTGCAAACCTAAAAAACGAAGAGAAACGAGATGCATTTATTAAAATGTTGGCAGTACTGTTTCTCGCACTGAAATGTTGGTACAGTTCCTGCACTGTTGCACGCAAAATCGACTTTAAAGTGACAAGCCTTTTCATTCCGCGACCGTACAAAACGTGCTCTCCGAAGCGCTGATGTCTCTGCATCCTTATAATAACTACCTAACCTTCCCGCCATCGGCTTTACATACATACAGGTTATTAAAGAGTGTGATCTCATACATTGCTTCTGATTTATGCACGTTATCAGAACAAGGCCGCGCGTTAGATGCGGCGTATGCGTTAGATTTATGAGCTAAATAACTACAAGCATTGTTAAGTCGCCTTACTCAGACTGAGAATAGAAAGCCACAAATATGCATAACACTCAGCTCCAAGTCTGCTAACACAATCGATTCATAATCGACCTGCAATCGCGTAGTAACTGTCACTTTTGACAGATATCCCATGCAATATCTGTCAAATGTGAGAGTTACTATGCGGTTGCTGATCGATTATGAATCGATTGTGTTGGTAGACTTGGGGCCCACAAGCCATTAATACTACACTGAAATGGCTGTAAAGTCAAGTTGGTAGAACGCTCGCCTTAGCACCGAACGTCGCTGGTTCAAACCCCGGCTCGCATCTCTGGGATTTCTAGATTTCCTGTGCAAATCTCACTTTCAACAGTGATTATCATCCTTCGCTCCGATCTCTCTCCGGTCGGGTCTGATTGCAGTCCCATCGGAGAGTGTACCTGCGCTTGCGCACACACTCGTTCACTATAATATCTCCTGCGCAGTTGGCTGGTCTCTGTTGATATTGTCCACCGTGACCGAAATTCGGTCAGGAGGACTATTATTACTACTCCATAATAGACAAATTTCATGTTTTGGCGACTATTCCTTCAGTCAGTCGAGAAATGTCCCCGATTTCCCCATTTGCTTAACAATGGATTTCCGCCAAGTTCTATCAATTATAAGGTGATAGAGTCAACATATAGGCATATATTCCCCCCGTGACCATGGTTGCTATAAAGCAGCCGAAACGTCGGGAACGTAAAAACGTATAATAAACGCGATTAAATCCGTAAGATTAGTTTTATTTCAACTCATATTGCGTCTGTAGTCAGTGCATTGTTATGACCTAACTAATGACTTTGTTGCCTTTAACTCTTACCGACTTCATTATCAGCTAACCTTGACAATGGCTAAATATTTGCCGTCAGCTGATAAGCCGGTAGCGAGAGATTGCATGCTGCGCTAATCTGACATTGTTCTATTATCTATGCTTATAAAACTTGAATGAGGACAGCCAGGAGGTCGCTACTTAGTTGGTTTGAGCTCGGACGCCGCGCCGTTCGTTCCATGTTAATTGTCTTATTTAGGGAAGATTGGTAGCCATGCGATACACATTTGGAATACTTGAGGGATCTACCACAACTTGGATACCATTTTCATACCTTCATGTCACATCCATTATTTTAATATGCTTTCCGTGCCGGCGGTACCGGATTCGCATCATGGTAGGGACAAACTTTGATGAGCACGAAAGTTTTGTTTAATTGCTATATAAGTTATATACGAGTATACTAAGTTCGCCCTCAGTCCGTTTAACGGTACACATAATACAAGCGTTGCTTAGTGTGGGACCGTATAGTTGGTGTGCTCGTCTGGAGATATTTATTTATTGGAAGAAGTTATTTGTAAAGTGCATATTGTGCATTAAACCGCCCTTAGCCTTGGAAAGTGACATCATTGGTGAATGATGAGTCAACTGCGACCTCAGCCAGCGCCATGATGGCGGCGGATGACATAATTCACTAGGATGCATTTTTATAAAAGGAAAATTGTTTATGATTATAATTAGAAAACGATAAAGTATAGATACTCTATGCCAAGTCTCGGGCCCCAAGTCTGCTAACACAATCGATTCATAATCGAACAGCAACCGCATAGTAACTGTCACTTTTGACAGATATCCCATACAATATCTGTCAAAAGTGAAAGTTACAATGCGGTTCCTTTTCAATTATGAATCGATTGTGTTTGCAGACTTGGGGCCCTGATAGAAACCCCATTAGCACAGAAGTTTTACAAAGCCAGCATGGACGGTAGTGTTGGTAACAGGCTTAGACGAAGAAATTATACAGACTGAGCGTCGCGAACGACGAATAAAAGTCGTGAACAACATATTGAAGGGCAAAAACCGAGCCAATTTGTGTAGCAAACGCAAATTGGCGAGTATATGTAAGGATGTAATTCGCGTGTACTACACAAATTGTTTTGCGAAGATGTTGATTTATAAAGCCAAAATAGTCAATGTGTGTTGCTAACATTTATATTTCTTTTTGACAGAATATAAAAGCACGTCAAGTAGATGGTTTGCGAGCTGTTCGCAAGATCATCGATTTTAAGCTTGTCGGTGTTCAATCCGAGGAAATCTTGCTACTTCCACCTGGCTGAGTATCTAATTGATATGAAATGCATGTTAACAGTATTCACGATCACGTGTATTGCGGGCTTAAGAACTTTTGGGTATTTATCGCTTAGTTGTGTCTCGACACGGCACATAAGTGTGTTACCGGCTTAATAGTTTTTTTTAATCCTGCATTTATTTTAACGCTAACTCGGTACGTGCCTACAGTCACTTTACATTATCAAGTGATTCATTTACAACAAGCGCTAGGCACTTCGTGAGTAACCTCGAAATATTCAATAGACAAAGTAACGAACGAGCAAGCGCGGCAAATTGCATCAATCATCGCGGGAATGTCTGACGTCAGCGTTGCCGCCAAACATTAATCTTTTATCTATGGATTAAAAAGTGCATTATCGATTCTCGCACAGATTAACTAATCGTTTTTACGAATTCTGGTTCTTTGGTCCCTTTTGAGGTACGTAAAGTACCTTTGATTAATATTATCGCCTGCCCGTCTCGAAACAACTAGCAAAATTACTTGATTTTGGAATTTGTCAGGTACCTATGTAACTAAATGTACATGGTAATTAAAACATTACAAACAGGAATTCTTGAATGTTATCGCGTAGTAGGTATCTTGTTTGTTAGTCACTGCTGACATCCATTTTGCAGTGCAACAGATAATATTATTGTTGTAAGGACAAGTCTATGCTGTACACACATTGGGTCTATTCAATTTATTATTCTCTAATAGCCTTTTTTCATTGAGTCAGGTGTACACAACTTACAACTGGACACCTAGCCATAAATTCTTAAAAAGTACTTCAAAAAAAGTTCTAGTGAATGGATTATTAAAATGTACTAGACAGTGTGGTGATTTGGACACCATTCTGAGTAAAACGTGGCCTCAACAAGCTAAGACAGGGTCCATTGGAGAATAAAAGGGAGACCTTAGCCCAACAATGGAACACACAATAGGCTATA
Organism: Pheosia tremula; assembly: GCA_905333125.1. Lineage (NCBI taxonomy): Eukaryota > Metazoa > Arthropoda > Insecta > Lepidoptera > Notodontidae > Pheosia > Pheosia tremula. Next base: position 213,726 of record HG995425.1, on the reverse strand, counting down.
AAAATAAATTCTCAATACAAAATTGTGCGAGTGTGTAGGGAGCTCTAACTACAGATAATGTGAATATAAACAGGTCAAACGATAACATTATTTAATTTATAGCATAAAGATACAAAGGAGAGTATTTAATGGTTTTATTTATTATCAAGTACTATATCTACACAGACATACCTGCTAAATAAAAACATTCTTAATTTTATAGTTATTTATTACTCATTTAGACGATAGCTGTCTTATGTGACGGACATAAGCCCAGTTTAATCAATGGAAGTTCACAAGTATAAAATGTAGATACAATTTTCAACATTCCATACTATAAGCTATCAAAAAAAAACACTAATCAGTATATCAACTTGGGTTTAGGAATTTATTAGCTATGTTAGCCAAATAAAAGATACTTAAGTAGATTGTAAGTTTTTTTAAATTAAATCATTGATGGATTGATTGGATATGGGATTTTTCATGTGCGAATCTCACTTTCAACCAAGATTATCACTTGCTAAACGGTGAAGGAAAACATCGTGAGGAAACCTGCATGTCTGAGAGAACCCCTCGAAAGATGTGTGAAGTCTGCCAACCCGCACTAGGCCAGCGTGGTGGACTATGGCCTAAATCCCCCCTCGCATTGAGGGGAGGCCCGTGCCCAGCAGTGGGACATAAAAAAGGGCTGGAATTATTAAATCATTGATGAGAATCATTTCTAGATATCTTCATAATTTATGTAAGTATTCATTCTTCGATCTACCTTGGTGTTTACGTAAGGAGTGGATGCAGGACGGAACAGGGATTCTGTGACATAAAGGATATTTTAATTACTACTACTATATTTAATAAGTTCTTATATTGTATATATGACTTACATAAATAAATGTAACTGTAGGGCGAAATAAATCGAATTTTACGGATTTTATCGCGTTTATTGTATGTATTTTACGTTCCCGACGTTTCGGTCGTAAATCCGTAAAATTTGTTTAATTTCAATCTGTAATATTTGCGTAAATTTAAGAAATATGTAGTACTCAACTAAAAATAAAACCTTTAACTGGCAAAACGCGCCTTAACTGTGTGGGCGACGAAGTTCTTATTATAAAAAATAAACATAATAATTTGTGTAACTGGACTTTACTATTTTTCTTGCTAATTTTACCTCTAAAATAGCCTTGAAGGTTTTATAAGGTATATCCGTGCCCGGACCTCATTGTTTACTTTTGCGGTAAAAAAATGTAAATGCCGCGTGTGCGTTCTACTTTCGTTTCGAATCAAGTTAGAACGAGAAATTAATGAGTAAAACGTTATTAATTATTCGTAAAATATTATTATTGCGTTTACAACATCATAAACTTACCTTATGAAGGGCGAAATGGGGCTTCCTCGGCTGGAAATCCGTAAAAATATGTAAAAATCCCAAAGTTTGACCCACTCACAACATAACTTTTAAAACACAAATAACAACACAATAAACACTATAACAGTCTGTAAAACACTTTTAAAATACTGTTCAGGGCACTTATTACGAGTTTCGTAACTATATTATGTTTTCTAAACGAGAAATTAATTCGGAATTTTAAGTTTTGTCAAGAAAGTTTGACAGCTTGCTTCGCGTCGAAGCCTCTCCTTTCGCTGACTCGCTTGCTCGCCCAACAATTCAAGAACGCATCCACACGGTCCGATTCACACCTTGTAATTGTGCATCAACATTTCAAAAGTTTATCTATAAAATTCTATATTTTAAAAGGGACAAATGCAATATGTTATCCTAAAAAACTATTCAATTTAGCATTTTTGTAACCAATAAACGGTTCTCCGTCTTACTTTAAAAATTCAAACTGAGTATCAAAGATTCTATTAATTGAAGCAGTTAAAAGTACAAAAAAAGACTTCCGAAAAAAAAACAAAATAATTATTCCCAAAGAGGTTGTATGATAAAAATAATTTACAGTCTGTGGCACTGTCATCCATATAGTGCATCGGACCGATCGGGCGGTTGCCGCATTCCATACATACTTTCCCGCCCGACTCGAGTACGCAAAACCGGTCCTGCCGCGCCTACAGCGCCTCTCACTGCGACATTATACCGAACTAGCAATACACTTCTTGTTTGCATTTTTGAACCAATTACTTCAACCGCAAATACGCTTGGTCAGCAATATAGTGTATAGTATTCGAACAAAGCCAGCCGCAATTGTGCTGGCATCGGCTGACTTACTCACTAGGCCCCTCACCTAGCTAAGGTGTACCGATGAAGGGGAATGAATCAGCTCAGCGACAAACCCGACTCCAACGATCCACCATCCATCGGCGGCGTTTGGTTGAATCGATTGTGTTAGTATACTTGGGGCCCTGGCGGGGCGGCCGCTATGCCCCGACGGTTATTGCCGGGATCTTGTATATATGTTACGTGCTCCGAAAACTCTCATAGTGCGTTTCAGGGATGTATGGAGAATTATCAATTGTTCTGAATGTCGTCTGCAGCGCCATCTGTGTAGCTTGTGACGAGGTTTAAGAGGTCGCTACAAGTAGATACCGCAATGGTGTAGGTACATGAATATAAATAATATTCTGATTCTGATGGAGGCTCCAGGCTGTTTCTTTTCTAGCCCATATTGGGATAATAGCAAGCAGTGGACACATTCTTTAACAGAATATCACTAAAGTCTTGTAAATACATAACAGTACGGGTTTCAAGAATTAATCTATGTTACGAAGGCTCCAAGGATTTTTAGTTCACATTGCGCGTCTCGCTCTCAGGTACACAGTTTCGTCATTAGCGAGCGATTTCATGCTTCTCGGAAATAATGAATTGGTTACGGTTGATTCGCATTCCGTATGAGAAGTAGGTATACAGTGGACCTCACACGGGGACATAATTACATCACTCTTCCTACATTTTCTAAGAAGCCACATCGCGTAATAGCAGTTACAGCCATGTTGGTAGAAGACTCGGCTTGGATACTGGATGAGGAGAGGATGGGAGACTTTGGCCTGATCCCTCTCGCATTGAGGGGAGGCCTGTACCTAGCAGTGTGACATTAGAAAGGCTATTATTATTATTAGTGTTAATGGAATAACACGACGGTTATCCGCAAAGGGTTAAACCGAATCGTAAGGTTTCTCAACAGAAAAGCAAAATTAATTTCGTAAATTTATTTATTTATCTTTGGTTTGGCGAAGGTTACCTACATTTTTCATAATTTATAATATCATAAAAATCTCGGACAATACAATTATTATAAATTATTCAATACAGATTATCCAAACAATTATATAACAATATAAAAGCCCATTATGTTTCGCAAAACATAGACAAAAGACAATAAAAAAAAATGAAGTACCTATTCCATTGCTTTTAAAAAGAATGCATCAAGTTTATGATAGGCATGCAGTTCAGAGTGGGTAGATGGGTAAAACGGAATATCATTTCGAATATAATTAATTATACAAATAGATGCTATTACTACTTGTCTGTCAGTCGTACTTCTGAACAATATATATTTAGTTTTAATATTGATGCTAAATAGCCGATGTCTAAAGAAAGACGTAGATAGGTTTCTTGCGGTCGGTAATAGCACCACAAAACTGGGCTGCGCAGCGCACCTGCTACTCGGTCTAGCTACATCGAACCGACGCGGCGGCGCAACGCAACATATATCCGTCTTGCTTGCTTCTCTATCTCGTTTAACCTGTCATTAAGTACGTTATATTATGAGGTACTCGTGTGTGAGTCAGCTAATACATGAATGAAAACGCAAAAGTAACAGCATAACTTATCTATGTAAATGTTCATCAATGTAAATATAGCTATGAAAAGAATATCTTAAACTTAAATGCACACTTTGAAACAGATCCGAGATGTTGATAAGAAAATATTTCATAACATACTTATTTATTGATTTAATAAAAAAAATTAAACTTCAGTCCATTCCATAGAGAGATTGTCTATTCCTACTAAAATAATCAAGAAATACTTTAGTGATACTTATGTTAGGTAGGTAAGTATATTTTGTTCGTATTTTACGTTTATAACGTGCACGAGTGTCCAACAACTAATCAAGATACCGGATTCAGCTTAGAAATAACATAGACGGGTGGGAACATATTGAGAAGCACAAAATACCGAGCTGATTTCTGTAGTACACGCGAACGTACATAAGAACGCCATTCGCGTGTACTACACAAATCGGCTTGGTTTTTGTGCTTCAATATGTTGTTCGCGATACTCGCGTCTATGCTATTTATTAGCTTATAGGTATAAATCTTTGTTTTCAAGTTCCCCAAGTATAGTAATGTTTTATCAGTAATGTATCTACTACATTACTGATGGAGTTAGGGGGCGGGTATAATGGTCTAGCTAAAGACCTACCAATGGCTTAAGTATTGAATTTAATCCCTCTCGCATCGAGGGGAGGCCCGTGTACGACAGCTGAGCATTAAAAGGGCTGGTATTAGTATTATATACATTTTATATTTGACACTAGCTAAATTGTTTTAAATGAAGTGTAAATTAATATTGAGATTTTGATCGCTCGGACGGAGTTTTAAATAATAATAATATACAACAAACACATCGACGCGCAACCAACATTATTGTTAAAGTTAAAATTAAAGTAAATTAAAATTATATAAGATGTAACAAAAAAAAGTGGACTTTTTGGGGGTAGTCGAAGAGAAAGGTTATCCATTTTGTTTTATTTTGTGAAAAATGTGCTCCTTGGAAATATAATGAGTATTTGTGGTGGAATATTAATTGAGGGTTACCCTATAACATTATTGCGTAATATAAAATTAATCGAATTGTATACAGGGTTATTCACAAAGGGTATATATATGTAGGCCTGCACCTGTGCTTCTTTATCGCTTTTGTCATCATCATATAAAGTCAGAATTACGATATATATATATAAAAAATAACATTTTGTTTGGAACCATTTTTTTTTAATTAACATTATATCTAAACTCTGACTTCACATAGTGTTAACAAATGCGCCAAAGAACCTTAGGTGCCAGGCTTAGTATAACCTTTCTGCAACACACTGTATAACACAGTGATATTATACGGATAGCCATAGTATTAATATTATAATCGTTCCCGAAAATGTATTCATACGATTAGGTCCATTTTGAATATCATTCCCGGGTAGGTCAGAGTGAAGGCACGCCGCCCCGGCCTAGACTTGGATTGGTTGCAGAAGCGAGTCGTCCACTATGGGCAGGTTCAGTGATGTGTGTCCAGCGGTGGGCGGGCGTGGGCTTAGTCCGGAAGCCAGCTGTTGGCGCGCCACAGCAAGCAGTAATATCCGCTGTACGTATTGGTGGGATTCGTCGACTGAAAATTTTAAATGATTAATAATTAATATTTTTATAATAGTACTGCTGACCGAATTTCGGTCACGACGGCTAATCCCAGCGGAGAGAGTCATCTGCGCGGGAGATATTATAGTGAGTGCGGACCGGCGGCTTCACGTGCTGTCCGAGACACGAGGGAGTGATGATCATAGTTCAACATGAGATTGGCATATGAAATGCTGAAATCCCAGAGGTGTCAGTCGGGGTATGAACCTGCGACCCTCTTGACCATGGCGAGCGATCTTACCTATGACTGTAAATATTATCCATAACCGTTTATTATTTGTAACTTTCTGGATACAGTGTCTGACTAATAGCAGAGCCGCCATTGAGTGACCGCAAAGCATATTGCAGTTTAACCGGTTAATGTCACTCCCATAACCGGTTCGGTCCCAAAAACGATATCGTTTAAATGAACTGGTAAGTACCGACTTGTCAAACAACCGGTAAGTACCGATTTTTTTTTCAAATAAACCGGTAAGTACCGGCTTCTCAAATAACCGATAAGTACCGGTTTTATATAACCGATAAGTACCGGTTTTTTATAAAATGCCCGGTAAGCACCGGTTTTTTTCAGATAACCGGTAACTTTTAAATTTAATCGGTTATTGAGCTTATTTATTAGTAAAGTCTGTTCTCGTTATAGAAGGAGACTGTACATCCCGGCTCCCAGGAGTGGTAGTGGTAGTGGCGGGGTGGTGTCGTACCTGCGCGGGCGCGTACCGCTGCAGCAGCGGCCGGTAGCCGTGGCCGAAGGTGGCCAGCATGGCGGCGCCCTCCGCGCCCCTGTGCGGCAGCAGCGGCACTATCACGCGCACCTACACCACATTATAATTTTGTTTCAATCATTTGCGTCAAGAAAGGACTTCTGATTAGTCGGAATGTTCGGAATGTTGGTCATACTGAAGAGCCGGCGAAAGGCTCAGTGGTAACTCCTTTGAAGAATGGTTTGAATGAGTTCACTACTGGGATTCGAACCCAGGCACAGAGAGCAGGCTCACTACCAACAGCGCCAATCAGCGCTTCCAAAATTCTTCTAATCTTTGTTTTGTATACTGTTTGTATGAAATGGCCCTTTTAAGTATTTAGTAGGCGAATGGCATCGTAGGGGAAGAAGCAGGGCTCCCTACTAACACAATCGATTCATAATCGAACAGCAACCGCACAGTAACTGTCACTTGTGACAGATATTGTATGGGATATCTGTCAAAAGTGACAGTTACAATGCCGTTGCTGTACGATTACGAATCGATTGTGTTAGCAGACTTGGGGCCCTGCTTCTACTCCATACTTAAAAGGGCCATTTCAGACAAATAATATTCTTAAAACAAAGATTAGAAGAATTTTGGACGACCTGATAGCGCAGTTGGTACTGATCCTGCTCTCTGTGCCGAGGGTCCCGGATTCGAATCCCGATAGTGACAATCTTTATGTCTTTAGTCTTTGTGTAGAGGTGACTTACATCGCTCTCGTAAGGTCGGAACACGGTGAGGGGTCGCAGCGTGGTGACGTCAGCCACGATGATGCATCCCCACGCCGTCCCCACGTACAGCTCCCCGCGCAGCGCACACAGCGCCGTCACCTGACACACAACACACCGGCGCGTTGAGTATGAGCCCACAATCGATTGACAATGACATCGTAATCGTCACTTTTAACCCGGGCCTGGAGGGAACCACATTCATCGAGATTCCCTAAAATGTTACTTACCCGTCGAACGACCGGATTGATATAGAACTTTCGCTTGTGAAGGGGTTTCCCGAGGGACCCAGGGAACCCTTGAATAGGAATTACGAACGTTGTTGATGAAAGGCAAGGTGTGTTAAAAGGGAAACCCTTTCGAAAAGGTTTTACTTAGCCTAGTTATATGTCAAATATGACAGCAGTTAAGTCGTTCAAAAACTCAATCAAAACCCGTTCATAGGCTAGGGTTTCGGGCTCTGGTTTTGACAAATGACGCAGAATGGCGTCTGTCTACTAGTGCGTCAAATACATTTTTATTGCTATTCAGTTATGAGTCAATAATAGTCAGACTTGAAAAAATATGGGTCAGAGATATTAAAAACAAAGTCATAGACACCTATGACTTTGTTTTTAATATCTCTGACCCATATTTTTGCAGCAAGTCTCGACTATTATTGGCTATTATTGCGACACAGAGTTTGAGAGGCTTCGTAACAAATACTGGTACCATGGACTCAACTGATGACGCTGGATCCCGCAGAGTTAGAATTTACACTTCACACTTCAAGAAACATAAAATATTTTTTATTGATTTTCGAGTGAAATCTTAAAATAAGTACTCCAATGTGCTTTTTAATGAAAAAAATAAATCACTGCAATGTAAATTAAAACGCGATACGCTAGAGTGTGCTCGTCACTCACACGACACGGTTATCGCGCGGAGCGATGTGTTGCGATCGCGTGTTTACGATACATTGCGCGCTCAAATATTACAACACTTGTAACTTATGATTTTCGACGTTAATGAAGGAATCATTAACGTAAAGTTTATTATAGGCAGTGAAAGCTTCACCTGAAGTGTTTGTTACCACACCCCTCACACCCTGCATGCATAGATATGATCAGTATGCACCGCGCCAAGCGGCCCGGCACCCGCCTGGCGCGGTCCAGGCGGCCCGGCACCCGCCTGGCGCGGTCCACGCGGCCCGGCACCCGCCTGGCGCGGTCCAGGCGGCCCGGCACCCGCCTGGCGCGGTCCACGCGGCCCGGCACCCGCCTGGCGCGGTCCAGGCGGCCCGGCACCCGCCTGGCGCGGTCCAGGCGGCCCGGCACCCGCCTGGCGCGGTCCAGGCGGCCCGGCACCCGCCTGGCGCGGTCCAGGCGGACCAGCCACTCACCCGGCAGCGCTCATCCCCGAGCTGCTCGTCGATGGCGCTGGACTGCAGGCTCTCGGAGCAGGGCGCCAGCTTGCTGCAGTCCAGGCGCACGGTCTGCTGCTTGCTGCGCACCGACCACTGGTACACGCACACTCCTGCGCACAACACCCCCCCCAGTGAGCGGGGACCACACCAGCGTCGAGACAACATGCTGCCACTGGCAGTCTTTATACCCGACTGCGCCATGAGGGTAATGTTTAGCCAGTATATGTTATGGCAACACACTGAAGCTTTTTTTTATTGTAAGATACATCGCTGTTAAATAAAAGACAAGCCCGCTGTGGTTCTCGTCGGATCTTTGAAGTCAGTTGAGGTCGCGTTCCGATCCGGTTGTGGAGTTAAGAAAAAAATATATAAATGTCAATTTGTAAGTGCCACCGTAGGGCTTATACGAAATAAATGATTTGACTTTCACTTTAACATCGATCAAGCCGGATATTTTATAGCCTGCTTAGTTGTCCAAGGATTCTGGGGCGCGGTTCGTCAGCTCTCGCCGCGGTGTGGAAAAGGATGGGCGGGCGTACCGGGGTCGCAGTACGCGATGACGTAGGGCTCCCGCTCGGGCGCGGCCAGCAGCGTCACGCGCGGCGGCGCCGGCAGCGAGTCGGCCGCGCACACACCGGACGCGTTCAGCGCGTACGAGTACAGACCGTCGCCGCCGGCCCACAGCTCGAAGCTGGCGATGGACACCAAAATGATTGTATTCACGTGGGCGGTGGATGGACCAATCCGAAAGAATAGGGAATAGCGAAAAATGCTTATAATGTCAGGGTTAATTTTGTTGAAAACTAAAACTGCAACATTAAATTTATCAAAAACTAACTTCCCCAGCCGGGCATTGAACCTTTGGCGGAAAGAGGAAGGATCTTCCAGCCAGGCGGGTGGTAAGCCCCGACGGTTATTGTCGGGCTCTTGTATATATGTTACGTGCTCCGAAAACTTTCATAGCGCGTTGCAGGATCGTATGCAATTGTACTGAATGTCGTGTACAGCGCCATCTGTGTACATCGTGGCGAGGTTGGAGAGGTCGCTACAAACCCTTTTATTTTTCAAAATAACAGCATCCTGTATTATTGCATTATCTTATAATGTCGCTAATAAGGATCAAGTTCTTGGAAGATATACTGGGTTCGCCCCCAGTCCATTGTACGGCACCCATAATACAAGCGTTGCTTAGTGTGGGACCATTGGTGTTGGATGGAATAAAATGAACGAAAAATTGCTATAATCATGGAGGTTTTGTATTATGGGTACCGTACAATGAACTGGGAGCGATCCCAGTGGCACCCAGACCGCTGATCGTGGTTCAAGTGACCCACCCGTGAGGAGTGGAGACTGCCGCCAGGCAGACCAGCTCCGTGGCGGTGCCCAGCTCGGTCAGCACGAAGCTGGCTTCCGCTTCCGGCTGCTGGGACGTCACCAGGAACAACCTGCAATCCCCACTAGATACAGCGTGTAACAAAACTATGATACGAGCAGCCTTCTGCTCGATCGTAACAAAAAATAACATTTAAAAAAGTATAATATATGTTTTACTAGCTGCGCCCCGCGGTGTTACCCGCGCAAAAAATCATGTCGATCCTTTGCGCTATGAAAAATTTAAACAAATCTATGCCACGGGAACCATACATTTTACCGGGATAGAAGTAACCTATGTGCTATTCTAGACTATATTCTATTTCTATGCCAAATTTCATCCAGATCCGTTCAGCCGTTCTGGCGTGATTGAGTAACAAACATCCGTCCATCCATCCAAACGTTCACATTTATAATATTAGTAATTATAGATTATTATAATATAAATAAATAAATACACGCCTGTGATCCCCGAAGGGGGGGGGGGGGGGGGAATGATCTTAATATACCATTAGAAGTTCCCGCTTGCTCTACTGGACCCCAGGTCTGCTGACACAATCGATTCATAATCGACCAGCAACCGCATAGTAACATTATAGGCAAGTATTTGATCTCGATCTCACCTGACGGTAAGTGACGATGAGATCTACGATGGAGCATACTTGCCTAGAAGGCACCTGTTCACTCTCGACTTGAAAACATCCAGATTATAGTCAACGGGGAACAAAGACGCCGGTAGCGTGTTCCATTCCTTGGCAGTTCGCGCGATGAAAGTAGAAGCAAATCGCAAATTATATGGGATATCTGTCAAAAGTGTCAGTTACTATGCGGTTGCTGTTCGATTATGGATCGATTGTGTTAGCAGACTTGGGGCCCTGGCAGTGGCTTAGCACAGGTCATTAGCACCCGGTGCGGATTTCAAATTTGCCGCCCTCTTATTTTTGCTATTCATTATAAAAAATATGGGGCATGGTAACGACAAAAAAAACATACGAAAAGGCACTGATTTTTTTTTTAACCTATTATTTTTACATATCTTATTTTTTTTCTCTAAACGCCACCTGTGAAATGCTCCCCCCCCGGTGCGGACCGCACCCTCCGCCCCCTCCATGCTAGGCCACTGGCCCAGGTCAGTGTTGAGTACCTGCCGCACTGCAGCGCGACGGCGACGCGGCGCAGCGGCGGCAGCGGCAGCAGCGCCGCCACGGGCGAGCTGGCGCCGCCCAGCGCCTCCTGCACGCGCACCGCCCACGCCAGCGCGCAGCTCGACGTGCTGGCCCACACATGCACACTTATTTATTTAATCTATACATACAAATAACATTGGTGTGTCTGTTTGTAATATTAAAATAACCGCTTTTTACTATGTGCATTTGGATGTATACACAGTACCTATACCAAAACAACATTTTTTGTGTGTCTGTTTGTCTGTCTGTTTGTTCCGGATAATCTCTGAAATGGCTGGACCGATTTTGACGGGACTTTCACAGGCAGATAGCTGATGTAACAAGGAGTAACTAAGGCTAATTTTATTTTAGAAAAAACATAGGATCTCACGAAAAAAAAAATTAAAACCAATGTTGCAGCGTTGCGCCTGATTAAGTTTGATAGCAACAACCTGAAATGCGTCCCGCGGGCTCAGAACGCGCGAGCAGGCTGTTGCCAACGGTTGTCTCTTTGTTAAATACCACGCGGACGAAGTCACGGGTAACAGCTAGTTTATTCATAACACAATTGGCTAACAGCATACGCCAAAACACCAATATACTATCCCCCAAATTTATAGACAGTTATAATGGATTATAACGAACTTTTCAGAGGAAAAAGTGTGTTATGATGGCTTTATAATCCATTATAACTTTCTATAAACTTCAGAATAAATATAAAACTGAAACTTTAGACAAATATAAAACTTAAAATGTAATGTAACGTCGAAGTATCTCCAAATGTGATATATTTTTTCAGTCACCACAGCGGGTAGGGAACCGTTTTAAAAATCAACCCTATATACAGGGCGTCATGGTTGTTAAACAAAAAAAGACAAGCCCGCTGAATTTCTCGCCGAATCTTCTCAATTGAGGTCGCGTTCCAACCCAGTTGTAGATTTAAAAAAATAATGTAAATGACAATTTGTAAGTGGACCCCGTAGGGCTGTACAAAATAAACGATTTGACTTTGACTTTGCTTCCCACAAATAATTAAAAAATACAAGAAGGAAGGAAGAGAAGATGCACAATAATAGACACAGTATGGCGACCACGAATCGGAAAACGAAGTGTAGGACGGCCCCCGCAAGGTGGAGCGATGATATCACACGCATAGCAGGAAGCCGGGGGATGCGAGTGGCGGAGGACCGGGATGTGTGGGAGTCGTTGGGGGAGGCCTGTGTCCAGCAGTGGACGTCTGTCGGCTGATAGATTAGACACAGTATACGCACTAGTAGACGGATATCCGGCCGGCGGAGTCCGCCAGCCACATCTTGTTGCCGACGCGGCACATCGCCGTCACCAGCACCGGCTCCGCGTTGTCTGGGCCATACAAACCACCATTATATTTGTTTTTAGGGGGTAATAAAATGATGAATCAATATAATATCGGATGAACGTATTCATAAAACTCAACAAGTTAAAATAAAACTTATTTTACAGATTTTTTTGCGTTTATGTTATGTTATTACGTTCCCGACGTTTCGGCTGCTTTACAGCAACCATGGTCATGGAAGGGCTGAAAAATATCCTCATTTTAATAGGGAAGATGGCTGGGTGCTACCACTGTATTGGGATCCAGTAACTAATATAATTAAACCCAAAACAATGCGCAACACCTCAAGACACTGTGAGCACTGTCTGCGTAGATCGGACCGCGAGCAACAACTAAATATGAGGGTACCCCGGTTCTAACTAGGACACTAGGACGTCAACCACCTCAGTCCTCCCGTGACCATGGTCGCTGTAAAGCAGCCGAAACGTCGGGAACGTAAAAACATAAAATAAACGCGATAAAATATGCAAAATAAGTTTTATTTCAATGTGTAGCAATCGCTTAAATATAAGAAATCAATAACTGACTAAGTTCCCCAAAGGAAAATAGGTTGAATTATAACAAAAAGATGTAGTCATAGAGTTTGAGACAAGATTTTAAATGTTAATTTTGACAACCCTACGGTGGAAATCAGTACTAACATTATAAAGAGGTACATTTGTTTAGATGTGGGGAGTTATCTCCGGATCTGCTGGTCCGATTTTGAGAGTTATTTCACTGATAGAAAGCTACATTACCCCTGCGTGCTATAGGCTATGTTTGATGGAGGTACCGCGGGCGGAGTCGCGCGCACAAGCTAGTGCAGTGTTAGGGTGGTCTCACCGGGCGGCACGCGCAGCGTGTAGTGGTGCGCGAGCGCGGCGCGCGACGCGGTCAGCGCGTGCGCGCGCTCCGGCTCGCCGCCGCCGTACCACACCTCCCACCCCGCCGACCACTCCTCTGCCAAAGTCAAAGTCAAATCATTTATTTCGTATAGGCCTACGGGGGCACTTACAAATTGTCGTTACATTTTTTTTTTCTTAAGTCTGCAACCGGATCGGAACGCGACGTCAACTGAGAAGATCCGGCAAGAAACTCAGAGGGCTTGTCTTTTTTTTAAGTTCATTATTTTTACAAAATAAAATATAAAAGTAAGTTCCAGTGTGTTGCCATGCGGGGCGACACACACCATCAACAAAATATGGAATATATTAAAATAAGGTATCAAATATATTTCGTTATTATGATATAAATAAATACACCATCACGCCTGTGATCTTCAAAGGGGTGGGCAGGGGTGCACTGCAGTGCACCCACATTGCGCCGATGGTAATTTGGCCGCAATGAAGTAGGGGACGAGCCTATTGCCATCACACCGGGCACCCTCCCCCTCAATATGAGGAGGATTTACACACAACTACTTATTACAATTATAAGCATAATCGGAGCAACTTGCATTCTGCGCGTACGCATATAACTGTATCCCACATGCGTGTGCCCCCCCCCTCCATACCTATAACAACTGTAATCCCTGACCAGCTAATGATCCCCACCTTCCCCATTTCATTAACGACCGCAAACTTGATATTGGTTGCTAGTGACTCCCCTATTTCCCAGATGACCCCCAGCTTGCGAGTGACCCTCAACTTCACACATGACCCCCAGCTTGCTAGTGACCCCCAACTTCACACATGACCCCCAGCTCGCTAGTGACCCCCAACTTCACACATGACCCCCTGCTAGCTGGTGACTCCCAACTTCACACATGACCCCCAGCTTGCTAGTGACCCCCAACTTCACACATGTCCCCCCAGCTTGCTAGTGACCCCCCATTTCCCAGATGACCCCCGCCTGCTAGTGACCCCCAGCTCACCTGTGACGGCCAACAGCGGCGTGGCGGCGGCGGCCACGGCCGGGCGCGCGGCGGCCGCGTCGGCCAGCGCCGCGTACTCGGGCGCGGCGGCCACGCTCACCAGCGCCGCCGCCGACGGCCGCAGCGCGGGCGCGCCGGCCCAGCAGCGCCGCATCGTCTCCAGCATGCAGCACGGGTACTCCAGGTCCTGCACCAGGGGCGGAGGGGGGATCCAATAGTACTGGGCTCGGGATTATTAAGATACAACACTTTTTTTTTTATTATTCACGTAGACCATTTTGTATAGTACTTATGAATCGTCAAAAGTTACAAAAATATTATGCTACTGCTTCACCACCCGTTCGGAATGCCGTTCCTATGGAGAAGAACGGGCGAGAAACTCCATGGTTGCTCTTTTTTAAAATAGATCTTTTACATTTTTGAGCAGCACATTGTTATATAGGTATGTGAGAACAATGTAGGAACGGCTAATCAGACTTTAGCAGCAGGTCAAAAAAACAAAAAGTACTAACTAAGTATAAACACTGGCGTGTATACAGGGTGTAAGTGAGTTCGTAACGAAAACTGATGCCATGGATTCAACTCATGGTTCTAGACTCCCCAGAGAAAGAACTCTACGTCAATCTTTTTTATAAAACGTACTCATTATAAAATTTATTTCAGCATAAAATCATAACAGAAGTCTATGTAGTAATGCTGTTAATTAAAGGCGTTAAGCGCAGGTGTGGCCTGGACCTGAGGACTATACCACGAGCCCTGGACAGTAGGTGACTCACTCGCGGCGACAGCGTGGGCCTGGCTCCCTCCAGGATGGCCTCTTTCACGGCCTCGTGGCCTTCGAAGGGCTGACGCGTGGTCACGATCTCGTACAGCAGCATCCCGTACGAGAAGCAGTCCACCTGGACCAGCAGAGCACCAACCGAGGGTCGATTGAAATCGTTGGAAATCAGGGCCCCAAGTCTGCTAACACAATCGATCCATAATCGAACAGCAACCGCAAAGTAACTGTCACTTTTGACAGAGATCCCATACAGTATCTGTCAAAAGTGACAGTTACTATGCAGTTGCTGTACGATTATGAATCGATTGTGTTAGCAGACTTGGGGCCCGGAATCTCATATTAATTCGATATTTTATTATAATGAAACACCATGAAAAAAAACTGCGATTTTGAAATAATCCAAGCCTTCGAATTTCTTCTGCGAAACGCCATGCCGCCAATGTAGCTGGCACCAGACAGAGAACGAAAGAGAGCAAGGGAGACGGAGCTATGTACAAAAATGAAGACACCAAAAAAAATGCTAATGTTACAAACAAATCCGAAATTTTCTACTTCACATTAAGCTACCTATATGGAGGTATAGAAACGGATGGGTGTACCTTCTCGTTGTACTCCTCCTCGCCGTTGTAGCGCATGATCTCGGGCGCCATGAACCCCTCGGTGCCGCCGAACCCCTTCGTGCCGGACAGCGGCGCCTGGCGGCTTATACCTTAGATGAGAAGGTGGAATTTCGAAATGATGGACTGAGCTTTGGTAGTCTTACATCTCTTAGATATGCAGGCTTCCTCACGACGTGTATTTTGCCTTTCAGGAATCGTGCTACGAACTTTAATTACCACGCTGTATACTGAACTTTCTGGCACTTTTATGTCACTCCCTCAGAAAGTATTGTCGGCTTTTTGCACTCTGATAGAAGAATTACCACGGGAAATATATTGTTAATGATTTATTTTCAAATAAATGTGTTTCTTTGATATATAAAGTGTAATATTAGCGGGATATTAACCATTGTGTGTTCGTAAACTTTTTTTTTGACGGCCTGATGAGCGCAGTGGTAGTGACTCTGCTTTCTGCGCCGAGGGTCCCGGGTTCGAATCCTGGTAGGGACACAAGCTTTGTGTGATGAGCACGAATGTTTGTACCCGAGTCATGGATGTTTAATATGTATATAAGTATTATATACTGAGTTCGCCCTCAGTCCATTGTACGGCACCCATAATATAAGCGTTGCTTAGTGTGGGACCGTACAGTCGGTGTGTTCGTATTGCGATATTTATTTATTTATATATAAACGTGCACGAGTGAAGGAGATTGAAATTAAATAGTATAACTTGACTTTTCAAATTTCCCAACATGTCCGGTAAATGTTCAGTAAAGTATCCACTGTACACGGTCTAGTTGTTGTCAGCAGCGGTGTGCACTCACCGTAGTCGGCGAGCTTGACAAGCACGTCGACGGGCGCGGCGCCGCGCTCCGCCGCGTCCGCCGCCGCCGCGCGCGGCATGCGCCACACCAGCACGTTCTCCGACTACAACCACGTTACTTGCGCGTATACCAGCCACACTCAATAACTTCTTCTTATAATTGATAGAACCAGGCGATACTTGGCGGAAATCCATTGTTACACAAATGGGGGGAGAGGAACCCACCACCGACCCTCGGCGTGTCAACTTCTCCAATTATAGACCAAGGTGGAGCGATGATATCACACGCGTCGCAGGAAGCCGGTGGATGAGAGTGGCGGAGGACCGCGATGTGTGGGAGTCATTGGGGGAGGCCTGAGTCCAGCAGAGGACGTCTTTCGGCTGATAGCATAGCATAGCATTGTTTCGCGGAGAATTGCGTTTTATTTGGGGTCCCGTATAACTTTCGAAGCTGTTCAATGAGCGGGTAGTTGGTGTAGTAGAGGACCTACCTTCAGGTCGCGGTAGACGATCCTGGCGGCGTGCAGGTACTCGAGCGCGCGCGCCACCTGCAGCGCCAGCGCGCGCGCGTGCCGGGCGCCCACGCGCGCGCCGCAGCCGCGGTACTGCCGCAGCACGCCGTCCAGCGCGCCCTGCGGGAGAGGGGGGGGGGGGGGCACTCTACATGCGAGCAGGCGGCGGGGTTGTCACGTCAATCACTCTACCAGTTGTAGCGACCACTTCAACCGCACCACAAGCTGCACAGATGGCGCTGCAGACGCATTCCGAACAATAGACAATTGACGTCACAACCCTGAATCGCGCTATAAGTGTTTTCGGAGCACGTAACATATATACGAGCTCCCGACTATAACAGTCGGGGCATAGCGGCCGCCCGCCAGCCATACCACCCGCCTGGCTGGAAGATCTTCCCTTTTCCGCTAAACAATTTTCACAATTCGGGGATAAAGTGTTGCCATGTATAGATGAAATTTAATATCTTTGTGGGAGTCACAGCGCCACGTCCTCCGA
Organism: Pheosia tremula; assembly: GCA_905333125.1. NCBI lineage: Eukaryota > Metazoa > Arthropoda > Insecta > Lepidoptera > Notodontidae > Pheosia > Pheosia tremula. Next base: position 196,518 of record HG995425.1, on the reverse strand, counting down.
CCAGCAGAGGGATCGACACTGAACACGAGCGCGGCGGAATTAAATGCGGGATAAACTTGTTCCAGTCCGCAGAATAGAATGAAACGTCAAATATCAAATGTGAACCCGCAGTACTCTTCCCGCAAGCCGCAGTACTCACCATCGGCGCGAGCGGCAGCAGCAGCGCGAGCGGCGCGCAGCACACCGCCAGCAGCGGCAGCACGTGCGGGTGCCGCAGCTGGCTCAGGATGGACAGCTCCTGCCGCAAGCCGCAGTACTCACCATCGGCGCGAGCGGCAGCAGCAGCGCGAGCGGCGCGCAGCACACCGCCAGCAGCGGCAGCACGTGCGGGTGCCGCAGCTGGCTCAGGATGGACAGCTCCTGCCGCAAGCCGCAGTACTCACCATCGGCGCGAGCGGCAGCAGCAGCGCGAGCGGCGCGCAGCACACCGCCAGCAGCGGCAGCACGTGCGGGTGCCGCAGCTGGCTCAGGATGGACAGCTCCTGCCGCAAGCCGCAGTACGCGCGGCACGCGGACGACGTCGGGTCGCGCTCCCAGCGGGACACCGCCGCCTGCGCACGACACCCACTGAACCATTCCGACTGTAGGTCAACTATAGCTAGCGTATGACGCAACTAGTATTACTCGCGGCTGCGCCTGCGCTCACTACGAAGATTAACCCAAGTAACATAAAACATGTCGATTAATAATTTTCCAAATCGGTTCATAAATGACGGAGATCTAGGTAACAAACATAAAAAAATAAAATAAAAAAAACAACCGAATTGAGAACCTCCTCCTTTTTTTTGAAGTCGGTTAAAAATGCCATCTGTCACTTTATTTTCATAAAGAAAAACACTGGTCGCGAGTCTTTTAAAGTGTACAGAACAGTGTAGAGTAACGCGTGTTTTGGCCGACCTTGTAAGCTTGATGCGCCTGCGCATCGCTGTTGGGCGGCGGCAGCACGGGCTGCAGCGCCTTCACCGCCACGGGCACGTCTGCGGGCGGCGCGTGCGGCGCGTGCGGCGCGTGCGGCGCGTGCGGGCGCCACGTGCCCGCCAGCACGGTGCCGAACGCGCCGCGCCCCGCCACCGCGTGCCGCGTCACGTGCTCCCAGCGCACGCGCCGGGACTCCTCCACGTCCAGCAGCAGCTGGGGGCATGTGGGCGTGGGCAACGTGGGCTATCCAATAGACGTATGACAGAGCTCGCTCGAGATGGATTGAGCATTTGCCTCGGTCGAGCGCTGTCGTGTCGTAGTTTTTCTTTTGAAGCCCCTCAGTTGAACTATATTTATTACATTTTCGCAGGGCCCCAAGTCTGCTAACACAATCGATTCATAATCGCACAGCAACCGCATAGTAACTGTCACTTTTGACAGATATTGTATGGGATATCTGTTAAAAGTGACAGTTACTATGCGGTTGCTGTTTGCGCCCAGATGCCCTGATGATACTGCACAATAATCTATGCAAAATGCTCTATACATATTATTCTCTATGGTTTTTTCTCTCTTATCTATGGCGTCTCTTCGACATCGTTTGTTTTGAAAAGTGTTCCGAGTATCTAATTAAATTATAACAACAACAGCAGTACTGATATACTAGGTTCGACTCCAGTTCATTGTACTCGTAGTCCAAGCGGTGCTGGGTCTGGAACCGCATAAGTATATCGGTATGGCGATATTCTTGTGTGGTAAAATAGCAGTGATAGCCAATTTGGTAGAACAATTGCCTCGGTAACGAGGATTGCAGGTTCAAACCCCGGCTCGCTCCTCTGGGATTTCATGTGCGAATCTCATTTTCAACCACGATTATCACTTGCTAAACGGTGAAGGAAAACATCGCGAGGAAACCTGCATGTCTGAGAGAACCCGTCGAAGGACGTGTGTAGTCCGCCAACCCGCACTGAGCCAGCGCGGTGGACTATGGCCTAATCCCCCTCGCATTGAGGGGAGGCCCGTGCCCGTGCATTATTGTTGATAGCGTGGTGGGTACCGTGTCGGGCGCGACGTGGCGCAGCTCCACGTCGTGGTCGGCGTGCAGCGCGCACCGCACGCGCCGCGCGCTGCACGCGGCCAGGATGCACTGCTCCACCGTCCAGCCCGTCACCACGCGGGGGCTGCCCTCGCCCGCCGCCCCCTCCCGCCCCGCCACGCCCTCCACCGACCCCAGCCGGGACGACGCTACAGGGAGACATCGACATTGCACTTCTCCGTAAATCTCTCTACGAACGACACAGTGCTAAGACGTCTGTGCGATCCAACCGCCAAAAAATCGGTCCGATCAGCCAACTTGCCAATTGATCGGGCCTGCAAGTTGTGCCGTTCATTGAGACTTTTACCCATGACATATATACATTGACCGAATCCAAACCGACCGAGGAAACGGACTGCAAACGGCTCGGAACCGGCCAATTATTTGCTATCAGTTTGATGGAAAAAAATACAACCGAATTGAGAACCTCCTCCTTTTTGAAGTCGGTTAAAAAGTAATGCTCTCTCTCTGTCGCGCTCGCGCTTAAGTGTGACAGTAACGTCATAACCCCTGTAACTTTACTCTATTTTAGTTTTTTCTGATCGTAAACTAAAACGTCTGTATGTTGCGGGTATTAATAAGGATTTCCACACGTAAGAAAAAGACAAAAAAGCTAGGAACTGACCGTTGGACTCGTTGCCCACCCCGCTGTCCCCGTCCGACGCGCGCGACTCCTCCGACACGCGCGCGCGGCGCGGCTCCCCCGCCGCGCCCAGCTCCAGCCGCCTGAACACCTGATTAAGACCACCTACTCAATCTCTGCATCACAGCACAAAGTGTGAATGCGTGTGTAAATGTGTATAAGCGTGTGTATAGGTGAAAACTTGTGTATGTAGTGTGTCAGTAGAGTAAGGGTGGTATGTGTGTGAAGGCAGTGTTTGTGTCAGTTGCGTGTGTGAGTGTACGTGTATGTGAGTGTGTGTGTATTCGTGTTATCTACCTGCGGCAGCGGCGGCTCGTGCTGGAGCTGGTGCTGGTGCTGCTGGTGCTGGTGGTGGGGCGGCGGCGGCGGCGGCGGCTGGCCGGGCGCGGCGTCGCGCAGGCACGCCGGGCACGGCACCACGCGCGTGATGAGACACCGCCCCTCCGACGTGTGCACGAACCGAGTGCCTGCACGGTCCGGTGCCGGGGGAGTCAGCGGGAATCAAATGGGGGAAGAGGAACCCACCACTAACGCTCAGCTTGTCAACTTTTCCAATTATAAACCAAACAAGTTGGATCTATAATTAAAGAAGCCAGCAACACCGAACTCCTCTAAGATGTCAGTCGAGACACTGTCTATCACGAGTGACGGGACCTCGAATAAAATGCAATTCTCCGCGAAACGAAGTAAATCTAAGAAAGTATTCGACACGTGTTTCGCCTCTAAACGAGGCATCCTCAGAACTGCAGGGCTACGAATGATCCTAACTCATATTTTACTCCAGTTCAGTAGTATCTGCTCACCGAGGGAGGGGTACCAGTCCTCCAGCAGCAGGTCCACGTGGTCCGACACGATGGCTAACACCTTGGCCAGCGTCTCGGGGTTCGGCTCCAGACTGATGCTCTGCCGACAAAGAGTCACTTCAGTCACACTGAACCAGAGGTAATGGGTATAAGCGATATTTTTTTAATCGTAATAAATCTGACGAAAAATTGCTTTCCTCGTACTAAAACTGTTGAACATTTTCTTTTGTTGTTGTAAATCTAAGGAAAGGTCGATTTCGTTGCAACAAAACTAAGGAACAGTCAATTTCGTATCACTAAAACTAAGGAACAGTCAATTTCGTCGCACTAGAACTAAGGAAAAGTCAATTTAGTCGTCATGCAACTAAGTTAAAACAAGACAATCATTAGTAAAACTAATAACATAACTTAAATTGTGATAGAACTGTGAAAACTAAGATTATTTGTCTCACTATAATAGTCTCAGTCTGATCAGTAACTAAAAGTGGTAAAGTGTATTCGAACCTGGCACCCAGCGATGGGCAGGCCGTCCTGCCGCTTCACGAGGCATACGAGTGCCGGCAGCAGAATCTCCACACACGCCGAGGACTGCGGGTCCAGCTCGCACCAGCTGCCCTCCTGCTGGATCCGGAACCTGGAGACAACAACTCCTAGGGTAACACCAGCATTCAGCAACTACCACATACACGTTACTAGCTTCTTCCCGCGATTCCGCTCGCGATACCTGGACGACACATAGCTTCTATAGCAGCCTTTCCCAAAGTGGGCGATAACGCCCCGTTGTGGGCGCTGCAGGCCTAAAGGGGGGCAGTAAGAAACCCAGAAAAAATGGGGGCGTTGTGTAAAGGCTTACAATAATTAATTTAATTTGAAGTTATAGTGATTTTTGAGTAGGTGATAAAATGGGGGCGCTAAAAAATTATTCATTCTCAAAGTGGGCAGTAGACGAAATAAGTTTGGGAATCTCCGCTCTATAGCATTTAGGGAAAATTAATATTTGAAGTAATTAAATTAATTTCTAGAATTAGATTATGTCTTTACTAAAATACAGACACTTAGACAATGATAGCCTAGTTCGCAGAACGCTCGCCTTGGATACGAGTGTCGTAAATTCAAACCTCGGTTCGAACCTCTGAGATTTCCAGATTGAATGTACCAATCTTATATTCAACCATGATCATCACTCGCTCGTGTCTCGGAGAGCTCGTGAAGCCGCCGGTCCTGCGCACGATCTCAAACTCAAACATTTATTGCAAACTATGTGTTCATTGGTCTTACATTAGTTTTGGTACTTATGACAGCGGCCTTCTTCAAGCATTGCAATGTTGAAGGGCTAGCTCTACCTACTAAACACGATTCAATACTAGGTACAGGTACATATCAATAGCGTTGTTTGTCAAGGTTTAATTTCACTATGCTTATTTTTTTTTATTACATTATAGGCAAGTATTTGATCTCGATCTCACCTGATGGTAAGTGACGATGAGATCTACGATGGAGCATACTCGCCTAGGTAGGAAGGCGGCAGTCGATCGAGACGCTACATTCACTAGGCACATGCAGCGCAGCTGATCTGACCCGCCATCCATGAATGGCAACACCGAACATCATGCCGGAACACGGCTAGGCCGCTTGGCGACATGGCTTTGTTCAGTGGGTGGTGACTAGCCACGGCCGAAGCCTACCACCAGTAGAGTTGTCACCTTGGCACCACCCAGGGTCACGTGTAGGGTATCTCGAGGGTATTTAATTCTCCTACGGACGAAGGTGACTCGACCCCAAAAAGTCGCTAGATAATATTATATAACATTACCTGATGTTGTGGTACTGGGCGGGCTCGGCGGGGTCGTCGTCGTGCGCGTGCGCCGGCAGCAGCGGGTCGCGGCGCGGCGCCAGCTCGCGCAGCGCCAGCAGCGTCAGCGCGCCGCCGGCGCTGGCGAGCCTGGCCCCGCTGCGCCACAGGTGCCAGCCCCACTGCAGCTCCAGGGCCTTCGCGAGCGCCTCATCCACCTCCAACTGCAGGACTCAACGACGGGGGGGGGGGGGGGGGGGGGGGTGTGATATTACTACCCAATCCTAAAGGTGTCTACACATGCTCGGGCATGCCGCCGGCTTGATGTGCGGTCATCGTAGTTGCGATGAACACAAGATAAGACTGAGACGAATCTATTGAGGTGAGAATCACCAAAATCGGTTCACGAGTTTCGTCTCTAGCGCACCACAAAGGAACAAACATACATATATAGGCTGCTAAACATACTACCCTTCACAGTCGGGTCAAAGAGCAACCATGGAGTTTCTCGCCCGTTGTTCTCCATAGGAACGGCATTCCGCACGGCGGTGAAGTTGTAGCTTAGCATTTTGTAACTATTTCCAAGATTCATAAGTACTGGAGTCCGCCAACCTGCACTGGGCCAGCGTGGTGGACTATGGCCTAATCCCCCTCGAATTGAGGGGAGGCCCGTGCCCAGCAGTGGGACATTAAAAAGCGCTGGTGTTATTATTATCTATACTAATATTATAAATGTGAAAGTTTGGATGGATGGATGTTTGTTACTCAATCACACCATAACGGCTGAACGGATCTGGATGAAATTTTACGTAAAGATAGATTATAGTCTGAAATAGCACATAGGCTACATTTTATCCCGGTAAAATGTATTGTTCCCGTGGGATAGATTTGTTTTAATTTTTCATAGCGCAAAGGATCGACATGATTTTTTGCGCGGGTAACACCGCAGGGCGCAGCTAGTGTTATATAAGTACTGTACTTAATGGTGTACATGAATAAAAAATAAAAACTATTCTGGTTGTGACCTCTTGCGGCAGGCGGTAGAGCGCGTGCGCGGCGGCGGGCAGCTTGTGGTCGGCCAGCAGGCGCGTGCACAGCCGCGGCCAGAACCCGCACGGCACGTACGACACCAGCAGCAGCCGCCGCAGCGCGCGCCCGCCGCCGCGCCCCGACACCTGCAGCGCCGGCGCCGGCTCCTCTGCACCGCACCCACATACACACATATACACATTTCGGGGAGTGTGCGACGGAATTACACGAATTAATTCCCCCATCTCCATTCTATCGTCGGTCGACATGACGCACGGACAAGTGTCATCCGTACACTGCGGACATTCCCTCGGTACGCACTAAGCGTCTTGCTTCTACTTTCATCGCGCGAACTGCCAAGGAATGGAACTCGCTGCCGGCGTCTTTGTTCCCCGTTGACTACAATCTGGGTTTTATCAAGTCGAGAGTGAACAGGTACCTTCTAGGCAAGTATGCTACATCGTAGATCTCATCGTCACTTACCATCAGGTGAGATCGAGATCAAATACTTGCCTATTTTGTAATAAATAAAAAAAAACCCCATACTCATTACCAGCCACTGACCCCCCACTACTTCAGGGCCCCAAGTCTGCTGACACTTCTTCTTCTAGTTTAAGGGTTAGACCCTTGTCAGTGTAGCTGATGAAGCTCTTTCCATCAGTCTCTATCTAGAGCAGCTTCTTTCACCTCCTTTTAAATATATATTATATCTGATATCCCATAGAAGATCTGTCAAAAGTGACAGTTACTGTGCGGTTGCTGTTCGATTATGAATCGATTGTGTTAGTAGACCAAGGACTGGCGATAGACATCGTCGTCGTGTGCCGGTTTGATCTTCTCCATTTTGGCTATGATAGAGGTTTGTCATGCAAGTTTCCTGACGATGTTATCCTTCACTGTTTCTCCAATCAATCAAAATTTAAACAGCGAAGCATTTCCAGTATTATTGGATTCTTTGTTTATCTGTCCGTCTGTTCTCATATCAAGGGCAAACCGCTGGACGGATTTTGATGGAACTTAGTTCGGTGACAGTTTCCAGCCCGGGTATATTGAATACATCGATTACCGGGAAATGGTCCAATTTCATCGGGATCACCAACGAACTCGCAAAAGCTTACAACAAGAGATCGTTTTTTCATTACATTATAGGCAAGTATTTGATCTCGATCTCACCTGATGGTAAGTGACGATGAGATCTACGATGGAGCATACTTGCCTAGAAGGCACCTGTTCACTCTCGACTTGAAAACACCCAGATTTGAAAACGTAATGTCCCGGAAAATGTAAATAAAAAGGTCTGCCCGGGATAGGGTTCCCGGTAGTTCCCTGGATAACCTATCAACTGAAGGCCACACGTTAGATAGTATGAAATACGTACGTATAAGGGTTGGCGAGTCCGTGGGCCTGGCGGCGTCGGCGGCGAGCGGCGCGGCGGGGCGGCCGCGGCTGCGCGCGCGCACCGGCAGCTGCGGGACCACGCCTAGCTACACTCGGTGAGGCATACAACGCGATGGGTCCCCACTCGACCGACTACCTGACCCATTGCTATGCTATGCTATCAGCCGAAAGACGTCCACTGCTGGACATAAGCCTCCCCCAATGACTTCCACACATCGCGGTCCTCCGCCACTCGCATCCCCCGGCTTCCTGCGACGCGTGTGATAACAACAGTCCACCTTGTGGGGGGCCGTCCTACCGTCGGTTCTGGTAGCCGGATCTCTGCCGGGGATTCTTTGCACCCCCTGCCCTCCCGTTACCATGGCCGCTACCGTGACCAGGAATAGAAGGGCTGCCGGGGACTATGGGGCCATTCTTTCCTAACCCATCAATCTAACTCAACTCACAGGACAGTGACAATCGAGTTGGTCGAGAATGCTCATGAAAAGAACATCCATGGAGTTTCTTGAGTCTTCTTCTTCATAGAACTTATATATTTTGAGTATCAGGGAAGGAATTAAGGTCGTTTAGAGGAGTAGGGAGGATCTCCCAGCCAGGCGAGTGGTATGCCCCGACGGTTATTGTCGGGATCTTGTATATATGTTACTTGCTCCGAAAACTCTCATAGCGCGATTCAGAATTGTATTGAGAATTGTCAATTGTTTTAAATGTCGTCTGCAGCGCCATCTGTGTAGTTTGTGGCGAGATTGAAGAGGTCGGTACAGTCGTATATATTTAAGGTGACGAAAGAACTCATATAACCGAACAAGTTTCCCCGACGAACATAGTTCGAAATATTTAAAAAAATACCACAAGAATTTAAAATTTCTTATATTGGACAACCCTATGGTGTAAAGGTCCCCCCTCCGACGCTGCTACATTACCCAGTATACTATAATTTTGTTACACTCTGTATTTACTTTTACAACAAAAGAATTGTTATTGTTTCAAGTCAAGCTCCCACGCCAAGGCATAGAACCGGATGGGTGTGCGTACCTGCGGCACGGGCGGCTCGGCGGCCGGCAGCAGCGGCGGCACCAGCAGCAGGCGCGCGTCCCAGCTCAGCGCCAGCTCGAACTTGTTGAGCAGCGACACGCCCAGCCCGCCCGCCTCCTCGCCGCGCGCCAGCATCGGCGACGCCTTGAACACATGCGCCAGGTCCTCGATCTTCATGATGCCTGCACGAGGGAAACACACCATCACACCAGGGTCCCAAGTCACCACTCTGCCTACTCCTTCAAGGTCTACAGGCCCCAAGTCTGCTAACACAATCATAATCGAACAGCAACCGCATAGTAACTGTCACTTTTTTTGTTATAAATGGTACAAATGGCTATATAATGGTGCTTAATATTTTTTGTCTCTGCTAGTGGATACAGAGAGCTGACAATATATTTCCAAGGTTTGGAAATGGATGGGTGAGCTTACTTACCGTTGTTGGCGAACGGGTTGATCTCCCGGACCGTGACGACGTGGGCCAGCACGTCGCAGAGCCACTGCGGCCGCACGAAGTACAGGTCCTTGAGGTTGGCGTCGTCGTAGTGCAGGAGCACACCTGGGGACACACACACACACTGCAGCAATGAGGAAACGGAAACGAAGGTCCCAGGTTCAACCTCAACTCACACCTCTGGCATTTCTCGATTCATCATCACTCGCTCGTGTCTCGGAGAGATTGTGAAGCCGTCGGTCCTGCGCCTGATCGCTCTCCGGTCGCGTCGGATGCCCCCCCATCGGTGTGTGAGAGTGAGGGGGAGAGAATGCAGCTGCGCGTGCACACACACTTGTACACTATAAGTAACTCCTGCGTACTAAGCTAGTCTTCGTTAAGATTGGCCGCCGTGACCAAAATTCAGTTAAGAGGACTATTATTATTACTAGCCGCAGGGGCGAGGGGATAGCGGAAGGGGGGGACTAGGAAGGGGAGGGGGGTAATAGGTGCGGCCACCCCCGAACTGGACAGCGTTATATAAATCGTGGCGTGATAAGATGCATGCTCAGGATAATGGTAAGCTTTTTTTTATGAAATATTCTCAAATTAAAGTCGCAGGCGCAACTCTTAGCTATTGAACTGACATTTTCGTAGCTCGCATTTATCTGGGTATTACAGGGAGCGTTCTAAGTCCGTTGTACCGTACCCGCAATACAAGCGTTGCTTAGTGTGGGACCGTACAGTCGATGTTCCCGTGTTCTCACCGTTCTCGTGCAGGAACATGGTGGCCTGGTGCAGCTCCGCCGCGTCCCGGAACATCCGGTGGTTCTTGGCCTGCATGTACTGCGCCACCTGGCGGACACACTTGTTAGTACATAACAAATCAAATTCTAAGTTTATTATTAGAGTATTTATAGACGCTACTAATTCTGACTGTTCAAGCCTTAGTATCCCCCCCCCATAGATCCCCACTCGCATTGAGGGGAGGCCCGTGCCCAGCAGTGGGACATTAAAAAGGGTTGGTATTATTATAAGCCTTAGTATACCCTCTCTGAATCACTCTGTATAGATATAGGGTATAAGGTTCATGGTAATGAAAACTTTGGGTATAGATTAAAATGTATGGCGAAAATCATGGATTACAAATGCTGTTATTTTTGAGCGCGCAATGTATCGTTACCCACGCGATCACAACACAACGCTCCGCGCGATACCCGACTCGTGCGAGTGACGAGCGCGCTCGAGCGTATCGAGTTTTAATTTACATTGCCGTTTTACGTCAAAATTTGTTGTTCCTATTTCATTTAAGTGGCGTTGGGGTAGACTTCTCTTATGATTTGATTCTAGAATCTATTTAACAATACTGAAAAATAATTGGGCATATACATGAAAAGTCGACGGAAAATTCCAACTCCGCGAGGACCAGAATCATGAGCTGAAACCATGGCATCAGTGTTCATTACGTAGCCACTACACCCTGTATACATATAGTGCAGCCTATCCCAAAGTGGGCGATAACGCCCCCTTGTGGGCGCTGCAGGCCTAAAGGGGGGCAGTAAGAGACGCAGAAAAAAAAATGGGGGCGTTATGTAGAGGCTTACAAAAATTAATTAAATTTGAAGTTATAGTGGTTTTAAGTGGGTGAAAAAAATGGGGGCGCTAAAAAATAATTCATTCCCAAAGTGGGCAGTAGACAAAATAAGTATAGGAGCCCCTGGTGAAGTGGAAGCGAGACGGCGCGACTCACCAGGCGCCTGTACTCGTCGTGGCGCAGCACGGGCTCCTTCAGCTCGGCCGCGAGCGAGGTGACGCACTCCTCCAGCGCCAGGTACGTGGCCGGGATGCGCTGCTCCAGGAGAGGCTCCTTGCTGCCTGCACCACACCATGACCCTTCACACTCACACTTACAACGACACTCGACAACTGGCTGATTCATTTTTTGTCTCCCGCTTTGCAATGGAGGGAAGTGGATAATTTTCTTCCAACTCCTCCTATTTTTATCTTTCGTGCGGGTTCCAAGACAATGAACTGTATCCCGGGACTCGCCGAGGGTCACACCTCGGTGTCATCATGGGACACCACTGTAGATCCTGGCTTCCAGGAGTTACAGTGGTGGGAGTGTGTGGCGGGCCTAGTCCCACTAAAAAAAACTGGCTAATTCTTTTGATGAAGATGATTTATAGACTAATAACAAGAAAATCATATCATATAGAGGTATCAGTTCATTTTGGAAAAGGGGTCTCTTGCCCAAAATAGTTTGGGAATCCCTGGTCTAAGGTCTAAGCTCCTGTTGTGTTGGTGTGAGAGAGACTCACCCGGCGGTCTCACGCTGAATGCGACAGAGTATATGATGTCCGCGAGGAGCCGGATGTTGTGGCGCGTGCTGCACGACACCTGGCGACCACAACACGCTATACAGGGTGTTACACACATTGACAATCATAAATATCGCCAGACGAACACACTAACTATACGATCCCATGCTAAGCAACGCTTGTATTATGGGTACCGTACAATGGACTGAGGGCGAACCCAGTATATATTACTTATATAGATCGGGTACAAACATTCGTGATCATCTCACAAAGTATGTCCCTACCAGGATTCGAACCCGGGACTCTCGGCACAGAAAGCAGAGTCACTACTAACTGCGGTAATCAGGCCGTCAAATCTTATTTCATATAATTGATAGAACCAGGCGATACTTGGCGGAAATACATCGTTACACTAATGGGGGAAGAGGGACCCACCACTGCAAGTGCATATTAATTGGGGTCCCGACACTCGTGACAGAGTTTCTCGACTGACATCTTAGAGGAGTTCGGTGTTGCTTGCTTCTTTAATTAACGATCAACTTGTTCGGTTTATAATTGGAAGAGCTGACAAGCCGAAGGTCAGTGGTGGGTTCCTCTTCCCCCATTTGTTTAATCATATTTAAGGGCATAAATGAACTCACACAACCGAACAAGTCTTCCGAGTTTACCTACCGAGGTAGACGATATAATGCAATAATCGTACCATACAAGGTGCGATGTGCAATGGGTAAGGTCCTGCCCCAGGTCTGCTAACACAATCGACTCACAATCGAACAGCAACCGCATAGTAACTGTCACTTTTGACAGATATTGTATGAGATATCGGTCAAAAGTGTCAGTGACTATGCGGTTGCTGTTCGATTGTGAATCGATTGTGTTAGCAGACTGGGTCCTGGGCAGCTGCAAGTGGCCTCACCTCGAGGGAGTCCAGCACGCGCGGCAGGCCCAGCTTGTCGGCGTCCGGGGCGCCCATGATGGAGGAGCGGATGAGGCGCTGCAGAGCCTCGGGGCTCTCGCTCTCCGGCAGGTTGCTCTACCACAACCCTTACATGTTAAAACCTCGCCCCCATATTTATGAACAACCAGCTCTCCCGGCGAAATTCGCGCCGCCCCAGAATTAAATATATGAGAATATGAATTATGTCTATCCCACGGTAATCATACATTTTACCGGGATAAAAAGTAGCCTATGTGCTATTCCAGACTATAATCTATCTCTGTGCCAAATTTCATCCAGATCCGTTCAGCCGTTTGGCGGGATTGAGTAACAAACATCCATCCATCCAAACTTTCACATTTATAATATTAGTGGGATTTTTGTTGTGAATTTTGCCATTAATTTATAAGTATTCTGTTATTCGAGGCGGAGATAAATTCAGGAAATCACAGATCATAAAAATCGGCTCGGTAGATAAATAATCAAAAAAAATATACTAGGTTTGTTAATGTCCCACTGTTGGGCAGGGGCCTCAATACAAGGGGGACTAGGCCATATGTCCACCACGCCGGCCCAGAGACCAGACGAACACACCAAGTATCTGGTCCCACACTAAGCAACGCTTGTATTATGGGTACCGTACAATGGACTGGGGGCGAACCCAGTATATAATACTCATACAAACATAATATCATTGGGGATCCAAAATATGAGCAATTTATCAAATAACCCAAGCAAACGAAAATGATCTTTATTCTGTTATAAACAAGGTATACTTACATTAGCGACTTGGTCGTAGTGCGTGGCCACCATGATGACGGGCGAGCCCGGGGCGCGCGCTTGTATCGACCTGCACAACACAACATTATTTAATTCTAACTTTTCAGTTGAGGTCGCGATCCTATCCGTTTGTAGAGTTAAGAAAAAAAAATTGTAACTGACAATTGTACTTTTGTACTTTGACTTTGACTTGGGGGCTGTTAGGCGTGAAATTGTGTTGTGTGGTAGGTGTGTTGTGTGGCAGGTGTGTTGTGTGGTAGGTGTGTTATGTGCTAGGTGTGTTGTGTGGCAGGTGTGTTGTGTGGCAGGTGTGTTGTGTGGTTGGTGTGTTATGTGCTAGGTGTGTTGTGTGGCAGGTGTGTTGTGTGGCAGGTGTGTTGTGTGGCAGGTGTGTTATGTGCTAGGTGTGTTACGTGGCAGGTGTGTTGTGTGGCAGGTGTGTTGTGTGGTAGGTGTGTTATGTGCTAGGTGTGTTATGTGGTAGGTGTGTTGTGTGGCAGGTGTGTTGTGTGCCAGGTGTGTTGTGTAGCAGGTGTGTGGTGGTCACCTGAGCCAGTCCAGCGCGCCGGCCAGGCCCTGGCGGCCGTCCGTGACGCGCCACACCACCAGGTACAGCGAGCGCCGCGACAGGAAGTACTGGTGGGTGGCGTAGTACCTTCGCACATACGAAGCTTATTATTTTTTTATATCGCCAGACGAACTTAGCCCACTGTACGGTGCCACACCAAGCAACGCGCGTATTATGGGTGCCGTACAATGGATTGGGGCGATTCCAGTGTAACAAAGTGGTTCAGAAAGGGTATATTAAGCTTGGAAACTGGGCTTCTTTAGCGCATTTGTAAGCACTGTGTGAAGTAAGAATTCGGTAATGTCGATTTAAAAAAAAAAGGAACTTGCCAAATCGGTTTATAAATGACGGAGTTCTGAGGTAACAAACATACGAAAAAAATATAATTGAATTGAGAACTTACTCCTTTTCTTTGAAGTCATAATTCATCTTTGATAACATCCTTAAAATTAGTTTTATTTCAATGTGTAGTATTCGCGTGAATATAAGAAATCAATAAGTATGTTATATCATATGTAGCTAGTTTAAAAGCTCATTGTTTGGTAATCTATACATATAAATAAAATTGGAGTGTCTGTTTGTAATATTTAAATAACCGCTTTTTACTAAGTGCATTTGGATGTATACACGGTACCTATACCAAAACAACATTTAAAAAAAAATGTTTGTCTGTCTGTCTGTTTGTCTGTTTGTTCCGGGTAATCTCTGAAATGGCTGGACCGATTTTGACGGGACTTTCACTGGCAGATAGCTGATGTAACAAGGAGTAACTTAGACTACTTTTATTTTAGAAAAAAAAAATAGGATCTCACGAAAAAATTAAAACCAACGTTGCAGCGCAGCGCCTGATTAAGTTTGATAGCAACAACCTGCAATGCGTCCCGCGAGCTCAGAACACGCGAGCAGGTTGTTGTCAACGGTTGTCTTTGTTAAATACCACGCGGACGAAGTCGCGGGCAACAGCTAGTTATATATAAGGATAATGAATACAAAGCTCTGAGCCACGGTCTGGCTACAAGTACTCACTCCCGCTGGCCGCCGAAGTCCCAGGTGCGGAAGGTGACGGGCCCGCGCGCGGAGCGCTGCTTCTCGTACACCCAGCTGCCGATGTCCACGCCCACCGTGGACATGTTGCGCCGCGACGACTTGTTGCCCATGCGCTTCGCCCAGTGCTGGGCAACACCGCGGGAGGTGGGTACGTGAATATATATCGCAAAACGAACACACCAACTACACGGTCCCACACTAAGCAACGCTTGTACTATGGGTACCGTACAGTGGACTGAGGACGAACACGGTATATAACTTCTTATGTAGATATAAAACGTCCATGGCTCGGGTATACCTTATTTTTCGATACTTTATGGATTTAATAAACAATCTTGAAAGATCTTTTTAATATTTTTTTTAATACTTGTTTAGAAAATATAATTACTAGTACCCGGTCCCACACGCAAATATGTTAAAAATATAATTATATCTCAAATTATAAACCAAACAAGTTGATCGATAATTAAAGAAGCCAGCAACACCGAACTCCTCTAAGATGTCAGTCGAGAAACTGTCTGTCACGAGTGTCGCCCAATTAATATGCAATTTCTGGATTTCATGTGCGAATCTCATTTTCAACCATGCTTATCACTTGCTAAACGGTGAAGGAAAGCATCGCGAGGAAACCTGCATATCTGAGAGAAACCCTCGATAGACGTGTAAAGCCCGCCAACCCGCACTGCACTGGGCCAGCGTGGTAGACTATGGCCTAATCCCCCTCGCATTGAGGGGGGGGGGGGCTGGTATTATTATATATGCAGGCACTCTGATATATCTCATACCTCGGTGGGCTTCCTCCTGTGCTGTATCGCGGACTCCTGCCGCAGACACTCCAGCAGACTCGTCTTGCCGATACACTGAATAGACAGAGGACTAGATAGGAATATTTGGAAAATAAAGTTGATAGCCTAGTCAGTCCGTTAAATAATATAGCCTATATTCTGTTGAATGATGATGATGATGAATGACGTAGCCTAGAGCCTGTTGAATGATAGCCTACAATCTATTGAATGATAGCCTAAAGTCTGTTGAATTATAGCCAACAGTTGATTTAATGATATAGGCTACGGCCTGTTGAATGATAGCCTACGATAGCCTACTTGTACGGACCAACTACAATTTCGTAGCGACCCGCTACGCCATAGCTAAGTATTGACACGCGAATATATCCCTAAGGTTCTACCAACACAAGTTCAAAGCAGGAAGGTCTGACACTTAATGAGCACCCTCGTAGCCCAGCCAACCCAGCGTCAGCCGCTACATCAGGGGTTCCCAAACTTATTTTGTCTACTGCCCACTTTGAGAATGAATTACTTTTTAACGCCCCCATTTTTTCACCTACTTAAAAACCACTATAACTTCAAATTAAATTAATTATTGCAAGCCTCTACACAACGCCCCCATTGTTTTTCTGGGTCTCTTACCGCCCCCCTTTAGGCCTGTGGCGCCCACAAGGGGGCGTTATCGCGCACTTTAGGAAAGGCTGGTGAAGGCTATCAGCACCGACCTGCGAGCCCACCAGCATCAGCTTCATGGTGGCCGAGGGCTTGGCCTCCTGCAGCACGGACTTGAGGTAGCCGACGATGTCCATGCTCTTGTAGCGGCCGCCGCGCAGCATGGAGCGCAGCGGCTCCTGCAGGCTGCAGCCGGCCGTGGACAGGTTCCACAGCCGCGACAGCAGCCCCATCTGCGGCGGCAGCTCCGTGATGTCTGCCGACCAAGCGCGGTGGACTCAAGTCCTTATAATAATAATACCAGCCCTTTTTAATGTCCCACTGCTGGGCACGGGCCTCCCCTCAATGCGAGGGGGCTTAGGCCATAGTCCACCACGCTAGCCTAGTGCGGGTTGGCGGACTTCACACATCTTTCGAGGGGTTGTCTCAGAACATGCAGGTTTCCTCGCGACGTTTTCCTTCATCGTTTAGCAAGTGATAATCAAGGTTGAAAATGAGATTCGCACATGAAATCCAGAAATCCCAGAGGTGCGAGCCGGGGTTTGAACCAGCGATCCTCGTTACCGAGGCGAGCGTTCTACCAACTTGGTTGTCAAGTCCTTGGAAGAAGGCAACTAACGCATGCCAAATGTGTTACGCCCGGGCTACAACTGCGTCTAATGCCGTTAATTAACATAAAATGTTTATATTTTACCGCTGGTGGGCGCATGTGGGGCAGGACCGTTAGAGGCGGTGTTTCGAGGAGATGGTTAAGGAACTGCATTATAGGGCAGTCATTTTGAGTTCCCTTTTCAGTAAATTGGCGAAAGTATTGTAAGACAGCGTGAATCAGAAAGGGTATATACGTACTAACGTTTAAGCTTGCGCTTCTTTAGCTCATTTGTAATTAAACAAATGGGGGAAGAGGAACCCACCACTAACCCTGGCTTGTGAACTTTTCCAATTATATACCAAACTAGTTGATCGATAATTAAAGAAGCCAGCAATACCGAACTCTTCTAAGATGTCAGTCGAGAAAATGTTTGTCACGAGTGTCGGGACCTCAAACAATATGCAATTCTCCGCGAAACGAAGCGAATCAAAACAAGTATTCAACACGTGTTTCGCGTCTAAGCGAGGCGTCCTCAGGACGCTGCGCTACGAATGAGCGAAGTCAGAGTCTAGATATGTATTATTTTTTCCCCTAACGAATTGAGAATTGTCATTTTTATTGGGAACATATTATTGTTTTGTAAATGGACATATTATCGAAATGATTACACAAATGCACCAATGACGAAGTCGAAGCCGAGAATCGAACCCAGTAGCCTAGCAGAGCCGCGCCTCACCCTTGTTCCCGCTGATGTTGAGCACGGAGAGGTTGGACAGCTCGTGGATGGCGGGCGGCACGGCGCGCAGCATGTTGCACGACACGTCCAGCATGGACAGCAGCGGGAACAGCAGCCGCCCGCGCAGCGGCGAGCCCGAACCCTGGGGGGGGGGGGGTTAATAACGTTATTAGTTTAGTCATTCAGCTGTTCGGGGCGGAGACAAATTAAAAAAATCAAAGATCATAAAAATTAGCCTAACTATTCTTGAGTTATACATGGTGTAACTGGCACGACTTTGTTTTATATATACACAAGTATAGCATATAAATGTTTGCGTCGGTGTCTCGGCCTGTGGGTGTTGCCGTCTCGCTCACCCACTCGTCGTCGTCGGCGCTGCAGTCGTCGTTGGCCGCCGACACGTGCCCGTCGTCGTCCGTCGTCAGCTGGATACGCGTGAGCATGTTGTTGGCCAAGATCTACGGGACAGTGTACATCGCAATGAGCAATTAGACAGGCGGGCTAGAAAGCTCATTGGCAACGAGACCCTGGTGCAGGCCAAACTACAGAGCCTGGAACACCGACGTAGGGTTGCCAGCCTATCAGTCTTCTACAGAATACATTTCGGAGAGTGTGCGACGGAATTACACGAATTAATTCCCCCATCTCCATTCTATCGTCGGTCGACAAGACGCACGGACAAGTTTCATCCGTACACTGTTGACATTCCTTCGGTACGTGCTAAGCGTTTTGCTTCTACTGTCATCTTGCGAACTGCCAAGGAATGGAACACGCTGCCGGCGTCTTTGTTCCCCGTTGACTATAATCTGGGTGTTTTCAAGTCGAGAGTGAACAGGTACCTTCTAGGCAATTATGCTTCATCGTAGATCTCATCGTCACTTACCATCAGGTGAGATCGAGATCAAATACTTGCCTATAATGTAATAAAAAAAAATAGTTGGTACTCTTTGTTTTTTTGACCTGCTGCTAAAGTCTGTCTAGCCGTTCCTACATTGTTCTCACACACCCATAACAATATGCCGCTCAAAAGTGTAAAAGATCTTTTTACAAACAGCAACCATGGAGTTTCTCGCCCGTTCTTCTCCATAGGAGCGGCATTCCGGCCGGGCGGTAAAGTAGTAGCATAATATTTTGTAACTTTTGACGATTCATAAGTACTGTACATAATGGTCTACGTGAATAAATTATATTCTGATTCTGATTCAGAATACTACAGTATCGCCATGCCATCTCCATTGCCATCTCCACGACCGCGACCTGATTAGTGCAGGTGGTAGTGACCCTGCTTTCTGCCAGCGCTGTCCACTAGGAGATTGGTGACTCACCAGGGTCCGGAGTCCCTCCAGGCGCAGGTGCCTGCGCGCGGGGCAGGCGGCGCTCAGCAGCTGCGCCCGCACGGAGCCGCCGGAGCGCGGCCGCGCGCGCCCGGCCCCGGCCCCGGGGCAGTAGCAGGCCAGCGGGTCGCCCTCCGCCGACCCGATGCTCTCCACCTGGTGCCCACCGTATAGCCCTTTTATTCGTGGCAGCCACAAAAAGCATTTATTCAGAACTGACCACGTGCCTCATCGTAACTTGAACGGTTGCTTCTTTATATAAACCTCGACCCCCTATTTGACCTGCTTAGGGTTCAAATTCCCCAGAATACCTCCTTGCTTCACCACTAGGGTACTCAAGGAATATAGCCTCGGAATGTTGTTATTAGTAATAAAAAATAACTTACAGATTAAAATAAAACCTATTTTACAAATGTTATGGAGTTTATTTATATTTTTACGTTCCCGACGTTTCGGCTGCTTTACAGCAACCGCGGGAGGACCGAGTTGATAGACGAGGGGGGCACTGACCTGCGGAAGGCTGGGCCAGCAGGTGATCGCGTTGTGGCTGAGGTCCAGCTGCCGGAGGCTGGTCGGATACGAAGTCACGTACGACATGGACCTGGCATGACGGTAACTAATATACAAGGTGACTCAGAAAGCGTATACTAAACATTGAACCGGCGCCTCTTTATCGTATTTGCAATAATCATGTGAAGAATTACCAAATGTCAAATTAAAAAATTAAATTGGGGAATACAAAATTGGTAGAACGCTTGCCGCGGTAACCAAGATCGCAGGTTCAAACCCCTCTGTGATTTCCTGTGTCAATCTCATTTTCAACCATGATTAACACACACTGAACGGTGAAGTAAAACAGCGCGAGGAAACCTGCATGTCTGAAAGAACCCCTCGAAAGATGTGTGAAGTCCGCCAACCCGCACTGGGCCAGCGTGGTGGACTATGGCCAAATCTCCCTCGCATTTACGGGAGGCCCGTGCCCAGCAGTGGGACATTAAAAAAGGCTGGTATTATTATGTGTCTCACCACACGGGCTATACCCGGATTTTTGGAAGGCTTGTGTGGGGACATGGGTTCAACACTTCGAGCCCTTTTTTGAGAATTGTAATGTTATGTTAGCCACCTGCTGGGGTCAACTGCTGAAAATGATAGCATAAACAGCGAATTGACCTCAGCAGGCGGAGGAACTATTGCAGGAATATGGAAAGATAACTGGGAATATGGATTGAGGATTGGATGGATATGGGATAGGAATACTGGAAGGGTTGCATTATTATTATTTATTGGGATAGATATTGTGGGTTCGTCCTCAGTCCATCGTACGGTACCCATAACACAAGCGTTGGTTAGTGTGGGACCGTACAGTTGGTGTTGGGGCGTACCTACCTCGCTACACTTGTAATTGTTATCACAGCGTTAATACACTACTAGTTGTGACCCCCAAGTTTTTAATGTATACATGTTTTTTGGTTTAATAAAATTTATAAAATTAATATCGCCATACGAACACACCAACAATACTTGCCCCTACCAGGATTCGAACCCGGGACCCTCGGCGCAGAAAGCAGAGTCACTACCACTGCGCTAATCAGGCCGTCATTTAAATTATTGGTAAATTGTTACTGGACACGTTTTTACTTTCGTCGCACCATCAAGACTTGAGAGCCCCAGCCTCTCACAGCAGGATGTATGTTGGCGACACGTACCTGAGCGAGTTGTAGGCCATGTTGAGCCTGGTGAGGCTGGCGGCGCGGCAGGCGAGCGCGCGCGGCACGCACGTGAACTGGTTGTGCGCGAGGCTGAGCGCGAGCAGCCGCGAGCCGCCGCGAGCCGCCGGCGCCGGCGCCGCCTCCGCCGCGCAGCGCCGCGGGTGCGCGCGCCGCGCCGCCGACCACCTGCACCCCACCACTCACACTCCACCCCTACTAGCCAAGCGTGCTCCAGCGTACACCTGATGGTGACTGACGATGAGATCTACGGTGGAGCATACTCGCCTAGGTAGGAAGGCGGCTGTAGATCGAGACGCTACATTCACTAGGCACATGCAGCGCAGCCGATCTGACCCACCATCCATGAATGGCAACACCGAACATCATGCCGGAACACGGCTAGGCCGCTTGGCGACATGGCTTCGTTCAGTGGGTGATGACTAGCCACGGCCGAAGCCTACCACCAGTAGAGTTGTCACCTGGTTGGCACCACCCAGGGTCACGTGTAGGGTATCTCGAGGGTACTTAATTCTCCTACGGACGAAGGTGACTCGACCCCAAAACCTTGCCTATATTGTAGAATCAGAATCAGAATGACTTTTAGACTAGCTTTTGCTCGCGGCTCCGCTCGCGGTCCCTCTGTGATATGCCTGTAGCACTCGGCAATAATGTAGCTTTGTAATAGTGAAACTATTTTTAGATTCGAATCAGTAGTTCCGCGGATTACTCTCTACATCCAAACTCACAAACTTACAATATCTGGGGCTCAATTCTGCTAATTTACAATCGCTTCAGTGGAGTGTCGATAGCGTGTCGATTGAATTGTTTTAAAATTTTTATAGTCTACGAGTTTTTTAAGAGCAACGACTTTCCACTGACCAGCCACTCGACTGCCATAGAACTATTTCGTATGATGTACTTCAGCCTTGAATCAATATAATGTAGCTAAGTAATGGTATTCTACTCGTTATCTGACGTGTCTAGCAGTCGACACACAACCATCGACACTGAAGTGAGACTCCATCGAGACGACATTAAAGTTTTATCCGAATAGCTAATCTGTCGCAGTCGTAATGGAACCTCAATAGTGTGTCGCTGGAATGAAATTCGTAGTCGCAGAATTCGACCCCTGGAAGTGAGACCTATTTCAATATTCTTAACTAATTCTGGGTTTTTTTGTTTGATCTTGATATATTTTTTAAATTGCGGCCGAAGTTGGAACCTCCCATCGGCCTGCCTAACCACGAGACTATTGACGCTTATCAGGGGTATCGCATCCCAGCAGTGGGGTGCGGTGGTACTCACACGGCGTTGCCAGCCCGGTTGCCCAGCGCTGGGACCGCATCCTCGTCCTCCAGCGCGTCGGCTTCGCTGCGCTCTATCGACGGCGAGCGAGACGATGACCTCTGTTTATTGAACGATAGCTATAAGATATTAATATCGCCAGACGAACACATCAACTGTACGGTCCCACACTAAGCAACGCTTGTATTATGTGTACCGTACAATCACAGATATATAAGAGGAGATATGTTATGAAAGCGGTGGGCTTGCGCTCACATTTAGCCAAAATTAGGCTAACCTAGAGTTTACGCCGTCAGTCGACTGCAACTGCAGGTCGGTATCGGAGCTCTCACTTTTTTTTTAAATGCCGTGTTATTCCGTGGTTGTGTGCAAAAATACTAGCAGCAAAATGAACCACGCGAAAGATGGAATCTCATTTCACCAGCCAGTATTAAGTATTTTATTTATTCGTCTTTAAAATCATTAAAAACAACAAATCAAGAAATATTTAATGCCTTTATTATGTTATTTTAGTTTTCATGTAGCACAACGACTTTTTTATTTTTTGTTCAAAATACATGGCTCTTTAAGTACCACCTATGTTCGCTACTGAGTGAATGTACGAGGCAATGGATAGACCGTCTAACAATACTTTGAATAAACTGGTGCGTCGCGTGGTACGGCCGCTGTATGCGGCCACGACGCAGCACGCACCGAAGAGACTTCGTATTGGTTGGTTTTAGCGAGTGGTGGGGAACAAAACGGAGACAGCGAGTTCCCATACATTTTGAACCGCACGGCATATCTCTCGTGATCTGTGCAGGGCGAACCCAGTATATAATACTTATATAAATACTAAACATCCATGACCCCATTGGCACAGATGGTGGTGACCTTGCTTTCTGTGCCGAGGGACCTGGGTTGCAATCCTGGTAGGGATAACATGTTTGCACCCGAGTCATATATGTTGAATATCTATATAAGTATTATATATATTGTTAGCGGTTCCTATTGAATTGTATTAAAAAATATATGCACGAGGAACCGAGGGTAGATTTAATTAATTAATAAGAATAAAATCACATGAAAACATGTAATTACACAACGAACAAACTCAATTCTTCAATATTTGAATCCAACATAAATAACTCAAATTTAACAATGCCAACGAGCTATAACACGTCTTATCGCTACAAAATCCGGAGAGCAAAAGAGCGCAATGTCGGGGTGCTCGCGCCTTATATAGGCACGAAGGCGCGAACTGTCAAACTGTGTTGCCATATCGCTAATAATATAGTACAAGCGTTGCTTAGTGTGGGACCGTACAGTTGGTGTGCTCGTCTGGATATTTATAAATTTCTGCTATCGGCGGTTTAGCTCACGGATTGCGTGGCCCCAGCGAACTGCGCGCTGCCGATGGAGGGCGAGGCGCTGAGCTGCGGCGACGTCTCGGATGGGGAGGCGGGCTGCGGGCTGCTGCACTCCTGACCCTGGGACATCACCATCACGAGGTCATTTACAGGATCGATATACAGGGTGTAGGGGGCGTGGGAACGAAAACTTTGGGTAAAAGTTATACTTAATGCCTATAATAACATTATACTCGTAGAAATCATTTATGTCGAAAGGCAAGGGTTACAAATATTGTAATTTTTGATCGCGCAATGTATTGTAAGCCACGCGATCACAACACAACGCTCCATGCGATACCCGACTCGTGCGAGTGGCGAGCGCGCTCGACCGTATCGAGTTTTAATTTACATTGCAGTTTTTTGTCTAAATGAGTGAGTATGATTTTGTTTATTAAAAATCACGCTGTCATAGATTTATATTATTATATAATGTTAAAATAATTTTAAGAATACGGAAAAAATGCGTAAAATTCATAAAAAGATCGACGGAAAATTCCAACTCTGTGACGTTCAGAATCATGAATTTAATCCATGGTATCAGATTTCGTTGCAAAGTCGCTTAATAAATATTTTAATAAAAATTTGGCACAGAGATAGATTATAGTTTGGAGTAGCACATAGGCTACTTTTTATCGCGGAAATGCACAAGGGTACAGAAAAGGACATACTTATTAATAGCGGGTCACACCACGGGGCGCAGCTAGTATTTTCATAATTGAAAATATAATTTTCTTTTTTTTTTGCTTCGTTTCGTAAACCATAACGTTTTAAAAAGCGAAGGCGAGAGTCATCTGACACCTGTCAAATTCGACCGACGAGGTCTCCACGAGGTGCGACCTTATCCTGTAGGTGTTAAGGTTCAGTATGCGTACCTCGTCGCCGGCGGGCAGGTCGCGCAGGTGGTTGAGCGCCGCGTTGAGGTCGCGCAGGCTGGGCGCCGCCCACAGCTGCGGCGGCAGCGCGCGCAGCTTGTTGTTGGACACGTCCAGCGTGCCCAGCGCCGGCAGCAGGAACAGCGCCGCCGGCAGCTCCTCCAGCCGGTTGTCCTGACAACCGGACGCCCATCCATTTCCAAACCTCATCTAGCATCGCCGCTTTTTTTTGTAAATTTTGATTTTACTATCGGCTGTAACCCCTCCGAGACCCAACTAATACGAATTTAAATCAGTGCCCGTGGTACAAACTTCTCACGTAATCGTTAGTTTATCGAGAAAGGATTCTGTTATCAATTTTAATTATTAATACGAGAGAGAGAGAGAACGCGCTTTCGCTAATAAAACGCTACGTAAATAGTTTGTGCTCGGGCCACAGTTGTCTGACAGGCTTCTGACTGCCCGTACCCAGCGTCAAAGGTGTTAGAATGGCAGGCGTGCCTATTGAAGTGCGGAGGCAAATTGAACTCTAACAATATACCGATAAAGCTTAAATTCACACTTAATGTGCAGCATTGTACCTGCAGGTACACTTCCTGTAGGACGGGCGCAGTGTACACTTCTGGTCTGCTCTTCTGCTTCTTCTTCCGTTTGGTCTTCGGCGCCAGGTCTTCTTCGAACAGGTCCTGGCTGGATGGCAGCCGTTCCAACTTGTTCTGAGCGGCGTTCAGGTATCTGTGGCGAATGTGGTACATGTTGGTAATTATTACCATATTGTTGGTCGAGTTTGCCAATGTTGTGGCAAGCCTTGCCGAAACAGTTTAAATATCTAAATTGAAGTCAAATAATTATTATTTGACTTCAATTTAGATATTTAAACTGTCACTATATATTCACGCAATAACCAAAATATTAAAAAATCAACACTCCTATAGTATTTGCATAATGATTGGCGAGAATGGCAACATTTACCTTACCATGCCAATTTCATTAGCAACAATTTGCCATCAACTAGCCACCAAATTATCTCACTATGCCTATGCTTGCGAAAATAATAAGGACTATTACCACAATCGCCAACCTCACCACAACACATTTGTTAATCATACAACAGCACTAAACAACAAAACTACATAAAAATTGGCGACATTGGCGACGGTTACCACAATCGCCTCACCTGAGACTGAGCAGCGTGAACAGCTCGGGCGGCAGCAGCCGCAGCTCGTTGTTGGAGATGTCGATCCTGGTGAGTGCGAGCAGCGCAGCCGCTTCGCTGCTCAACTGGCTGTTCACACGGAGCGCCGCTTGACGGAGCCACGACACACTACAACAATAACATTAACTTAAGGGTCTGCAATCTTATATATAAAATTCTCGTGTCACAATGTTAGTTACCATACTCCTCCGAAACGGCTCGACCGATTTTTATGAAATTTTATATGCATATTCAGTAGGTCTGAGAATCGGCTACTATCTATTTTTCATAACCCTAAATGATAAGGGTTGTCCACTAACATATTTTTTTTTTTACTATTTTTATTATGTGGTATTAAAAAATACATATTGCCCTAAATTTGGACCCTTCTATCACCAGCCCCTATTTGTTATAGCGTAAATTGTCTCGAATAGCGGAATAACAATTAAATGAACATGGGAAAAAACCAGTTAAAATAATTCATTGGCTTCTGAGGCGGTACGAAGTTCGCCGGGACAGCTAGTAATTTATACAACTAGGCGACACTTGGCGGAAATCCATTGTTAAATAAATGGGGGAAGAAGAACCCACCACTGACCCTCGGCTTGTCAACTTTTCCAATTGTAAAACAAATAATTTGATCGATAAATAAGCCGGCAACACCGAACTCCTCTAAGATGTTAGTTGTAGGTTGGCTCATTCGTAGCCCAGCCGTCCTGAGGATGCCTCGTTTAGAGGCGAAACACGTGTCGAATACTTCCTTAGACTCGCTTCGGTTCGCGGAGAATTGCATTTTATGTGGGGTCCCGACACACGTGACAGATAGTTTCTCGACTAACATCTTAGAGGAGTTCGGTGTTGCTGCCTTCTTTAATTATCAATCAAACTTGTTTGGTTTATAATTGGATGAGTTTACAAGCTGAGGGTCAGTGGTGGGTACCTCTTCCCCCATTTTTTTAAGGGTCTGTGTATATTTCGGTCAGAGAAACTTACCGTATTTGCGCCAGCTGACAGCGCAGCTCGCGCCAGTTGATCATGACAGCGGTGGTGGGGCAGAGCGCGTTGTACGTCAGCGCCGAGTCCCCAGACCGGTCATTGAATAGAGACTCCGATATCGAGGACTTGTTCAGCTTGTAGTCTGGGTCTGGGTATGCCTGGAGACCAGCGAGTACTTTTATAACATCGGTCTGACTTGTCACTGGCCACCTGTCATCATTGCAGGGCCCCAAGTCTGCTAACACAATCGTTTTATAATCGAACAGCAACCGCAAAGTAACTGTCACTTTTGACGGATATTGTATGGGATATCAGTCAAAAGTGAGAGTTACTATGCGGTTGCTGTTCGATTATGATTCGATTGTGTTAGCAGACTTGGGGCCCGGAAGACTGTCGGTCTGTGTGAGTCAAATCAGGGTATACTGGAGGTTGACCTGACTTTACATAAGTAATTTGTAAATGTGGGAACCATGTAGCCATTAACTGTAATTTTATACTTAGTTAGTACTTTTGTTTTGACCAGCTGCTAAACTCTGTCTAGCCGTTCCTACATTGTTCTCACACACCCATAACAATGTGCTGCTCAAAAGTGTAAAAGATCTTTTTGAAAACAGCAACCATGGAGTTTCTCGCCCGTTCTTCTCCATAGGAACGGCATTCCGAACGGGCGGTAAAGTAGTAGCTTAGTATTTTGTAACTTTGACGATTCATAAGTACTGTACTTAATGGTCTACGCCAGGCGTTCCCAAGCTTATTTTGTCTTCTGCCCACTTTAAGAATGAATTATCTTTTAGCGCCCCCATTTTTTTACCTACTTAAAAACCACTATAACTTGAAATTAAATTAATTATTGTAGACCTCTACACAACGCCCCCATTTTTTTCGGGGTCTTTTATAGCCCCCCTTTAGGCCTGCAGCGGAAAGGCTGGTCTATGCGTACAAAAAAATATTCTGATTCTGACCACGATTGACTAAGGATAAGGGCGAGGACGTAGTGTTGGTGGTATACCTTGGTGGCGAGTAGTTTGGCGAGTGGGTCGGCGAGGCCGTGGCGCGCGCACTCGCGGATGGCGCGGCCGTGCGGGTCGCGCGCGCCCGCCGCCACCAGCATGTCTATCAGCTGCACGTTCTTAGCGCGAGCCGCGAGCGCGAGCGCTGTCCACGGACTGTCCCCTGTACACCATTCATCTATTCCATATTGCCCATTTCACAATGAAATATGACCTTCGATCCGTTAATGACTAGATTGGCGAGATTGGCAACCCTTACCACACATACCAATGTCACTACGACAACTAGTAGCCACAAGTAGGCCTCAATATGATCAAAAAACCACGAAATCAGCGAGATTGGCGACGGTTACCACACTCGCCACGGTTGCCAATCTCACCACAATGAAGGTATTTACCGCTATTGGCTTAAGCGCTATGGTTATGACTATAATACTGACTGTCGGAGCTGTAGTTGGCGCGGCAGGGCGAGGGCGAGGGCGCGCCGGCGGCGGAGGCGCTGCGCGAGCGCCGCCGCGCGCGCGCCCCGCCCCCCTCCCCGCCCTCCGCCACCTCCGCGCCCGACGGTGAGCCCTCCTGCGATATATTAGATTTTATTAGATTGATCGGAACAAGAGTACGAACGAACATGATTTATTTACAAAATACACTAGATATATGTATACGTTGTATAACAAGTCAGTTAACAATTAAGGATTAACCAATGAGCGTCGCGTGCGAGCGGAATAGAGCAACTATATAATAACGCGGGCGTATAAAACGCGTCGCCCGCGTTCAGCGCTCGCAGACTGTGTCTATGCGCTGCGATGGTCGGACGTGTCGCTGTGACTCCCACAGATTAAGTGGGAAGTTCAGGGTCAGGGCGCGAAATTCAGAATGTCAATGGTTTTATTTTTGTATTGCTTTAGGTATTTTTTAAGCAAATTTAATACATCGAGACATCCAACGCAGAATGCTAATATCGCAAAACACTAAATTACATCGTAATGATGTCCAATTTTTTCCTAAAAAAAAATAAAAACCATTTTTACATTTTGAACTTCGCGCCCTGACCATGAGCTTACCCCGTAACGAAGTGTGTGGCGAGGTGGTGGTGACGTCACTCACGTGGTGCGGCGGCTGCGCGGGCGCGCTGGGGTCGGCGCCGGCGCGCAGCAGGCGGCGCAGCGCGCGCGCGTGGCCGCCGCGCACCGCGCTCGCCACGCAGCTGTCCGCGCCGCGCGACACGTCCGTGCGGGCCGGTCGTACCCGCTGCTCCGCCGAGCCCGCGTCCTGCGACAAGCCACACTCGACACTTTTTTTTTCTTTTTTTTTTATTACATTATAGGCCAGTATTTGATCTCGATCTCATCTGATGGTAAGTGACGATGAGATCTACGATGGAGCATACTCGCCTAGGTAGGAAGGCGGCAGTAGATCGAGACGCTACATTCACTAGGCACATGCAGCGCAACTGATCTGACCCGCCATCCATGACTTACAATAAGTTCCCGATTGGCGCAGTTGGTAGTGACCCTGCCTTCTGTGCCGAGGTTCCCAAGGTCGAATCCTGGTAGGGACAAGCTTGCTGAGCACGAATGTTTGTGCACGAGTCTATGTATATCCCACTAATCCCATATATAATAATTCCAGCCCTTTGTTTAATGTCCCACCGCTGGGCACGGGCCTCCTCGCAATGTGAGGGGGGATTAGGCTGACCCACTCCACCACGATGGCCCAGTGCGGGTGGCGGTGGCAGACTTCACACATCTTTCGAGGGGTTCTCTCAGACATAGAGGTTTCCTCGAGATGTTTTCCTTCACCGTTTAGCAAGTGTGTCTAATCTAATCCCATTATATTATACATTTATATTATATTATAAATGTAAAAGTTTGGATGGATGTTTGTTACTCAATCACGCAAGAACGGCTGAACGGATCTGGATGAAATTTGGCACAGAGATAGATTATAGTCTGGAATAGCACATAGGCTACTATTTATCCCGGTAAAATGCATGTTTTTTTTTATTTTAAGTTAGGCCAAAGGTTAGACATGATTTTTTGCATAGGTAGTGGTAGTTTAGGGGTCAGAAAATTACATAGGCATCGACATACTTTTGCGGCAACACCGCGCGGCGCAGCTAGTATCTATACAAGTATTATATACTGGGTTCACCCTCAGTCCATTGTACGGTGCCCGTAATACAAGCGGTGCCTAGTGTGGGACCGTACAGTTGGTATGTTCGTACTTATATAGATATTAAACATCCATGACTCGGGCACAAACATTCGTGCTCATCACACAAAGTTTGTGCCTACCAGGATTCGTACCCGGGACCCTCGGCACAGAAGGCCGGGTCGATATCGACTTAACTGATCATTGGGGTTATTTGAAACCATTCGAAATCGACATCGGAAACGGAATCGAAAACTTCCTAACTGGATTACCGCAACCGCTAATAAAAATCTTGATGACTATACCAAATCGTTTTTTCCAAGAGTTTCCGTCGGAGAGCTCGTCGGAAGCGACACCAACATCGGAAAGCTTCAAATCCGTTTCCGATGTCGATTCGGAATGGTTGAAAATAGCCCCGCAGGTCTTCGAACATTAAGAAGCTTACATGGTTGCTGTTAGCCCCTGTCAGCTTGTTGATGACCGCGTGTATCCCGAGCGAGATGCCGCGCTGCGGGCTCAGCGGCTGCTGGGGAGGGGGCTGCGCGCCCGCCTCCTCCACCTGCAAGTGGGGGGATCTCATATGACTTCCTGAAAATGGCATTGCAACAGCTTTCTGTACAGCGAGACTAATAAAGGTTACACCACGACTTGAACCTGTCTTTATTTAGCGCATTTATCATTATTCCGTAGTCAGAAATAATAAAAAAATGCGATTAAATGAAAAAAGTATACAAGTATATAAAGCACACGGCGGCGTTCGCGCGTGTTAAGGTTAAAATTGTCCAAAATTACTCCTAAAATTGACTCAATTTGCGACAAGAAACCAACCAGCCGACACATCACGTTCATATTAAAAAAAAACTATCTTTTGGCACTTTAATATTTTCTTTGAGGGGGGGGGGGGGGGGGGAAGCCAAAAGTGAGCTTGCTAACGTAATCGTCTTTCATCTCGCTCACACCACAGGTTTTACAAATGCGAATGACAGTGACACAGCATGCTTTTTCAACGACGTTACGCTTGCATTAGCAATTCCCGTTCAGCCCACAAGTGTGTGACGTCACGGGCGGGGTACCTGGTGCGCGGGCCGCGCCTCCACGCTGTGCGCCAGCAGCGCGTCCAGCACGGCGACGTTGCCGAGCGTGCTCGCCACGTACAGCGCCGTCTGCCCGCTGGCGTCACGAGCGTTCACGTCGAACGCGGCGGAGTACTGCCACAGCCCCGTGACGTCACTGACGGAGCGCCCATTCAAAAAAAAAACAATTTTGGACAACCGTTTCCAACTATGACACCAGGACGTCTACCACCTCAGTCCTCCCGTGACCTTAAACCTTCGGAAATCGATGTAGGAAACGGAATCGAAAACTTCCGAGCTGGTTCACCGGAATGGTTATTAACAGTTCCGAATTTGATTATCCTGATGACAATACCAAATCGTTTTGTCAAAAAGTCTCCGTCGGGGAGCTCGTCGGGAGCGACATCAACATCGGAAAGTTTCAAATCCGTTTCCGATGTCGATTCCGAATGATTTAAAATAACCCTTGCTGATTAGCAATACTCAGCAGGTAGGCGTAGTTCTACCGCCGACTTGGGATCCAGTAATTAATATAATTAAATCCAAAACCAAGCGCACCATTGCGAGACCTCAAGACACTGTGAGCACTTTCTGCGTAGATCGGACCGCGAGCGACAAGTAAATATGAGGGTACCCCAGTTCTATCTATGACACTAGGACAACAAAATATATCAACCCCAAGTGGTCGATATCGGTTTCCCAGGGGTCGACATAAACGGAAACTGATTTTGGGGTCGACGAGGTCTAAAAATCGACCCCTATAAGTTCTTATTTGACACTTTCAAGATTCTGTATAAGTTGTGTTACGTGTACCAACTTGTTATAAGAATAACTAATATTTCAGTAGCAAGAATCAATTTGTTGTACTTTTAAAAGCTCAACAAGTCGATAAGCGTGCACAAGTTCGTACAAGATGAAATTATTATTTTGTATCAATAGGAGAAAAACTAGAGATAGGATTTTGAAAGTAATTTGGCTATGGAGGTCTGAGGTATCAGTTTCATTTTGGAAAAGGGGTCTCTTGCCCAAAATAGTTTGGGAATCAAAGGTATAGAGTATACTATAGTATCAAATACTCACGTATAGGTGGTGAGTACGCTCTCAGGGTATGGATACTCCAGCAGCAGGGTCACGAGGGAAGCGTGCCCGCCGATGCACGCCGCATGGATGGGTAACCACTTCTCCACCGTCTCTTGCTGTAGCACAAAAATCCATTTCATTCATTCATTTAACCATGGCTACTTATAATTATGTAACAATCATCAAGAAATATTCAACACTGGCAATAATTGTTCTATTTTGAATCCCATTGCCAGCCTTAAAAAAGAAAAAGAAAATTAAAAGCCGTCAAAATGTTGATTTTCCCGCTCTCCAACCTCACCTAACAAGATCCGACCAGAACTCTACGCTTGTTTTCACAGAACTTTATTTTTTTTAAATTTGGTTTACGACTCTGGGTGCTAGCCTTTTGAGTTAGACCTGAGCCTATCATGAGAACTTTTTTCATGTTCCAGTGTGTTGCCTTGCATCCATAGAACAAGTCTACTTCCTCCACAAAATCCTCCTCAATGACTTCCAAACATCTCGGTCCTCCGCCACTCACACCAGCGCGGCTTCCTACCAAGCATGGAATAATGTTGGTCCAGGCTATGGAGCATAGCATCCACCGTCTTCTCCGCAAGGCACTCACCTGCACGGATTCCGGGAAGTATTTGAGCAGGAGCTTCGCGATCTCCACGTGTCCGTGGTAGCTGGCGATGTAGAGGGGGCAGTACTTGGTGACGGGGTGCGCGCGGCCGTCCGCGCCGGTCTCCAGCAGCGAGGACACCGCCGCCGTCAGCCCGGCCTCTGATGCCCTGGTACCACACATTCAAATCCTGATACGAATTTTTTATCCCACCGCCGGGCAAGGACCTCAGAGTCAGGCTTCGTCAGGCTATATCATATGTTTTTTTCGGCGGGAAGTTTTACCGTGAAGTTGTCAATTTTGTCTTATTTTCCAAAAAAAAGTATTTCTTTGATAAATAATGTGTAATATTAGCGGGATATTAACCATTGTGTGTTCATAAACGTGCACGAGTGAAGGAGATTGAAATAAAATTGTATAACTTGACTTTTCAAGTTCTCCCAAGATCACGCCGGAACGGCTGAACGGATCTAGATGAAATTTGGCACAGACATAGATTATAGTCTGGAATAGGACATAGGCTACTTTTTATCCCGGTAAAATGTATGGTTCCCGTGGGATAGATTCGTTTTAACTTTTCATACTTTTTAATCGCGGGTAACACCGCGGGGCGCAGCTAGTTAGTAATAAGCACACGTGACTTACACATAGAGAAGTGTGTTGGCGCCGCCGGGGGTCAGGTTCACGATCAGCTCCGCCTCCACCCCCAGCGCGGTCAGCGCGGCGCGCAGCTGCTGGCACTCGCCGCGCGCCAGCAAGTCGCGCAGCTGCGCGTGCTGGGAGAGACGCTCGCGCTCCAAGGCATCTGCAACAATGATCGCCGGCTGCTGATGGACGGACAGGGCTCCGAGTCTGCTAACACGATCGATTCACAATCGAACAGCAACCGCATAGTAACTGTCACTTTTGACAGATATCCCATACAATATCTGTTTAGACAATATGGATTCGACTTGGACTTTGGACTTTATTTTTCAAATAAATTTAATTTAATAAATAAATATAAATATCGCTACACAAATACACCAACGGTACGGTCCCACACTAAGGAACGCTTGTATTATGGGTACCGTACAATGGACTGAAGGCGAACTCAGTATATAATACTTATATAGATATTAAACATCCATGACTCGGGTACAAACAAGCTTGTCCCAACCAGGATTCGAGCCCGGGACCCCTGGCACAGGCAGCAGGGTCACTGCCAACTGCCCTAATCAGGCCGTCAAACGTAGATAGATATAGTACGAAATATTAATTTGAAAGCCTGTCTATAAAATTGGAATGTCTATAACTTATGCAATCTAACCACTTCGCGTGTTGCGCAACGGAGTGGTCTAGAAATTCTGGTGAATTTAATTATAAATATGCACATATACCGAACATTTCAGAAAGGGTATACATAAGCGCATTTGTTATCATTAAATATGTTAAGTCACACATACTTCGCCATACATTTCGTCGTTTTGTTGAACAAACATATGTTTATAAAAATCAACAAATAAAAAAATAAAAATAAAACATTTTTTTTCTCTCTTTCCGCCGCTGCCGCCTCTCACCACGCGATATATCGTCTTCCCCCTCCACGCGGCCGTAACGCTTTTTCGGTAACGGTCTCTATAATAAAATTATAGAGACCATTTATGTCGAATCTATTATCTATTATTATTTCTTGTCTATTAATGTTGAGCGCGCAATGTATCGTAAACACGCCATCGCAACACAACGCTCCGCGCGATACCCGGCTCGTGCGAGTGGCGAGCGCGCTCGACCGTAACGAGTTTTAATTTACATTGCAATTTTAGGTTCAATAAGTAATTATGTTTTTTTTTATTAATAACCTCGTTGGCATATACTTCTATTATGATAATATTATGCTGTAATATCGCGTTCCCTATTGCTACACGAGTTAACAATTAATACTATCTAACTGCGTGTAAGCAGCGATGGGCTAATTAGCTCAGTTAATTATATTACTGTTTCTTAAATTCCATCAGCCAGTCAATAGCCAGGGTCCATGTTGGCATGTACTCACCCGCCTCCCTCCACGGGTCCGCAACCTCGTCGACAAAGTAATGCGAGGCATCAAACGCAGCCTCCGCCTCCTCGTCCAGCACCGCCGGGACGACCGGCCGCGGCGGCGGCTCGCGCGCGAGTGGCCGTAACCGGCGGAGTATGCGGAACGAACGCCGTTCCATGTTTGAAAATTTCTTTAAGCTTCTCTATATTTTTGACACTGGCCACATTTTTATGGTATAATGTTACTGGATTTTCTATTTTATTTATTCATTTTTCACTTTGCTCTGTAGCTATGGTCAGATTTTTGGTTATGATTGGGAGTACACTTAGAAAGACAGGTAGCCACGTCAATATACAATGATACCACGAGTGGCATCCAACGCGAGGATCCGCGGTAAGTGTCGAATTACAAGATTGAACAGTATACCTAGGCAAAATATATTCCTACTCATGGTATAGTAACATGCTCAGTCAGGTATTCTCTTCTGCCAATGGCCCAAGACTATGTCACGATCGGTGTTGCCATCAATCGAGATGTTCGATATAATTAACACCGCTTATTGGTCGAAGATGGCCGATAAAGATAAAGATATATGTATTCGTAAAACATGATATATTTATTCGTAGAACAACACAACGTAGTCTTGGACTAGACATATGACCTAGATGTCACTTAAAGATAATATCTCACGTAGCATATTATTGTACCATGTTTCCACCTCCTCATTTCACGAACGCGCACATATCTTGGTGCTACATCTGCCCACCCTCGGACTTCTTCAGCGTGAACATAGTGTACAGTGGCGTAGCATGGGGGGGGGGGGGCGGAGGGTGCGCACCGGACGGCACTTTGCCTTTTCACTTTGTTTTTTCGTAATTTTTTTGTCGTTACCATGCCCCACTTTTTTTTACAATGAATAGCAAAAATAAGAGGGCGGCGAATTTGAAATCCGCCCCGGGTGCTGTGCCCTAAGCTACGCCACTGCTACTGTATCTAATCTTATTTTGATAATCCGCTAGTCAGTGGGCGACACGAACGCCGAGCCGGTCCAACAAGTCGGCTGTTATCTAACGTATAGATCGACCAAGGTTAGGTTAGTCGAAATGTAGCAAACTTGACTAAAAAGTCCGAAATGTATGCGTGAAGGTCTAATAATACAGGCGACGTATTATAAACGGATGTCGGAGATGTGACGATAATACAACATCAATAATTTTCATTTCGATAGCATTATTAGTCCACATATTGTTTTTTTTTATATTTGCGCGAATACTACACATTGAAATAAAAGTTATATTACAGATTTTGTCGCGTTTATTATATGTTATTCCGTGACCATGGTTGCTGTAAAGCAGCCGAAACGTCGGGAGCATAAAAACATAAAATAAACGCGATAAAATACTATAAATTAGTTTTATTTCAACTTTTGAAATTTTTCTTTGCTTATTTTTTCATCGGACCCAAATTGGTCTATCCGTTCTCGAGTGATCCGCTTGACCTACAGACAGCTTTTTATTTTTATTAAATATATCAGATGTAACATTAATAGTATAAAATATTTGAACACGGCCAACTGTATAGGTTTTAAAGATACCATTCCCAAAGAAATAAAACAAATTATTAGGCATTAAAAAAACACCCAGTTCTGAGCGTACGGACAAATGTTACTAGTTCGCTTTGTTTAAAAAAAAACAAACATCATTCACACAATTATCGTATACATCAACGCGATCCAAACAACTTACTGATTTATAAGTCAAAATATTTTACATTATTTTTGTTACACCTTATAAATTTATTTAAATTATTGTGAAATAAGCAAACAAGGCATAGAGATCACGGTATATTGCGCGTGAGCCGACACACACATACATCTAGCACCACCTACGAATTAATTAAACCATTTAAAAAACAACCGATCAACCAAAAAATTCCATAATTGCAACACTTTTTGCAACAACAAACACACCGATCGAGAATTTTAATTGAACGCAGTACGAACACATTCACTTATTTCTAGCTGAATATGTTAGTATTACACACGCGTAATAATACCGCAATGCATTACGAAATAGTCATATAGTCGTGTGGATAGTCGACGCGTGCGAGCGGACACACAGCGACATGGTTACTGAGTTGAAGAAAGAGGTTATCATACCCGCGCGGTGGCAGTGTGAGCGGGCAGCGAGATCATTTATATATACAAGATCATTTTTGGGGTCGAGTCACCTTCGTCCGTAGGAGAATAAAGTACCCTCGAGATACCCTACA
This sequence comes from Pheosia tremula, assembly GCA_905333125.1. Taxonomy (NCBI): domain Eukaryota; kingdom Metazoa; phylum Arthropoda; class Insecta; order Lepidoptera; family Notodontidae; genus Pheosia; species Pheosia tremula. The sequence continues at coordinate 159,919 of HG995425.1, read as the reverse complement.
CGTGACCCTGGGTGGTGCCAACCAGGTGACTATTTTACTGGTGGTAGGCTTCGGCCGTGGCTAGTCACCCACTGAACAAAGCCATGTCGCCAAGCGGCCTAGCCGTGTTCCGGCATGATGTTCGGTGTTGCCATTCATGGATGGCGGGTCAGATCAGTTACGCTGCATGTGCCTAGTGAATGTAGCGTCTCGATCTACTGCCGCCTTCCTACCTAGGCAAGTATGCTCCGTCGTAGATCTCATCGTCACTTACCATCAGTTGAGATCGAGATCAAATACTTGCCTATAATGTAATAAAAAAAAAAATACAAAACAAAGTCGTGTTAGTTACACCATTTGTAACTCAAGAACAGGTGGGCCCATTTTTATGCTCTTTGATTTTTTTTATTTGTCTCCGACTATGTCTATGACTATTAAAATATGGAAAAAATTCGTTAAAAAAATAATTAAATAAAAATTCTCAAAATGAAAGTAGCCAAGTAACTCCTTGTTACATCAGCTATCTGCCAGTCCCGTCAAAATCGGTCGAGCCATTGCAGAGATTAGCCGAAACAAACAGACAAGACAGACGAAAATTGAAAAATATTTTTTTGATATATGTACCGTGTATACATCCAAATGCACTTCGTAAAAAGCGTTTATTTTAATATTACAAACAGACACTCCAATGTTATTTATTTGTATAGATATTAGTAGTTACGTGTCTCGCTCGCAGCGGGACCACACACTCATCCGAGTCTAGCATCGAGCGGTGCGTCCGGCGCCCGATGCAGACCAGCGACTATTTATTATCGTCGTAAATGTTCGTAAATGTTACGGGACCACGGACATCATGCGGTTCGGACCAAGTTTATAGTCCGGGGCCCCAAGTCTGCTAACACAATCGATTCATAATCGAACAGCAACCGCGTAGTAACTGTCACTTTTGACAGATATCCCATACAATATCTGTCAAAAGTGACAATTACTGTGCGGTTGCTATGCGATTATGAATCGATTGTGTTAGCAGACTTGGGGCCCTGTTCGGACCAAGTTTATAGTCCGGTTCAGACCAATTCCATGGTCCGGTTCGGACCAAGTCCTCGGTCCGGTTCAGACCAAGTCCATGTTCCGGTTCGGACCGAATTCGATCGTCTGTTAATGCTATCAGTTCCATCTTATACTTTTATGTTAGTATTTACAGTTGGCATGTTCGTCTGGCAATGATGCCATACAAGCGGAAAGTCAAATAGACGCTCGTCTGGGTACATACCATGTGTCATGCACTCACACTTGACCCTAGGCAATGTCATGTAAATATACACCTATCTGTATAATTATTACACTGTATATAGCTGGACTGTCTGTAGAGAGATATTTATAAAAAAACAAGTCGACAATAAATAAATAAAAAATCATTAAAATGTTATTTTTTTAAAATTCTTGTTACGTGCGTCTGCTGGTTGGATCATCACAGAAAACCTACGGAACCAATTTCGATGGGTTTTGCAGTGTTAGGATAAAAGATAACAGAACATATCTGTAGAGAAAAATCGACGGTTGCGCGGACGGAGCAGCGGACTACTGCTAGAATTAAATAATCCAGTACCACTCTATTATATATAGGACGAACTCTATCCAAGGTTGAAATTCAAAAAATCCCTACTCAGTGCACTTCTAGGAGAATCAAGGAATATATCCCAGAAAATTCATATCTCTAGCTACATTGGTTTGGGCTGTGTGTCTGTCAGTTTATTAAATATTATTAGACGGCCTGATTAGCTCAGTGGGTAGAGACACTGCTTTCTGTGTCGCGGGTCCCGGGTTCAAATTTTGGTCGGGACTAACTTGTTGTTTGTATTGAATTTAATGAAATTTGAATGTTTGTACCCGAGTCAGGGATGTTTATTATCTATATAAGTATTATATACTGGGTTCGCCCTCAGTCTATTGTACGGTACCCTATTACAAGCGTAGCTTAGTGTGGGACCGTATAGTTGGTGTGTTCGTCTCGCGATATTTATTTATATTTATTAATATGTAGATACACGAGTGCATTAGCGCTCGCGACCGCCAGACTGTTGCGCGACCGACAGCCACCTCACAAACCTGTTTGAATTATTCAACTAGACCGGCGCGGAGATTGTTGCGAATTTGGTGATAAATAAAATTAAAAATATAAGTTCCTATTAACATAGCTGTCGTGCGAGTCACCGGCGGCGGACGCTGGCGAAATCTGTACGTCAAGTGACAGATTATTCTTTAATAAATAATGCGTAATATTAGTGGGATGTTAGCGATCCTCCGTCATACACGAAGGTACGACGCCAGAAGCATGGAATAGAAGTGTGGTGGTACTGTTCTTCAAAAAAGGTGATAACACCCTATTGAAGAACTATAGACCCATCTCACTTCTGAGCCATGTTTACAAGTTGTTCTCGAGAGTCGTCACGAATCGTCTCACGCGCAGGTTCGACGAATCCCAGCCACCCGAACAAGCCGGGTTCCGAAAAGGCTTCAGTACCATAGACCACATACATACGCTGCGGCAGGTTATACAGAAGACCGAGGAGTATAACCGGCCACTATGCTTAGCGTTTGTGGACTATGAGAAAGCCTTTGATTCGATCGAGACATGGGCAGTACTACAGTCCCTCCAGCGTTGCCATATTGACTACAGATATATCGAAGTGCTGAGATGTTTGTACAGAAACGCCACTATGTCGGTCCGGATCCAGGATCAGAGCTCGAATCCCATCCAGTTGCAGAAAGGTGTGAGACAGGGAGACGTCATATCTCCGAAACTGTTCACCGCTGCACTGGAAGATGTCTTCAAGCTTCTGGACTGGAAAAGGTCCGGCATCAATATTAACGGCGAGTATATCTCTCACCTTCGATTTGCAGACGATATCGTAGTCATAGCAGAGTCGCTGGAGGACCTAAGCTCAATGCTCGAAGACCTCAATAGAGTCTCCCAACAGGTGGGTCTTAAAATGAACATGGACAAGACAAAGATCATGTCGAGCGTTCATGTTCAACCCGGAACAATAACCGTTGGGAGCTCTATTCTCGAAGTTGTGGACAAGTACATTTACCTAGGGCAGATTGTTCAGCTAGGTAGACATAACTTCGAGAATGAGGTCAACCGTCGAATCCAACTCGGATGGGCAGCGTTCGGGAAACTGCATGATATCTTCTCGTCCAAATTACCTCAGTGTCTGAAGACAAAGGTTTACAACCAATGTGTGTTGCCAGTGATGACATATGGTGCCGAGACGTGGTCGCTGACTATGGGCCGCATAAGAAGGCTCAAGGTCGCCCAACGCGCAATGGAGAGAGCTATGCTCGGGGTTTCGCTACGCGATAGAATCAGAAATGAAGAGATCCGTAGACGAACTGGAGTAACCGACATAGCTCAAAGAATTGCCAAGTTGAAGTGGCAGTGGGCAGGGCACATAGCTCGCAGAACCGATGGCCGTTGGGGCAGAAAGGTTCTAGAATGGCGACCACGAATCGGAAGACGAAGTGTAGGACGGCCCCCCACAAGGTGGACTGATGACATCACACGCGTCGCAGGAAGCCGGTGGATGCGAGTGGCGGAGGACCGTGATGTGTGGAAGTCGTTGGGGGAGGCCTATGTCCAGCAGTGGACGTGCGTATCGGCTGATAGATAGATAGATAGCGATAGTGTGTTCATAAACGTGCACGGGTGAAGGAGATTGAAATAACATAGTATAACTTGACTTAAGGTGGAAGCTCAGGGTCAGGGCGCGAAATTCAAAATGTCAATGGTTTTTATTTTTTTACGAAAAATTTGGACATCTTTACGATGTAATTTAGTGTTTTGCGATATTAGAATTCTGCATTGGATGTCTCGATGTATTAAGTTAGCTTAAAAAAATACCTAAAGCGCTACAACATCATAAAGTTAGTAAAAGTAGCGGTTTTTACAAACCTTATGGTATTGTATCGGATTCGGTACTTTTTTAAGCAAACTTAATACATCGAGACATCCAATGCAGAATACTAATATCGCAAAACACTAAATTACATCGTAAAGATGTCCAAACCATTGACATTTTGATATTCGCGCCCTGACCCTGAGCTTCCCCCTTAAGTTCTTCTGATATGTCCGGTAAATTTTCAGTAATCCACAGCTTTACTGATAGGGGGGGGGGGGATTCATTTCAACATTATCATTATCATCAGGGGAACACAAATTCAATAACAATTACCAAGAATTAGTCGACACTGGCAATATTAGCACTATTTCGTAGCCGACTGCCAACCCAAACAAATAATAAGAAGAACGCTGCAACGGACGGTTGAGTTTTATCGCGCTCCGATATTCCAATCATTCCTGCGATCCACCCTGAATATATTCAGTACTCTACTCCAAAATTGTCACTGATTATTGCAGTGCCGTTGTGATTCCATCGCGAGGTACAAGGATAGCACGATCTGGGGAGCTCACCTCTCGCCTCGCGCAGCGCCTGCGCCGCGTGGCGGTGGCTGCCGCGCTCGGCGAGCGCGAGCGCCGTGTTCCCGCCGGCGTCGAGCTCGCTCAGCGCCGCGCCCGCCGCCAGCAGCGTCCGCACGTTCTCCACGTGGCCCCGCTCCGCCGCGATGTGCAGCGCCGTCTATCACATAATGCGTCGCATAATTAAGCGTTTTAGGAACCGATGGCCGTTGGGGCAGTGAGGTTGTAGAATAAGAGGCGTAGTGTAAGATGACCCCCACAAGATGGACCGATGTCGCACGCGTCGCAAGAAACAGGGGGAGGGGGGGAGTGGCGCGCAACTTGGATGTGGGGTAGTCATTGGAAGGAGAGGCCTGTGTCCAGCAGTGGATGTCTTTCGACTGATAGGTGGACGCAATATTAGAGGGTATTACTACATATTGCGCACAGGAAATAATGCTATAGCGGAAAACAGATCTTCCAGCCGGGCGGGTGCCCCGACGAGTGTGGTCTGGGTCTCGTATATATCATAATTTCTCCGAGAACTCTTATAGCGCGTGTCAGGAATCAGGATTGTATGGAGAATTGTCATTTGTTCTGACTGTCGTCTGCAGCGCCATCTGTGTAGCTTGTGGCGCGGTTGAAGAGGTCGCTAAAATGCGAGTGGGGCTGGTTCAAACTTAATTCTTTATAATTTAATGTAACTGAAGCGGAGATTATTGTAATGAGTCTGTAATACTTTAAATAATAATATTCTGTAACTCCCCATTTTGTAAATTTTGCGCGGGGATAAGGGTGCAACACATGGAGGCACATTTAAAAAAAGTTTTATGTTAGCCACCTGTTGGGGACAAACGCTAAAAATGACCATAATAATATCGCCAGACTAACACAACAACTGTGCGGTCCCACACTAAGCGACGCTTGTATTATGGCTACCATATAATGGAGTGAGGGCGAACCCAGTATACGATATATAAATAGATATTGAACATCCATAACTTGGTTACAAACATTCATGCTCATAACACAAAGCTTGTCCCTACCAGCATTCGATCCGTGGACCCTTGGCACAGAAAGCCGGGTCACTACGAAACTGCGCTAAAGAGGTCGTCGTCATAACATAACATAAACAGCAAATAGATCTCAACAGGTGGAGGAACTGTTGTAGGTACATGGACAGATAATTGGAACTGTGGATTGAAGCTTGGATGACCAGGGATGGGGGGAGTCGATGGGATCTGGATAAGTGCATATCTTATTTCCATTGCCAGGTCCTGACTCGCCGGTCTATATAATTAGTATCATACTAGCTGTTACCCGCGACTGCGTTCGCGTGGTATTAAACATTATTTTGGAGCTAGCTATTAGTTTGGAGCTGGCTCTACCTTCCCCCCGGTAGCGCGGTCGGAGCTCGCGTCAATGACGGCGCTGGTCTGGCACAGCGCGGCGAGGCAGCGACTGCGCTCCGCCAGCGCGGCCGCGTGCAGCGCCGACCGCCCGCTCTTGTCCAGCGCGTTCACATCCGCGCCCGTGGAGATCAGCTCCTGGAGGAGCTCCAGATTGTCCCAGAGGGAGGCCTAGAGGGGGAGCAGCTTGATAGTGGATTTAAAGAACCACAAACTAGTGCTGGTGCATCAAAAATTATGTGCCTGCAGCCGTTACATTTGTTTTATGATATGTGAAGTGCATTTTCCCATGTGCGAGCAGCTGGAATAGTCCTTGTTAAGACAGACCCGTGCCTGCCAGTACATAATATGACTAATTAACATGATTATAGTCGCCAACAGGACATTAATTATATCTTAACACCTTCTGCATATAACTTTTATAAAAAAAAATACTGTTCATGTTTGTTACCAATTTATTTTATAAAGAAATATTATAATTTTATTTAAATCTGAACAGCCATTAGTCAGATTTAAATAATATTTGCCACCTGAGATAATAGCTACCATAGCTGAGATAATGAATTTAAAGATAAAATATATAGATTCAGCCGAACAAAGTCTGGTTGAATAGTATTTACATTCATATGCCACAGGTTTTTAATACAAAAAAGATATTTTTCTATTTAATATATTATTTATTTGTGTATATGATGCTATATCCTATGGGCGAAACTGTAGAGTATATTTTTATGGTGTTATATAATAAATATTGTTCAAAAATATTTTTTTATAATGGTGTAAACATAAATCCTTATAAGATTCCTTTGCCAATGAAAGACTTAGTTGATACATCAAGAACAAAGCTAAAAACGCTGAAGCATCACGACAGGCCTTGGAAAACCCCCAGACGCTCACGGAAACTGATTAAAACGCGCAAAAACTGCAGCCTTTAGCGAAATTATGCCAAATCTAAACGCCCACTACTATTCAATGTTTTACTACATAAACGCCTGACCTGATGCAAAAGCCGCCCTTGGAAGTGCTCTTCATCCGGGGAAAGGTCCATATCGCTTAGTTTTCACAGTAATATTAGCTTAAATACACACATATCCGGTACAAAGAATCGGTGAAGCGTTGCGAAATCTTCGCGACTACATTGCACAGAATTCAAAGATAATTCGTCACTAAAACTGCTTTTAAAATCTGTAGATATATAATAATAACGTATCTTTTATGTAATAAATTCAGATAAAAGGTATTAATTGGCAGTAAATCGCAAATTTAATAGTGCAAAACGATTTATTGATCTGCTACGGTGACAGCAGCTGATTTTTTTTTTTTTTTTTTGTTAAATTCGCTCCTTCGAACAGGCTAAAGTCATTATGACCATACCGCCTCGTCTTACGTAGTTGGTTTTCATAAATGTAATAATATAACAATTAATTTCATTCGTTTAAAATCATTTATGACAATCCAAATCCTGTAAATTCTACAGTTTTTTATTTTTTCACAGAGTATCCTTTAGTTTTCTCTTACGTCATGTCCTTGAATATAATGTCAGTTTCCTCGTCTTTTATAGTCAAAGTCAAATTTTATGCTATCAATTTGATAGAATAAATGAATTGATTGTAGGTTACGATATCGCTCAGCCTCTGTTTAGGTCATTTTATATACTAAGTATTTATATTACACAAAGATTATGTACAATAGCATAGCCTTATCTTACTTATTCTAAATCTCATTTACAGTACTTATTATAAATTTGTACAAATACCCAAAAGTTGAGACATTCATAAGCAACTCCTGAATGCACTGCGGGACCAGTTCAGGTTCATTATAAGTTTGTAGAAGGTCATCTATCAACACAAGGCGCTGAATGTTGAAAGATGGACACTCGAAGAAAATATGATTCAATGATTGGATGTTTTGTGATTGACAGTAATCACAATTAGAGGAATCAACCATTTTAAGACGATGAAGATGATAATTCAATCGACAATGACCAAATCGCATACGACAAATAGTTGCATAAAACTTTCTATTCAAGAAAGTGTCACTCTTACAAAACCATGGTGTGGAATTGATCTGAACATCTAATGAGGCATACCAGGTACCTTTATTTTCCACCTGTGTACAATGATATGAATGTGTTCCCCATAATTGACACATTCGTTGTTTTAAAAGACTTACAGCATCTGTGAATGGTATTGAGACATTTGTATCACTGTTATTATTGGGGATAACATCTGAAAATTTAACTATAGTATTAGCTAGATAGTCTGCTTTTTCATTTCCCTCAACACCTATATGTGAAGGCACCCACAAAAAATTAACATGAATATTTGCATCTGATAATTCCATCCATAACTGTTTTATAAAATAAATTATGTAGTTAGTGTTAGCATGTAATTTATTATTTGCTAAGTTTTTTAATACACTCATGCTATCACTTACCACAACCCATTTGGTGTGTCCTCGATTATGATTTTTAATGTGTCTCATAGCACTCAAGATAGCAACAGCCTCAGCAGTAAAAATACTTGCATTTTTATCGATTTTGTGACCTACACCTCTATTTAAAGTGGGTTCAAATATGGCATAAGACACAGCACTATCATTTTTAGAACCATCTGTATAAACAAATTGATGATCAGACCACTCTGCCAACATAACATATACATCTTCTTTAATTGACAACTTATTGTTAATAATTATATTCATTGCTGGAAATTTGCTAGTAAATGATCCTTCATAACAAGGTAAAATATGATTTGATTGATAAATATTTAAATTTTGAAGAAAATCTAAGAAATTTCGAAATCCCTGTAACATATATAATGGTCTGGAGAATGTCTGAGAATGTGTAATAGATAAATTGCTAATAAGACTATTATTAGAAACACTGTGAAGTTTTAGAAGAAACCTTTCTTTTAAATAAACAAAACGAATGCCGATTGGCGGGAGGTTACATTCAATGTGCATTGCATTTATAGGGGTGCTTCTGAATGCCCCAGTAATTAAACGCAGACATTTGTTTTGAAAAACATTTAAACTATTTACAAATTTTACATCTGCAGCAAAACAAAAAAAACCATATTCAAAGTGACTACGAACTAATGATTTGTACAATGTTAACAGAATTTTTGGGTCTGCACCCCAGTCTGAGCCGGACAACGATTTTAATACATTAAAAGCTTTGTTAGCTTTATTATTTATATGTTTTATATAATTATTCCAGGATAAATTATGGGAGAATAAAACACCCAAAAACTTTACATCCATTGCAATAGTTAAAGGAGAATGATTATAAAGAACAATAGGGGGATTAGAGCACCGTTTCCCAAAAACAACAACTTTAGACTTTGATGGATTGACCTCAAGATCTAGGTAAGAGAAATATTTATGTAACTTTGCTAATGCATCATTGACAATTTCAACTACTTGAAGTAGATTTTTTCCTGACACATAAACTACCAAATCATCTGCAAATTGAAGGTTTTTAACATTTGAACCTAATATTAGATTTAAACGCCGAATATATAGTATGAAAAGTAATGGTGATAAAATGCCACCTTGACAGACTCCTTTTGATGAAAGTCTGGGGCCATAGAGGTGTCTATTATATTTAGCGAAAACTTCTCTACTACTTAAGAAATTTTTTATCCAATTCATTATTTTTTCAGGTATTCCTACTAGTACCAATTCATGACAAAGAATATCAATATTTACACTGTTAAAAGCACCAGCAATATCGAAGAAAACTGCAATCATATGATTGTTTGCTCCTAATGAATTATGAATATCAAGCTGCAATTGACAAATACTTTCCCTAGCTGAACGATTTCTGCGAAAACCGAATTGATTAGAAGGTAAAATATTGTTTTGTTCCACATAAAACTCTAAACGTTGCTTTACCAATTGTTCAAATATCTTTCCTACACATGAGGTAAGTGCTATTGGGCGGTAGGAATCGGGACATTGTTTATGTTTATTAGGCTTTAAAATTGGTACCAAACAATCTGTCTTCCATTCTTGGGGTATAATGTTCTTTTCCCAAAGTAAATTCAACACACTTAGAAAAATTACCAAGATCTTACTGTTTAGTTTCTTAAAAAAGATGTATGGTATTCCATCGAGACCAAAGGCAGTATCCCTTCTTGAAGAAATGGCAGATATTAATTCATTGATTGTAAATGGACTGAGAAGAAAACTATTACCAGAGTTTACATTATTAGTACTAAGTATATTAGGACTCGAAGACACAAAATCTGGGGTATATTTCATTAGAAAATCTGAAATCCATGCATCATTTCCATTACTATTAGGAATGTATGTTTTATTAAATTTACGCATAAATTTCCATATAACCGACATAGAAGTACAACGATTAAAACTTTCACAAAGAGATTTCCAACTATTTTGCCTTTCCCTTTTCAAAATAAGTTTTTTAAGAGCTCGAGTTCTTTTAAATTCCAAATAGCTTTCTTCTGTTGGGTCATCTTTAAACTTTAAATATGCTTCTTTGAAATTCAAAACAGCGTCTGAGCATTTTTGATTCCACCATGGAAGGGAAGGTCTTTTACCAAAGTTCCTTTGACATGACTGACTAATGTTCTTGGAGTGACTGGAATTGAAATTAGGAACTGATTTTTCAGCTGCTATGAGCAAAATTTTACAAAAAAGTAAATATGTATTGTGAGGACTTAAAAGATCCAGTTCAAAATTATCTATTAGAGCATCTACACAATTATTGAACTTTTTCCAATCCACCCATTTGTAGTTTGGGTAGATGGGCAAATGTTTACTATTACAGTAATTTATATCCTCATTGTCGCTGTTATTGTTAACTAATACTTTAATTATTACAGGAAGATGATAACTAGTTCCAAGAGGACTATCAAGGACTGACCATTCACAATGAAGTGCCAGTGATGAAGAAACCAAGGACAAATCTAATGCATTTGGACGCCATGTTAATGAACCGATTGTTGTTACTTGACCATCATTAAGCAGAACTAAATTATTGTCATCGATGACCTCCAAAACTTCCCTACCCCGAGGAGAGTCAGAACCACAACCCCAGGAAGTATGGTGGGCGTTGAAGTCCCCTGCGAATATAAATGGACTGGGAATTGACTTTACCAAAGATTCAAATTTAGCTTTGTTAAAAGCTGGATTACAATTTGCAGGACTGTAAAAACTGACAATACAAAACTCTTTATTATTCACTGTAATTCTGACACAGATGTTTTGCAATGAATTATCAAAATATGTGTTAATTTTTGAGTATGCAATACTTTTATGTATTATTATAGCTACTCCATTATGATTGTTTCCACAATCATTACGTTCAATATTGTAATTTCTAATTTTAAAATGTTGATGAGCTTTGAACCATGTTTCAGATATGATTGCAATATGTATGTTATGAGTGTAGAGATAATTAATGAATATATGTTTGTTACTGTTTAGACTTTGGGCATTCCACTGTAATATGTTTAACAAATCCATTATGAAGTATTAGGTAATTTATTACTGAGCGTTTTCTTAAGGGTATCTCGAATGGATACTGAGTTGATTGGTGCATCCTTATTACTAATTATTTTGGTAATTGTTTCTATTAAAATATTGATGAAAGTATCAGATTTCATGAGATTATTTACCTGAGTATCAAGTGTACGTGCCGTTAATGTTGGAAATGATTTAGCGTCAAACAAGTCCGAAAATGTAGCAGTTCCGGACTTGATTTTATTTGCTTCGACTTTTTGTTTTTTAATTGGACATGCTGATGAAATGGCTATATGATTGCCCTGACAATTGGCGCATTTAGCATCCTTAGGATTAATTTTACAACTTTTATAATTATGGTTTTCTGTACATACAGAGCATACCTCGGCATTACGACAAAACTTGGCAATATGCCCATACCGCATACATTTGAGGCACTGCTTCACTGGAGGTATGTACTTACTCACCTCATGTCGCCAAGAGTCGAGATATACATAGTCGGGAAGGTTAGTGGAGGCAAAGGTTACCGCGACTGCCTGCGTGGGAACGAAGGCGGCGCCACCGTCACCTCGCACTCTGCGCATGAAGCGCCTCACCTGTATTACGTTCTTGGAACTACCAATTAAAGAAAAGATTTGATTATTCGACATTTCCACTGGGACTGATGTGAGCACTCCAGTCACTTCGGTGTCGCCAGCTGGTATTGTAGCTTTAAGGGACAATTGGTCCAACAGTTTTTTATTTTTTAAGAACATATTCGCATTGTTGGGCAGGTCAAATGTTATGCCCACCTTATATTTATTAATTGATTTAAGGTGCATGACGCCCGAAACGCCATGCTCCCGCAACCCTTTGGAAAGAGCCATTCGGTCTCTATCACTAAATGTACTGTCCTCAACTTTATGCGATAAAAACACAATGAATTCAGTTTTCCTTGAGTCTTCAGGATACTGCCGCGAATAGCCTGGGACTTTGTAAATAGCATATTTGTCGGCTTTTGGTTTCGGAGTATCGGGCAACGCCGACTTCAATGACTCCGAATCTGAGGATTCAGAGACCGAGTTCAGCTGCTGCAGGTCCGAGTCCGGGTCTGGAAGAGGCGAATCTTCCTTCCGCCGTCTTTTTTTCCCCATCTTGGGGAATTTCCTTTACACTGACCAATACTAATTATATTTGTACAACAATTTACACCAAAATATACAAATTCTTACAATATATACATTAAATTTTAATTTTTCCAGAAAAAATATTAAAAAGCGCGCCTTTCCACTTTTACAGTTCCCGCCCTTTCTGACAGCAGCTGACTGTCAAACACAATATATTGTTGACGTTTGTTTGAGTAGGTGCAGTTGCATCGCAAATGGATGCGTTCAATATTCAATTTTAATGCGATATTTTATTGGTTGTTCATATGGTTACTGAAGTGTTTGAAAATGGACTACAAACAGTCGAAGAGAAGTATACAATGTTTTATTCCGTTTCATAATCAAACTTTGGTTCTAAACTATACTTACTCATTTTGTAACTATAAAAATATTTTATATACATTTTTGAATGTAGCCTCAAAAATTATTGTATTATATTATGTTGGCAATAGTGAAAATTAAGAAAAATATATCACATAAGCGGGTACTTGTTTCATAGGTAGTCAAAATATAAATCTACCCGCAATTGTTATAATGCCGTTTATTCGTCTGGGTTTTCGTGTATTTTTATTTCATACAAAATGTGGCGTCATGGCTACAACGAAGATTGGGAAAGGAGGAAATCTTATTTAATCCGGAGTCTGTTCCACGATGTACCTCGTAAGTCGAATTTAAATTACTTAAGGACCGAAAAAGTTGTTAAAATGTTAAACCATACTTTAAATTTGGAAAGTAGGTAAATTCGCATCGTTTCGCGGAGATAGCCCTTATGTTAGATAATTAAGATAGCATTAGGTCAGCAAAAGTCTATATTGGAAGGTTTTAAAAAGGAACCTACCTATTCCTACACCACCGCTGTCTGCACACTGATTAGGTTATTAATCTTACAAAACTGAATCATTAGAAATCTCCCCAAAACAGAGTAGACACAACAGATATTCATTCATTATTTTTTTTAGTTTTATCTCCCGTTCCTGAAGAGTCAGACGACTCCTCTGGCGATCCACCGCGCCCACCTACGCCCATCGTCTACCGCCCCTACAGCCCTCTCCCTCCACTGATCATTGAGAGAGAGCCGAATCGTCACGACGAACCCGAAGAGTATTATAAAGTACTCGAAGATAAAGTTAAAAGAATTTATAAAAAACTATTTATTGAAGGTCGTGAACTAAGCGATAATGATTTTATTCATGATTCAGATGTCGATGATTCAAATTTGAATAGTGATTTAGTCAATGATAGCAATCATGTTGCTAAGAATGGCTACAGCGCGGATTACGAATCGTATGAGAGTGAAGTGCCATCTTATCATGTCGAACAAGATGAAAATAATGATGACTCTTATCATAATCACGTTGAAAGTAGTGAAAGCTCTGAATCATTTGATGATATTAATAATGATAGCGAGGACGTCACAGATGAAAACAATAACTCTAAACTACGTAATCTTGAACGCGATAATTTTAATGAAGAACATTGTGAGACGCACAAAGAATCGATTGATTTGTATATTCAAGAGGAGGTGGAACTGGAAGCTGGTGATTCTGAAATTACTGAAGATAATTCAGGTAAATTATTAATATTTAGTATGCACCTATCTCTCGTGAGATGTCAGGTTAAAGGAGCATCTCTGGCGCCGCTCGCAGCCTCTCGTTACCTTAAAGATGACTTCCACAATATGGGAAATCTTGTCAGTTACACGAAGATAGTTTGAAAAAAATCAAGTTACATGTGTCCGTATGTAAACAAGTCGGCAAGATTGCAAGTTAACAAGTTAGTAAGTGTCCGGGAAAAAAAAACAAAACACCTCCAAGCTGACTTGACTATGTACTTTGATGCTGTCTTGGAATAAACCGAGCATTGTAAGAAATTATTTTGTAGAAAGTATTTATTGCGATGGGCTCACTACCTCTTACCTCGCACAAAATAGCCTTATAGCCTGACACAAATGCGAAATATATTTTTTTTTATGCTCGACAGTTGATTACTGTGAATCAAATTGTATTCAAGCAGGCTCGCAGCTTTGATTATATTGGAACCGAAATCATTTCGGTACTACGCTAGCACCTATGTATTATAAAAGTCACGATAGTTTGTCTTCATTAGAAATCTGAATTCCTTTCAGGTTCAGACTACAGGCAAATAACAACTCAAGCGCAAATCCACGTAGATGGAACCCAAGTTGAGACCCAGAGCTACGCCTACGAGGGTTCCGTACGAAAGGATAACTTGACGTTACAGCGGCTGGGTCACGTGGACGTTGGAGAGGAAGGAAGGGCAGTAAGTCAGAGGGGTGATGAAAAAGAGATTGAGGAGTCGATGGCAGAAGAAGAGTCTGTGTCGCTGGAAGACAACGATGGTAAGTCTGACATGTTCATATTCCCAAACTAGTGTTTTGTATTTTGTTGCTACTTCGTGAAAATTTGTTTTGCTTGCTAGTTGGCTGCAGAAAAGTACTTCTCTGTTCACCGAATTGAAGCCTACATTATACACTGCGGATAGGAACCCTAAAACCTAGTAGGCCTAAAAACAACGTCCTTAAACACATCACGTCTGCTTAAAATTATATAATTGCAATAACATAGTGCGGTCTCGCCAGCTTGTCACACACACTTAGCGACCACTGACTCACGACAATAATAATAAAGATAAAAGCTGATTATGGCAGGTGCCCGCAACCCTTCCAATATTCCCATCCCATATCCATCCAATCCTCAATCAATAGTCCCAATTATCTTTCCATATCCCTGCAATAGTTCTTCCGCCTGCTGAGCTCAATTTTTATGCTATAATTGTCAGCAGTTGGCTAACATAACATTAAAATTCTCAAAAGGGCCTCTACGTGTTGGACCCATGTCCCTGTGCAAGCCTTCCAAAGATCCGGTTATTACCTTGTGGAGAGGCATAATTATAATATCATATGGTATTTTTCTAGATCCAGAAGACGTTGAAATGGCTTATAATGAATCAGCAGCCGAGAATACAGAAGTAGAAGCGAGCCATGTTATTGAAGATATTGAAGTTATGCGGACCCCGCAACCCAAACTATCTGTCGACTCAATAGCACATACTTCTCTACAACAATCCGACGTCACCGGTGAATACAACGTCACACATAACGCTAGTTTAATAACGTCAGACTGTGACATCACAAAACCTACATCTCCTGTTTTAAATGTAACATTTGTATGTGAAGATGAAGACAGTGGAACTGGAGACAGTCTAATGAAAAAGGTATCAGGGAACACTGTATTAGATGCTGATGTTTTAAGCCACGTATCACCAATTTTAAATGTAATAAAACATATAAATGTGCATAGAGACAGGAATAGGGCAGAGGAGGACATGACATCAGACATGGATGTCACAACGCCTGTGTCCAATTTAAATGCAATGCATTTTGATGAGGTTATGAATAGAGGAAATATAGATACAGTTACAAATATCGACTTGGGCAAAATAACAACAGATACTCGTGTTATAACACCTGAGCCTAATTTTAATGTTACATCTCTAAATGGTGATAGGGATCGTAAATCAGAGAACGCTGCGTCAGATGCTGATGAACTAAGATCTGAAACTCCAATATATGAAGATGTTGTTATGGATGCAGCTACAGACGAAGTAAGACTACCAGGCACACCAAATTTGAATAAATCATTTTTAAATGATGACAGAGTTAGGAAGAGGAAGGGAGAGGACGTGGGTGTGCAGACAGTGAAAGGGCGAGTTGGTTGGGAGGACTTGAAAACTAACTTGTTCGTAGGGGCTCCGAAGATATTTAGATTATGTTCTTGTAGTGAACACGAGTGTATAATTCCTTTAACCTAACCGATGAGATCACTTGTACTGGCTCCCGGTGATTTTGATAAAAATAAATACGAATTGTTACGTATTATTCTAATTAAGTACTAAATCATGTTGTTTAAGTCATAATTTTATGAGGTTTACCAAATATTTTTGTGTTGCATTTTATTTGTAAGTTTTTCAAAATATATTTACATTTTAGTTTGTAACAGAGTTATTTATTTAATTCGTTATTAAAACATAAAGGCAGTCAGTCAAAGTTCCTAGCGGACAGTACGTCAAGTGCGAGATTATTCGTAAGCTTACTGTCGGCGCAGGGCGGAGCTGCAATTACATTGATATAATAGCCTGCTGTAGTCTTTTCACACCGTAGCACGGACGGGATCACGTTCGGTATGGTACAAATGAAACAAATATACTCTATTCAAAACGACTTTATTTGCAGTAGTGTGGTACCACGCAGCGGTTCACAACACTAGGGTGCGCATATTGCGCTCTCCGACATCATTACAGTGTAATTAAGCATCACTTTACGCGCATCTCACGGTGTTACCAACTTCAATCCTTCCAAGCAAGCTAAATCACGAAATCACAATATAAATAAATACAAATATTTATAAACTGGTAACATTACCATCTTAGTGATCTACGTTACGTTGGTAGCACTGTATGAAAATTATAATTCACAGGTTAAATTCGAGGATACTTTTTATACCTAGTTACGGCGATAACAACATTAATAAAATGGCATTATTGTACAAACACACAACAAAAATAATTAAAACTTGAACATAAGGGATTTAGGGGGAGGATTGAACATAAGGGGCATACGTTTATCATTCTAGAACATTTACATTTTGTCAATGTTCTTTAAATAAAATGTACACTCAACTATAAAATCAACACCGTGCAATGCTTAAATTCATCAAAGATTCACATTCATTTATCTCTTCAAAGGACAACACTCAAAGCTTATTCCTTAATGAGACCCAATACCCATCGAAGTGAGGGAACGATCCAACAATAGGACCGCTTTTAATTCTCTCGAGGACATCCTACCTGGGCCCCGAGTCTGCTAACACAATCGATTCATAATCGAACAGCAACCGCTTAGTAACTGTCACTTTTGACATATGTCCCATACAATATCTGTTAAAAGTGACAGCTACTATGCGGTTGCTGTTCGATTATGAACCGATTGTGTTAGCAGACTTGGGGCCCAGCTGTACTGCGGAGGTTGTAAGAGCTTTTCCTCCTCATCACCTTCCCGTACTTCTTAGATGTATATTCAGAGCTTCGAGTGCGAGTTTATTCGTAAGCCAACCGCTTCATAGTCTACTTTTCGTCATTTTGTATGGCAAATTGAACAGCGCCTCTAGCGGACGGTATCTAAAACTATTAATTCTCCATACAATGTAGACAACTACGCAGACTTTATATTATAATTGTTACCATACGAGTTAACTCGCGCTCGACTTCCTAGCTTGCTCGCCCTTGCTATGGTTTTACAGGATTTCGTTACATTCCAAAGTACGGTAATTGTTTATGTCTTTACATACAATGTTAAAAGATTAGCCTACGTCGTGATGTTGCTATAATGTATTTTTTCTGGCTTACACATTTTGATAAGTAGATGACAATATTGACAATTTGGGATAAGCAGTTACTTTTTCTCAATCATCGCTAGTGTTACGTATGCCAATTGCAAGATGTCCCGTTTTGTGTACAAAGCTATTAATTAATAAGCTCTACTTCATGTACAAACAAAATGTATATCATAAATGACGTTATTATTAGTAAAAAAATATGATGACATTTTAATATTGATGCTGGATTTATTCGAATCTTGCCGTAAAAATATATAAAAATGGCTTATTTGGTGACTATACTTTTTTGCGGTTTTAGCTATTGACTTGTTATGGCGTTGACTTTGTGACAACCCGCTACCAACTGAATTAAATACAGTCAGTTGTTTTTTTATTATAAATTTGTAATTGATCTATATAGACGCTAATCTGTTGATAAGTATAAGTCCATGACGGATATGGTTTTGGACCAAATGATTGGTGTGTATAATATTTTTTATAATCTATACATATAAATAAAATTGGAGTGTCTGTTTGTAATATTAAAATAACCGCTTTTTACTAAGTGCATTTGAATGTATACACGTTACCTATACCGAAACAACATTTTTTTAATATTTTTGTCTGTCTGTCTGTCCGTCTGTTTGTCTGTCTATCTGTCTGTCTGTCTGTCTGTCTGTTTGTTCCGGGTAATCTCTGAAATGGCTGGACCGATTTTGATGGGAATTTCACTGGCAGATAGCTGATGTAACAAGGAGTAACATAGGCTACTTTTATTTTAGAAAAAAAAATTGGATCTCTCGAAAAAAAATTAAAACCAATGTTGCAGCGCTGCGCCTGATTAAAGTTTGATAGCAACAATCTGCAATGCGTCCCGCGGGATCAGAACGCGAGCAGGCTGTTGCCAACGGCTGAGTCTTTGTTAAAAACCACGCGGACGAAGTCGCGGGCAACAGCTAGTTTAAAATAAGTATAACAGTTTGCTACCGTGAACAAATGTATAGAAACTTATTATATTTCAGCTCTTGTTTGATTTCGCACTCTAAAACTGATTTCAAACACGTAGGTACACTCCGAGTTCATGTTGTCACAAAGTTAACTCACAATTAGGTAGTTAACTATTTCGCGTATAACCGAGGGCACACAACACGGGGCACACACTGTTCCCACCAGCGCACACTACCGACACACTACTCGTTAACTTCGACTCTCGTTAAATATAATTTGTCGTATAGAAAAGTTATTGCAAATGGCGACATACTACGCCGAACGCGTGCCTATACAACCTACTCACAAACGTTTAGTTTTTATATAATAATATGATTTTCTTTATATAATTCGCTGTAGTTTACTGACAACACTCTTTATTTTATGAAATATATTATTAATTTGATAAATAGGGGTTTGTGACACCCGTTTACTAACGAGTTTTCAGGACACCGTAATCGGCATGGAAGGAATCTTTCTTTCCATAAAATTATAAGAAACGCCACGAAATATCGCCAGGGGCGCTGCTAGTGAATGTTAAGGAAAGATTCGTCATCGAACAGTTAGGCTTCGTAGGCTCTTAAAACTCGTACTAGGACACCGACTGACTAGAATAGTCAATGTATCGCGAACGCAGTGAGTAAACCAAGCGCACATCTACAAACGATCGGACAATATTACAATAATTATTATCATGCAAAAATACTTTTATAATATTCACTATAAATGTATATAATATTACAGTTCATACACGGGCTATGTACATGCTCCTACGCGACTAATATTGGACTGTGGTGTGTTGAAGCGAGACGGCGGCGCTCGTACGTGTCTTACAATTACATACGAGCTGGTAACACTAACATTTGGCAAGTATTATGAGTAAAATTGGATAAAAATATTATTAATAGGTATTTTTTTACAAAACTTTTTACAACTAACTTTACAAAAGCGTGACGGAAAACGATTAATATGATTACAGTTTAGTTTCAATGCTCTACATAGTTTCATATACGATGGGCGTCGCAATTGACTGTTACGTATGAAATTCATTTTGGAATTACGGTCTCGCAATAACCTCCGGCCATCTTTAAAACTATGCCACCGGAGTTATCACTGTCACTTACAGCTAAAAAGTTCACTCAATCGAATTGCTAATCGAAATGGCTGTTAGTTATGTATCTTTTAAATAATACATTATATTCATAAGTGCACGGATGAGTTAACCTTAGGTAATTAGTTTTATAAAATCTACAAGTGTTACGCAAATAAATTAATGCGCTCAACTGGAATAATTTCGGTAACTTATTACGTGAAAACTCCTTATTTTTAAAACCGAACTCGATAGACATATAATTTTACAGACACATCTCTACGCAATACGAGTTTTTTTTATTGAATATGGTTTCCATAAAAAAACATATTTTCCAGGGTCCCAGTTTATAACTCTAGCTAGCTTCGTCGTCGTATAGGGCATGATACATACTAAGTAACTCCGTCATTTTTTGTATGACGAGACGACCACCCTCAAGGTTTAGTTGAGTTTGGGTAGATATTCTTCCTTAGTTATAGGTAATATGTGGTATTCCCATTGTATCAGCAGTAATGCCTTGTTTACACGTAACGAGTAAAATAGCGAAACAGTGCTCTCAGCCGAGTGCTCTGTAGCACACTCGACATTTTACTCGTTTCGTGTAAACAGGCCATTAGCCACAGTGGGAGTGATGAATACCATTATAAGGTTAGTATGTAGACTCGGTTAAGATTAATTATTATTATTCTTACTTACTCATAAATTCCTACCTTCTCACATAGGTGCTTGTAAGTAATTTTTAGCCGACTGACCAACGTACTTGATTTAATTGGTACCTGTCTAGGTATTTTAGGGGTGTAGTTATTAAGTTAAGTAATGATGAGTGCAACACATTGAGTCTGTAATGCTCGGCTTACACGAGGACTGTACACAAGTAGGCAAGTGGTTTCCATGCATATGCCACTTCGCTAATTGTTTCACAATGTACTTTCCTCGTGTAAATTTAGTTTAAAGTAGGGAATGAATACCCTGATATGTAAACAAATGAGTGTCACAACTCACGACAGGTAGTCTTACACATTACTTGAGTTTCGTAATCTTGGCGTTGATCCGAGGAAAACTTACTGTTACAGCTAGCCGCCACAGACTTGATTAGAAGTTCAGACGTAACGTTGCCACTAGCAAAGTGAAGCCGCTTTTTCAATGCATTTGTAGTGGTAAATGTTACCATATACAAAACTTTTGCATAGTCTATGGTCCGGCATAGACAATCAGATTCAGCCGCGGGAACAATTCCCCGCGTTATTAAAATATACAGCTTGATTCAGGTAGGGTATACTAGCGTATGAACTGAGGTTCAATTATCACAATTATCTCTACCTTCATTTAATTTTAATGCTTGAAACATTGTATACATGCCGGGACTGCAGTCCGGGCATCGAACCCAGAACTTCATAATTGATAGGACGCATGAGGCTGCTGAACGATGACTTCGAATTTAATTCATAACAAACAAAAGGAAAATAGCAAAATAAAAGAACATAAAATACATTAGCAGTGCATTTAATAAAATAAAAACGACTGAGCACATCGAGGCGGACTTGGCGCGCCACCGACGCGGACGCACGCGCCGCACGCGACACACGTACACCTCAACCTTGAGTGCCGGTCGCGGCGGCGCCACTGTCTTTACAGATCTGTCAAATACGATGACATTTCCATAAAGAACAAATATAGCAATTCTTAATACTTTGGCCATGTGTAAGATTGGTCTCGAAATGGCTTGGAAGGCGCGGCGCGCGCGCGCTCGTGCGTCCGAGTCGGCCGGACGCTTACACTTCTATGTATTACATTGCTTTGGTAAATGGGCTGGCTACATCCGACAGCTCGACAAGCTGCCCGCGATCAGAGCTGTCAACTGACAGCTGTCAACTTGACACACGTCACAACAGACAGCTGACAAATGGATTCAGAAATGATTAAAAAAAGGAATGCAAATAAAATAATGTTGATTTTTACAACACAATTTTCCATTTCTGCAGGCTCCTGTGACGGCTGTCGTGGCGATCGTATTGCAATTATTATAAAAAAAACAGGCCAGAAGTGTAAATAAGGTAAGATTACAGAGATTAATGAAAAATATTACACAATAATTGTATTATAAGTAATAGATTGATAAAGTATAAGTAATGTGAAACATACATATTGAGCAACGAAAAACGTGAACCGACAGACAACACTGTTAAAGCTCTTACATAATTCTAAAACGAAATTGTCACGATGTTCAGCATTAGTTCTTGCCGTCGCCACCGGAGCGGCTGTGGCGCTTTTGTTCGCGGATTGAAAACTTCCCGGACAAACACCGCGAGAGACTCAGATGAAGAAATACTACAGACGTAGTACGAACTACAAAAAAACTAAGCCGGATTTGTAAACTACACGCGAGCTCACGTGTACATAAGTAAGTAATTCGCGTGTACCACACAAATCAGCTTGGTTTTTTGAAATTTAATAATATGTTGTTCCTCCATTCATCTGTATTTATTCTCGTGTGAGTTGAGAGATCGATGCTCAAACGACACTCGTGCGGGATGGTCCAGTACCAACCGGGTCCGGACCAGCAACCAGCAGTGGTCCGTCGGTCCGTGCGCCAACAAACGTCAAACATAACCAGAATAGCGAACGCGATGTAAGAACAAAACCATTGCGCACAGAACGCCGTGCAACAGCAACACACGTCATAACAACAAAAAAGACCAATCCTCAATCCATAGGCTCAGTTATCTTTCTATATTCCTGCAATATTTCCTCCGCCTGCTGAGGTCGATTCGATGTTTATGCTATCGTGTCCAACAGTTGACCCCAGCACGTGGCTAACATAACATTACAATTCTCAAAGGCCTCTACATTTTTCAGTGATTTTATTGAAAATAATAAACGTTTGTGTATTTAAATCCGTTTAGTTGGAAGGCAGGATATTACATTATTCCATTCAGACTTGTGTGTCGCTGCTGCACAGTGCAACTGCGCCTTAACATATCGAAAATGCACATTAAAAAATAACACTAACAAGAAAAAAATAACTAAATTGTTAAACTAAACCGTAAATAGTAACTAGCTAATCGTACAGACGGGGAGTGGGGGGCGCAGGGGCGGGGCGGGGGGGGGGGGGGGATCACACATTCACGCATAATATTGATATTACAACATATTTTGCCACAGCAGGTGTTTTTGATAACGGCTTGGTTTTGTGGCGATTGCCAGCTGCAATGTGTTGCCGTCCGTCGCGCAACACTTGCCGCGAACAACATTGTAGCAAGAGAGTATCGCCGGGCAATATTGCTGACATATATTGCCTCGCAAGATTTCAAGCGAATGTATTTTTTACACCCCGTTTACAGGGCCTTTATATGTAACAAGATGTTGCGCCGCATCTGGCGACAAGCCCTCGGTGTGCCGACACAATCCACTCATAATCGAAAAGCAATTCCATCACCACTACTATTATAAATTGGTACATGTTGTTGGTTTGGATGTGGGAAGTAATCTCGGGACCTACTGGTCCGATTCTCAAAATGATTTCACAAATAAAAAGCTGCATTATCCCGGATTGATATAGGGTTTTATTTCATTGTGGTGCCGCGGACAGCAGGCGAGTAAACTAGAAATTGACAATGCGTCATTGCCTTTCGTTTCTGAGTCGACAGTGTTAACAGTCTTGAAGGCATTTTATGTTCCCCGCTGCGACAAATATATGTAATTTCAACAAAAGTTTATTTCGACTTTTGTATAGTAACAATGGTTTTATGAGAAATATCTGCACAGCTCCGCCACAAAACGGTATTATCTCGGATAGTTTAAGACGAGGGGTAGGCAGAGCGACTGCACCGGAAGCGAACGTACATGGCACAAAGCAGCCGACTCGACGGACGGACGCACAGAGACAACCATTTTATGTAGAGTTTATTTATTTTGAGGAAGGAACATCGAACGGATGCATGGCCTCGCGCGCGTCCGTCGTCAGCGAGCGCTCTCGGCAATATCATTATATTTATAATATTATAATAATTAATAATAATCATTGCATTGTTAAATATAAAACAATTATTATACAAGAGGGCGCGAAACAAAGAACATTGAACAACGCCATCTGTTGGCGGACACGTGAAGCGGTTGGCGCCATCTAGCGGTGGACTTGTTCAGTGTATTTAGTAGCGGTCTTGGGGGAGTATTATCATACCTCTAGGATAACATATTTATATTGTCAAGTATTACAGGATTATTCAGAAACGGTATACTAGCCTTTATTGTCTGTTTGGAGCAAAAAAAAAAATTTTCTTTTTGTTGGCAATCTTTTCTCATATTATCTAAATTGTGACTTCATATAATGACTATGATTGCGCTAAAAGGTAAATTCACAGGTTAGTATACTCTTCCTTAATCATGCTGTATCTGATCATAGTTGCCGACGATTGAACGTATGGTATTCTAATATCCCCCTCGCTGAGTAACGCTAAAGTTATTGCTATTCTGCTCCGCCATTTCGTGTGTACTGTTGTGTGAATCTCGGCATCGGTAATGGAATGAACGATCAACAACTATGTACTGAGCCAAACGCAACAACGCAACGGCGTCGGGCGACGGACCTCACGACCTCACGACCCGACAGAACGAGACTGCAGAGTATTAAGACACACTGTCAGTCAGCTGTCTGCTCTGTCTCGCTCTGTCAAGCGTAAGGGACAAACGAGACAGGCCGACCCCACCCGAACTAGCAACACTAACTCTAACTACATACCGCGGCGCCGCACACACACACACACACACACACAAATGGCATTACAAATGTCAAGTCTTTTATTGACAGAAATGTATTGAGCGCCCAATCTATTAGCACACTAGGTGTGTCTGTGTGTTTGATTGTCGTGACGGGGCAGCGGCGCGCGCGCACACATGGACAGCCGACAACATGTACCTACAGGGGGTGGGGGTGGGGGGGGGGGGGAGGGGGGCGCGGCGCGAGCTGACACGATACTAAACAATTAATTATAATCACAGTTTTAACAATTGATACGTCCCGTCGACCTTGCAAGTAGCAGGACTACAGAGCTGCGCGTGCGGCGCGCGACCCGGGCCCGAGTCCCACAACCGAGCTGACTCGTAAATATACAGCGTGATTCAGATAGGGTATACTAACGCTTGAGCCGGCGCTTCTTTAGCGAATTTGCAATCATTATTTGAAGCCAGAATTGCGATAAGTCGTACGAAAAAAAAAAAATTGGTCACTTATAACTTCGAAATCGACTTCATACAATCACTACAAATACGCTAAACAGCAGGTTCAAAGGTTAGTATACCCTTTCTGATTCATTCTGTATAACTAATAATTGAACACCAACATCTCAACAGCATCGGGGAATTAAACCGCTGTTATACGATCCACGTTATCAAATCAACCTTATACAACTATTATACAGCTATTATATACAAGAACTAAAGCCTGCATAATTTGTCGAGATGTATATTAATCAGCTTCTTTGCTGCTTGCTTACAGGACCGACGTTATTCTAAAACTCAATAAAAACATAATTTCACTAAATTAACTAAACAAATAATATTATAATTGGAAGACATCTCATCATTTGGCGAAGACGAGTGTGTCTCGCGCCGCGCTGAGGCAACATAATATACAAGAGACTAGCCCCCCTGCTCGTGGGGGGGCCGCCATGACGGGGAAGGGTAAAGAGTAAAACAATAGTGAACAAAATATTGCATTCCATATTAGTGGATTACCTTATATGACTTGTGAGAAGGCGTCCGGGGGAGATAGATACAGGTGATTCAGAAAGTGTATGTATACTATGCCGTGAATGTTTCCTTCATTAGCGCACTTGTGACCATTACGTGCAATGAAATTTTTTATAAAAAAATTTTTTTTTTCTTAAATTTACATATTGAATTTTGGTCTCGACAAGATTACAAATACATCAACGAAGCGCAGGTTCAAGGCTCAGTACACCCTTTCTGTATCACGCTGTATAGGCAAGGAATTTATGACTGTTTTTTTCACGATCAAAGTATCTTCAAGTAACGTAGAGCAGTAATATATAAATAAGCGCCCGCTTCCGGTCAGCCGTCTCACTGTCACGAAAGGCAACCATTCGAGACATATTGAT
Source organism: Pheosia tremula (assembly GCA_905333125.1). NCBI lineage: Eukaryota > Metazoa > Arthropoda > Insecta > Lepidoptera > Notodontidae > Pheosia > Pheosia tremula. The sequence goes on along the minus strand of HG995425.1, from coordinate 133,851 downwards.
CCCTATTACAACAGACCTAGCGTAGAATATTGCACGAGCAGACCACACCTTACTTAATTTACCCTCAAAACTGGAATATTGCCAAGATGATACGGGAACATTGCCCGGCGGCGGTAGCGACGGGGCTGCCAGATGTGAAATAAAAATGACAAACGCTTCACAAATAAAAATGGTTTTCTGGCAACCCTACAGGCGACACAATCGTATATCCAAGTTATATCCGCACACAGTGCAAGCAGAAGTGATATGTCAGTACTAGCTATAGAACAACTAACTCCACACGGCCACATTCACAAAATCAACCAATCATCGATCAGCGCACGCGCAGCTCGCACACACCCACACACACACACACACACACACAGCTAACCTATTATAATTATATACACACACAACTAAGGCCGCGAAATTAACTATGTATATCTAAGTATATTATATAGTCGGGGAGGATCGTGCGACGGGACGCGGTAACTATGTTATATGTAGATACTAGCCCCTACATTTATAGACACTTTTCGCTCAGTTACAATGGTGTTACAAAGCAATTTGATTATGCAAGAAACATTGCAACTCGCAAAATAAATTCTTGTAAATTGTAAGGGAGCATTCCTCTTATATATACGCTACTATGATAGTTTTAAAATTAGTGTCTTATTTAAAATACATCGTGTCTCCAGCATCCCCTGATGAGTCTTATCGCGGGACCGGTCGGGGGGAGGCGCACAGCCACCGCACAGATATACAGCGATAATTGAACAATACAAACTAGATATATTCCTAATAATTTGCATTAATTTGTTGTGAGAACGCAATCGACTCCAAACAGTGTGAGGGTAGTTTGAAAAACAATCAAACGAGAGTGTTATACATTGCGGTGTCACTATAAGTATCGTTGTTAGATAACAGTTAGAAACACACAATGGAATACAAACGACGCAACTACCTAGTAGCGTCTATGATAAGATCCAATTCCAGTTTCATTTCTTCAGACGAGCTATTGAAGTGTGCGTTATTCGAAATATCAACAGGCCAATTAAGTTAGTGTCATCCCGCTCATGTATCATACATCTGAGTAGAGCAGCACTATTGGTGCCAATGAGTCCAACAGCATTTAGGAAATTCTTGAACCAACGATAGATTGATATCAACGCCATCTATCCGACGCACACTGCAACACTTATCTTTCTAGCATGTAGTACTGGTCGCATCGAATAGAATGAGCAAAGATGACGGCTCTGCACAGGCCTCAGGTAGTGTCGCGGAGAATTGAATTTTATTTGAGGTCCCGTCACTCGTGATAGATAGTTTCTCGATTAACATCTTAGAGGAGTTCGGGTGTTGTTGGTCTTGTGGAAAGATTATAAAAGTGTTAGTGCCTGGGGTAACTTATATGGTAGAGGTGGAAGGTATCCAATGGAAACGACACTCTAACCAGTTACTTAAGTGTGGTCAAGCTTTAGGATAATTATTATTTATAAGTATAGGTTATATGTTATTTTTGTTATTTTATTTTATGTTATGTCTTGAAGTTGATAGTTTTGTTGTTTTTCTAATGCGAGGGAGAGTGTCATATCTGACATATGTTATTTTTATTCTGTGGTTTGTTTTTTGACATATCTGGATTCAGGATAGTGTGTGTGGGTGAAAAATAAAAGACGTTAATAATCAATACAGTGTATTAATTAATTACTGCTGAATTATCGGGCGTAAAGCCTGATACAATATTGGCGACGAGGATGGGATACGAACCAAAGCCTCTGGCCATTTCCACCCCACACCTGACACCAAATATTGTATTGAAATGGATTGCTAATTGATTGAATTGGATTGCTAATCCAATGTGCTGTGCACGCGTGGGTTCGTATCCCATCCTCGTCGCCAATATTGTATCAGGCTTTACGCCCGATAATTCAGCAGTAATTAATTAATACACTGTATTGATTATTAACGTCTTTTATTTTTCACCCACACACACTATCCTGAATCCAGATATGTCAAAAAACAAACCACAGAATAAAAATAACATATGTCAGATATGACAGTCGGCTTCTTTTATTATCGATCAAACTTGTTTGGTTTATAATCGAAGAAGTTGACAAGCCGAGGGTCAGTGGTGGGTCCTCTTTCCCCATAAGTTAACAATGGATTTCCGCCAAGTATCGCCTAGTTCTATCAATTATACAGGCCTCATTGTTTGAATCCGCCACCTTTGCTACTTTCATTTGATGCACTCGCGACAATATTCATAAGTGGAAATTGAATTTAAAAACTAAACACGGTATATAACCTTCTAACTAATTCAATCCCGGCGGTGGAGATAGACGATACTAAACTTGTATAAAAACAATTCAAATGTTCGTACCGATTACCGTAGTTCCAGTACGCCACCGATATTTAATAGATTTGTCACAATATCCTTCATAATACGACGCGCCAGCGCCGGCGCAGCGGAGGCTGGCGATGCCTTCGAGTTCTAGATTCGGAGTTTGAGTCCCATTTCGCTCTCGATCCTGCCACTCACACAGGTATAGCCACTGCACACCACGTGAATAGCCGTCTCCAGACTGACCGCGCAGGCTGGTCTGGAACCGGCCATCGGATAGATCGTGCCCGCACCAACGATCTGACCCTTATACGTGCCAACACGTAGAGTTAAGTGTTGTGCGATTTGGCAATGATGAGCACGTAGCCGGGCGGGGAGCGCGGCGGCGGCGCGACAGTTGCCCGATGCGTCGGCGACGCGACGGTCGCGCGCAGCGTCGGCGACGTGACGGTTGCGCGAGGGTCGCGCGACAGCTGCGCGACTGTCGCGGGTCATTCCGAGTTCGTGAAGTACTCGGACGCGTTGCCGCGGCAGATCGGGCACGTCCGGTTCGACTGCGGGACAGAGACGGAAACAATGTTAGTCTGGTAGACTGAGGCGCTCACACACCTATTGTGGTATTTTTTTATTATTATAGCCTCATTTATTTCCATAATGAATAATTTGATTGTTACATAGTATGTGCATGCATTAAAAAAATATAATATTATAATCATGTAAATTTAAATTCCAATCATAGTAAATAATTTCAATATATATAATTTAGATCATGAATCATTATGGACCCCTCTACGGGTAAAGGCCTCCTCCATTTTACTCCACATCTGTCTGTCTTTTGCTTTGGTGATCCAGTTTTCACCATTGTGGTATTTATGGTAAAATAATATACTATTCTCTCTCTTCTCTCTTACGTGACAAATAAGTCACGTGATTGGCCCAATAAATACTACGTCATCGACCACCGACCAATGAGCGTGAAGCAGGATTGAAGATGTCAATTGATGGCAGCACTGATCGTGACGTAGTCTGGGGCCATCGTCGGGAGACAATAAGTTATACCGTGTGGTATTTAAAGCCCGCACTAGAATTTCTCCGGCAAGTGAAGTTTATATTGCGATTACGTCATATTGTACTGCATTAATGTATCTATTAAATTTCCTTCAAAATTAATTTTAAATAAAACAATACCAAAGTTAGTAAAAATAATACTTTTTATAAACTTTGGGGTACTGTATCGCTTTTGGTATTTTTTTAAGCTAACTCAATACATGGAGGCATTTATCACATATCGCCAGTGTCGCAGAAAACTAAATTATATCGTAAAGATATCCCAAGTGTAGGTACCAAAATCAAAACCATTGAAATTTTGAATTTCGCGCCCTGACCTAGCTCCAGCCTTAAGCAAATGAGACACATGATGTTCCATTGTTCAATTGAGAATTCATCACTGGACCAAACAAAATGTGCCGAAGTCATTCTTGATCTCCTACTTCGTAAGTAACATTTTCACGTTAAAAAGTGTTGTCGCGGCAACATCGACGTATTGTCGCGTTGCGCGTTGAATTGTGCGCCTTGGCAGATGCCGGCACTCACCCGCAGCCACTTGTCGACGCATCTGGCGTGGAACTCGTGCGCGCAGGGCAGCACGCGCAGCGTCTGGCGCGGCTCGAACTCGCACATGCACACCACGCACGACGACTGCTCGCCGCGGTGCGTGGCCGGCACGAACTTGTACGACGGCAGCGCCTCGATCTCGTGGCGCGCCAGCCCGCGCGGCTTGGCCTCGCCCAGCCGCTCCGCCAGCGACAGCAGCGCCTCGTAGTTCTCCGTCTCCGCCTCGCCGCCCTCCTCGCCCGCCCCAGCCGCGCCACCCGCCCCGCCCACCCCGCCCGCGCCGCCCGCCCCGCCCGCGCCGCGCGCCTCCGCGAACGGCGACAGCGGGAACATGGCCAGCAGGTTCAGGAACACCTGAGCACCGACACAGACTTCACTACAACTTGTTGGATAATTATATAAAATACACAGCTTGGACTTTGCATAAGCTTTCGATTGCCTCCATCACAAGGTTTGGCTTTTAAAATGTTTGGTAAAACTATATGCTGCTTGGGACTCTGCACGATACTAAATGTAAAGAACTATACTCTAAAGTCTGATTTAAAATTATTAATGAAACATGCCATTTCCAATATATCAGTGGGTGTACCACAGGGCTCGATGCTAGGACCTATGTTATTACCATTGCAATTTTTATAAATTTGGGCTGAACCTGTGCGTTATGAGTTCTCTGGTATCGGGTATTTTCTACATATGATTGGACAATAGTTTACCTGGTAGGTAGGCGGCGGCGGCGGCAGCGACAGCGGCTGCGCGACCGCCAGCTGCGCCTGCACGTGCGCCGGCAGCGTCGCGCCCACCAGCCCTCCGCCACCCTGACACACACATGCCCATTAGCTTATGCACTGACTCTTCTAACTAGGACACTTGGTAAAGCTCACCTTCGAGAAGTACGTACCTGTGTGTGTATGTGATGTATGGGATGGTGGGGCCAGCGCGCCGCGTGGCGGACGTACGGGCGTGCTCGCGACCCGCCGCTCACCACGCCCACCCCGACGCCCCCTCCGACGCCCACGCCCACGCCGCCGCCGCTCCGACGCTGCATAAGTTTATATAGACTTCGATGAAGCTTTCGATAAATTTGTCCATACAATTTTCAATTATTCAATTCATAATTCAGTGGAATTGTTGAAGCTTAATCCATGCTTTAATAAAATGTCAACATTTTATCACAGAAACATGAAATAGAAAAGTCAACGGATAAAAGATCCGCTTGTAATAGTCGGTGTGCCCCAGGGTAGTCTCTTAGGTCCACGTTTTATTTTGCAATTATTTCTTGGTTTCAAAGTACTTGACGATAAATTCGATGGTTATATAAGGACCCTGGCTGGAAGCTGTACTCACGTGGTGGTGGTGTGTGAGCGCGTGGCGCGCGTGGTGCGGCGCCATCAGCTCTAGCGTTGCGCCGCGCGCCTGTATACACACATATAAGACACCTTCGTATATATATTTACGCCCAAATTTATAAACTGTTGTTATCGATTATAATGTGTCATTATAACAAGCTGTTCAGAGGAAAGAGTGCGTTAAAATGGCCTTATAATCCATTATAACTGTCTATAAATTTGAGGGTTAATATTAAATAGGTAGCAAACTTGATGAGGCGAAAAGACGGCAGATGGATCAGGGCGGCAACAGTGTGGTGGCCTAGAGGTGGACGTAGACAGAGTAGCAGACTACCGGCCAGATGGTCAGATGACATCAGGAAGGTAGGTGGTACACGTTGGACTGGAGTGGAACCGGAGTGGAGGAGGCGTGAAAAAGGAGGGGTATATGCCCAGCAGTAGTATGCTTAACACAGACTGAAAGAAGAAGAAACAGTTGTGTCGACAGCAACGACTGACCTCAGTGGCGAGCAGCAGCGGCGCGTGGTGCAGGTCGGGCGCGGCCGGCAGCGGCAGCGCGGACTCCCCGCCGCCGCCCCCACCGCCGCCGCCCAGCATCTCCAGCCGCCCGCCCTCCGCGCGCTGTGCACACCCTCACTTCCTATACCTGCGCAACTTTACCCACCGTACACAAATTCATATATTTATGTACTGTGGCTAGTATTGCGCAAGTTTATTTACGTTTGTGTCCAATAATAGATATGAACATCCTTCAAAAAGGGGATATTTGAACCATAATCTAAGTTGCTATACTTTAAACGTTGTCCTTTTACAGATTCATGTTTCATTCCTCTTCTTAGTAGTGTCCCAAAAATATAAGATTGAGATGAGATAATCCAAAATCCAGTACCATATGACCCACCCTCACATGAGAATTAAAAGCTGGGCCTTCATGTGCCCCACCCATTGCCAAGGCAACTCTCTTCCAACCTGATAGTATTACTCCTGCTGACCGAAATTCTGTCACGGAAGCCAATCTCAACAGACTCTAGCTAACTACGCAGTAGATATTATATTGCACACGTGTGCGCAAGCGCAGGTGCAATCTCTCTCCCCCTCACTCTCACAGTCCGATAGGACGGCAATCCGCCACGACCGGAGAGCGATCAGGCGCAGGACCGACGGCTTCACGAGCTCTCCGAGACACGAGCGAGTGATGATCATGAGATTGGTACATCAAACCTAGTAATCCCAGAGGCGCGGTCCGGGGTTGGAAACTGCGACCGTCGTTCCTAAGATATGCGACCTATCAACTTGTTGTTGTTATGAATGTGGTGGGAGGGTCACCTGCGCGTAGTGCGTGGGGTGCGCGGGGTGCGCAGGGTGCGGCGGCGAGGCGAAGGGCCCGCGCGGCGGCGGCGGCGGCCCGAAGCTGCCGTGGTACTGCAGCCCCGCGTACACGCCGCCCATCTGCAGCACACAGTACACCCCATGTAGCCAGGACCCACACACTGCCGGACTCGCTACCGGGAGGCGCGTCTCACCAAACGATATTTCAAAAGTTGAATGAAAATGAGGGCGAATTCATTCCAATAGGTAAACTTATTGCGTTATTTCAATGATCATGGCGTATAACACAGCGAGAATAAACGCAAAGTAATTTAAAAAATATTTTTTTATTTAAAAAAAAACTCGAAACACGCTTCCCGGTAGCAATTGAGTTCTGTTGTAAAGCGAATCCAATGTAACACGACAGAATGAATGTTAAAAGCAATACACAATCGGGATATGAACGAAATTGTTGGTTGAAAAGATTCGCGTTACATTGGATTCGGTGATGGTGCGGATGGGGACCCGATGTACCAGGACGACATGAACAGCGGCCGATGTCAGTTCAAGCATTAAAGGTTGTCTACTCGTCTCATCGTAACACATAACAATATATAAATACACATAAGTAAATAATGAACATACACGAGCGTGAGTTCGCTATGAAATATATAAATATTGATAGAAACGGGTGCCGCGAACTAACATTACATAGTGACGAGTTTACCCCAAATTTATAGACGTATTATAACCTCATCAAATGTCATATAGTACTGCGCACAATAGTTTCGCTTTGCGCAGTACTATATCACGTTTGTTAAGTTATAAAACGTCTGTAAATTCGAGGGTTAACGTATAATAAAAATTATAAAAAAATAATTGGAAATAAAAATAATATATTGTGACGCAAGGAAGCTACGCTACTGTGAATAAAACTATTATAATTGTACAATTATAGGTCGATAGATAAATATTTGGCGAAACAATACAGGTGTTATGTTGTCGTGGGATATATATAAAATAATAAGATCGAGTGAAAACATTATCGCTCGCAGTTTGTTAGGTGGCCGCGCACTGCGCAGGCGCGGGCGGCGCCCGACACACAATTCCATGACCGGTGTATGTTAATCAATTGTTCACATAACAAGAGCAAATCTTAGGAAACAGCCAAGTTCTAATAATCAAAGCGACCAGCCAAATATTTTTTTTAATTTATTCTCTACATAATACCAAAGCTTGAGTTGCTAGCGGCAAAAATCTTAAATAAACAGTGTGGCAAGACCGTCGCCCGTTTCGCCCCGTGTGGGCCGCGGCTCGAGTGCCGCAACCGAACCTCGCGCCACCATTGGCCGGCGGCGCGCGGCGGGCGCGAGCCACACGAGGCGAAACACGACCTCGATTGAAAAATTATACACGATGAACACGGAACACATACACAAGGTATCCAAAAGTGAGGAAAATCGTCGCATGCGGTACACGTAGTAATAAAATATTTATGTGACAGGGTTAGTCGACCAAAAAAAATATTTGGGAGAGTCGCTGTCGACCGGCTACTCGGAGCGCCCCACTCGTGCGAGTGAGAGGCTCGCGCCACTACACACATCACGTTGCAACGACTAGAACCTACACGGTATGTATGTACAGAACCAAATTATATGCGCTCGCGCCGAGTGCGGACGCCCTCCTCACTCCACCGACCACATGGAGAGTCAGAAGACAAATAATACACTGGCGGATAGATGTCTTCTATATAGCTTTATCCCTCACCGCAGGTACACTTTAAATAAAACTTTGCCACTTTTAGAGCTTTCTAATAAAACAATAATTTTAGATCTTTAACTCTTGAAGTGCTATGCTCGTGGTTGGATGTATAATTGGCACGGCGTCAGTACATCGGCGCAGGTCGCTAAATATTATGTGTATCATCATTATTATAGTTTTGAACGAACAAAATAAATCAGAGTCTCTCGGGAGAGTGTGAGAATGATAATAAAAACATCGACAACTGAATGGTATTAGAACTGTGGCGGACGAACGACGCACGCGCAGGCCGGGGACGGCGGTATGTCGTGTGACGATGAAGCTAATGGTAAGTACGTGAGCTTTCAACTTTACATCTTACTAGCTCAGATTTGGACTAATCATCTTTTTGCAATGTAATTTCCCTCAAAGTCACATAGTATTGAATAACTCGTTATACGTGACCAATGAGCTGCTTTCTCGTACGTCGCGATTGGCTGCGTATGCCGCGATACCGCCCCCCGACCAATGGCGTGTCTCGGCCGAGCCGCCGCGCACCTAATGTCACAAGCACTGTGCAGACAGTCTATGTGTTACAATATCGGCGTGATGCACACTCCCGCCACCGCGCCGGCGCCGGCGCGCCGCAGCGAGCGCGAACACAATGCAATTAACAAAATCTCCACGATTTTAATAAAACGACTTTGTATATAGGCAAACATACACAAAAGGGTCAGAAGCGACAGGAGAGGCGACCGGTGTTGCTCGCTAGCAATCAACATTTTAGTTTGTATTTATAATGTTGCCACTTAATTGATTGTCGTGCTTCGTGCACCGGCCGTAATACGAACGATTATTTAATAGTCTAGTCACACAGTAGCTAGATTTGCTAGTTATGTGTCGGCTCCAGGCGACATGATGAAAAAAAAATGCAATTAGTGTGCAATTATTGGAGATTGACATTTTAGGAATAATAAAAGTTATCGAGCGTGCTGTGTCCGCGCGAGCTGGCGGCGCGGCCGCCCGCCCCGGGGCCGCGACCAGCACTCGCTCCGTGCGTCGCTGCGGCCGTGTCTCCAACACATCACAGTTCTGCGCTAGGGACCGACGTCACACTCACCGTAAAACCACATTGATAAATACTCCAGCTTCACTCTCAACTATTGCGACACGCCCTTATATTGGCTGTTCAAATTCAATTTAATAATCTGAATTGGCTGGTTGTTTGTGAGGAGTGGACGTCGGCTGTACAACAGAGCGATCGCGCGAGGTTAGTACCCGCACCCGCCGCCGGGACGCAGCCGGCGCTGCGCTCAGACGATGCTCGGAGGCGTTAGCAATACTAGTCACATTACTATACACAAAGGACGAGCCACCGGCAAGGGAGCAGGGGAGAACTTTGGTTAAACCATTGAAATGTAACTCATTTAGTAAAGTTATATAAATCACAAAAACGGTGATCCGAGCATCGTCCGGTACATAATAATATCTTAAAAAAGAGATCGAGCGTAAGTATGGTATGAATAGTAGTTGTAAGCGTCCACAGTACAAGCGCCCCGGGCTCTCAGCTCCACTACCGCCAATCGATGGCTCCCTACGCGCCATCCGGGCATGCATATCCTATGTGCTCCTAAACACATGTACGTAAGTACGGGAGTTGCGTGTCGCACAGGACGGAGCGCGCCCGATAACCATGCAGGCACAGTTGCCGCGGCAGCCCGAAGCGATCGGCACCATCTATCTATTATACAGTAAGTTGTCTCCGTAAAAAATCGTGCGCACGCGTCCTTTACGGAGCCAGTTCAAGCGCATCCCCAAAGATTGCTAGGCCCCCCGCCATATAGCCTGCGACGTATGTTGTGATTCTTATGTAGACGACTTACTGTATTATTTGTTTACCGTGTGTTCAGTGTGCTTAGAAATAATGCGAGTGATGTTTAGCGGAAGGTATCAAGTGTTACACAAGACCACGAACTACATAATCTAAGAGCTAAGCTGCAGAGTATGACCTCGACGACGACGCGCGAGTCAGAGGCGCGCCCCCGACACAGCACGGAGCTATTCGCAACACGAACAATAGTCAAACTATAGTAAACAAACCACAAGCGGGTGATGCAGACGCACGCGCCGCTAGGATATGCAGACATCTGACACTGCATACACTTATATTGTAGGGAGTTTGTGTATTTGTGTTATTTTAGCAGCTACAGCCGAATAAGTAAGTGTAAAGCAAATTTTACAAAATATAATATTATGCAGCATCGTCGTCTAGAAGGATCGAATAAAAACCATGTAAGATTAGATAAGTGAGAGCGAGCGGCGTGCAGCGAACCGCCTGAAGCGAACCCTCGACCTTAAGCGTCGTCAACCAAACCAAGACTCGGTACGAAGAGATGTAGGGAATCACTGCTCACACGCAATATAATAGTAACAACTCGTGAGTCTGTAAAATTCTTAAGGCTTTAGGCCTGTTTTAAAGTGCAAAAACGAGAAAATTATGATTCCTCATACATTGAATGAAAGACGAAAATTGATATTCCGACTGATTAAAAAGTATTTTTAAAAACAGTGTTTAAGGAATAGATAGAACAAAAACAGGAAAGTTTATTTGTTGAGACCATAAAGTATTAAGTATAGAGATGATGATTGAAGTCCGTGTGAAAAGTAAATTCTCCGAGTGAGCAGTGAGCCTAAGAAATCCTACTGTTGGACTATCGAACACAGTTGGTACAAGCGAGAGGGCCAGCCAAACGATGCGCATTATTCACAGAGGACCATCCAATGTAGCGTCGACACGAGATATACCAGAGCGCTCAGACTGACGATCAAGAGACTAGTATGTAGATAATTATTGGTTTTACATAGAGTATCCGCCCCTAGTTCGAGGAAAGCCGGGAATATTTACAGTAATACGCTTCGCTGTACAATTTCATACTTGACATGATTCAATGTGTGCATTTTAATCTATAGATGTTCCATTTATACCCTGTTCGGACTTGTTTATAAATTGTGAATGATTAACTAATCCAAGGGATTTAATCAAATAATGGTAGTTTTAAATCAAGCAAATAAAAGGTGTTTTTATAAAAATTTAAGGCAAATTTATCTTTGCTTAGCGTCCTTTTAGATCTTTAATTGAACGTTAATTTGATAGAAGCAAGTGTTATGAATTATTTATACATCTGTCTATTAGTCGAGCGCTCTTGTATATAGACGATATGCTAGTATACGATACGAATGTTAGGAGCATGCACGCTCATACAAAACTTCATTACTACGCGTGGGGAGGCCGATACGAGTTAAAACACTCCCTCCACAGTTTCGATACAGTTAAATATTAATAGATTATAACTTAATATGCCATGGCAGATAACATTTACAGTATTAGTAGCATCACAGATACCGAAGCCCGTATCGCATGTTTGTTACAATTTAATCACATCACATGGAGGTTTCCCGCCCGTCTCCTCAAAGCTTTAGCAATATTTAATCGCATCGAAACCAGCCCCGGCACGCGTGTCCCGGTGCGGGCGACAGACCTGGTAGCGCAGCTGCGTGAGCGGCGCGGGCAGCACGCCGCCGCCCCACAGCTCGGCGCCCGCGGCTGTTCCCGCGCCGCCGCCCACGCCCACGCCCACCTGCCCCCATACCTTGCGGTCGGTACAGATCAACATGGGCTCGAGGCGTGCCGCGCGGCGGACCGACTCGAAGCAGAGGCGTCTTATGCCAGTATTGACATTTACATTTAGTATCCCACACGACCAGTATACTTAGTCTACGTATTCGTCGATCGCTTATTGCGTCATTTCACATTTCCAGACAAATAACCTGATAACTGATGGGACATGACGTAAGTGACTGTGACTGCGTCGTTAATTACCGAGCATAAAACGCCCATTTCGAATCATTCAAATCGGTCCACGTTGCACAAAACTTATACTAAATTATAATTAATACAAGTAATAACTATTCGATGCCCTAAAGTAGTGTACCTAGTAGCTATCTCGTGGGACGCTTATATTATCGTCTTATGCTATGCCCAGATTGACAAACACTCATGTCATAGGAACGCCTAACTATAGTAACGAAGAAACAATTTGTGTGTGAAAATATTTCTAAAGCAATATAACATTCTCTCCGAATAAACTACGAAGATTAAGAGATATTTCCACATGAAAAGAAATATTATAACCTATCGTGTATGTCCTCCGACACATTCGAATGTCAGCCGCCAGTGACGTCAGCCTGACATTCAAACGTTAGCATGACTTAACATAGGCAGCAATGGACTGGAGCAAACATTTCAACTTAAAATAGATATGACAAACATTATGTTTCAATTGTTGGCGATTGTACGTTGATTATGTGTTTGTATTGTTTAGATTAATGTGTTTCTCTGTTTGTTTCTTTAAGATGGTATTTTGATGTAAACCATTCGACATGTTCAATGTCTTTTTTTTGTTTTGTATCATGATTATGTGCATGTGACCGAAAAAAAAACCAATAATTCTATAGAGAGGGTCTTAGGAGATGCGTTGGGCGCAGTAGGGCTGCATTTTGTTTTAACGTCATTTCCAATAATCTTGACGGTAGTAATTGACATCGCAAGAAGTTTTTAATAAGCTCAAGTAGTTGCGTATCTTGGTTATTCCCTAGAACGCCACAGATTGATACGATCGTAAAATGGTGTCTTATGTTTCTGTACCCAAGGAACATTTCCTTGACTCTCAAACAGTATACTAAGGCCTTTCTCTCGATTATGATGCCAAAGTATAATCCTGGCATTCTAGTGTGGTAACCGAGCCCACCGCATCTCCGACCCGGCGCGCACGCACACACGTCTGTGTCTAGCATACCTGCGCGTGCGCACGATGGTCGCGCGCGTGCGGGTGCTGATGCGGGTGGGCGTGCGGGTGGGCGTGCGGGTGCGGGTGCCAGCCCACGCCCCCCAGCGCGCCGCCCAGCCGCCCGCCGCGCACCGACATCTGCGCAACGCGATGCCATTCAAATCGTCACTTTACAAGAGCTTAATTTTTACCCGAAGTACCTCATTCAACCAGGTCTTCAGGTCTGCGCGTATTGTTTTTAAGTTGTAACCTCGCACGAATCTAAAATCTTCTCCATTCTGACGATGTTGACAGTAAGGGACTGACGATGTTTCTTTGTTGAAGATTTACTATACGAATACTTATTTCAATACTAAACTCTTCCCTAACCCTAGGTCCTCAAAATAATTGTCATTGATCATAACATGCTCATTTAAATTAAATATAGCACGCTCTAACTATAATCTACATAATGGAATAGTACAGGTCCTGGAACGAAACCTTGCGGTACTCCGTAAAAATATGAATAGAACATTAAACAAACACGTAAAGTTGTAATATTAAAAGCCATAATAAACATGATTTGAAGGTTTAACATGATTAATGTTCATACAAATTGATAAGGTAGTATCGACGAAACCTGCTACTTATACATATGAATGAACGCAGCTTACCTAACTTTCCTTGCAGACTTTCTACATGTTGTCGACGTTACGCACAAGCTTTTTGCTTTTGCATTATATTACAGCAACAAGAATTAAAGTATTACGCCACTGTCGTAATTACCAACAGCGTTTCTATTAGCCACTGTGGGTAGTAGATGCTAGAGACCTGTAAATGCTGTACCTGGTTGATGTCGAGCAGCAGCGGCGTGTGATGCGCGTGGTGCGGCGCGTGCTGCGGGTGCGGCGCGTGCTGCGGGTGCGGCGCGTGCTGCGGGTGCGGCGCGTGCTGCGGGTGCGGCGCGTGCTGCGGGTGCGGCGCGTGCTGCGGGTGCGGCGCGTGCTGCGGGTGCGGCGCGTGCTGCGCGTGCGCGGGGTGCGGCGGGTGCGGTGGGTGCACGGGGTGCGGCGGGTGCGACGGGTGCGTGTCGCCCAGCCGCTCCGCCCAGCCCGCGGCGCCGCCTGCGTTCACATACCGCATCCGCCTACTGGAAATCATACAGTATGTATTGCTAAGCGGACTTCGTTATCAAAGGTGAGAATACTTTGCTGCAAGACTACCGTACAGACTGGTCGTTAGTATCCTCGACCCTCCACAATATTACGATGGGAAACCAAAGAGAAAGCGAAGGCCATCTCAGCCGTAGCCTATGAGACTCGATGGCAGGACACCTGATATTTTTTGAAATACAACAGTACATACTAGAAGGGGATTGTAAAACAACTAGGAAAAAGCTAAAAGGAAGGTACAGTGTTGAATCAAATCGCGATGCTAATAATGTGCAGATGCTCACGGCGGCTGGTAGTGGTGGCGCGGCGGCCGCCGCTCCGCCGCCGGCGCCGACACCGACACGTTGCTCTCGCCTGCAACCATACAACAACCTGCTATAATCAGCTACCTTTGATCAAACCAAAAACACGAGGAAAGGATATAAAGCAGACACTTTATATTTCATACTTAAACAATTTACAGTCATTGAAATAAAACTATTTTTTAAGGATTTTATCGCGTTTATTTTTCGCTTTTACGTTCCCGACGTTTCGGCTGCTTTACAGCAACCATGGTCACGGGAGGACTGAGGTGGTTGACGTCCTGGTGTCATAGTTAGAAACGAAAAAAATTCTTAAAAATAGTTTTATTTCAATGTGTAGTATTCGCGTAAATATAAGAAATCAATAAATTTACAGTCATCTTCTAGATCGAGTGTAATATCTATAGGAATGTCTTCGACTGTGCATGGTATTGTTGCGTCACAAAATTTTGCTTCTTGAAATCCCTGAAATATTCTTCTCCTTCCCCAGCCCATGCTGTCGCACGCACCTGATGAGAGATGCCGGGATATGCGCCTGCGCTTCCTGCTGGGGCTGTCGCCCGCCTTGGACGAGAGCTCGCCGTCGGACGAGCCCGCGCCGCTCACCATCGACTCCACGGAGCCCTCCAGCGGGTTCGTGTCCTAGGATAAATTCACACACTACTATAACAGGTTAATTTGTCTTTAGATGATTCTAATTTGGATACTCTGTGCGATGCCGGGTCAAAACAACCACTTCCAAAGGTAGAAGAATTAACACCATGGACTCTTTTGTATAATTTTGCTGGAAAGTAGCTCTTCCAAACCTGTTTAACTGTGTAATATCTCTTTGATAAACCTTTTTTTATATTTTAGTGGCTACACCAAATGTAATTATGCTTTTAAATCTGCTGAGCAAGATTCGCCATGGTGTATAATTGATAGTACATACCAGGTGATGATGTTGCATGAAATGCGGCGGCTCCGCGGATGTGCCTGCGCCCGCGCCGGGGCTCAATCGGACATCTGAAACATAACACACGCCTTCTGTTAATTGGTGAAAACCAAACACTGGATCTATTAGTGACCCTTAAACTCTATATGGATGACGGGAATCGTGATCAGATGCCTGAAAAAGAGAGACTGGCGTCGCTTGAATTATTCGTAGTACTCGGACGATCTGTGGACCTGTGCATCAGATTATACTAAATAGTATAATCTGATGCACAGGTCCACAGAAACAATATTTTTTTCGCGGCGAAGTGCAACTTACAACCAATAAGTAGTATTTATTTTATATGTTTGCCGCTGCGTTTTGTCGCCCGTTTTTTCTTAAAAAATTTTTTAGAAAACCGCAATGAAAGCTGTTGTGCACAGTATTTAAGCGTCATGATAAGAGTCTAGTGTCGCGTCCCAGGCCATTTGCTCCAGCTACTTATCATCTAAATAGCTGGTATATGCCGGTACCTGTTCTCCGTCGCTCGGAGGGCCCCGCGGCGCGGCGCTCGGCGCGACGCGAGCCGCCCGCACCGCCGCCTTCGGGACAATACCACTCGTTACGGCCACGAAACACTTTGTGTGGTCTTTAGGGGACCTTAACAGATGTGATTCAGTTTACCTACTCTTACTTCATCTGGATGGGTTACGTGTTCCTTTGGAGATTTTACACCGAGCTCTATACTCTGTGCGCGGTGGCACGGGAGGGAGGATCAAATCAAACGTCAGGTCGCTAACAAATCGAGGATCTGACAACAGTTTGCGGATTAACAAAACTGATGACGACAGCAGCGTATAGGTTGACGATGTGTTATGTGGCACCCAAATGTTGGGCCAGTCTTTTTTTAAGATAAAGCAAGTCGCTGGCGTGTATTTGGCGGCGAGATTCATCTCGCTTGATGAATCTCGCCGCCAAATACACGCCAGCGACTATCCAGCAGCAACATACAAAATTTCTACATGGTGGCATTTGTTCAATCAATCTAACCCAACATGTGGATACAGCTTTAAAAACGATCCGTTTGGAAGTATTTAGCAGGTATAGTGTATGTTGAACTGACCTATGCTGAGCGGCCTTTGGAGCTGATGCGGGTCGTGGTGGTGGCGGTGGTCCCGCTTGGCCGGCGCCGGCGCAGGCGCAGGCGGCGGGGACTGCGCCACGCACGCCTCCTTCGGGCTGCCCGCGCTGCTGCCATCGCTGCAACAGAAAGAGAAGGAACCGTTAATATTGCAGTTAAACATAACTCTCAAAGGTCCCACACAAGTAAACTAGGCATATCATTGTAAGCTCACGCAGCTTTTAAAATGTTCACATTATCGTGTATACTGTTTCTTTAACTTCTATGGACCAAGCTCTGCTATGTATGTGACAGTGGATGCTTAGGAGAGGTTAGAATTACAATGTCGATCAAATGGTTCATTCAGATAACCAGTTGGTTAAAAACTAAGGCTCGAGCCGTGGGTCATACCCGGAAATACAGTGAGAATCTCATCTGAAACACGTCGTAGGCTTACTTTAAAAGCTTAGTTTAGAGCGCTGCAAATCGAATAATTAAATATTCTTCTTAAAACAGCATATAAGTGTTTGGTTGATATCTCGGGTGAGCGTCCAACGCGCGCCCGCGCCGCGGCACGCCAGATAACGCGAGTACGTGCCGCCCCTCGTATCGCGCGCACACTCGCAACGAATGCCAACTTTTGATCGACGCACCTACAAAGTACACTCATACTCTGTTGGAAGTAAAACGAAAATCTGTCTTCTATGTCTCCAACGTTAGATTTGTGCAGTTATTATAACTGTTTCAGTTCTGCGTTGTAATGTGCCAGTGTTATCGACGCTACATTGTTGACGCCCATATCTAGCGCCGTGTTGCGCCACTCGCGCGCCGCGCAGTGTTGCCAGATGTGATTTTCTATTTATACCCAAATTTGAAATTATTTTTCTCCAAAATGTTACAATTTGCTTGAGTTTTACCCAAAGGCAAAAAGTTAATAATATCGGCTTAGCTTTTTGCCTTTTTCTTATTTTTTCCTTGAAATACTGTTCTAATTTCCAAACTGAAGCAGCGGAATGACCTTTATTTATTTTTTTACGTTACGTATCCCCACTGAGCGAGATGGTTTAACGCGTGCGTTCGTAACATGCGTTGTGGTCATCCTACAGGTAATCCCACTGAAACTAAAAATTACCCAAAATTGTCCATGGTATTTTTTTTTCTTCAAATTTTTCTCCAGAGCCAAAATTTTTACCCAGAATTGCGAAAAAAAATACCCAATCTGGCAACACTGGCGCCGCGTCACGCCGAGGGTTGCGTCACCGGCGCGCGCGGGCTCGCGGCGAACGTTCTTTGTTGGGGAGCTCGCACGTGCAGCACCAGCTCCGCGGTTACAACATTGTGCACATGATTCGAAGCAAACACGTGGACGATTGACGAAAAACATAATTAATTTGGATAAATTTCCAGGCCCAAATTATTCTTTAAATTTGTCCCGAATTTACCCTCGCGTCCTACTGGTAAAGTAACCACAAAGTACAAAGGCTTATTTACAATATTTGTATGATAAATACTTGGAAACTACGCAGTTCATTCTACAAGCTTGACCTTATAGTATTAATGTTAGGGTTAATGCACTCAAGGTTATTTATAATCACGGTTTACCTTGATACAATGTTACTGCCCGAGGTGTAGCTGCAAAGAATGCTAGGTAATATTCAAAGAACTTTATATTATACTATTGGGCTCACGCTGCACCTCAAAATGGGAGATTCAGGACCAGATTCACAGGAGCGCTCGGTCAAAAAGATTTTTTCAAGATGTCCACCTCATCGTCTAATGATAATCCAGATACAATTCGTTTACGAGTAAAAGGGTCATCTCACATGTTAATGCAAAATGCTGTTTACATTTCAGTTCCGGGAAATGACCTTTGCGATCAGTGCGCGCGCGCTTTCAAGAGAATTTCATTGAACGAAGGCTGAACCAATATAGAAATGACACTTCTTCCTCATTTAACAAATTACTTGTAGCGATTGGAGTCGTCGTTTCTTTTCAAAAGGTGAATAATCTCTTGTCTGTCAAATATTTAATCAAAGCATGCTCCAAGTTATAGACGAGGCTGTGAATTAGAGCATTAGCGAAGTCGCTGTGTCGAGGTCGCGGCTGGCGCCAAATGCATTCTGTTGCTAGAGGCCATTAGTCACTAGTTACTATGTGAGGGTTGTGTTATACGTCCAACTAACGTTGATCCTTCTTTTACTAATAATAGTTCAAGATGCAATATTTACGGCTCTCCTAGGCACAACCATTGTCTTAGTTTGATAGCGTCTGCTTAACTAAATTATAATAAGTTTTATTCTAATTCAAATATTGTTATCCTCGTCTTTTCTGATCAGTTTATCTCCGTACTTTATATATTCCAAAAAAAGTAACCTCCATTTGCCATCTCAATATACACACTACAGGCGAGCTGCATACGTGATTTGTGAACCCATCGCCATGGCTCATGTAGCCTTTCACATCTTACGAAGTCCGACAGAAAATCTTTTAGGGTGGCCTTATTATCAAGTCCACCGTTCTCCCTGCTTCCAAGTCCTGGCCGCGGGGTGTGCGGGGTGTGCGGTGAAGGGTGTGTTGACGAGAGAGCTTGTTTCTCAATTCGGGGCGCGGCTTTCACTCGCCGCTTTCGACGTTACGACACCGCGACCCGCGCCGGACCCGCCGCCACCGCGCCCTACCGTCGCCGAGTCCACTGTGTGGCATATGATATTATGATTTCTGGTTCTACAAGCTTGAGCTATGAGTAACAGGGAGATCCGTTATCCATCTTAGGATATTTTTTTAAATTCCGTTCACTGACTGCCTTTTATTTGCACCCTCAAGCTGCTAGATATACTCGTAAATCAATTCTGATCTATAAAAACCTTTCACTATTTTCAATTCACTTACGTCATAGTGAGATCTACCTCATTTGCGGTTTTTGATGACTCCATTTTAGATATTACATGATATTGCAGTAGTGATTGCAATTTGCACACTGATTTCTAGCTAAGACAAGAAACGAGACAAAAAACTGCAACGGTCAGTGTAAGATAAAAAACAAATTTAATGAAAAAACATCGCCGGAGAAACGCAGCGTTCTTGAATTACTTTGACTATTTTATGCCCCACTTCCCTGGATAAAGGCCATCCCTCCTAATTACCTCCACAGTTCCTGTTCCTGACGAGGAGTAGTTGCGGTCTCACTGTAAAGGCTTCCACATTGTGCAGCGTCAAAGGTACTGATGCGATTTGCAAAATGCTTCTTACCGAGAACCATAGACTGGTAATGTATACGGCGATAATCTCGAAGGAGGACGGTAGCATTATTGTATCATGGGAAGCCGTGAATTCCTCCATTCCAACTGACATTAGCCTAAAATGGTGAGGCGACGTGTTAGTTATCATTCCATGAGGCACGTTACAGCGGCGCGCACGTTTTTACAATCGCCAACTTGACTTTCTACACTCGATCGGGA
The DNA here is from genome assembly GCA_905333125.1 of Pheosia tremula. NCBI lineage: Eukaryota > Metazoa > Arthropoda > Insecta > Lepidoptera > Notodontidae > Pheosia > Pheosia tremula. Next base: position 113,729 of record HG995425.1, on the reverse strand, counting down.
CCGGCGATAAGCGCCGCGTCTCTTGCGTCACTCTTATCTATCGCACACACCGACGGATCTAAATCTACTTTCGATCTTAGAACAACCGTTTCATTATCATATAAATATTTGTAGGTTGTCGTGTGGGTTGGATCAGCGCCGCTCCCAGTTATTCTGCGGAGGTGTGAAGAGCATCCCTGAGTGGATATCAGTGATGTTAATGGATTCATTCGTCATCGATCGTTGCAAGACCTCGAGACACTGTGCGCACTTTCTGCGTAGATCGGACCGCAAGCAACAACTAAATATGAGGGTACCCCGGTTCCAACTATGACACTAGGACGTCTAACACCCAGGTCCTCCTGTGACTAGGGTCGCTGTAAAGCAGCCGAAACGTCGGGAACGTAAAAACTTAAAATAAAACCCCTAAAATCGATAAAAAACATATCTAAAAATGATTGTTGTTTTTCAAACGTAGGTATTGATAAATTCTCGATTTTTGATTCTCAGAATGTCGATGATAAACTCATCACACCTCCAAGTGGAAGACAATGACATAGTATATGATGCCACTTTTAACCAAATCTATGGTTAGCTGGTCAATAATAATTTCATAATACCTACATCTAATGGGCAGTTGCATAGAGTTTTTTGAGCGCTAGTTTGAAACTTTCTATGCGTCGTGAGAACATTCGGCGCGTGTCGGAAGGTCGGTCGGGTGCGCGTGGCCTCCGCGCCGGGCCAGGGCCTGCGCCCTTGTGCCACTATCGACCCGCTGTCGCTACTGACCATATGCTAGATTATATGATGGCTGGTTAGCCAGCTGTACGGGAAGAACAATGTCACAAACTTTTTGACTACACCAGTGAAAACATTTCGATTTCAATACGGTAGGGGACGAGCTTACTTCAATTATAACGAGCACTCTCGTTCCACGGTCTGTACAGTCTCAAGGCGATTTGGTCTTTAAGATGTTTGCCTTCACCTCTCAACAAGAAATAATTAATATTGAAAACGAAATTCGCATATGATATCCGTAAATCCCATGTGTCCAGCTAAGCTTTACACTTTCACGCCTTGTTGACTATTTGTTCTCTGTGCAAGAAAGATATTGCCCAGTTAATATCAATATAATCGTCCAAATATCAAACGCATGCCCCAGTATAATAGAATTTACCTTGTGGCAAGACGTAGCCCTTCGTCATCGTTCGCTAGGTGGTAGAGTCAGTGGGCAACGCGATCAAGGCTCTGTCGAGTCAGTGTGTCAGTATGCCGGTGCGCCGGCGCAGCGGGCGGTGACTCAATGCGCTGCTGGGAGCCACAATAGTCGGTCATTTGATGCAATGATTGATTCGTCGATTGTATGAAAACGTGTTGCTGACGTCACGTTCATCGTTCAAAGAACTAGTGGCCTCTGTGGACCTCCGATGATAAAATGTAACCTGTGTTATACTCTGATAAAGTAGACTGATCGCACATAGATGCCTTGAATATGCATCTGAAGAAATACGCTTGGAGTATATTGGACAAAATACCGAGCTGAGATACTGTACAACACTTTCCACTAGGATTCTAAAGAATTGTTGAGTTCTTTTACCCCATGGCCCACCAGACACTACGCAAAGAGGAGCTAGTAGCAAAGTGTTCCTTTGCTTTAACAGATGTCAAACGTTGCTGTCAAACAAATCCATCAGTCAAGCTACATAATCATGTGGCACATTATATGATCGTGATTCACTACGAAAAAAACACGACTCTGGGTTATCTGTATCGGTACAATGGTAACAGGTTCTACTCTTAGGCTGTGTCCCCAGCCGGCAAACTGTCAGCGGCCGACTGAGTTAGCGGCGTATCGGTTTAGTACGCCCTTCCATATATTTGAAATGGAGTGTTCACAGTTAGCGCTCACTCTACGCAGTTTGCTGTGTTGCGCGCGCCGATTGATTCAGTGAGCGGCCGACTCACAGCAAAACCGGTTCCAGTCGGCGGCGGCGATATGCTTGTTCGCCGGCGTAGTGAGTCCGTTTGCCGCAAAATGTCATGTGGACGGTTGACAGCGAAAATTCAGTCGGTCGGTCGACCTAAATAAGCGGCTAACAAATAACAGTTTGCTTGCGACGCACGCAAATTGATCGGAGTTTGCAGCTAACTCGAATTTCAGTTCGCCACAAATTTGTGGCTCACTCAGTCGTCCGCTGAGTTTGCTGACTGGGGACACAGCCTTAATACGAAAGAAAGAAATTATAGACGAAAATTGGGTACACAACAAAAAAAAGCCGTTCCTACATTGTTCTCATACCATATTTATAAGATCTTTAGAATAGAGCAACCATGGAGTTTTTCATTCGATCTTCTCCATTGGAACAGCGGCATTCCAAACGGTTGGTAAAGTTGTAGCTAAGCTTTTTGTGACATTTTTGACGATTCACCTAAGAATCGCTGATTCTACACAAATTCGAGTTACCGTGATTACTTAAAGCAATGTTGAATCATTGAAATGTTCATTACATAATTATTACGCGCAAAGCCGCTCGAACTGTGAACTACTTTCAGTTTTTAGGTAAAAAGCGCGATATGGCAGTCGCTAGTGAGAGGGAATAATTATAGAGTTACGAATTGAGTGACGTAGTTGCGTTTAATTTATACGTGAAGCATAATTTTAAGCGGCGTGTTTTTTATACATGCCGCTTAAAATTATGCTTGCCTGCGTTCTCGTGGTTCCTGGCGCGGCAGCGCTCACTTCAATGGCGTTTGATTTATACATTAAAAAGGACTGTAACTTATTAGTGCTTTCGCATATTATATAATTATTTGTAAAAAAAAAGTATATCTTAGTTTTTTATCCGTCTAATGCGCATCATGAGAATACTATGCAGGAACGAGACGAACTTTAATGAGAATTGGCATGGGTAAAGCTTCTTACATTTGGTCGACATTTGGTTTATTTTTGCCCCCGAAAACCTAACGGGAAACCAGTATCTCAAATGAACTAGGCGAGTGTTACTAAAACTTGACATGGTGATGTTATAAGTACCTACCGGGTGCGGGTAACAGAAATGGAAGGCTTCCTCAGATTCGTCTGAAGTCTCGTACTTAACCGCATAATGCGCGAACCGCAGCCATAAATAAACTAGAGCCTACTAAGTAGTATTATGAGATGAGAATAAATTGAGGCCTTTTTACATAATCGTAAGCTTCGAAAGGCCAAAATCAGATATAAGAAATATGCATTTCCTGTAGTTACTATGATATGGAAATGGTGGTTCTCACTTCTTTCATCCACTGGAAATCTGGGTGTGGTGCAAAATGTATATTGAATCCAGTTTTGCAACAATCTCTTCGGCGGGTTGTCTTAAGAACTAATTTGGTTCGCTCCAGATAATGTTCCGAGTTTCGAAAGCCACTGATTGAGTAGCCTTTCGCAAGGGCCCGCGAAAGCGGCCGAAGAACCAGATCCGAATAACTGTTTTACAGATTTCAGGTGAGGTACAGTTAGCGACGAATATTGGGCAACATCTGAGCTTCCAATAAGCATTGATTATAAGTCATCTGATACGAGTCGGAATTGGACGTCATTCCTTTGGCAGTTACGGCTATAGTTTTGTGTGAAATCTATGTGTAGTGAAATATTTTAACATAGCTACAATCGATATGAGCTCGGGATATTGGCAAATGTCTATAAAATAAAAATGTCAACTTGGTTTAGACTTTACTTTGAGTTTCAGTACTTCTTATGACTGTATAGGTATTGTAGGGAAAAATATTCGGCCCTAATATGGCGGTACATAAATAATAGACAACTATAAGTCAAGTCAATGTTAAATTCGTTATGTCGTCTAGTTTACCTTGACGATGTTCTTTCTGGGAAATACGTCTTTCCTCCCTTCCTGTGGTTATCGCAGCCGACTGTACAAGGAATTTAAACGAGTTTGGGAGTCTCGCCTTATTAGCGATCTTCGCCGAATTATTGGAATGAAGGTCCTTCGCGAAATGATGGAACAATCGATCTAACCGCCATGAAATTAAGGCGTAGGTTCGGTTTAAACATCAGAGATGTCCGTATTATCATCTTGAATTGTAATTTCAGTATACAATAATAACTGTTTGCTCCTTACTGTACCAAAATAAGTTCGGACTGCAGAGCCCTTAGCAACCGCCATTATAGAAGGCATTCGGTACTGCAACCCTTATCAAAAAGGTCCATAAGCTCCTCGGAGGCTGCGGCCTGGGGTGCGCCCGGTCAACGACCCTGCTGCGTTTTAGGGAGTTAACAAGGTTGCCTCGATAATCGACTTTATTACCGCGAAGGATAAGGTACAAAATCGCTGGCGATACAAACTTGTTTTGTACCAATTTAAGTTGAAAAAGCGTCGAAGCAATTTGCGCCATATTTCAGACGCAATAAGATCTCATAACCACGTTTGAATAATGAAAAATCATTCTTTATTGTTTGGGAAACAACGCTTCGTTGGCAAATTGAGTTCTATTTCGATCACAATAAGCTTCGGAATAAGTGACTAACAAGAGTTGCGTCGGTGACAAGGTTTTAACATAAATACTATATTCAAGGAATCATCGCGTCTCTTTCATTCGTAGGCGATAGCGGCGCGTAGGAGCGAGACGGGAACGAAGAGGAAGGCAAAGAAACATCGAAGGTTTTCTTTTTATTCAGCGAAGTTTTTGTTCGGAATAAGAAATGTTTTAGCTCACGGGAACTTTCGAAACCGTTCACGGAAAACCAACGACGACGTGGTGGGGGGGGGGGGGGGCTGAAAGGCAGTTAGCGGACTGCAAGCCGCGTGTGACCCACTTCCAAGCGACAACTACACGTTAGCCCATCCTTGTTCATTACACTGCCCTGTCTTCGAGTGCATGTTGCCAATAAAGAATAAAGTTATTGTCTTTGTTCAACACAAATTACAGTTTTCCAATGCCATTCCTGCCTATAGCTGAATAGGCTGCTGAATTATCAACCTGGACTGCACAAATACGCATAATAGCTAGGCAGTAAGATCTACCCTGAAGCAAGTTGTATCAAAGTCAATCTTGGCTTGACTAGACCTGTCCCTTATCTTGCGGTGTGATAACTTCTTTCTTAACAAAATCTGGATTTTGCAATTATTTGAAAATCAACTACTACCTAGTTCCCAGAAATGGCCGAACCGCGCCTACCGCAGCGCCGCCATTACGTCGCGAACAACAGACATTGACGGAAAGGAAATTAAAAACGACTTCTAGGATGTGTACGGGGGGCTAATTGATCTACTTTTATGAATCTCCATATTCCAAACATTATACTAATTTCATATTGCAAGTGGATGTAAATATTATCCCCAATATATTGTTAGTGCAAAGCGCGAGTATGAACAAAATGGCTCTATTTACTGTGCGATAGTTAAGTCGCACTGTACTGTGTGTGGTGTGTGGTGGTCGTTATCGGGCGGGCGATCGTCGTCGGCGCGCCCCGCTATCGTGGCTTTATTGCCGTCTGCGCATGCACAGACTGCTCACAATCAACAGTGTAGTGTGGCACTCACGTCTGTTTGCAACGAGAATTCAACAATAACAGGTCTAAGAGAATTCATGTCTTTACAGACATCTAGGTATTCTAAAAAACCAATCAGCTGTGGTGATGAAGGCGATGGTCGCGTCTACATGCTTTCTTATCGAATTGAAAGAAAACGTAGATTTCTAGTCTGCAGTTACTCCAATGTAGTCTTGGCTATTGTCACAGAGTCAGACATATCTGTTGGGTGCAAAGTCGGGATGTGAGAGCGTCATGTAACATTAGTCAGTCAGTATATTGTCGGGGCGAGCGCACACGAGCGGTCGCCGCGCGAGTGCCGCACGTGTGCGCGCGGCACGTGCGCGCGCGCGTCACGCCGTGTTTGTAAACACACACACACCACACGTGTAGCCGTGCGCCGCACACATCGCCAATTACCAGCTACACGCACACACAAACAATAGGTGTGATGTTGATACTCTAGTGTCGCACCAACACACTGAAACTGAATGTAAAGTTGTTTGTTAATATTCGTCTGTGGCGCCTTTGTTGTAATTTGTAATTAAACGAAGTTTGTCGCGGCGTAGCTATTAAGAATTAGCTATTGAGAATCAAATGTTCTGTTCTTCTGTTCTTGCAAATAGCTACGAAGCTTACATTTTATCAATAGTCATGAATGTCATGATTTAATTATCGCTTCGTTTGTACTCTACATATTTATACAGTACACACAGAGAAGTGGGAATTATGGAAGAGCACGTTATGTCACGTCGTACTACCTAACTGAACCCACCCATCCCTGATGTTCAGTACCATAAGAGCCATTAAATTGTTTGAACAATAACATTGACCGCTATATCTTCTTGGTTCTGATTGTAGTCGTCATTCGAATGCTTCCACGCGATTGGCTTCCGTCCAAAGCTCTTCACATTACTTTTGAGAAGCAAATTCTAGATGATGTCCATCCGTTCGCGTTATTATCAGTCGGCGTTATACTTATAACGCCGACTGATAATAATAAAGCTGCGTGGTTACCCGGAAATTGAAACATGAATATTTAAGACTTCCAATCCATTGTTATTTCAGCTCAAAGACGTATCTCTTACTGATACATTCATTACACAAAACCTAACAGCGTTGGGAAATGAATTATCCATCGGTTGAAACGATTCAGTAGCGATCACGCCAGCGCCAGGACCATTTATCACACGCTCCCCGCTCCCGCCCGGAGCGATCTCGCCGCCGCCGTAACAATGGCCGCCCACGCGAGATTGCGCCGAGATGCCGTTAATATTTCGCAGTTTGCTTGAATTGTGAATGTGAAATAGTGATTCTGAGAGTCGGGCACAGTGTAAGGGATTTGTGCTCAAATATTGGTAGAGCAACAGCCTTTACAACAGGGTTTCCCAAGCTTTTTTGCACGGTGGCCCCCCGGATTTTAAAAATAAAAATCATGCCCCCCTATATTTTTCTTCATTGCTTCAATAAAAAAACACAAATTATTTTTACGATATTTATTTCAAACGATTTATTATTTATTAATGGGATGTTTGCGCCTGCATTTTTTGAACCAGTTGATCGATATCAGGTTCTGTTTTTGTCAGAGCTATCATCAAACCATTATCGACTGCAAGACGATTTTGCTTCGATAAGTAATTAGATTAAAATATCCGAACACTTCATGCCCCCGCTCAGATCTCTCTACGCCCCCCCAGGGGAGCACGCCCCACCGGTTGGGAAGTCCTACTTTAGAAGGAGGATGTGGATCTGCCATAGTAAGAACAACAAAATGGTGAACGTCATCGTAGGCTTATATCGGCGTAGCAGCAGCGGATAGGCTACGGTTAGCACGTAGCGCAGCATCAGCGTAGGCGAGGAGCTCGTTGTAATATCCAAGACAGGGTCGGGTCACGGCTAAGAGAAATCTTTGCGAAACACTGAGCTAACAAAAACCGGCTAAGTGAATGTCGGACGCATCTGCGCAGGGTTCAGTACTTATTGTACGATTGTGTGTTGGATTGATTTATTAAACTAACTATACTCTACCTAAACCTTATGGAGTCAGCGCTTGGTACATTTAGCGATCACGCGAATAGTATGGAGTACTCCTAATATAGTAATTTTAATGATTGTTTTATATGTTTAGAATTGTGTTCATGCTCTGTTTCGTACGAAATTTCATACATTTAGGGACATGCGGACTTGTCGAGGAACCACGGAAACCTAAAAAGAATTGTTACATCTGCAACGATAAACGACAGTGGGTAGACTGAAATACGTTGAAATTACGACTTTAATGTCAGTGTAAGGGGGTCAAGTACTTGACAGCTTCGAATGTCAATACCCACGTGTCAATAGTATTGAGGGTCACGTGAGCGAGACGCACAGCGCAACATCAATAGTAAGAAATTATCCTCTAAATGGACAATAACATATCTTTCAATCTGAGGACTCGAACTACTAAAATAATTTACAAATTAGATTATGCCTGCAGCTTCATTCGCGGGCATAATCTATTAGCTAGCCAAGTTGGTAGAACGCTCGCCTCGGTAACAAGGATCGCAGGCCCCGGGCCAAAACCCGGCTCGCACCTCTGGAATTTCTGGATTTCATGTGCGAATCTCATTTGCAACCACGATTATCACTTGCTAAACGGTGAAGTATACCATCGTTAGGAAACCTGCATGTCTGAGAGAACCCCTCGAAAGATGTGTTAAGTCCGCCAACCCGCACCGGGCCAGCGTGGAGAACTATGGCCTAATCCCCAACTCGCATTGAGGGGAGGCCCGCGCCCAGCAGTGGGACATTAAAAAGGGCTGGTATTATAACCACATTACGCCCCTGCCCTGTAAAGAGCGACACTTGGCAAAAGGTCCTCAAATTCAATTTCTATCGCACATTTGAGTCAAACAAACATCGCTCTAAGGCACCGTAATAAGATTATCAATCATAGATAGTTTAGGATAGACGTACCTAAACATTGAAGGTGACTCGAGACATTCCGCACGGTGGCGCTGGCGCAACCTTGTACGTCGTCCTACAGGGTGCGCAGAGGTCTCCCCAGTCGAAAGGTCGGTTCTCTCGGATAGTACAAATGAAAGTCGATTTATCAGATACACACCGGTTGTATATGCCGCGCCGATAAAAAAAAGGGACAGGAAAAATGTGAATAGAAGGTTGTATGCACCTTTTATATAACTATAAGATTTTATACTTCAAAGAACTGAATTATGTTGCATCAACCTCTCGATGTATAAGAACTTCATACTTTATAGGTGTTCAGCCCACCAGACCGCACCGCCACAAACAAACAGTTCCTATTAGATGCTGCTCCATTCACCAGATAAATTGAGAACGGTGCTAATTTAACAAGAAGTTGTGCTATAGCTATAGAAAGACAAAGATTGACTCCCAAGCTCCTGTCGTCGTAACGTGACGTCACTGATGAAACAGTAGTACATAACAACGGCATCGATCAATATGCACGACCGAGTGCGCCGCTAAACAGGTCGATAACGCCAGCAGAACTCTCGTTTCGTGAAGTTGTGCAAGCTGGGCATTGAATCCACACTCGCGGATGCATTATGCAAGCCGCTGCCTGCAGGCGCCATTGTGTGCGCTACCCACGCTCCACCGTCGTTGCTCGCGTATAGCATGGATATAGAAATTAAATAACAATACAATACGTAGGATACAATTGCTAATATACTAATTTGTAACTCGGACAGGTCTGCCACACAGAACCCTGAAAGACTATAGTACATAATGATATAACTGCTTCCTTTCCAACACCTGGAAACATGCCCATTGGCAACTAGCTCTGCTAATAATGCGGCGCATACGCTCCAAAAGGGGCGTAACCATTAACCTCCCATATCCATGACTAGCTCAGCAGCTATCTTGAAGGGACAGGTAAAGATTACTTCTTTCAGGGTCAATTCACACCGGGAGGCGACGCAACGCGGCGCGCACTTTTTAAGATAGCGATACAAAATATAACTTTATTTACTATACAAAAAGATACGTTTTTATTTACGTAGCGCCGCGTGAAGCCGCGAGCCTTCTACGACTTTTCGACTTGTCTCTACTATTTCCGTATATACCCTGCGGCGGGAGCTTGCGGCGAATGTAGACCCGATCCGCTGCACCGCGCGGCGTCGGCGTCTCGCTGCGCCTAGCGGTATTGCGCTGCGCAGCGCGAAACTACTGGCCTCTTCAAGCCGCGTCGCGTTGCGTCGCATCGCGACTTGGTGTGAACTGACCCTTCTTTAAGGCTGCTGAGATCTTTATCTCAAGGAGCTGATCGTCAAGGTATGTGCTAAATGTAGTGTATGCGAGTCGTATGACACGACAAATGCTTTCCAATGTCGATGTCACTCGCGACGAGCTGTCACAGGTCTATTCTAAATAGTGATCGGATGACAGCTCGTACCATTTCGATCAAGGAAAGATGGCGAGCATTTACAAAGCAGAGGAAGCATAAGATCACGTTGAGTTTTAAATAACCCCGCTGGTTGGAATGGATACACGTTTCGTGTGCCACGAGGCTATGGACTCAGAAATGAGCTTACAAAGGTAAAGAGTTTTTTTTTTAATGAAACGGTGCGTGGTATGACACATTAATACTTCAGTTCGCGGAGAGCCTATCGATGTTTCCGAGCACAGAGGTGGTGGTGTTGCGGTGTCTCAGTTGGCCAAGGCTGTGCGCGTGCGACCCGCCACAATGGCCAGCCTTGTACCACTTGCGCTGACACCGATACCGGCTCGAGTCGCGGACTATCGGCGAATTATTGAACAATGGTGCGTGTGACACCGGACAGATGTTTAAAGGAGATTCATGGCGTCAAAGAGAAATGAGAAAGTTGCCTGGAAATATAGTTTTTTTACATTGCAACAACTAATTGCTTTGTAAGAAGATAGCTCTTTGTTCAGATGAGGGCGACATGCCGTGTTCGCACAATGTTGAGCGTCTTAGAGTTTGGGCATTAGGAATACATAAGCTCACTGAGCTATGCTGATGTTCGTAAATGAAGAATTATAAACCGGTAACAATTGTAATAATTGATTATTTTCTAAGCTGAAAAGTTGGTAGCAACATTACATTTTTGTCCGCGGCTTGCCAGTTTTATTATAAGTTTCTTTTCCCGCGGAGCCGAACGCTCAACACTCAAGGTGCCTCGGTCCATTAGAAACAAATCTAGTTTCCTAGAGAGTTACGAAACGCCTGCCGTCGCCGCACACTGATGCGATTACACGACAATGTGTCTGTAATTGCTGTAATTACCAATTAGAAGTGCTAGTTGATTGTTGCCACCTGGCCCTGAGTAGACGATGTAACTTCGTTAGTTACACGAAGTTACAGTTACGCTAGTGCGACTCGAGTAAGCTATAGTTAGTGCAAAAAACAGATAGTTAGGTGCTAGGTGTCAGGCTAAGTTAGTGGCGAAATTTAACAACAAAATATTACCCTAAGTTCACATCAGTGAGCTTGGCAAAAAAAAACACTGAGTCATTGTCGATCTTCCGACGCACGCATTACAAATATTATAGCCGTATATACTGCCACAGTTCACCGCTGCCGCTGGCGAAAGGTCGAGTATTTATGCCGCAAAATCACGTACTGCCTAATCGCGCCCTTACAACTCTTAACGACACGTGTGGGTTCTGCTGACGAAGCTCTGTCGTTGCCCGAGCTATGTTTCCGGAGCTGAGTCGGATTTTCGGTATCGCTCTCATTTGCAGGCCGGAATTATGTCACTAATCTTGATCATACGTGTAGATTTATACAATTTGCAAGGGTCGAATGGAATAGGCAAGGATGTGTAGGCAAAATGAAGACCAGCTAGCGAAACTTAGATCTATAAAACATCATAGACATCAACATTATCATCAACATTAGATATATAAACATGTAGAACTTGAGCCATGCATACATATACCGCAAAGATACATCACCATCGTGCTTGTATTTCTCGCAGGGACAGCAGAGATTCACAGCACTACACCCATGTACTCGTATTAGCCAATGTTGTAGGGCGCGAGCTTAGCGCCATTTTACTGGGCACATATACCAAGGGGTTCATTAAGACCATCGGAGAAGGGCATAAGTTTTACCACCGCATAACTCGGTCAATGTCTCATTGAACAAGCTTATTTTGGACTCCACAACAAAATGTCAAACGCCTATGTTGAGCAATTAACAGCCAGTTTGAATCTAATCAAGATTACACTATCAACGGTGCTGTCATTAAACCGGCGACCGATCCTCGACCTCAAGCACGCCGCCGCACGTCACGCACGACTCGCCCGCGCTTGCGCCCGCGCCGGTGTCGGCTCGCCTGACATTGCGCGACATTGAACAACAGAGGAGTGTCGGCCACCCGGCACACTTCCACATGTGGAATGTATGGGCACTGGGTGAGGTCATTATAGAACAAAGAAGTATGATTCACTCCGCAACCACTTCTAAACCCAGAGTAGATAAACAAATTTGTATTTATGTTTTGTTACTGGAATCTACAGGTTTTCGATATGTAAGTTTGTCTCCCTCTGTCGGGTGCTTGACCCGAACGTATAGAAACCCACTTCGACTGATGAGCTTGCGACAATATTGGAAGCCGAGAAGGTTATATGGTGATGTCATTTCACCAATGACCAATTTCACGACTTCCTCACTACTGAATCAACAGACCCTGAAGCGTTCAAAGTTACGATTTAAGGTGAACTGCGTAGTTGGTGCGCATGCGTTTATGCTATTGTTTAGTATAAAGCACGTAGTACTCGCAGCGGAGGGCGGGGTGCGCGGGCGCAGGTGCCCGCGCCTGCGTCGACCTTGCGCCGGCGCTTCCGCGGTGTCACCTCTGCGTTATGTAAGGCAATCACTTGGATTCGCGATTGTTTTACGGCGAATCTAATTATAGATTATCTTGAATTTGCAGATCCTTGATAACGACGAGGTAAGTTGGATTCTGTAATGTCAAAATTTGACTCCAATACAGTGTGAGAATCAATTAACAGATTCCGACGGGAGTTACGGGGACCCAAATGTATTACTACAGTTAGTTAGGGTTTAGATATTTAACAGATTTATACAAGGAACCCTGCGAGGGGACCTATAATCTTTAATCTACAATCTTAAAACGATTCCTTTAATTTCCGGCTCCCTTGAACACGGCGGTGTAGTCGTGCGCTCGCGACCGTGAGAACGCACATATATTTAATGAAGCTGTTTTGAAGAATCCGCGGAGAGGTCGCCGCGCGGCGTCACCAGTACATCAGCTCATTGACAACAATGCCAGCCGGCAGCGAGATGTGATTAGATGCGGGTTATGTATGCGAAACACATTCAGTGTGAGATTACGAACCGCTTGGCTAATTGTCTATGTGTACCTACATACTCGGAGCGACTCCCGTCTACCTTGAGAGACCCGATCAGGAGGACTTCCAGTAAAGATAACAGGGACCGCCAGCATAATATGCTCTTCAAAGGTCGGCTTTGACCAAGTGCCCTTGGATTTATCGAATGGCAACATTGTAGATAATTACACTGCGGTACTAATTACATTGCGAGTAGTCATGTCAGGGAAGCTGCGCCACTGTACTCATTGCGCAAACGCAGTAAATGATGTGTTTATTGTGTAGGTATCTGTGCCGTGTTGGCGCGCGTGTGGGAATACCTGACTGATATGAGATGGAACGAGACGGCCCGACTAGCGCAGTTGGTAGTGACCCCGCTTTCAGTGCCGAGGGTCCCGCGTTCGAGTCCTGGTAGTGACTATACAAGTAATATATACAAGGTTCGTCCCCAGTCCATTGTACGGTACCCATAATACAAGCTTTGCTTAGTGTGGGACCGTATAGTTGGTGTGTTCGTCTGGCGATATTTATTAAAGTAGAATTATTACAAGGTAACAAATTTTCTTTTGGACAAAATTAAAGATGACAACCGAATAGTCTAGAACGATCGCTCTTAATATTAATCTATTATCGAATCAACCTCTGTAATTGATGCCTAGAAAAAAGTTTAGCGCTATGACCTCGTGGCGAATTCGTGAGATTGGTGGAAGGAGGACGCGAGGCCGCGGCTCGGTGCCGGCGCGGGCGCCGCGGCCGCTGCGGTGCCGACTGGTTTCCACAATGCCTATGCTAATGGCAGTCAGGAAGCGCCGCACTTCGCCGCTGACGTCAGCGTCGGCGTGCTGCTCAGCCACCGGAATATGTTCAAGTTAATTACTTGATAATAATTTATCACGATCTTAATTACACCACGTAGTTTTAACGTATGCGGCATACGAGTATATTAATATTTCCGTGTAAGTTTTTTTTTTTATCAAAATTTTGGATTGTCATCGAAATTAAATCTGGGGTTGCGCATCCACTCTCGGGGCCATTATTTGGTATTGATATTTCTGAGATTATTTTTTGTCTGACTGTTGCTGCGATCTCCTGAAGCTCGTCGGGGGACTACTTTGAATCAAAACATACACCTTATCAATTTATTATTTTTATCTCAAACCAAGTCGATGTTATGGCCTTAAAAGCTATGTATGAAATACAACAGTCCGCCTTCGCTCGGCGGGAGGGGCCGGTCTCTTGTACGGCGCAGGTACCGCCGCTGCGGGGAACACTTTTTGTTCCGTGAGCCCTTGTTTTTATAACCATCTCGCAGAAGCCGCAGGTGACTCGTCTACACAACTAAAATTATACTCTAAATTGTTGCCACTAGAGCTTGTATTCATTTGACGGTGACGGACGCCTGAAATCGTCCGCCTTCGAGTTAGTAAGTAAATGTTTTGTTAAAGAAATATTCACTTAATAATAGGCATCAACGTTTGGGTATCTACGGAGCGAGTTCGGAATTTTTGGAGCTTTAGAATTTGACGCAGTAAGAATAGCGCCCGGTATAGGGCTTTAAGCATAGACAGCTCGGCCCACTGCACCGGTGGACCGTGGGTTCAATTTCCGTCGTGGCAATTTGTGGAAATTATCTTATCGTAATTTAATTTGATCTGGATGTGATGAGTTATTCCCGCTAACTAAATTGAAAACATATAGTTATAAATATATACATATCAAATGTATACTGCCCTCCCAAAAGATGCATGGGTTTTTTTCTGTTAGGTATATTTGAAAGAAAAACTGTTGGTCCAAGGGTTAACAGACCAACCCTTGGACCCAGCATCTGCTTTAGAGGCGATGTCGAAAGGTGCAAAGGAATATCAATCAGGAGCTTCTTAGACAAAAAGGATGCGCTCCTTTTTGTCTAAGAGAGGGCTCCGGACGAATCCAATAACACACCTAACGACAGAGGAGCATTAGCCATGAACGCCGATGCGAAAGGAAAATCCCACGCAATGCCATTATACAACCTCCTCAAGATCACGATTATAATAACTAAAAGCTTCAACTAAGCATTGTGATGCCAACACGGCAGTGACGTCAGACCTGGCGCAACGTCGATCCCACACAATAGCTTGCACAATAGCTTGCTAGTACCTACACGCAATGCCCTTCCAAACTGTACTGCAAACATTATCAGCACAAACTGAAGGGGCTGATGATGGGCTGATGGCCGTAAAAATAATATTCGCGTAGTTCATAAGACTTGGATTATGTTTAGGTTTAAGTAAACTTGGGTACAGACAATTACTTTAGCTTCAGCATACGTACCCAACTACGCAAGCTACTTTAGAAATACTGCTGTAATGGCATATGACGATATCAGCTCATACTATTCGCGATACTATGTAAACACATTACAAAGACAAACTATCACAATGAAATAGCAAAACTGATGTTCATCAGACAAACGCAGGAGTATGAGATAACATTTTGAGTACCTAGTGTGACTCAACCGCGACTAGGATTAGAAACAGAATAACTTGTGTTGTGTGTTTGCTGCTGGCGACACGATGGGAGACTAAATTGAAGAACTAGAATAAAACATTAATTCGCGTTATAGAAAGACACAGAAATGGATTTGAGTATGACATGGCACAGTTATCGTGGTGGCAATGTTATCGTAACGTCATCGAGTCGTCTATCACTGTCATTCTTATTTATAAAATCTGTGGTGTGAGCAGGAAGGAACATGCTTTTGTGTTGATTGTGCTCGAGCCTCGGAGTGGCTATTTGACCGTAACCTCGCTACATTCAGAAGAGTAATGTTCTATAATACTGAATGATGGAATTCCCTAAGGTCTTCATCGAAATCATTTGTTGGGCGATGCTCCATAATACGACTAGCTGCAGTTGTAAGGCACTGATTATGGTAGGGCTGATTCGAATAACGCTGGGACCCTTATCGCTGGGCCGGGGAACATATCTATATATGTGATGCGATAACGCGCAGCCAGACGACTCTACAAATGTTGAATAGAGCCATTTTAAATAGGATGTTATCCAAGTATAATTGGTAGGGCAGGTACTCAGTCTCGGTCCGCGCGAATATCGGTGATCACACCAGTAAGACTGGAATCAATTCAGTACTCGACGAAAGGCCAAAAGAGTTTTGAAAATACGACGGAATTGTTTGAAAGGGCTCGAGTTTCACACGCCTCAATAGTAGCCTGGTGATTCTGTGGTCTCCAGGCGCTGCTGCCACCTGCACACCGTTTCGTCTCCTCCACATAGCTGTGCAGAATGGTCCCGGCGGCGTGCGCCCGCGACGCGACATCCGCGTGTATTTTAGGGCGTCGGTACATTGAACTCGAAGGCCGGTCGCTACCTGCCCGCCCGCCCCGCGCACACCCCGCCCCCACATCCTACATTGTGCACACATGCTACTTTTTATGTGAGCCCTTCGCGTTTTTGCTGCAAGCTCTTCGATGCTAAGTCTCCCTGGTACTCGTGATTTGAGTTTAGTGAATTTGCCTCTTGGCAAATTACAATTTCTTAATTGTATCCCGTCCATACGAATGGGATACAGGCAGGTTGTTGGAGGTATATCTAGGTACTTAGAAGACATTATTGCTTAGCACATGCAAGTAGCGTTCAGCATTCTTGTGGCACGTCGTTTATAATGTACCTATGGGTTTCTGACCGCTTGCTTGATGTGCTAGGAACCCGTATAGTATATTACAAAGAACACGGAACGTGGACCGCCTATCCGATCTCCCGTTTGTGAGATTTCTTAAGGTCATTTTCGCATGACAATACATAGCTCGAAGCTAGTACAATTTATGACCGCCATGTCACTGAGAAAAGGATTTAGTGAGCAAGGAGTAAACGTTTCGTAAAGCATGTAGATAAATCAGCCTCATAAGCATCTATAAATAGCGGCCCGCCCTCTAGACGAGAGAGGGTCAGGATATGATAAGACCTCAAGCCACTGTGAGTACTTTCTGCGTAGATCGGACCGCAAGCAACAACTAAATATGAGGGTACCCCAGTTCTAACTATGACACTAGGACGCCAAACACCTCAGTCCTCCCGCGACTGTGGTTGCTGTAAAGCAGCCAAAACGCCGGGAACGTAAAAACATAAAACAAACGTGATATAATCGGATTTTTTTTTATTTCAATATGATCCACATTTCACTACCAGAATAGTATTATAACTGTCGGTTTTCCTATAACTATAACTAGACGAGTATGTAGTACCTCGTGTCGTCTACAATTTATTTGGCTTCGTAAAGAAGCCTGTGGAGTGTAGATTTCCCTATCGCCTCGCTCACCCGTGGCTCGCTCGAGGCAAGCTACCTCATCCGAGCCCATAGCGTGGTCTTCGTCTGCTCATGTGAACTAATAGCTAGCATAAGACCGAGGACGCCGCGAGTCAGCTTCGCGATGAGTCAGTACAAAGCCGTATGAATCTAGCACAGTGGAGTTTTCGTCCGGTTATTTTGATTCACGGAACAGCGCTGCTCGTGGCGGGTTCTCGGTAGGCCGCGTGTGAGAGCGAAGCGGTGAGAACGCCACGCGTGAAGCAAGTATGTGAACCTATACGACACTCGACCTATTCCAGCGTCTGTCGTTAATACTTCGTCACCTAAAACCGTCGATACCATTGGTTAGAGGGGCTGCTCTCGTAACTGAGAGGTTCCAGGTTTGAGAATACCATGGCTAATAACTATGGATGCTAGACAGAATATAGCTTATCATTCATGTCATTCGGATGTTATTTTAAGATATTCAAAGTACCTAAACGACTGTATGTGGTCTCAGTAAACCACACTATATACAATAAGGGGTGAGTTCATAGTATTTGGATTTATCAAACGTGGGAACAGTGCAGCTCTGCCTATACCCTTTATGAATACGAGCGTAATGTTATAATAAACCTTGAATCACGAATTAATTGTGGATATTCAGAATGGGTATAAATAATACAAACTCAATGAGGAAGTTTTGTATGAAAGTCACTTTTCATGTTTGAAAACAATATTATGCAAAAATTAATTTCACCCAATGGGAATGACGTCTGAAAGACAACAAAGTGACATTTCTGATGTTTCATTGGATGAAATAAAATGTTATGCTGAAATTTTTTTTAAGGTTTTTGAATAAATATATAAAACTATTATGGAACTGTGATTTCAATGTTGGTTTTTATTCTTAGCAAATGTAACTAAATTATTATACACTTCCTCATATTCATGGCTATATTGTAATCACTATTGTTGTTGGCTGGTCATGGATACACTATACACTAATATTCACACGGAGTGGCTGCCTTCAGTCGTCTGAGACACAACTAGTGGGGCTACTATTAACATACAATTTAGATATGGGGCTCAAAGTATATTCCTTTATAAAATTTAAAAAAGTGGTTTTTAGTTTGCCGTAGCAATTCAATTGCAAATTGTCAGTGAAGTAGACTTTTACTTCTCATATCATATTGTTTTTAGCTTCTAAATGTAACAGATACAAATAATTTTAAGTAATTATTAATCTTTTAGCTGCCTGTAGTACTTATTTGGGTAGGTTATCCACGCATAGTGAAAACGCCCCCAGTTTATTCATGTGAAGCATTGATGATTAGATTGGACTTTCCACAGTTTTCATATGTTTGTGTAGAACAGTGGGCCTCGGCCTATTCATTTGGGAAACATAGGTGCAGTGGTAATTTTTTTGTAACACTTAGTATAAACAAGATACAGATTTAACTTAATTTTTAGTTCAATAGCATTGATTTTGACATTGATTGATGTAGGTAATATCTAGATGTTTAATAATTATTATGTTCTATAATGGTTCGGTAATGGTACTGTGATCTAACTGTAGAGCCAAATCCATGGTTATGTAGACAGAGCTGTGAGCCAAAGCTTATAATGACTATATTAGATTACATAGGTATAGGTGTAGCAAGTTGCACATAAGCTGATAGACTTGGTTCTCTGTGGTTAATGTTGGTGACAAAATTGTATCAGAATGAATCTACTGGTAGCATCTTACAGCTGCTTAGCTATGTAAACATGTTAATTAAATTTTAATGAGAGAATATACTACACAATGAATTTGTGTGGTTCCTACCCACTTTTAATAATATTCTTAGTAATCAGTGGCTCGTGCGTCACCGACTTGTCATAGTTCGAATTATTTCACCGTCGAGTTTCCGTTCTTGGTAATTAGCGGACGGCATTTCGATGGTAAACGGTTCGGTACCCTAATTACGTGACCCCAGGCGCCTCCGGTCGCCCTCTGTCCCGAAGGTGCGGTACATACCTATAGTTTTGCTCGTAGTCCCAGTAGTCCTTGTAGCGCGGGTGCCACCGCGGGCCCCCGCGGGAGTAGGGCCGCCTCGAGCCCCCCTGGCTCATGTCTGCTGCGCCATTCCGCCTCGCTATCGATCCGCGCCGACACTCCGGGCCCGACCCGGTCCACCACACTGCACCGGCACACGAGACCACTGACACACCGCACGGCACACACCACTCGACGAACACACCAAAAATTTATTCTAGGACTCCGACGGAGCCCTACAGTCTGTTATCGTTTTGGAACCTACTACAATGGCACGAAGCTGCCGCGAACTGACTGACTTTAGCGCAAGCAAGCGCGACAACGTCACGGTCCACGGAACTACTCCACTGCGATCTGGCGGCGGCGATGTTAACTAAGTTCAAAAACGACCGCCATCATTTGCAAATTCGTAAAAAATATTTTAAGACTAAATTAACGCAACTAGAATGCACACTTTTGATACTAAAAATTATATCTAACGCTAAATATTCTGTCTCTGGACGTTAATCGATTTGCAGGCGCATCGGGGATTAGCAGTTGACGCGATATTGATTTTATATTAGCGGCACACATGCGACTACTACGAGTTCCTCGGTGGCTAATAATATAACGTCCTGGATATGCGAGAACAACGGGCGTGTTATCGCGCACTTAAAATGGTTCGTCACCGTTCACATAATTACTGTGAATCAGTCAGGGCGATCTCACCTCGGTCGTCACGCACTGGCGCACATTGTTCCTACACTAATCACTCACAAATAATAATAAACAGTTGTTCGCGCACCAAATTCACCACTAAAATGTTAATAACCGAGGAGATTTGTGAAAAAACATCCAGATAATGTAGCTGCGCCCCGTCCGCACGACCGATACGTAAGCCTCATTAAAAAAAGTTTACACAACTAGTGTTCCGTGGTACAATCAGCGCTGCAAGCAGTGATGCTATGGTAATATTTACTGAACGGTCAGGATCTAAAGCGCTTCATCGCTGTTTACACAGAAAACCCCGCCCATTGTTATTATAATGCAGCCAACATGACGCACACAGAGCAGTGCGAAGCTAGCTGCAAATGCATCATGACTTTTTTCTCTTTCGCCCGTGCAAGCTGGAGCGAGACAGAGACAGTAAATCTTGTTTGCAGCGGCGTGTGATGGCGCCTCCCATGCAGCGCGCTGCGCGACGTCGCGACGATGCTATTTTCGTAATGACACAGCCAACAGCAAGACAGGCTTTCACTTAATTTCGTTTTATTTTGCAATGCAAACGGAATGATCGCTAATACAACGGGTGCCAGCACTATTTTAAGGCTACCGCGAGCCCACAGTTGCACTCAATTCCATAAGGCTGGCTAGTGAGCTCTCCACGTTTCGAGAGTGGGGGCTGGCTGGCCGAGCCATAATTGATAAGAAAATCGTGTTAATTATCAGCCATTTACTAACACAGGCTCCTTTGTAGGTATTTGTTGTCGGGTGTAATTAGAGCGAGAGTTGTATCTAAATCAGTCGACACTTTCCCCGCAGCGAGTTCTACCAACGTAGCAATACCTTCTTTAATTGCATAGTTTATACTGAACTAATAATTAATATTCACCCTATTCCTTGTTTTCTACCATTCGTCGCCTGAATCATTAATGTAGATGGCAGCACAAGACCTGGTAATTAAAAATACATAACCTCACACCCGTACACTTGTGCAGGCACATTCCCCAGGGGGGCTCAGTATAAGTTATGGCGGAATTGAAGTCTTTCTGTACAGCAGCGCCCCTAGCGGAAACGTGCACTTTATCGGTAATTGTATGAACATTATGTCACTCGACTAGTATTAGCCTTTCGTATCTAACAATGGAGTTAATAAGAGGTAGGGCGTACGTTCAAAACGTATAAGTACTTACTACAAGCTAATTTTAAGATTTTGAACCCACTCACTAAAATTTGTAAGGGAATTTGAACGTTATAGAACTGCGAACGTGACCGGGGATGAGCTTATCGCCGGGAATATGCACTTCCTATTAGAGTTTTCGTGTTGTTGATACCTTCGTCGTACGACATCCGAAACGACTGAAACTCGTGCTATGCCTACCCAAAGCTGCAGAGGTTTAGTACAAATAAAACAACGGCTAACAAAATATGGTATCTTTAGTACACAGGTCGGAGTGTTGGCGAGTGTTGCGCGGGAGTCGGACACTACAGGGTGTAGGTGGCTTTGTAACGAAAACTGGTACCATGGACCTAAAACCGCAATGTAAATTAAAACTCGATACGCTCGAGCGCGCTCGCCACTCGCACGAGTCGGGTATCGCGCGAAGCGATGTGTGGCGATCGCTTGACTTACAATACATTGCGCGCACTAACAACAACGTTTTTAACCTGTGACTTTCAACATAAATGATTTCTATAATTTTACTATAGGCATTAAGTATAACTTGTACCCAAAGTTTTCGAGACCGTGCCCCTACACCCTGTATAACAGATGGTAGTACTATGTGTCGTCCACTATATGTTGTAGTCGTTGGGGTCGTACAGCTCGGACAGCATGCGGTACATGTAGGAGGGGGAGCTGCCGCCGCTGCAACAGAATATACACACACAAATTTAATTTTTAAAAAAATACGACGAAAAGTAGTCTATGACTTGTTTGTTTTTATGACAAAGGCATAGCAATTTGCAGTACAGTAGTTACATATGGTGATGAACCTGCTTTCTGCGCCGAGGGTCCCGGGTTCGAATTCTATTAGGGATAAACTTTGTGTGATGAGCGCGAATATTTGTACCCGAGTCAAGTTTTATATCTATGCAAGTAATATATACAGGTTTCGCCCCCAGTCCATTGTACAGCACCCATAATACAAGCGTCGCTTGGCTTAGGACCGCACAGTGGGTGTGTTCGTCTGGCGATACTTAGTTAGTGATGATGATGAGCAGCGTGGTGGTGTACGCACAGGTTGGTGATGAACAGGGTGATGTGCTCGGGCGGCACGAAGTCGTACATGGGCGCGAACGCGTGCACCACGCCCACCTCGCAGCGCCTGCGCACAGTATCACTATATTAGTACAAGTGTCGTCCGCACACTGCGGACATTCCTTCGGCACGTACTAAGCGATTTGCTTCTACTGTCATCGTGCGAGCTGCCAAGGAATGGAACACGCTGCCGGCGTCTTTGTTCTCCGTTGACTAGAATCTGGGTGTTTTCAAATCGAGAGTGAACAGGTGCCTTCTAGGCAAGTATGCTCCATCGTAGATCTTATCGTCACTTACCGTCAGGTGAGGTCGAGATCAAATACTTGCTTATATTGTAATAAAAAAAAAGTAGACCCCGCTTTCTGTACCAAGGTTCCCGGGTTCGAATCACGGTTGGGGCAATGTTTGAGTAACGAGCACGAATGTCATACTGATACACCAGGGGTCGTCCCAGTTCATTGTACAGCACCGTAGTCCAAGCGTTTGTGGGTCTGTCGATATTTATGATTTATATCGCGATCCACTTTGCGGGCCTGATTAGCGCAGTGGTAGTGACTCTGCTTTCCGCGCCGAGGGTCCCGGGCTCGAATCCTGGTAGGGACAAGCTTTGTGTGATGAGCACGAATGCTTGTACCCGAGTCATGGATGTTTAATATGTATATAAGTATTATATACTGAGTTCGCCCTCAGTCCATTGTACGGTGCCCATAACACAAGCGTTAAGCGTTCGTATGGCGATATTTATTGATCCTTGTGGTATTAGTGACGGTGTGCGCGGCGCCGTGCTACTGACTGGTAGGGCAGCGCGGCGTGCGGCGCGGCCAGCTCGTTGATGCGGTTGGCGTCGCACGCGTGCATGGGGCTCAGCTTGTACAGCGGCGCCAGCGCCAGCACCTGCCGGGGGGTGGCGCCACTCGTCCGTTACTAGTTCGCTAATCAGCCGACAGATGGCGGTGGCACACGCTAGGTCGCGCTAGCAGTGTTTACAAATATATTATTGAGGTAATTATAGTAGTTAGGTTGCTGACAGCGAGCCTTATAAAATGTTTATATGTTTTATGTGATTTTCAATGCATTTCGCTCGTTAGTTCAATGTTATGAGTTATTTTAACCTGTTCTTATATGTAGCTATTGGTCTTCCAGTAAATATAGATGGTAAGCCCAGTCTGCTAACACAATCGACTCATAATCGAACAGCAACCGTATGGTAGCTGTCACTTTTGACAGATATCCCATACAATATCTGTCAAAAGTGTCAGCAGAGAAAATGTCCTAACAAACCGTGCACTGTGATTCTCAGCTAAGTCCTGACGTCATTAAGGTGGGCGCGGCCTCCGTCAGTATATCAGCGCCGCCTTTAGAAAGCCGCAGTTCTCTTATAGTACTACTGCTCGACACAAGATGGCGCTATATACATACGCTATACATAATAAAGTTAAACCACGTAGTAATCTTGACACAGAACTTGCTATTCACCGCTAGATGGAGGATATACAAGTGTCCGTCTCTGTGTACACTCCGCGGTGGACGGGGTGTGTGTGTGTGTGTGTGTGTGGGGGGAGGGTGTGTGGGGGGTGTACCGGCACGCTGTAGTGGTGCGCGGCCTGCACGGCGGCGAGCGCGCCGGCCGCCGCCAGCGCCGCGCCGCCGCCCAGCGCCGCCGCCACGCTGATCACCACCTGCGCACGCGACGCAACCACAACACTTAAAACAACGTGGTAGAACGACCAATCAGCACTCGGTCATCCTAGCGGACTACGCCCTGAATCTCCCTCAGACCGGGGCGGGGCAGGGGCTGTCATATCTGACATATCTTACTTTTATTCTGTGGTTAGGAGTTTGATATAACGTTAAGATTCGAATCGGTGAAATATCGGGCGAAAAGCCAGATCTAATGTCGAGCTTATAAGTAATGTGAGCTTGACACAATTGCTATATTGTGTATAACTTCCGAGATGACGAGGAGAGAGGTTGCGGCTGTGGGTTGTCTGTCAGTCAGTGCTGATAGTTGTATGACTAAGCTAGCGTGTGTACCTTGTTGACGCGCGACATGACGGCGCAGATGGCCGCGTTGCTGATGACGGTGACGGGCACGCCGGCCGCGCTCAGCCGGCTCGCCATCGCGTGGCTCTGCACCACACACAAAATGTACTCGGAGACATACTAGTACATGTCCGGCCAATGCTTGCGCTCGCTGAGTCACAGTCGAGCTTAGAAATTGTTAATGTTGTGTAATGTTGAATAACATTGGCTCAACGTGCAAGCCCTGAGGTACGCCAACATTAAATCTGTTTTGTATTAAGTTGCATATGTTTTTTCTCTACCAATATATTGTAAATGTATGAAAATATTAGAAATTACTCGTAAAACTAAGTATATATTTGCACATCGAGACTAACTATTTAATAAATTTGTAATTTATCCTCTATCAAACGCCTTTTATAAAACCAATGATCGCTCGATTAATTCTAATTTATTATAGCATAAACATTATTCCTTACCAATAGGCATTCAGAGCCCAACTTAATGAGACGGTCGAGTATACTTTCCGATCGAGGGTCCCGAGTTCTACTCCCGATAGAGATAAAGTTAGTGTGGTGAGCACGAACGTTAGTACCGGAGTAACGGAGTAGCAATAGGCACCTGTGCGACGTGCGCGCCCTCCGCCAGCACGAGGTGGTAGCGCGCGGGCGCGGCGGCGCGCAGGAAGCGCTCGGCCAGCGCGCCCGCGCCGCCGCCGCCCGCCGCCAGCACCAGCTCCGAGCCGTGCACGTGCGCGCGCGCCTGCGCGCAGATCGACATCGTGCTCGACTCCAGCTCCGACCGCAGCTGCGTTAGTGAACCCAACGGGGAAGCCATTCGAAATGAACATTCCAACCAGATCAATTGTAGCCCCCCAATAGCTAACTGATTTCTGACCACATTAGCTGTTCAATAGTTTTCGGCCACCAGGCATATAAGTTATATAGAAAAACGACTATAACAGTGAAATTACAGGCAACAAGACTGACACCGGAATGTTACTCACTCTGATCGATTGTCAACAAATAAATGAGATTAAAATGTTGTAAACAAGTCATTCTTTTGTTGTTTATAAGGAGTGAGAATATATGTTTGATATGCATGTGTGTGTGTGCGTGCTCACCTCGGCGATGTGGTCGCGTATGGGCTCGCGCAGGTCGAGCGCGGCGCCGAGCGTGCCGCGGCGCGCGGGCGCCGCCAGCACCAGCCGCTGCAGGCTCGCGCCGCTGCCCTCGCCGCTCTGCGCAACACACGGCATGCACTATCGCACTGGCCCGGCCGAGCCGGCACAGGTCAGAGCTATCAGATGACATGAGACCGCCGCTATGCGTCTTGTATAACTCTGCCAGGCGTGGACTGGGCTTGAGCATTGACATCTATTCACATAGTGGGGGGATAACACTAGAGCTGAACACTATAGCTCAACAATATTTCCTGCGACACTTTCTTGCTGGAATACTATAGTGCAATGTCTTGCAGCGTATACCCCAGCATCTGTGTCGCCGAGCATTTTCAATCATTGATACAGTGGGTTCAATCAATTGCAATCTAGCCTGCCAGACATTGGATGTGATGTGGCTCAATCCAACTTTAATTGTGGCAAGTGTTGCGTTATATAGGCGTTAACTCGACGTCCGACGACTACTAGACTGTTCATGAGTGACTTAAAAGAGAAGAATTATAGATCTGACTGTGAGATGTAGTGCAGTGAGTGACCTGGTGCACGTGCGCCCGGTTCTCGTCGCGGATGGCGCGCAGCAGGCGGCGCGCCACGTTGCCGGCCGCGAACGCGTGCGGCAGCGCCGCGCCCAGCCGCGCGCACACCGCGCGCACCGTGCCCACCAGCTCGCTGCCACACACACACACTGTCATGCGCCATATGCTCCAACCACTGCTTAGTGCCCGGGCTAGCACTAGCTCCACTACTTGTATACCCCAAAACCCCTGCCAAGTTGCTTCCGAATCTTCTCATTGGAATTTAAATAGCGATCCAGTCTAGTTAGAGTTGAAAAAGAAATGTGACTTAACAATTCTTAGGCTGGAGTGCACCATCCCAGGTTCAATTTAACTACCATAACACCCCTCGTATTCTCTAGAAATTTGACTTTAGTGGTTACAATTTAACCGTGGTTGGTGCACTTCACCCATAGTTTTTCAACGGGCTGACACTAAACAAATGATCGGATTTGATGCATGTCTTAGGACTAATGACAGGCTCCCTGTATCAATATTGGCAATCTACCAAATCAAAATCAACAGAGCTGATGGGGAACTGACAAACAATGGCGAAGAAACTGGACACTATTCCAGGTATTTTAGTGATCATTGGATACATATAATTATTATAATAAATAACCATCCAACTCACTAAGCTGTGGCGTTCTGTGAGTCAGTGATGATCTGCTCCAGCAGGGTCACCGTGGCCAGGGCAGTGCTGTTGGAGCCCCGCAGCTTGCTGACACGAAAATTATCGACTTAGTTAGGTTAAAGTACGGGCTAGTATCATACACGAGTCGAGTAAGTAAACACTTACTAGACAGCTGTAGATTTCTGATGCAATAAATTTCATAACAAATTAGTGAAAATTAAACCAAAACATATTCAAGGGGTGTAATAAGGCCGTTATGGGAACAATATTCTTAAAACATTAGAGATAATATGTATAAGCCAATAATAATTGATGGAAGATGGCTTCAATGCATTTTGACTCACCCATTTTTGATGTCCGATATGAATTTACCGATCAACTCCACGAACTTCTCGTCCAACTCCTTTGTGATACCTTCAGATGGAGACATTTCTGCATATAAACTAACTAATGTAGTAATTTCAATAGGTTATCTACAATATTTCAAAAATAAGTATTGACAACACAACATAACCTATTTGCATGTCAAAATTGACACTTAATACTGTTTTTTCGTTGGCAATCGGCTGCAAAAACCAGCTACTTTTCTAATAAAAGAAAGAGTAAGATTTTTGGCGGGAAGTTTAACTATGAAGTGGTTAATTTTCTTTTATTTTCCAAAATATGTGTTCATTTAATAAGTTATGTATAAATATTAGTGGAATATTAACCATTTCGTGATCATAAATGTGCAAGGGTGAAGGAAATTGGATTAAAATAGTATAACTTGACATTTCATGTTCTCCCAAGATGTTCAGTAATTTTTTACCGCAGCTTTACTTATAGGTGCGGTCCGATGACATCCGATACAATACCATAAGGTTTGTAAAAACCGCTACTTTTACTAACTTTATGGTGTTGTATCGCTTAAGGTATTTTTTTAAGCAAAATTAATGCATCGAGACATCCAATGCAGAATGTTAATATTGCAAAACATTAAATTACATCGTAAAGATCCCCAAATTTTTCGTAAAAAAAAAAACCATTGACATTTTGAATTTCGTACCCTGACCCTGAGCTTCCCCCTTAATGTAATCTACATGATGTGGTATGTAGGCGTTAAGGCACGTGGATAAGAACATATACCTATGGATGTGACCCAGTGTTACCAGATACACGGTAATTACCGTAGATGCACGGTAATTTTGAGCAAAACACGGTCTACGGTAATGACCTATTACCGTGTACCGTGTAAATAATACTCAAAAAAATATTAGGGCAACATTGCACTGGGCTGCGTAACGTAAAAAAAAAAAAAGGTCATGAAGAAGCAGCAGAATGACCTTTTTTTTTTTTTTTTTAGGTTACGCATCCCCACTGCATGGGTATTTTTGCTACACTGTAATTTTAAAATAAAATCAAGGTAATTATACTTAGAACACGGTAATTTTAGTCTGCCTGCAGACACGGTAGTTTCAAATTTTCATGTGGTAGCACTGATGTGACCTATTGTGGCAATAGGCTCGCTCCCTATTACATTGGGATTTTAGCGGAAAAGGGACGATCTAGCCAGGCGGGTGGTATGCCTGGCGGGGCGGCCGCTATGCCCCGACGGTTATAGTCAGGGTCATATATGTTACGTGCTCCGAAAACTCATAGCGCGTTTCAGGATTGCACTGAGAATTGTCAATTGTTCTGAATGCGTCTGCAGCGCCATCTATATAGCTTGTGGCGTGGTGGAAGAGGTCGCTACACTTCTTCTTCTTCAGGATCAAATATCATCGGCGAAATGAAGATGCACTACGGTGCATCACTGCCAACCACTTAAGAGATTAAAATCGTGATGGTGTATTAAGATTATTATATAATGTAGGCATAAATATTTCAGTTACTTATAATTATTTATCGCTACCAAGGAGGTAATGTATTTACTCAACAAAACTGATCCAGGAAAATGAAGTAAGCAAACTTACACGGACCTAATCAACTTGAGTAGGTATTTATAGATTAGCTTGCTTCAATTTCCTGGAGGCGGGACTTTGTTTAAACGCAATTAAATTCATAATTGATGGTTACACTATACCGACTATAGGTACCTACAGTCGGCCGGAAAGCCCTTCATTATGGTTTATTTATAGTCAAGCATTGATGTTGCGAGGGGCTCGTGTAGATATGTTGTGCGGGTGGTGCGTGACGCTGGCGGCGGCGGCGGCGCTGTGCCTGGCGGCGCGGGCGCAGGCGCCGCGGCCGCTGTGCCCGCGCGCCGCTGCCGCCGCCGCCAACTGCCACGCCGGATACCAAGCACGCCAGGACTCTCTTTTCACTATAAACGGTATCGTTGTGTATTTTTAAATACCTGTAACGCTAAATATTGTTAATAATAATCTCTCACCGATATGCTTGTCGGCCTTCTTCAGGACAAACCGTCGTGTATGGGTTCAACGATGGCGAATACTTTGCCCTAACATGTCCCCCGCGCATCGCCCTCGATGAGCTGGCCCTGCCGCGCTTCCATCCGGCACTGCGCGTGCGCGAGGTGCGGCTCGAGTGTCCGCCTCCTCGCTCCTCCTACGCGGCCGCCCTGCACGCTATTAATGTCACTTCGCTCGACGCACCCAGCGGGGAGGGCAGCTTCACGGCACCGACCTATGACATAAAGCTCCATGTCAATAATGTGTTGGACCTGGACCCGGCCGTGCTGTCCGCCATGCCCACCCTGCGGCGCCTCACTCTCTTCGACACGAACTTCACCGCCGCCGGCGTCGCGCGCCTGCCAGCCGGCCTCGAGTGGCTGGAGCTCCGACGCACAAGTATACGCCGCGTTCCGGCCGCCGCACTCGCGCGTCTGCCTCGACTCGCTAAACTCGTGGTGAACGACAAGCTGCCCGCAGTGGTGGAGGCGACGGGCAATCTGAGCTCACTATCGCTGTCCTCGCCTGCCTCGGCCGTCGCGCCGGCGCTGGCGGACACACTCGCCACGCTCACGCTGTGGGGCTGGGAGCCGCGCTATCCCGAGCCGTGGCACTCGTGCGCCGGCCTCATTACACTACACTTGACGTTCGCCGCCGCTGAGACGCTGCCGGACGGCTGGTTGTCCCGCTGCGTGCGTTTGCGCACGCTGCGGATAGAAAGTTCCAAGAACCTGACGACGCTCTCAGCAGGAGCGCTGCGCGGCGCCACCGCCCTGGAGGTGGTGTGGTTCCAGAGCTGCGCGCTGCAGGAGCTGCCATCCGGCCTGCTCGACCACACGCCGGCGCTGCACGAGCTCCACTTGTCCTATAATCAACTGCACACGCTGCCAGGGTGAGTTCCCCGTTACAGCCTTGTCGATTCCGAACTATTACCGAACTTTAATCCAGAAGATTCACTCTCTCTAAGAGTGGAACGCTTCTCGGTCTAGTACGACGATGCCTTTGCGCAGCAACAGTCATAGATATATTGATCGGATGCTAGAAGCGAAGAGTCCATCCGCTTTTCAGTGGACGTGTTGTAAATAGGTACTTCCATGTTTGCACAGCGATCTGTTCCGGCACTCGGCATCCCTGTGGGAGTTGTACGTCTCCAGGAACAACCTGACCGGTGCAGTGCTGCGCTCGCTGAAGGACGCGACCTCGCTGAGCGTGCTGCGCCTCGACGACAACCCCGCACTGGACCCGTGCGCCACCGACAGCGCCTCCAACATGCCGGGTGAGCGCCGACGCACATAGATACTTAGCAACCAACATTATAGCTCGTTCCGTAACAACAAATATACGTATCTATACATCTATACATATAAATAAAATTGGAGTGTCTGTTTGTAATATTAAAATAACCGCTTTTTACTACGTGCATTTGGATGTATACACGTTACCTATACCGAAACAACATTTTTTACAATTTTTGTCTGTCTGTCTGTCCGTCCGTCTGTCTGTCTGTCTGTCTGTCTGTCTGTCTGTCTGTTTGTTCCGGGTAATCTCTGAAATAGCTGGACCGATTTTGACGGGAATTTCACTAGCAGATTGCTGATGTAACAAGGAGTAACATAGGCTACTTTTATTTTAGAAAAAAAAATTGGATCTCTCGAAAAAAAATTAAAACCAATGTTGCAGCGCTGCGCCTGATTAAAGTTTGATAGCAACAATCTGCAATGCGTTCCGCGGGATCAGAACGCGAGCAGGCTGTTGCCAACGGCTGAGT
Organism: Pheosia tremula; assembly: GCA_905333125.1. Taxonomy (NCBI): domain Eukaryota; kingdom Metazoa; phylum Arthropoda; class Insecta; order Lepidoptera; family Notodontidae; genus Pheosia; species Pheosia tremula. The sequence continues at coordinate 83,055 of HG995425.1, read as the reverse complement.
CTTTGTTAAATACCACGCGGACGAAGTCGCGGGCAACAGCTAGTACTAAATATATTTTCAATTAATTGTTAAAAAAAAGCTTGAAATTTCATGATAACGACCTGGAAATATGACCAGGCATTGCTTTTAGGTACCTATTTAAGTTCCTACTTATTTGGTCTTACAGAAATAGTTACCTACTTGTTTAGCTAAACATGGTATTACATCTATACATATAAATAAAATTGGAGTGTCTGTTTGTAATATTAAAATAACCGCTTTTTACTAAGTGCATTTGGATGTATACACGTTACCTATACCGAAACAATTTTTTTTACAATTTTTGTCTGTCTGTCTGTCTGTCTGTCTGTCCGTCTGTCTGTCTGTCTGTCTGTCTGTCTGTCTGTCTGTCTGTTTGTTCCGGGAAATCTCTGAAATGGCTGGACCGATTTTGACGGGAATTTCACTGGCAGATAGCTGATGTAACAAGGAGTAATATAGGCTACTTTTATTTTAGAAAAAAAAAATTGGATCTCTCGAAAAAAAATTAAAACCAATTTTGCAGCGCTGCGCCTGATTAAAGTTTGATAGCAACAATCTGCAATGCGTCCCGCGGGATCAGAACGCGAGCAGGCTGTTGCCAACGGCTGAGTCTTTGTTAAATACCACGCGGACGAAGTCGCGGGCAACAGCTAGTTATACATATAATAGCTCATCGATTGTATACGATTAGGTGGTACATGAAAACCATTCGCGTTCACAATCACAGCTTCAGCAAAATGGAAAATATGAGTATTGGGTTGGCGACGTACTCATAAGAATGTACGGTATAAGTCTGTTGCACAGTTGAAAGCTTGCACGCAACGTATACTCGTAGTTAAGTTACTGTTATAGCGTGTATAGTTTTCTCGTTGCGCTTCAAATTGATGACATCGCTCGCGCAGGCAGTACGCCGCTGCGAGACTTGAAGAATTTATCGATTGTAACGCTGTCGCGGACCGGCACGCGGTGCGTGTGCGCCGACCTGCGCCACCTGCCGCGGCTCGCCAGGCTCGACCTCGCACAGACACCGCTCACGCGGCTCACGGTACGCTTGACATTCAACTGACTTTTTAGGCCCCTGCGATGAATTTGGAAGAAATACATTCTTATACAATAGTAGTTAAATGATGTTATCAACAGCATAAGGAAAATTCATTGACCCCGATATAAACCAGAAATATGCGGCTTAACGAAAATCTTTCTGATTTTTCGGGGCTCTTGCAATTCTTACATTGCAGATGAATGATTTGTAAGTAAATAGTTTTGTCCCAGTTCGCTAATCTCTCGTTTAACACCACCGTCGACCTTCGAGTCGACGTGTACGGCACCAACGTAACGCGTGTTGAGTTGCGTCGCGAGGACTACGAGGGAGCCCCGGTCTCCCCGGTGCTCACGCTGCTGCTGGGCAAGCCACTGCGCTGCGACTGTGCGTTGTTCTGGGCCGCGGCCACGCTGCACCGCGCTGACTCGTGGCTCCGAGCCGTCGGCGCGCGATGCGAGGATCAGCGCGAGCTGCTTACCGTGCCACTCGCTGAGCTGGTGTGCGCCGCGCCCGGCCCCTGCCCCGAGCGCTGCTCGTGCGCCACGCGCGAGCACGAGGCGGCGCCGGGCCCGCTGTTGCGCCTGGACTGTGCCGGTGCGGGCTTGCAGCAGGTGCCTCGGGTCGACGCGAGAGCCGCGCTCAACTACACGGGTGGGGATCCGGTCGCACTGGACCTGCGGCTCGCTGACAATCAAATCCGGCGGCTCAGCCCCAAGGACCTGCCATCTGAACTTACGGTGAGGTTGCTGATTGTAAGAACCCAAACCCGGGACCTTTATACATTAGAGCCACTTGCTACGCTCCCTATAGCGACGCCGATCAGCTCAACTTCTCGAGTGTTGGAGCTCAGCAAACGCGATTCACATCTGTTCGTCTCTCGCAGGCGCTCGACCTGCGAAATAACTCGTTGGGTCTGATCGACGAGGCGACGGCGACGGCGCTAGTCTCGCGCACGGGCCGGCGCGTGCGGCTCGCCGGCAACCCGCTCCACTGCGGCTGCCGCGCCTCTGCCGCACTCGCCGCTGTACGTGCGCACTCTGACGTATTCCTCGACTGGGCCTCAACGACCTGTTCCGACGGAACGCCACTGGCGCTGGCCGCACCGCAGCCCTGCGATGATGAGAGCGCCCTCGATCCGAGTAATTTGTCGAAAGGTCCTCCGCGTCTTGGTCCTCTGGGCGCGCCGGAGGATGTCTCCAAGGGATTGTCAGGGGGTGCGGTGGCAGCGCTGGCACTGGGCCTGGCGACAGTGGTCGCGCTAGGACTGTTACTGGCGCGGTCTGCGCTGCGCCGGTACCGGCGCCTGCAAGGGACGCTTCCGGCGCGGCCTCCGTCACCCCTGTTGCTCGAGCGCCGCCGGCCCGACGACGACGAGTGGATGTACGACGCGTTCTTATCGTTCGCGCACGACGACGAGACGGTGGTACAAGAGCTAGTCGAGCAGCTGGAGGGCGGCGCGGCGCCGCTGCGGCTGTGCGTGCACTACCGCGACTGGGTGCCGGGCGGCTGGATCCCGGCGCAGATCGCGGCGTCGGTGCGCGTCTCGCGCCGCACCGTGGCCGTCGTGTCGGAGTCCTTCCTGCGCTCCAAGTGGGCGCGCGCCGAGTTCCGCGAGGCGTACGCGGCAGCGCTGGAGGACAGCGAGCCGCGGCTCGTGCTGGTGCTGCTGGAGGACCCCGCGCGGCTGCCGCTGGACCCCGAGCTGCGCGCCTACGTCTGTGGCAATACGTACGTGCGCTGGGGCGATCCTTGGTTCTGGCGGAAGCTACGACGCGCGCTGCCGCGTGCCTCGCAGCCAGGACCCGCGCCACAGATGGGGCCCGCGCCCTTACCAGAGCCCACGTCCCCGCGGCGGGGGCCTCCGCCACCTTCGGCGTCGTCATCCGGCACTTGAGCTATTCACTTGTAGCGTTCACTCAAATATTTCGATGCAATTAGAAGTCTGCGCGCGACTGTAGATACAATGGAGCATAATGCGAGGTGTATTTCTAACAATTTGGTATTTGACATATGTAAATAAAGGTATTATGTTTAGATATTAAGACATGTTTTGTCTCAGTTTTCCTCATTTTATAATATGAGTGTCGCCCCAAAGTCATGGTCTAGCATTTTCGCAAGACAAAGACGAAATATGCGCTCAGTTTCATAGCAAAAATTGTACGACACTTACGTCTTGGTCTTGCATTATGGCAAGACCGACCGAGACTTGGGCAACACTAAATTGGGTATAACGTACGATTTAAGATATGTAAGTGTTATTGTGATGACATTAGGAAACATTTCTTCTTCTTTTCTCATGAAATGAAATGCAATAACATTGATATGACCTCGCCCATAACTTAGTGGGAAATTTGGCAAATGTCAAGTAATTAATAAAAATAAAAAAATTACACAATTAATAAATACACATTATAAATAAAAGAATGGATGTGAGATGAAGATATGCTAATAATGGCATGTCCTACCTATGGCATTAAAAGCAGCGTAGTTTTTTTTTTTTTTTTTTTTAACTATTATCAAGTTAAAACTTAATTAAATAGGCTATTTCACTGCTTTTTTTTTTTGAAAAACTAAATTAAAATATTTATTAGTTTAATAATATGATGACAATGATTACGACGCGACGGTGTGACGTCACAACTGCTGCGTTGTATATTAACAAGGATCTATGTTTTACAAACATTGAGTGCAGCCTTTCGGCATTGGCAAAAATTACACAAAGAAAACCGCCCTTTGTCGGCATCGTTTGACTACGCGCCGCGCCGCCGCGACACCCGCCGCCGCACGCGCCCGAAAACGGGCGTAGGTAAGTACTAGGTAAGAGCGCATGCGCGGCGCGGGGAGGCCACACGCGCCAGACGTGACATTAGGTATTAATATAGTTATTAATTAGTCGGTGTCGGTCGGTGTCTGTCTTCCGTCCTATGCAGACGTCGTCTCGGGCACAAAAAGTTGACCAGTTCGCGACTTCCCTAAGTTTTAAAATTAGTTTTATGTTTTGGTTGTTTCGTGTGTGTTAATATGTGTGTAGCAATAATGCCTCGCAGGCCGGTGACGATCTCGAGTATGAGCAAATGCTGAATTGTTACGCTGAAGCACGTGGGAATACCCAACGAGCCATACGACTTTGTGACGAAATTAGTGATTGCATTATTAGTATTTTTGCGATATTGTGTGCGAAATTTGCTCGAGACATTACACTCATGCCCCGGCTGCACTCTGTGCAACTCCGTCGCGCCTGGGTCTGCGAGCAGCTCGGTGGTCGACACTTATTCGAGATGAGAGCCAACCTCATTAGAAGTGAGATGTATTAAGGTCAGTAAATTATTTGATACATAAAGCCTACGTAACTAGATAACAAATAAATTCCAAACTAGTCCTATCTTTGTTGAATAAGAATGAAATCCACCCAGTAGTTTTTATTTGATAGAAAAACACAAAAAAAAAACTTCCATATTTATAGTATAACTAGGTGACCCGGCGAACTTCGTACCGCCTCAGAATCAAATGTATAAGAAAATGAGTTTATTGGTATTCTATGAAAATTTTAACAAATCTATACCACGGGAACCATAAATTTTACCGGGATAAAAAGTTTTTACAATAATTATGTAGTTCCTGACGCCGTTGTTTTTTCTGACGCCGCCTGTTATCAGTGTTATCACCTGGTGCCGCTATTTAGCGATAGCAATGTGGAACCCACAGATATATTAGAGGAGATATGTTATGAAAGCGGTGGGCTTGCGCTCACCTTTAGCCAAAATTACGCTAACATAGAGTTTTCGCCGTCAGTCGACTGCAACTGCACGTCGGTATCGGAGCTCTAACTTTTTTTTTTTTTTTTTTTAAATGCCGTGTTATTCCGTGGTTGTGTGCTAAAATACTAGCAGCAAAGTGAACTACGCGAAAGATGGAATCTCATTTCACCAGCCAGTATTAAGTATTTTATTTATTCGTCTTTAAAAATCATTAAAAACAACAAATCAAAAAATATTTAATGCCTTTATTATGTTATTTTAGTTTTCATGTAGCACAACGACTTTTTTATTTTTGTACAAAATACATGTCTCTTTAAGTACCACCTATGTTCGCTACTGATTGAATGTACGAGGCAATGGATAGATCGTCTAACGATACTTTGAATAAACTGGTGCGTCGCGTGGTACGCACGCACCGAATTATTGGCACGCGTGTGTGTGTGAGACTTCGTATTGGTTGGTTTTATGTAATAGCATGTGTTTTGTGGCGAGTGGTGGGGACAAAACGGAGACAGCGAGTTCCCATACATTTTGAACCGCACGGCATATCTCTCGTGATCTGTGGTGGAACCCAAGTGCAACAGCACAGCAGAAGGCGTCAATTCACCGTCAAGGAAGGAAGGAAGTCAAGGAAGGAAGGAAGGAAGGAAGGAAGGAAGGAAGGAAGGAAGGAAGGAAGGAAGGAAGGAAGGAAGGAAGGAAGGAAGGAAGGAAGGAAGGAAGGAAGGAAGGAAGGAAGGAAGGAAGGAAGGAAGGAAGGAAGGAAGGAAGGAAGGAAGGAAGGAAGGAAGGAAGGAAGGAAGGAAGGAAGGAAGGAAGGAAGGAAGGAAGGAAGGAAGGAAGGTTTAGGTTTAGGTTTAGGTTTAGGTTTAGGTTTAGGTTTAGGTTTAGGTTTAGGTTTAGGTTTAGGTTTAGGTTTAGGTTTAGGTTTAGGTTTAGGTTTAGGTTTAGGTTTAGGTTTAGGTTTAGGTTTAGGTTTAGGTTTAGGTTTAGGTTTAGGTTTAGGTTTAGGTTAGGTTAGGTTAGGTTAGGTTAGGTTTTTTTTTTTTTTTTTTTGGGTCCCTTTGGTTTTGCCAAAGGGTTTCGTTTATTGGTTAAAATAGTGTACATTTGGGTTTATTTGGCGCAATAGATCATAATAATGGTGCTTGTGATTTATAGTCTCTCTGCTAATGGATACAGAGAGAATTGTTGTTGTCGCTAGGATTTTAGGTGTTGTTAATTCGTTTTAAGTTGCTTATGATGGATTTAACAAAATTATTGAATGATTTAATGGTAGCGTTGTTGGTGATGAGTTCTTGTAGATTATATGGTTCGATGTTTTTTAAAGCGCAGGTACCTTCGTGAATCATACGGGCACTTGTGAAGATACAACAATTTTTTAAGATATGATCGTTATCTTGTATGGTGGTGTTATCGCAGGGGCATTTGTTGTCATTGGTGATTTTGAAGCGGTTGAGGTAGGATTTATGGTAGGCGTGGCCCGTAAGAATTTGAGTGAGTTCGAAACTGGTTTGGAAGTAGGTGCGAAATTCTGCGATTTGTGCTATTGTGGTAAACCACATTTTTGTTATTGATCCTTGTGGGCTGTCATCATATTCCTTTTGCCACTTCTGTAGAGTATCGGCCCTGAGTATTCTTTTGGCGTGGGTTAGGGGAAAGAAGTTATGTTCGCATGCTTTTTTAGCTTTTGCTGCGCTTTTGGCTGCAGCGTCTGCACACTCATTTCCGGTGATATTGTTGTGTGCTCGTACCCAGGCGAAGTTAATTGATGTGATGTATTTTAGTTGGTATATGAGATGATGGATGGAATTTATTGTAGAGTCTTTGTTGTTTATATCCTGGATGGCTTTTAAGGATGAGAGGCTGTCTGTCAAAATGGTGATAGGTTCTTTAATTCTATGTTCTTTGGCCCAAATCAGCGCTGACTCAATAGCTCTAAGTTCTGCCATAAATACGGAGCATGTTCTGCATAGCTTAAGTTTTCTTTGTACAAGGATGTTGTTGTTTTGGTATACTACAAATGCTGCGCCAACTTCTCCTGAGTCTAGTTTGCTTCCATCGGTATAAATTTTTACTGGACTATTTGGTACTATGGTGTTGAGTTCTTGTTCATTGTTGGCTTGCACGAAAGAGATTTTTATTCTGTTTGCTGGGTGTAGTCGTTGATGATTGGCTATTGTTTGTTTGAGTTGGATGTCGTCGGGTAGGTCAGGTGAGAGTCCTGTTGCTTTAACTTTGTGAATTTCGACTATTTCTTGTATAAGGAGATGCAACGGTATGAATTGTGCTAATGCGATCGAGGCAACAGCTGATACTGTTCTGAATGCGCGAATGGCCCTAATGGCAAATTGTCTTTGGAAGCTTCGGTTAGGTTAGGTTAGGTTAGGTTAGGTTAGGTTAGGTTAGGTTAGGTTGACCTGCTCGCTGGCATTGAGGAGCGCCTGCTTCCGGCAGTGGTTCACCGCCCCCCATTGGCGGCAGACAGGAGGCGGCAGGTGGCTGCAGCCGTGTCAGAGGTGGAGGGTCCGGTGAGGGCTCGTCCGGGTCCCTCAGTGGTGAAGGCGAAGCCGGTGGGAAGGTCGGTGAGGGGGAGCAATGCCTCCCTAACCCCGGACCAGACGCCGTCAGTGGCGACGCCTGCGGTTGTACCCGGTAGCCAGGAGGAGGAGGAGGGGTTTACTCCTGTCACCAGGCCCAAGAAGGGCAAGAAGAAGAGCGCCCCGGCGACGTCCCCAAATGTCCCGGCTGCCCCGAGGGCTCGGGAGGAGACTCCGGCTAAGCCGAAGCTTACTCCCCCCCGCACCTCCGCAGTGGTGATTACCATGCGGGAGGATGCGGGTGCAGCAGGGGCTACTTATAGCCAGATTTTGGCAAGAGCGGAGGAGAGGGTAGACTTGCAGGAGCTGGGCATTGAGTCCCTCAAGTTCCGCCGCGCTGCCACAGGGGCCAGGGTGCTGGAGCTGCCGAAGGGGCAGACAGGGGAGAAGGCCGACCAGCTGGCCGAGAAGCTCCGCTCGGCGCTGGAGGGGATGGCCGATGTCGCCAGGCCCGTGATGTCAGCAATGCTGCGCATCACGGACCTCAACGACTCGGTCACGAAGGAGAGGGTGGTGGCCGCAGTGGCTAGAGCCGGGGGATGTGCGGAGTCCCTGGTCATTGCAAAAGAGGTGCGGCCGGGCCCGAGGGGTATGGGCGCGGTGATGGTGAGCTGCCCGGTGGCGGTGGCGAAGTTGCTGGCGGATGCCGCCGCTGTCAAGATAGGGTGGGGCTCGGCAAGGGTGGAGGCCATGCAGCAGCGCCCCATGCGCTGTTTCCGCTGCATGGGCCTCGGCCATGTGAGGGCCATGTGCCCCTCGAGGGTGGACCGCACGGGCCTGTGCTTCCGCTGTGGTCAGGGGGGCCATGTGATGAGGGAGTGCACAGCGGCGGTGAGGTGCGCGGTGTGTGCCGATGCCGGCAAGCCGTCTGGGCATCTGATGGGGGGAGGGGAGTGCAACCCCCCCCGCAAGAACGGTAAGGTGGCCGAAAGGGCCTCAGCCACCACCAGAGAGGTCGGACGCCAGGTCGCGCGGGAGGAAGATAACATGTCGGAATGAATCTAGAACGACATGTTAACTTCCTCCAGGCGAACCTTAACCACTCCGCTGCGGCTCAGGATCTGTTCCTGCAGTCCATGGCGGAGTGGGAGGTGAACATAGCGGTGGCCTGCGAGCCCTATTACGTTCCCCCGCGGTCTCACTGGGCGGGTGACCTGAGCGGTCTCGTGGCCATCGTGACGAGGATCAGCTCCGACACTCCCCTGTCTATCCTAGAGAGGGGAGCTGGTTACGTGGTTGCGAGCTGGGGGGGATACGTGATAATAGGCACGTACTTCTCCCCCAACCGCACCCTGGCGGAGTTTGAGGTGTACCTCGACGCGGTCAGGGCTGCGTTAAATAGGTGGGCGACGGGTCACGTGGTGGTGCTCGGCGACCTCAACGCTAAGGGAAGGGAGTGGGGTAACCCTATAACCGACCCCAGAGGCAGGGCTGTCCAGACGTGGGCCCTCATGGGCGGTCTGACCCTCCTAAATAGGGGGGCGGTCCACACCTGCGTGCGGCACTCGGGGGGGTCCGTGGTGGACATGTCGTTTGCCACCCCCGCTGTTGCGCGCAGGATAAGGGACTGGAGGGTTGAGGCTGAGGTGGAGACACTGTCAGACCACAGGTATGTCCGATTTAGTGTCTCCACCTCCTCAGGTAGGGCGGCCCCTCCTAGAGGGCCTAGTCACTTCCCGCGTTGGGCCGTGACGCGACTGGACCCGGAACTGGCGGAGGAGGCCGCCATGGTCCAGCGATGGGCCTACCCCCGGGTCTCCGAGGGTGTCACCGCCGATGAACTCGCTGGTCGCATGCGTAGGGCCCTCACGGCGGTATGCGACGCGAGCATGCCGAGGGCCCGGCGGTGGACCGACAGGAGAAGGGTCCACTGGTGGTCGGCCGACATCCAGCGGAAGAGGGAGGTTTGCGGCGCTGCACGGAGGGAGTATGTGCGGTGTCGCAGACACAATGGTCGGGACCCAGCGCTGGAGGCACGACTGAGGGGGGCCTTAAATCTGGCCAAAGACGAGCTGGGGCGGGCCATCTGCCGGGCCAAGGAGCGGGCTGACCGGGACTTCCTCCGGGAGCTGGACCGAAACCCGTGGGGTCGTCCGTTCCTTGGGGCCCGGAACAAACTCGCGGGAAGGTTGGGGACACCGGCAACGGAGACCCTTCCCGCGGAGCTCCTTGGTCGGATTGTGGGAGATCTGTTTCCGGGCTCCCCAGAGGGTTTCTCTCCCCCGGTGATGGCACCGCCCAGTCCGGAGCCCGTGGAGGGGGGACCTCCTCCGCCACTTATTAGTGACGAAGAGATGGAGGGGGCCCTGGACCGTCTCCGAAGGCGGAAGAAGGCGCCGGGTCCTGATGGGATCCCAGGGTCCATAGTCTGGCGAACCAGGAAGTTCTTGGGGGGTCGGCTGCGGGAACTGTTCGATGTGTGTCTCACCACCGGACAGTTCCCGAGGCAGTGGAAGGAGGGGAGGGTATGCCTCCTCCCCAAGGAGGGACGCCCCCCAGATCAGGCATCGGCATATAGGCCCATTGTCTTGCTGGACGAGGCGGGAAAGCTCTTCGAGCGGATCCTGGCGTATCGTCTCGTCCAGCACCTGGAGACGGAAGGACCCGCGCTTTCGGGGGCCCAATGGGGGTTCAGGGCAGGTCGCTCGACCATTGACGCCCTGAACCAACTGAAGGCCTTCACCGGAGAGGCGGTGGAGAGGGGGGAGGTGGCTTTGGCGGTGTCCCTGGATGTGCGGAACGCCTTCAACAGCATTCCGCACGAGACGTTGGTAGAGGCACTCCGTTTCCATGGAGTGCCTCCTTATCTGCGGAAGCTGTTGGAGGCGTATCTGCGGGACCGTCAAGTCCTGTGGGAGGACAGGGAGGGAAGCCTGTGCAGGCGGCCAGTCGAGCGAGGGGTTCCGCAGGGCTCGGTGTTGGGGCCCACATTGTGGAACGTCGGCTTCGACTGGCTGCTCCGAGGGCCGCTCCTTCCCGGGATGAGGGTGTTGTGCTACGCAGACGACACCCTCGTCATGGTCCGGGGAGGTAGCTGGGAGGAGGTGGCGCGTAGGGCGACCGTCGGGACCTCTCTGGTGGTGGATAGAATCCGGCAGTTGGGTCTCGAGGTCGCCTTGGAGAAGACGGAGGCCCTCTTGTTCCATGGGCCCCGTCGAGGGCCTCCGAGGGGGGCGAGTATCGCCGTCCGGGGAGAGATGGTGCGGGTGGGGGCCCAGATGAAATATCTGGGCCTCATACTGGACGGGCGGTGGAATTTCGGGGCGCATTTCATCCGTCTAGCCCCGAAACTTATTTCCACCGCCGCTGCCCTAGGAAGGTTGTTGCCCAATGTGGGGGGGCCGAATTCCTCGTGCAGACGGCTATACTCCGGGGTTATCCGGAGTATGGCCCTGTACGGGGCCCCAATCTGGGCAGAGGCCCTCACTGAGGGGAATAAGAGGCTTCTTCGGAGGCCTCAGAGGGTGATCTCAGTGAGGGCCATAAGAGGGTACCGGACGGTGTCCTGGACGGCGGCCACGCTCTTGGCGGGGGATCCCCCCTGGGAGCTGCAGGCGGAGGTGTTGGCCGTCGTCCACCGGTTCCGGGCGGAGGAGAGGGCGAGGGGCGTCGTACCGGATTGGGAGGCGGTACGGCGCGAAAGGAAGAGGGCCCAGGAGGAGGTGGTAAGAAGGTGGGGGGAGCAGCTCGCTTCCCCTGCATACGGGAGAGATACCGTGGAGGCAATCCGACCACAACTGCTCAACTGGCTCCAGAGGAGGGGCCAGTTGACGTACAGGTTGGTGCAGATACTTACCGGGCATGGCTGCTTTGGTAAGTATCTGCACCAAATCGCTGGGCGGGAGCCGACCCCCAAGTGCCACGAGTGCGATGCACCCGTGGACACGGCGAGCCACACGCTCCAGGAGTGTGTGGCATGGGGGTCGCAGAGACACGACCTGGTGAGTGTGGTCGGAGGGGACCTCTCGTTGCGGAGCATAGTTGAGGCTATGCTCCGCAACAGGGGGTCATGGGAGGCTATGGTCTCCTTCTGCGAATATGTTATGTCGCAGAAGGAGGCCGCGGAGAGGGCCAGGGAGGAAGATGCCCTGGCAGACCCGATCCGCCGAGCGAGGCGGGGGCGAAGAAGGGGGCGATACGCTCGCCTCCTGCCCCCGCCATAAGAGGGCTGAACGGCAACAATAAGCCGGAATGGGGCCGGGGGGCCCCCCAAAACAGAGGTTTTCCGCCGGGGCGCCACGGTAGTGTGCTCGTAGAGCGATCCCGTGGCGCCCCACAAAAGGCACAGAGGGCGGCGCTGGGTTTTAGTGGGTAGTCTGGAATTCTTCCAGGAGCCCCACATAACCGTCCGGGCTCCCCCGGGCTCGGGCGGTATGCGTAAATGCATTTCCCAGCGGAAACAAAAAAAAAAAAAAAAAAAAAAAGGTTAGGTTGACCTCCGGCGAAAGTTTTCAGAGGGTTTTCGTTGGCTTCGGAGGAGTGTTGTTTTGTGAGAGGGGTGTGTTTAGAGGGGGGAAAAGGCCCTTCTTAGGGCCAAACTTGGAACTATCTTTTCTAACAACTTGGCTATTCTTACGGACTCCTGATTGCGTGTGATTTGGTTTCGGTCGACTGTCGCCGTTTGGGCGTGCTGAGGCTTGCGGAATGGATCCAGAAATGGACTCCACTCCAAGTGTCTCTAAGGGAGGGGGCAAAAGGCGCCATGAGAAGGTGACGGAGTCGGAGTTTTCCGCTTCGGACACCGACTCGATGGTGCTGGAGCCAAAAGTAACGTCTGCGCGTCGTGGGAAGGCGACGAGCGTTAAGAGGGGCACGGGGATCACCCGCGCTAGGGCGGAACTGCGGAAGGCAGAGGAGGAGGACAGGGAGGAGGCTCTGGACCAAGCATTGAAGGCCAGGGCTTTCCGTAAAGAGCCGGTGGTCATCCTCAATCCCATCGTGACGGAAGGCCTTGAGGTGGAAAGCCTTCCCTCTGAGGAGCTTCGGGCGCTGGCCGGCCAGAATGCGGCCAGCATTTTGGAGGTTGCGAAGAAGTCGGGGCACCTGCAGGGGCCATTAGTGAAGAGGCTGAAGACTGCAGCGGCCAGTCTCCAAGAGATTGTGGACGTGCTGGCGGCGAGGCCGGAGGAGGACGAGACGCGTCGCCTCCGCAGGGACAATGGACTCCTTCGCAGGGAGATTGACGCCCTGAAGGCGGAATTAGCGGCTCATCGTCGGGAGTTCGAGGATATGAGATCCTCGATGACGGCCGCCAAAAGGTCGCCGCCGCCTCTTCCCCCGCCTCCTCCCCCGCCTGCGCTCGATGGCAGTATGTTGGAAGAGCTCCGGCGCTCCATTGTTCTGTCGGTGGGGGAGATGGTGGATGCCAAGTTGGCTGGCATCGAGGAGCGGCTGCTGCCGGCGGTGGTACATCGCCCTCCGTTAGCGGCGGATCGGAGGCGGCAGGTGGCTCCCACCGTGTCGGAGGTGGAGGGTCCGGTGAGGGCTCGACCGGGTCCCTCAATAGCGAAGGCGAAGCCGGTGGGAAGGTCGGTGAGGGCGAGCAATGCCTCCCTAACCCCGGACCAGACGCCGCCAGTGGTGACTCCTGCTGCTGCAAGCCAGGAGGAGGAGGGGTTCACAACTGTGACCCGGCCCAAGAAGGGCAAAAAGAAGAGTGCCCCGGCGACGTCTTCAAATGTCCCGGCTGCTCCGAGGGCTCGAGAGTTGGTTCCGGCAAAGCCGAAGCTCACTCCCCCCCGCACCTCCGCAGTGGTGATCACCATGCAGGAGGAAGCGGGGGCTGCGGGGGCTTCCTATAGCCAGATTTTGGCAAGGGCGGAGGAGAGGGTGGACTTGCAGGAGCTGGGCATAGAGTCCCTCAAGTTCCGCCGCGCTGCCACGGGGGCCAGAGTTCTGGAGTTGCCGAAGGGGCAGACGGAGGAGAAGGCCGACCAGCTTGCTGAGAAGCTCCGTTTGGCGCTGGAGGGGATGGCCGATGTCGCAAGGCCCGTGATGTCGGCAATGCTGCGCATCACGGATCTTAATGACTCGGTCACCAAGGAGAGGGTGGTGGCCGCAGTGGCTAGGGCCGGGGGATGCGCGGAGGCCCTAGTTAGGGCGAAGGAGGTGAGACCGGGTCCGAGAGGGATGGGGGCGGTGTTGGTCAGTTGCCCGGTGAGGGTGGCGAAGCTGCTGGCCGATGCCGCTGCTGTCAAGATCGGGTGGGGCTCGGCCAGGGTGGAGGCCATGCAGGAGCGCCCCATGCGCTGTTTCCGCTGCATGGGCCTCGGCCACGTGAGGGCCATGTGCCCTTCTAGGGTGGACCGCACAGGCTTGTGCTTCCGATGTGGTCAAGGGGGCCATGTCATGAGGGTCTGCACTGCGGCGGTGAGGTGCGCAGTGTGTGCGGATGCAGGGAAGCCTTCTGGGCACCAGATGGGGGGAGGGGACTGCAACCCCCCCCGCACGAACGGAAAGGTGGCCGAAAGGACCTCAGCCACCATCAGAGAGGTCGGACGCCAGGCGGCGCAGGAGGAAGCTAACATGTCGGAATGAATCTAGAACGACATGTTAACTTCCTCCAGGCGAACCTTAACCACTCCGCCGCGGCTCAGGATCTGTTCCTGCAGTCCATGGCGGAGTGGGAGGTAAACGTAGCGGTGGCCTGCGAGCCTTATTACGTTCCCCCGCGGTCTCACTGGGCGGGGGACTTGAGCGGACTAGTGGCCATAGTGACGAGGTTCAGCTCGGACACTCCCCTCTCAACTCTAGAGAGGGGAGCCGGGTACGTGGTTGCGGGCTGGGGGGGGTACGTGATTATAGGCACGTACTTCTCCCCCAATCGCACCCTGGCGGAGTTCGAGATCTTCCTCGACTCGGTCAGGGCTGCCTCTAATAGGTGGTCGTCGGGTCACATGGTGGTGCTCGGCGACCTCAACGCCAAGGGAAGGGAGTGGGGTAACCCTACAACTGACCCAAGAGGGAGGGCTGTCCAATCGTGGGCCCTGACGTGCGGTCTGACCCTCCTGAATAGGGGGGCGGTCCATACCTGTGTGCGGCATTCGGGGGGGTCCGTGGTGGACATGTCGTTCGCCACCCCTGTTGTCGCGCGCAGGATCACGGACTGGAGGGTCGAAGTCGGGGTGGAGACACTGTCAGACCACAGATACGTCCGTTTTAGTGTCTCCACCCCCTCAGGCCGGGCGGCCCCTCCTAGGGGGCCCAGTCACTTCCCACGTTGGGCCGTGACCCGAATGGACCCAGAACTGGCAGAGGAGGCCGCCTTAGTCCAGCGGTGGGCCTACCCCCGGGTCTCGGAGGGTGCCACCGCCGAGGATCTCGCTGGACGCATGCGCAGGGCCCTCACGGCGGTGTGCGACGCCAGCATGCCAAGGGCTCGGCGGTGGACCGACAGGAGAAGGGTCCACTGGTGGTCGGCCGACATAGAGAGGAAGAGGGAGGTCTGTGGTGCTGCACGGAGGGAATACGTGCGGTGTCGCAGACAGAATGGCCGAGACCCGGCCAGGGAGGCTCGCCTGAGGGAGGCTCTAAACTGGGCCAAAGAGGAGCTCGGGCGGGCGATCTGTCGGGCCAAGGAACGGGCGGACCGGGACTTCCTCCGGGAGCTGGATCGGAATCCGTGGGGTCGTCCGTTCCTTGGGGCTCGAAACAAGCTCGCGGGTCGGATGGGGACACCGGCCACGGAGACCCTTCCCGCGGACCTTCTCGGCCGAATAATGGGGGATCTTTTTCCGAGCTCCCCGGAGGAATTTTCACCCCCCGTGATGGCGCCGCCCAGCCGGGGGCCCGTGGATGGGGGACCTCCTCCACCGCTAATCAGCGACGAGGAAATGGAGGGGGCCCTGGACCGTCTCCGCAGGCGGAAAAAGGCGCCGGGCCCTGATGGGATCCCCGGGTCCATCCTGTGGCGGACCAGGAAGTTCTTGGGGGGCCGGCTGCGGGAACTGTTCGATGTGTGTCTCACCACCGGACAGTTCCCGAGTCAGTGGAAGGAGGGGAGGGTCTGCCTCCTCCCCAAGGAGGGTCGTCCCCCGGAGCAGGCATCGGCCTATAGGCCCATTGTCCTGCTGGACGAGGCGGGAAAGGTCTTCGAGCGGATCCTCGCGTCTCGCCTCGTCCAGCACCTGGAGTCGGTCGGACCCGGACTTTCGGGGGCCCAGTGGGGGTTCAGGGCAGGTCGTTCGACCATTGACGCCCTGAACCAACTGAAGGCCTTCACCGGGGAGGCGGTGGAGAGGGGGGAGGTGGCACTGGCGGTGTCCCTAGACGTGAGGAATGCCTTCAACAGCATCCCGCACGAGACATTGGAAGAGGCGCTCCGATTCCACGGGGTGCCTCCATATCTGCGGGAGCTGTTGGGGGCGTACTTGAGGGACCGCCAAGTCCTTTGGGAGGACAGGGAGGGAAGCCTGTGCAGGAGGCCAGTCGAGCGTGGGGTTCCGCAGGGCTCAGTGTTGGGGCCCACACTGTGGAACGTCGGCTTCGACTGGTTGCTCCGAGGGCCGCTCCTTCCCGGGATGAGGGTGTTGTGCTACGCGGATGACACCCTCGTCATGGTTCGGGGAGGGAGCTGGGAGGAGGTGGCGCGCAGGGCGACGGTCGGGACTTCTCTGGTGGTGGACAGGATCCGGCAGTTGGGTCTCGAGGTCGCCCTGGAGAAGACGGAGGCCCTCCTATTCCATGGGCCGCGCCGAGGGCCTCCGCGGGGGGCGAGTATCGCCGTCCGGGGAGAGGCGGTGCGGGTGGGGGCCCAGATGAAATATCTGGGCCTCATACTGGACGGGCGGTGGAGTTTCGGGGCGCATTTCACTCGTCTAGCCCCGAAACTAATCTCCACCGCCGCTGCCCTGGGCAGGTTGTTGCCCAATGTGGGGGGGCCCAACTCCTCGTGCAGACGGCTATACTCCGGGGTAATCCGGAGTATGGCCCTGTACGGGGCCCCAATCTGGGCAGAGGCTCTCACCGAGGGGAATAAGAGGCTTCTTCGGAGGCCTCAGAGGGTGATCTCGGTGAGGGCCATAAGAGGGTACCGGACGGTGTCCTGGACGGCGGCCACGCTCCTGGCGGGAGATCCCCCCTGGGAGCTGCAGGCGGAGGTGTTGGCCGTCGTCCACCGGTTCCGGGCGGAGGAGAGGGCGAGGGGCGTCGTACCGGAGTGGGAGGCGGTACGGCGCGAGAGGAAAAGGGCCCAGGAGGAGGTGGTCCAGAGGTGGGGGGAGCAATTGGCTACCCCTACATATGGCGGGGAGATTGTGGAGGCAATCCGCCCCCAATTGGTCAACTGGCTCAAGAGGAGGGGTCAGTTGACCTATAGACTGGTGCAGATACTTACCGGGCATGGCTGCTTTGGTAAGTATCTGCACCAGATCGCTGGGCGGGAGACGACCCCCAAGTGCCACGAGTGCGATGCACTCGTGGACACGGCAAGCCACACGCTCCGGGAGTGTGTGGTGTGGGGGTCGCAGAGGCACGACCTCGAGAGCGTGGTCGGAAGGGACCTCTCGCTGCGGAGCATAGTGGAGGCTATGCTTCGGAACAGGGGGTCCTGGGAGGCGATGGTCTCCTTCTGCGAAAATGTCATGTCGCAGAAGGAGGCCGCGGAACGGGTCAGGGAGGAGGACGCTCTGGCTGACCCGATCCGCAGAGCAAGGCGGGGCAGAAGAAGGGGGCGATATGCTCGCCTCCTGCCCCCGCCATAAGAGGGTTCTAGACGGCATACAGGCCGGAAGGGGGCCGGGGGGCCCCCGAACCCGAGGTAACCGCCGGGGCGTCACGGTAGCGTGCTCGTAGAGCGATCCCGTGGCGCCCCACAAAAGGCAGAGAGGGCGGCGCTGGGTTTTAGTGGGTAGTCTGGACTTCTTCCAGGAGCCCCACATAACCGTCCTAGTCCCCCCGGGCTTGGGCGGTATGCGTAAATGCATTTTCCCAGCGAAAACAAAAAAAAAAAAAAAAGGTTAGGTTAGGTTAGGTTAGGTTAGGTTAGGTTAGGTTAGGTTAGGTTAGGTTAGGTTAGGTTAGGTTAGGTTAGGTTTTTTTTTTTTTTTTTTTTTTTTTTGGGTTTGTTTTGTTGGTTAAAATTGTACATTTTGGGTTTAATTGGCGCAAAAGATCGTAATAATGGTGCTTTGGTTTTTTGTCTCTCTGCTACTGGATACAGAGAGATTTTATATGCGACGCTATAGTTTTAGGTATTGTTTATTCTTTTTAAATTGGAGATAATTGATTTTACGAAATTGTTGAATGATTTTATGGTGGCGCTATTAGTTATTATTTGTTGTAGGTTATATGGTTCTATATTTTTGATTGCGCATGTACCTTCGTGAGTCATACGGGCGTTTGTGAAGATACAGCAATGTTTTAGGATGTGATCGTTGTCTTGTACAGTGGTGTTATCGCAGGGGCATGTATTGTCACTGGTGATTTTAAAACGGTTAAGATAAGATTTATGGTAGGCGTGGCCGGTAAGAATCTGGGTGAGCTCAAAACTGGTTTGGAAGCAGGTGCGAAATTCTGCGATTTGTTCTATTGTGTTAAACCACATTTTAGTTGTGGAACCTTGTGGGCTGTCGTCATACTCCTTTTGCCATTTTTCTAGGGTGGTGGCCCTGAGAACCCTTTTGGCGTGTGAGAGGGGAAAGAAATTGGATTCGCACGCTTTTTTAGCCTTTGCTGCGCTTTTGGCTGCAGCGTCTGCACACTCATTGCCGGTGATATTATTGTGTGCTCGTACCCAAGCGAAGTTGATTGATGTGGTGAATTTTAGTTGATATATGAGATGATGGATGGAATTTACTGTAGGGTCCTTGTTGTTTGTATCCTGGATGGCTTTCAGGGATGAGAGGCTGTCTGTTAAGAGTGTGATAGGCTCTTGTATTCCATGTTCTTTGGCCCAAATTAGCGCCGATTCGATGGCTCTAAGTTCTGCCATGAAGACGGAGCATGTTCTGCATAGTTTAAGTTTTTTCTGTGTCAGGATGTTGTTGTTGTGATATACTACAAATGCTGCGCCAACTTCTCCTGAATCTAGTTTGCTTCCATCGGTATAGATTTTAATTGGACTGTTTGGTGCTATCGTGTTGAGTTCTTGCTCATTATTGGCTTGCGCGAAAGAAATTTTTATTCTGTTTGCCGGATGTAGTCGTTGATGGTTGGCTATTGTTTGCTTGAGGTGGATGTCGTCGGGTAGGTCTGGTGAGAGTCCTGTTGCTTTAACTTTATGGATTTCGTGTATTTCTTGGATTAGGAGATGCAACGGTATAAATTGCGCTAGTGCAATAGAGGCAACAGCAGATACAGTTCTGAATGCACGAATGGCCCTAATGGCGAATAGTCGTTGGAAGCTTCGTAGCATCCTGCGGACGCTTTGGAACTTCGTTGCATCCCCCCAGATGCTAGCAGCATAAGTGATCATGGGCTGGACAACCTGCTTGTAGATGGTTTCTACATTGGCGGGATGGATGCCCCAAGTGGGTTTGACGAACTTGCAAAGGTTTTTAAAAGTTTTCGTCGCTTTTTGGATGGCGTATTTGACGTGGCTAATAAAATTAAGTCGGTCGTCAAGTATGACTCCAAGTAATTTAATCTCCTTGAGTATGGGTAGTTTAGTTCCTTGCATAGAAATGTCAGCGCTCTTAGTTTGTGCAGTGAATGAGATAGCCTGTGTCTTATCAGGTCCAAAGAAGAGCTTAACTGTTTCGCCCCAGTGTGCAATAATTCTTAAGCACTCATTTGCGGTGTGCTCTACATCTGCTTTTGTTTGGCCTTTGATAATAAGGAGGACGTCATCCGCAAAGGCCTGTATATGAGCGCCCTCTGGCAGTTTTGTGTTGAGTAGCTCGTCGAGAATGATGTTCCAGAACACCGGGCCACATACCGATCCTTGAATACATCCCTTGGTCATTGTTTTTGATGATTCGTCGGTGCCGTACCGAAGAGTGACTCTTCTGTCTTGTGTGTAGTTGGTGATGAGTTTGTAAATGTTGCCTGGGCATTTTAACCTCCGCAATCCATTAAAAAGCGCAGGCCACCATGCATTGTCAAAGGCTCCTTTGATATCTAGAGATACTGCGAGAGCTTGTTGCTTTTCTGATTTGGCCGTCCGGATTTCGTTAATGGCAGTTTGAAGTGCGTCTATGGTAGATTTACTTTCCCTGAAACCGAATTGTAGATCATTCATTCCCTTTGTGCTATCTGCTTTATAAATTACGCGTTTTATGATGAGCTTCTCGAGAAGTTTGCCAAAGACTGGTATAAGACCGATGGGTCTATATGCTGATAGTTGGGTATTGTCAGATTTGTTAGGTTTTGGGATTATTTTAGCTATTGCGTGTTTCCATGGTATGGGGAAGTGGTTTAACTTTAAGCAGTGATTGAGGAGGTCGGTGAAGAATAATGGAAATGCACGAAAGGAGTGTTGACAGATGTCTGCAGTTAAATGGTCATCACCAGGAGCCTTGTTCGGGTTCATTGATGATAAGCAATCCTCTATTTCGTCGGTGGTAAATGGCGGGTCGTCTTCAGAGTGAAATTCTTCATTTATGTGGCGTCTTAAATTTCTTTGGTAATCAGAGGTGTCAGGAGTATCATCGGCGTAAAAGTGGTCTAATAGGGCTTTGGCCGTATTTGCGCATGAAGTTGTAAAAGTGGTTCCGCGATTTAATGTTTGTGGGGGGCGTTGAGCTGGTGATTCCTTGATAATTCTATTGGTTACGGACCAGACGTCTTCTTTGTTTTGTGCTTTACAGAAGTTTCGGAAGTGTTCTGTGGAAGTTGTCTTGAGCGCTGATGAATATTCCTCTTTTAAGAGTTTTTGCTGTGCAATCGCCTGGTCTAACGGCTGGTTTCTACGTTTAAGGCTGTGTAGGTGATGGTGTGCTTTAATGCATTCCTTTTTTTTAGATTCGAGGTCTTCATTCCACCAAGGGTTATATGTGCTGGGACTTCTTTTTTGGGGCATTACTTTTTTGCATGTATTTTGTATAATTATAGTGAGATCTGTAACTAGGTTGTCAAGTTTTGCAGCATTTACGTTTTCAAAGTTTGTGTAGGTTAGGTTAGGTTAGGTTGGCTGGTGGGCTTGTCTTTCGCGTTTAACGTTTTTGGCGGATGTTCTTTGTTGTTTTGAGGGTTCTTGTTTCGCCTTTGGAAGTTCCTTCAGCACCCTGTGTGCTGTCGAACGGTCCTTTTAAGGACCCCAAAGGTCGGGGTAGTTTTTGGGGATTTAGTTCTGGGTTTTTATTTGTTGAATATTGCAGTTGTGTTTTGGGGTAGTTTTTGTTGTTGTGTGTTCGTGGAGGTGCTTGGGTCGGGGTTCCAGTAATGGATTCTGACTCCAGCCTTTTCAGGGGGGGGGGGGAGAGGACGTATGGGGTTTTTACGTCGGAGACTTCTGGTTCCGACACTGAGACGGGTGTGGTTTCGGCCAAGGTGCCGACGGCGCGACGCGGGAAGCCTGCGGGTGTATCACGCGGATCGGGGCTCACTAGAGCTAGACGGGAGCTCAGAGAGCTCGAATCGGAGGCCAGGGAGGAGGCTCTGGATAAGGCGATGCGAGCGAGGGCGTTTCGCAAGGTGGCGACATCGCCTGTCCTGGATCCTGCGGAGGCAGAATCCGGGGAAGCGGTTGACACGGGAACGCTCTCAGCGGAGGAGTTGCGGGCGTTGGCCGGTCGCAATGCAGCGGCAATTTTGGAGGTAGCCAAGAAGTCCGGGCATCTCCAGGGGCCTTTTGTTAAAAGGCTCAAGGACGCTGCTGCAGGACTACAGGAGGTCGTCGATGTTTTGGTCGCCAGGCCGGAGGCAGAGGAGACTCGTCGTCTCAGGCGGGATAATGGGCTCCTCCGTAGGGAAATAGACTCCCTGAAGGCCGAGTTGGGGGCTCACCGCAGAGAGTTTGAGGCTATGCGGTCAACGATGGCGGCGGCTAATAAGGCCTTGCCTCCGCCCCAGCCTACGCTGGATACGGAGGCATTGGATGAGCTCAGACGCTCTATTGTGAGTTCCATCGGCGTTATGATGAACGCCCGGTTCGAGGGAATAGAGGAGCGTCTGTTGCCAGCGGTGGTTCACCGCCCGCCACTGGCGGCGGATAAGAGGGCTTCGGACGTTTTGACGTCCGGGGGGGAGGGTCCGGCTCGGGCCCGGCCTGGGCCGTCAAAGTCGGCGGCGAATGGAAGGCGGGTAGTGGATACCCCCATTTCTGAGGTGGAGGGTCCGATCAGGGCCCGACCTGGGCCTTCAGTGGTCCGGGCAAAGCCGGCGGTGAAGCCGACAGCGAAGTCGGTGGCCTCCAAGGCTGTGGGCGCTTCGGCCCCGGGAAAGCCAGCTCAGACTGGGACGGAGGTTGCGACGGCTACCCCCGATGCTGCTACTGTGGACCCGGAGGGCGAGTTTACACTTGTCACCGGGTCCAGGAAGGGGAAAGGGAAAGGGAAGGGGAAGGGGAAGGGAAGCCAGGCTGCAGTCTCGCAGAGTGGTCCAGCTGCAGTTGTCTCCACACCGGCGAGGGCGCCGGCTAAACCTAAGCTTTCCCCGCCACGGACCTCCGTCGTGGTAATTAAGGTGCGGGAGGATGCGGCCGCGGCAGGTATGACGTATAGTCATATCCTGTCCCATGCGGCGGAGAAGGTGGACCTGGGGGAGCTGGGAATTGAGTCCCTCAGGTTCCGCCAGGGTGCTACGGGGGCAAGGCTGTTGGAGCTGCCGAAGGGGCAGACTCCGGAAAAGGCCGATCAACTGGCGGATCGTCTCCGTACAGCCCTGGAGGGGATGGCGGAGGTAGTCCGGCCCACAAAGTCCGCGGAGATCCGGATTACGGGCCTGGACGACTCGGCCACCAAGGAGAAGGTGGTCGCAGCGGTGGCGAGGACTGGAGGTTGCGCCGAGGCCCAGATCAGGGCTAGGGAGGTACGCTCTGGACCGGGGGGTATGGGCGCCATCGTGGTCCAGTGCCCGGTGGCGGCTGCCAAGGTGTTGGCCGATGCAGGCAAAGTCCTGGTGGGGTGGAGCTCGGCCGACGTAGTGGCACTGCAGCAGCGCCCCATGCGCTGCTACAGATGCTTGGGGATGGGCCACGCCAAGGCTATGTGCCCCTCAAGGGTAGACCGCAGCGCACTGTGCTTCCGCTGCGGGCGTGAGGGTCACAAAGCGGCCACCTGCAAGGCCGCACCGAGGTGTGCGGTTTGCGCGGATGCCGGTAGGCCCTCTGGGCACGATATGGGGGGGGCATTATGTAATCCCCCCCAGACGAAAGGTAAGGCGGGCGCACGACCCACGACCGCCACAGAGGTCGGACGCCAGCAGGCGCGGGAGGAAACTGTTATGTCGGAATGAATCCATCACGACATAACAGTTTCCTTCAGGCGAACCTAAACCACTCCGCCGGGGCTCAAGACCTGTTCTTGCAGTCCATGGCGGAGTGGGGGGTGAATGTGGGGGTGGCTTGCGAGCCGTACTATGTTCCCTCGTACACACATTGGGCGGGGGACTTAGACGGCTTGGTGGCGGTCACCACCAGGGCTGGCTCCGACACTCCCCTCTCAACGCTAGAGAGGGGGTCGGGATACGTGGTGGCGGGGTGGGGAGAGTACGCGATAGTCGGCGCGTACTTCTCCCCTAATCGTAGTCTGGCGGAGTTTGAGATATTTCTCGACTCCGTCAGGGCTGCGATCTGCAGGTGGTCGCCGAGGCCCACGTTAGTGCTCGGCGACCTTAATGCTAAGGCCCAGGAGTGGGGCAACCCCGCCACGGACCCTAGAGGAAGGGCCGTCCAGACCTGGGCGATCCTGTGCGGCCTGTCCCTCCTTAATAGGGGGGATGTCCATACCTGCGTGCGGCATACGGGGGGGTCAGTGGTGGACATCTCGTTCGCCACCCCCGCTATCGCACGTAGGATTATGGACTGGAGGGTCGAATCGGGGGTGGAGACCCTATCGGACCATTTATATGTCCGATTCGGAATCTCCGCCCCCTCGGGACAGGCCGACCCTCCCAGAGGGGCCAGCAGTTTCCCGCGTTGGGCCCTGAGCCGGTTGGACAGGGAGCTGGCAGGCGAGGCGGCCATAGTCCAGCGGTGGGCCTCTTCCAGGGTGGAGGGTGCCAATGCAGACGAGCTGGCGGGCCGCATGCGCGATGCCTTGCAGCAGGTCTGCGAGGCGGCCATGCCGAGGGTCCGGCGACGGCCCAGCTACCGCCGGGTATACTGGTGGTCTGCCGAGATCGGGGACCTCAGGGCGGCGTGCGGTGCCGCGCGAAGGCAGTATGTGCGGTGCCGTAGGCACAACGGCCGGGACCTGGCTCTTGAGGCTCGTCTGAAGGACGCTCTCTATCAGGCCAGGGAAGCGCTCCAACTGGCGATATGTCGGGCCAAGGAGCGAGCGGATGAAGAGGTCCTGGCGGGACTAGACCGGGACCCCTGGGGACGTCCCTACCGGGCTGCCCGGAAGAAGCTCCAAGGCCGGGGTCCACCCCCGACGGAGACCCTGTCGTCGGACCTCCTCGGGCGAATCATGGAGGAGCTGTTCCCAGCTGCCCCCGAGGATTTTGCCCCACCAAGGATGGTCCCGCCGGTAAGTGACGGGAACATCACGGAGGCCCCACCCACCATAGAGGAGGGGGAGTTGGACCTGGCCCTCGACCGCCTCCGAACGAGGAGGAGAGCACCGGGACCGGATGGGGTGCCTGGAATGGTGGTGTTCTTGGCCGCCAAGCCCTTAAAGGATAGGCTCCGGGAACTGTTTGACGAATGTCTTCGGTCTGGACAGTTCCCGGAGATATGGAAGGTGGGGAGGGTTTGCCTTCTCCCAAAGGAGGGACGCCCTCCGGAGTTGCCGTCGGCTTACAGACCGATCGTGCTGCTGGACGAGGTAGGGAAACTCCTCGAGAAAATCGTCGTTTCCCGTCTCGTCCGGCACCTCGAGGGGGTGGGTCCCGGTTTATCGGAGGCGCAGTGGGGGTTCAGGGCTGGTCGATCGACCATGGACGCCCTGAACCAATTAAAGGTCCTCTCCGGGGAGGCGGTTGAAGAGGGGGAGGTGGTACTGGCGGTCTCGCTAGATGTGCGCAATGCTTTTAACAGCCTTCCGTTTGAGGTGTTGGGGGAGGCACTCCGTTATCATGGAGTGCCCCCCTACCTCAGGAGGCTGTTGATGGCATACCTGCGGGACCGCCAGGTCGTGTGGGAGGGAAGGGTTGGTGGTCTGGGCCGGCGGCGGGTGGAACGCGGTGTTCCACAGGGTTCGGTGCTAGGGCCCACCCTGTGGAACATCGGGTTTGACTGGCTCCTTCGGGGGCCGCTCCTCCCCGGGATGAGGGTGATTTGTTACGCCGACGACACCCTCGTCACGGTTCGGGGGAGGAATTGGGAGGAGGTTGCGAGGAGGGCAACTGTGGGGACCTCGCTCGTGGTGGAGCGGGTCCACCAGCTGGGGCTAAAGGTCGCCTTAGATAAGACGGAGGCCCTCCTCTTCCATGGGCCACGGAGGGGGCCTCCCCGCGGAGCGCAGATTGTCGTCCGGGGGGAGGGCATAAGGGTGAAGGCCCAGATGCGGTATCTGGGCCTTGTCCTGGACGGTCGCTGGACATTCCGGGCACACTTCGCCCAGCTCGCCCCAAAGCTTGTGGCCGCGGCTGCCGCACTGGGAAGACTGCTGCCCAACGTGGGGGGGCCCAAGTCCACGTGTAGGCGTCTATACTCCGGAATAATCCGGAGTATGGCGCTGTACGGGGCCCCCATCTGGGCGGACGCCCTCACCGCCGAGAATAGGATCCTCTTGCGGAGGCCGCAGAGGGTCATAGCGGTGAGGGCCATACGGGCCTATAGGACGGTATCCTGGGCGGCAGCCACCCTCCTGGCGGGGGACCCGCCATGGGAATTGCAGGCGGAGGTCCTAGCGGTGGTCTACCGCTACCGTGCCGAAGAGCGGGCGAGGGGCGCTGTGCCCGATTGGGATACGGTGCGGCGGCTGAGGCGGCAAAGCCAAGAGGAGGTGGTGCGGAGGTGGGGGGAGCAATTAATGTCCCCTGCCTATGGCCGCGAAACGGTGGAGGCGGTTCGCCCCCACCTGACTGGCTGGCTGAAGAGGGGGCACGGTGCCCTCTCTTACAGGTTGACGCAGGTACTTACCGGGCATGGGTGCTTCGGTAAGTACCTGCATCAGATCGCGGGGCGGGAGGTGACCCCCATCTGCCACGCGTGTGGCGCACCGGTGGACACGGCGCGTCACACGCTGGAGGAGTGCGTGGCCTGGGGGCCACGAAGGCACGACCTGACGAGCGTCGTGGGGAGGGACCTCTCGCTGCAGAGCGTGGTAGCAGCCATGCTAAGCAGCGAGAGGTGCTGGGTGGCAATGGCCTCCTTTTGCGAATCCGTCATGGCGCAAAAGGAGGCCGCGGAGCGGGTCAGGGAGGGAGACGCCCAAGCCGACCCGCTCCGAAGAGCACGGCGGGGGAGACGGAGAAGGCGCTATGCGCATCTTCTCCCCCCGCCGTAAGAGGAGGACGTCGAAGGGGACTAGGGCAGGGGGTCGGGGGACCACCTGCCCACACAAAGTCCCCCCGACGGAGGGTGCCAACAGGCACCCCTCCTGATGTCTGCGGCCTGGGATCAAACACCCGGGCCGGCCGCCGGGGCGCCACAGTAGTATGCCGAGTGCGATCCTGTGGCGCCCCACTCAAAGGCGGTGATGGCGGACCAAGGGGTTTTAGTGGGTATACCGGCACTCTGCCGGGGAGTCCCACATACCCCTCTCGTCCCCCCGGGCGAGAGGGGATGCGTAATGCATTTCCCCTTGTAAAAAAAAAAAAAAAAAAAAAAAAAAAAAAGGTTAGGTTAGGTTAGGTTAGGTTAGGTTAGGTTAGGTTAGGTTAGGTTAGGTTAGGTTAGGTTGGGGTGCTAGGTCAGACAACCTCCTCGTGTGCCTCCCCCATTGTCAGTCCCGAGGATACGTCCGGAGGAACGGCAATGGGAGGGGCCGGTGCACCCTGGGCATCGCATGATAATCTCCCAGGTCACCTGGGTGTATTGTCTGCGATGGCGAATAGTCTGACACGGCGCGGTGTGTTTGCCAAGTGCACGCGGCTTCGGCCGCCACCGGGCTTCCTTTATTCCTTGTCCTCTCCCATAACCTCAAAGGGCCTGTCTGCTCCCGGTACTTCTCTCTTCTGAGAGTGGACTGGCGATGCAGACTTGCTCTATCCTTTTCCTTTCCTTTACAATTTCCCATGTCGTTCCGGTGGAGATAACCACTTGCAAAAATCACGGGGGCGTCGTCAGTGGCGCAGGGGGGTGTATTACATATATATGTATATATTTATAAGTGTGGGTGAATGGGTGAAGTGATTGCGTGATGTATGATAGATGCCCAATGCTGAAGGTCGAGCGTGCCGATAGGCTGGCAGGCGGGGGGGCTAAACCCCGTCATTAGCGCTGGGGGGGAGGGGAAACTGGGTGCCTTGGCCAGTATAAAAACCAAGGCACAACAAAAATGGAAACAAAAGGTGATGGATTTAAACTCCCCGGGAGGGTACCAGCCTCGTCTGGACAAAAATCCCTCGCGGAGCCTTCGGGCTCTGGCCGCCCCATGTATACGGGGGGGGCGCCCCACACCTCGCACGATAGTGCAAACGACGACAATGGCAATGACAATGGACTAATAAAAAACGATTCTGCAAGCGGATCGGTAACGTTGACTGGCGCAGGACGCACAGACTCTGGGAAGTCTGTGCCAACTGTAAGATTGATGCGGATGGAACCAGCCGCTGGTAGTTCCGCGCGAGCGGAAGCTGAAGCGGAGTGGATTGCCGCCTATGAGGAGGCGATGCGGTCTGAGGATGTGGAGTCGGCAATGTCAGACACTGACGGCTCCACAGCCTCGAGATCGGACAGCAGAGCGTCCCACGGTGGACCCTCTCCTAAGGACGGGCGTAAGCGCCCAAGACGATCAAACGTCGACTTGAGCGAAAGCTCGTCGGACGATGGAACCCGCCCTGCACTTAAGGTGCGGCTCGGGAAAGCTGGACGAGGGCGCTCCTCCCCTGCTCTGGCCAGGGATAAAATGGGGCGCTTCCTCAAGCGTAATGACGCAGATGAAAGGAGGACATCTGGGGGGACTGACCGGTCACGGTCGGGCAGCGGGAGTGACATCCACGTCATCCCGAAGTGTACCGGCGACCCCCCCAAAGGACGAGGAAGGCCACCTACGACAGGCGCTTATGTCGGCTTGGCCAAAGCGAAGGCCGAGCTCGTCGCCGCGGAACGCGCGGCGATGGAGCTCCAGGCAGAAAAGGAGGTGGCGGAGTCTGCACGGCGGAGCTATCTCCTGAGGCCAAGCCGCCTGTCGGAGACGTCGACAGAGGAGGGACTAACAGCCGGCGAATTGAGGGAACAGGTTCTCCAGCAGGTGAATCTGATCACTCAAGTCGCCGGCAAGTCGTCAAATCTGAAGGGCACCTTTGTAAGGGCCCTCAAGGATGCGGCGGCAACAATTAAGAACGCCGTTGAGGCATTGAGCACTTCCACGGTCTCCATAGAGACCAAGAAGCTGGCGGCCGATAATGACCGCCTAAAAGCGGAAGTAAAAGAGCTCCGCAGCGAGCTAGCCGCTTTGCGGACTGACTTGCAGCGGACGCAGCGACAGGACCAAGCGGTGACCGTGGCCCCACCCCTCTCAAGTGCTCCGTATGAGCCAGAGCTGATGAAACGCTCGATAATTGAGGCGGTGGGGACCATGATTAATGCCCGGTTTGAGGCGTTGGAGGGGCGGTTGCTGCCGGAGAAGCGCCTCCGCCCCCCATTGGCCTCGGATAGGACATACTCGGAGGTATCACGAAGTCAGGCGGCCTCGCCGCTGACCTCCGCGGCTCCGATGGAAACAGCCCCAAGGGCTGTCCAGAAGGCCAAATCCCGGAGAGTAACCCAGCCTGATGCAGCAACACTTGATGTTGATGCAGCGGCTGTCCCTGAACCCTCCCCTTCCACCATCCTGCAGGATGGGAAAAAGGGCAGGACCAAGAGGAAGAGGAAAAAGCGGGCCACTAACGTGGACCCTGTACAGGAACAGTCCCGGACGCAGCCGTCGGCAACATCTGGGGAGTGGACAGCGGTGGTTCGCCGAAAGGCTAAGCGCGGCAAGGGCCCCAAGCCAGCTGCTGCGAAGCCGAAGCCGAAATTGCGACCTCCAACCACGTCGGCTGTGGTCCTTAAGCTTCAGCCCGACGCAGAGAAACGAGGGGTCACCTACGCCCGCATATTAATGCAGGCCAAGAAGGCGGTCGACCTCGGAAGCCTAGGGATTCAGTCCCTAGGCTTCAAAAGGGCGGTGACAGGAGCGCGCATCCTCGTGCTGCCGGAGGCCACAAGTAGCGGCAAGGCCGACTTGCTGGCCTCCAAGCTAAAGGAGGCCCTCAAAGAGGAGGACGTCCGGGTCTCCAGGCCGGAGAAGAGCGCAACTCTGCGCATCTCGGGCCTGGACGACTCGGTCGGTCCATTTGAGGTGATGGATGTGCTCTCGCGAGTTGGTGGGTGCCCCCTCACCTCCTTAAAGGCGGGAGAGCAAGTGCGCCGAGGCCAATCCGGTCTCGGCACACTTTTGGTTCGCTGCCCGGTTGGCGCGGCCAAAAAGGTCATGGACGCCGACCGCCTCGTAATAGGGTGGTCCACGGTGTACCGCCAGCTGTTGGAGCCTCGACCGATGCGCTGCTTCCGGTGCCTCAACTTGGGGCACGTCAGGGAGCGGTGCACGGCCGAGGCTGACCACGGAAGCACTTGCTTCCGGTGTGGGCAAACCGGCCATGTGTCCGAGGGTTGTCACGCCGCGCCGCACTGTTTAGTGTGCGCCGCGGCGAAACAACCTGCCGGGCACAAGATGGGCGGGCGGGCGTGCGCCAACGCGAGGCCCGCAAGGAGGAGGAGAGGGAGGACGAAACCTGCGACTCGGCCCAGAGCCCAGTCGCGGCCCGCCAACCTTGCGGTGGCTGGAGAGCCTGCGCGGGAGACCCCGATGGCCACTACTTAGTGGTCATCGATGAGAGCCTGGGCGGCGGACTCGGGGGAGTCCGCCGTTCCGCTTAGGGCTCGTGAGGAGGTGCTGTGTTGGAAGTGTGCCAACACAGCACCTGGCCTGTTGGCCGAAAGAGGAGGCCTGACGAGGCCGTCGTCGCGCCGAGGTTGCGGAAGAATGCGTCCCGCGTACCCGTGACCTCGGCACTGCGACTGTGAGACACACCAAGGGGTTTTAGTGGGTATACCGGCACTCTGCTGGGGAGTCCCACATACCCCTCTCGTCCCCCCGGGCGAGAGGGGATGCGTAACGCATTTCCCCTTGTAAAAAAAAAAAAAAAAAAAAAAAAAAAAAAAAAAGGTTAGGTTAGGTTAGGTTGGGGTGCTATGCCAGACAACCTCCACGCGTGCTCATCCCATTGTCGGTCCCGAGGATACGTCCAGAGGAACGGCAATGGGAGGGGCCGGTGCACCCTGGGCATCGCATGATAATCTCCTAGGTCACCTAGGTGTATTGTCTGCGATGGCGAATAGTCTGGCACGGGGGCGTTGCGAGTGCTATTCCTACGGCTCTCCGGCTTTCGGAGAGAAGTAGGAGTAGTATTAGCGACGCAGGGGGGGTATCTTATATATATGTATTTATAGGTTGGCGGTCATAAAGGTGTGTAGATGGGCGAAGTGGCGAAAGCGTGATGTATGATAGGAAGCTCCCGAGAGGGAGCGTATGACTCGCGCGGTGTTGTGCCAAGTGCACGTGGCTTCGGTCACCATCGGGCGATCTCGTTGTCCCGGCGTAGGCGTCTTCGTGGACAAGTCTCGCGGTCTACGTTGGGTACGGGGGTCTGGCCTTAACCGGCTGGGCCAAGTGGTCGGGGTCCACAATAAAAATCCCGGAAGAGGAGATAACCTCAATAAAAAACCCCCCTGCTCTGGATACCTCCCGCCCTCCAGTAGTAAATAGGGTTACCTCGGCTACAGGGGTCTCTGGCCAGGTTGACGTTTTTCCCCCATACTCGTGGGATTTATTATGGATAAGAATGTTAAATTAGTTTTTAAAGCGGAACCGAAATCAAAAGGACATGGCATGAATACCGGACCATCCGATCTGCTCAGCGGGTCGGAGAAGGCACCCAGCGGAAGACGCAAGGGTGAGGATAGGACTGCGGACAATTCCGCCCAAAGAGAAGCCCGTCGTGAGTGGCTTGCCGCTCTCAGGGAGGCGACCCGGTCTGAGGATGTGGAGTCGGCAATGTCCGACACTGACGACTCCATAGCCTCAAGACCAGACAGCAGAGCGTCCTATGAAGGACTGTATAAGGACGGACGCAAGCGTCCAAGACACCGAGACTCGGACGACGACTCGAGCGGCTCGTCGGACGCCGAGACTGGCCGAACACCTTCTAAGGTGCGGTCTAGTCAAGGTGGTCGACAGCGCTCCTCCTCCGCTCAGGCGAGGGACAAAAACGGGCGTTTCCTGAAGCGTAGGGACGCGACAGGAGAGGGAGAATCTGTGGGGTCGGACCGGTCACGGTCGGGCAGCGGGAGTGACATCCGTGTCATCCCGAAGTGTACCGGTGCCCCCCCCAAAACCAAAGGTAGAGGAAGGCCACCTACGACCGGCGAGTACGTCGGTCTGGCCAAGGCCAAGGCCGAGCTTGTCGCCGCGGAGCGTGCGGCACTTGAGCTCCAGGCCGAGAAGGAGGTGGCGGAGGCGGCGCGGAGGGTTTACCCTCTGCGGTCGAGCCGCCTATCGGAAACTCCGGCATCGGAGACTCCGGCAGCAGAGGGACCGACGGCCGGCGAATTGAGGGAACAGGTTCTCCAACAGGTGAATCTGATCTCTCAAGTCGCCGGCAAGTCGTCAAACCTTAAGGGGACCTTCGTCCGGACCCTTAAGGACGCGGCTTGCAGCATAAGAGATGCCGTGGAGGCGTTGAGCTGCGCGTCGGTCTCAGCCGAGACGCGGAAGCTGGCGGCGCAAAACGACCGCCTTAAGGCAGAAGTTGCGGATCTCCGCGGCGAGTTAGCTGCATTACGGGCTGACTTGCTGCGGAATCAGGAGCAACAGGTCGGGAAGGGGGCCCGCTCCCCCATCAGCGCCCCGGTTGATCCGGAGCACCTGCAGCGGACTATAGTCGAGGCGGTTGGCCGTATGGTCAACGCTCGATTTGAGGCGCTTGAGGACAGGTTACTGCCCGAAAAGCGCCTCCGCCCACCGCTTGCGGCGGACAGGGCATACACGGACGAGACAGCGCAGCAGCCTGCTTCTAGAAGCAGGGCTGCGACCAAAGCCGCCCCTAAGGTGGCTCCACGGACAGCGACCAGGCCCGATGCCGAGCCCGTTGCTCCAGTCCTACTGGACAACGCGGCCATTCCGGGACCTTCCACCTCAACCCCCAGCCTTCCGCGGGGAGGGGAAGGGAAGAGGAAGGGAAAGAAGAAGGGGAAAACTTCGTCAAACCCCACGGACAAGACACCGGCGGTGCCCACGACCGAGGGTTGGACGGTGGTGACCCGCCGAAAGGCCAAACGCGGCAAGGGCTCGGCTCCGGCTGCGAAGCCGAAGCCGAAACCCAAACTGCGCCCCCCTACCACGTCGGCTGTAGCTATCAAGTTGCAGCCCGACGCAGAGAAGAGGGGTATGACGTATGCCCGCATATTACTGCAGGCGAAAAAGGCAGTGGACTTGGGAAGCCTGGGGATTCAGTCCCTGGGCTTCAAGAAGGCGGCGACAGGGGCGCGCCTTTTGGTGCTGCCAGGGGCAACGAGCAGCGACAAGGCCGACTTGTTGGCGGAGAAGCTGCGAGAGGCCCTCAAAGTAGAGGACGTCCGAGTCTCCAGACCGGAGAAGAGCGCAACTCTGCGCATCTCGGGTCTGGATGACTCGGTCGGGAAATGGGAGACGGTCGACGCGATCGCCAAGGCTGGCGAGTGCTCGGTCGCCTCGATAAAGGCGGGGGAAGTGCGCCGGGACCGATCCGGACTCGGCACACTGCTTTGCAGCTGCCCTATTGGCGCTGCAAAGAAGGTGATGGCGGTCGACCGCCTTTTTATAGGATGGTCGACCGTGCACCGAAAGGTGCTGGAGATGCGACCTCTGCGGTGCTTCAAGTGTCTCGCCCTGGGACACGTCAGGGAGCTGTGTACCGCAGAGGTCGACCACGGAGACACTTGTTTCCGGTGTGGGCAACCGGGCCATAAGTCCGAGGGTTGTAGCGCCGCGCCGCACTGCTTGGTATGCGACGCGGCGAAACAGCCTGCCGGGCACAAAATGGGTGGGCGGGCCTGCGCTCGCGCAAAGCCCGTAAAGAAGAAAGGGAAGAAGGCTGCAGCCAGGACCAACGTCCAGACGCAGCCGGCCCGCCCTGCGGCGGCTGGAGAGGCCGCGCAGGTGACCCCGATGGCCACTGGCTAGTGGCCGTCGATAAGAGCCCGGGCGGCGGATTCGGGGGAGTCCGCCGTTCCGTCAAGGGCTCGTGGGGAGGTGCTGTGTTGAAGTGTGCCAACACAGCACCTGGGCTGCTGCCCGAATGAGGAGGCCTGACGAGGCCGACGTCGCGCCGGGATGTCGCGGAAGTATGCTTTTGCGTTCCCGCGACCCCGGCACATGCGACGGAGAAGACACACCGTGGAGTTTTAGTGGGTATACCGGCACTCTGCCGGGGAGTCCCACATACCCCTCTCGCCCCCCCGGGCGGGTGGGGATGCGTAACGCATTTCTCCACGTAAAAAAAAAAAAAAAAAAAAAAGGTTAGGTTAGGTTGGGGTGCTAGGTTAGGTTAGGTTAGGTTAGGTTAGGTTAGGTTAGGTTAGGTTAGGTTAGGTTAGGTTAGGTTAGGTTGGGGTGCTCAGGGGTGCTATGCCAGACAACCTCCACGCGTGCTCATCCCATTGTCGGTCCCGAGGATACGTCCAGAGGAACGGCAATGGGAGGGGCCGGTGCACCCTGGGCATCGCATGATAATCTCCTAGGTCACCTAGGTGTATTGTCTGCGATGGCGAATAGTCTGGCACGGGGGCGTTGCGAGTGCTGTTCCTACTGCTCTCCGGCTTTCGGAGAGGAGTAGGCGTAGCATTAGCGACGCAGGGGGGGTATCTTATATATATGTATTTATAGGTTGGCGGTTATAAAGGTGTGTAGATGGGCGAAGTGGCGAAAGCGTGATGTATGATAGGAAGCTCCCGAGAGGGAGCGTATGACTCGCGCGGTGTTGTGCCAAGTGCACGTGACTTCGGTCACCATCGGGCGATCTCGTTATCCCGGCGTAGGCGTCTTCGTGGACAAGTCTCGCGGTCTACGTTGGGAACGGGGGTCTGGCCTTAATCGGCTGGGCCAAGTGGTCGGGGCCCACATTAAAAATCCCGGAAGAGGAGATAACCTCGATAAAAAACCCCCCTGCTCTGGATACCTCCCGCCCTCCAGCAGTAAATAGGGTTGCCTAGGCTACAGGGGTCTCTGGCCAGGTCGACGTTTTTCCCCCATACTCGTGGGTACAGTTATGGATAGCAAAAATTTAAAATTAGTTTTTAAGGCGGATTCTAAAAAGAAAGGACAAGGCATGAACACCGGACCATCCGATCTGCTCAGCGGATCGGAGAAGGCACCTTGCGGACGACGCAAGGGTGAGGATGAGACGGCGGATAACTCCGCCCAAAGAGAAGCCCATCGGGAGTGGCTTGCCGCTCTCAGGGAGGCGACCCGGTCTGAGGATGTGGAGTCGGCAATGTCCGACACTGACGACTCCATAGCCTCAAGACCAGACAGCAGAGCGTCCTATGAAGGACGACACAAGGACGGGCGCAAGCGCCCAAGACGCGACTCGGACGACGACTCGAGTGGCTCGTCAGACGCCGAGACTGGCCGAACACCTTCTAAGGTGCGGTCAAGTCAAGGTGGTCGACAGCGCTCTTCCCCCGCTCCGGCGAGGGACAAAAACGGTAGATTCCTGAAGCGTAGGGACGCGACAGGAGAAAGGAAATCTTTGGGGTCGGACCGGTCACGGTCGGGCAGCGGGAGTGACATCTGTGTCATCCCGAAGTGTACCGGTTCCCCACCCAAAGCCAAAGGACGAGGAAGGCCTCCGACGACCGGCGAGTACGTCGGTCTCGCCAAGGCCAAGGCCGAGCTTGTCGCCGCGGAGCGTGCGGCACTTGAGCTCCAGGCCGAGAGGGAGGTGGCGGAGGCGGCGCGGAGGGTTTACCCTTTGCGGTCGAGCCGCTTATCCGAAACTCCGGCGGTTGAGGGACCGACGGCCGGCGAATTGAGGGAACAGGTTCTCCAACAGGTGAATCTGATCACTCAAGTCGCCGGCAAGTCGTCAAACCTGAAGGGTACCTTCGTCCGGACCCTAAAGGACGCGGCTAGCAGCATCAAGGACGCCGTGGAGGCGTTGAGCTGCGCGTCGGTCTCAGCCGAGACCCGGAAGCTGGCGGCGCAGAACGACCGCCTTAAGGCGGAAGTTGCCGATCTCCGCAGCGAGGTAGCCGCATTACGGGCTGACTTGCTGCGGAATCAGGAGCAGCAGGTCGGGAAGGGGGCCCGCTCCCCCATCAGCGCCCCGGTTGATCCGGAGCATCTGCAGCGGACGATAGTCGAGGCGGTGGGCCGAATGGTCAACGCTCGATTCGAGGCGCTTGAGGACAGGCTACTGCCCGAAAAGCGCCTCCGCCCACCGCTTGCGGCGGATAGGGCAAAATCGGACACGACAGCTCAGCAGCCCGCTTCTAGAAGCAGGGCTGCACACAAAGCCGCTCCTAAGGCGGCCTCACGGACTGTGACCAGGCCCGATGTCGAGCCCGTTGCGCCAGTTCATCTGGACGACGTGGCCGTTCCGGGACCTTCTCCCCCCAGCCTCCCGCGGGGAGGGGAAAACAAGAGGAAAGGGAAGAAGAAGGGGAAAACCCTTCCAATCCCCACGGACAAGACACCGGCGGTGCCCACGACCGAGGGTTGGACGGTGGTGACCCGCCGAAAGGCCAAACGCGGTAAGGGCTCGGTTCCGGCTGCGAAGCCGAAGCCGAAACCCAAACTGCGCCCCCCTACCACGTCGGCTGTGGCTATCAAGCTGCAGCCCGACGCAGAGAAGAGGGGTTTGACGTATGCCCGCATACTACTGCAGGCTAAAAAGGCGGTGGACTTGGGAAGCCTGGGGATTCAGTCCCTGGGCTTCAAAAAGGCGGCGACAGGGGCACGCCTATTGGTGCTGCCAGGGGCAACGAGCAGCGACAAGGCCGACTTGTTGGCGGAGAAGCTGCGCGAGGCCCTCAAAGAAGAGGACGTCCGAGTCTCCAGACCGGAGAAAAGCGCAACTCTGCGCATCTCGGGTCTGGACGACTCGGTCGGGAAGTGGGAGACCATCGACGCGATCGCCAAGGTCGGCGATTGCTCGGTCGCCTCCATTAAGGCGGGTGAAGTGCGCCGGGACCGATCTGGACTCGGCACACTACTTTGCAGTTGCCCTATTGGCGCTGCAAAGAAGGTGATGGCGGTCGACCGCCTTTTTATTGGTTGGTCGACTGTGCACCGAAAGGTGCTGGAGATGCGACCTCTGCGGTGCTTCAAGTGTCTCACCCTGGGACACGTAAGGGAGCTGTGTACCGCAGAGGTTGACCACGGAGACACCTGTTTCCGGTGTGGGCAACCGGGCCATAAGTCCGAGGGTTGTAGCGCCGCGCCGCACTGCTTGGTATGCGACGCGGCGAAACAGCCTGCCGGGCACAAAATGGGTGGGCGGGCTTGCGCTCGCGCAAAGCCCGCAAAGAAGAGAGGGAAGAAGGCTGCAGCCAGGACCAACGTCCAGACGCAGCCGGCCCGCCCTGCGGCGGCGGGAGAGGCCGCGCAGGAGACCCCGATGGCCACTGGCTAGTGGCCGTCGATAAGAGCCCGGGCGGCGGATTCGGGGGAGTCCGCCGTTCCGTCAAGGGCTCGTGGGGAGGTGCTGTGTTGAAGTGTGCCAACACAGCACCTGGGCTGCTGCCCGAATGAGGAGGCCTGACGAGGCCGACGTCGCGCCGGGATGTCGCGGAAGTATGCTTTTGCGTTCCCGCGACCCCGGCACATGCGACGGAGAAGACACACCGTGGAGTTTTAGTGGGTATACCGGCACTCTGCCGGGGAGTCCCACATACCCCTCTCGCCCCCCCGGGCGGGTGGGGATGCGTAACGCATTTCTCCACGTAAAAAAAAAAAAAAAAAAAAAAAAAAAGGTTGGGGTGCTCAGGGGTGCTAGGTCAGACAACCTCCTCGTGTGCCTCCCCCATTGTCAGTCCCGAGGATACGTCCAGAGGAACGGCAATGGGAGGGGCCGGTGCACCCTGGGCATCGCATGATAATCTCCTAGGTCACCTAGGTGTATTGTCTGCGATGGCGAATAGTCTGACACGGCGCGGTGTGTTTGCCAAGTGCACGCGGCTTCGGCCGCCACCGGGCTTCCTTTATTCCTTGTCCTCTCCCATAACCTCAAAGGGCCTGTCTGCTCCCGGTACTTCTCTCTTCTGAGAGTGGACTGGCGATGTAGACTTGCTCTATCCTTTTCCTTTCCTTTACAATTTCCCATGTCGTTCCGGTGGAGATAACCACTTGCAAAAATCACGGGAGCGTCGTCAGTGGCGCAGGGGGGTGTATCATATATATATGTATATATTTATAAGTGTGGGTGAAAGGATGAATTGACTGCGTGATGTATGAAAGATGCCCAATGCCGAAGGTCGAGCGTGCCGATAGGCTGGCAGGCGGGGGGGCTAAACCCCGTCATTAGCGCTGGGGGGGAGGGGAAACTGGGTGCCTTGGCCAGTATAAAAACCAAGGCAAACAACAATGGACAATAAGGTAAAGGCAAAAAAACTCCCCGGGAGGGTACCAGTCGCGAAAGCGGCTGGACAAAAAGCCCTTACGGAGCCCTCGGGTTCTGATCGCCCCACGTATACGGGGGGGGCAACCAATACCTTGCACGCAAGTGCTACCGACGACTCTGGCGCGAATAATGGACAAGCTATGCGATTGGTTTATGACGTAGGAAAGAGGGCTTGCTCTGCAAGCGAGGAGGATATTTCTGCTGCGGAAGCGCAGAAGGAGTGGATGGCCGCCTGCGAAGAGGCGATGCGGTCCGAGGATATGGAGTCGGCAATGTCTGACACTGACGTCTCCATAGCCTCGAGACCAGACAGCACGGATGGACCCTCACGTAAAGATGGGCGTAAGCGCCCAAGACGTACCAAGGATGTCGACTTGAGCGCTAGCTCGTCGGACAGTGACACCCGCCCCGCACTTAAGGTGCGGCTTGGAAAAGGCGGACGAGGACGTTCCTCCCCTGCTCAAGCAAGGGACTCAGCGGGACGTTTCCTTCCAAAAAAGGAATCTCTGGGGGCAGACCGGTCACGGTCGGGCAGCGGGAGTGAAATCCACGCTATCCCGAAGTGCACCGGCGCCCCCCGAGGAAGAGGAAGGCCACCGACGACCGGAGAGTATGTCGGTCTGGCCCAGGCTAAGGCCGAGCTCGTCGCCGCGGAGCGCGCGGCGATGGAGCTCCAGGCTGAGAAGGAGGTGGCGGAGTTGGCACGGGAGTCCTATCTTCTGAGGTCGACACGCCTCTCCGAAACCTCGGCTGAAGAGGGACAGACGGCCGGCGAATTGAGGGATCAGGTTCTCCAGCAGGTGAATGTGATCACTCAAGTCGCCGGCAAGTCGTCGAATCTTAAGGGCACCTACGTAAGGGCCCTCAAAGATGCGGCGGCCGCAATAAAAGACGCCGTTGAGGCGCTGAGTAGATCGTCGGTCTCCGTAGAGACTACGAAACTTGCGGCGGATAATAACCGTCTCAAAGCGGAGGTGAACGAGCTCCGCGGCGAATTAGCCACATTACGGGCTGATTTGCGGCGGACGCAAGAACGCCAAGCAGAGACCATGGCTCCCCATCCCTCGAGTGCTCCGTATGAGCCCGAGGAGATGAAACGCTCGATAATCGAGGCGGTGGGGAACATGATCAATGCTCGGATTGAGGGGCTGGCAGATAGACTGCTGCCGGAGGTGCGTTTACGCCCTCCGCTGGCGTCTGATAGGACCAGCATGGACGAGACGAGGACTCCTTACTCTGGGGTCTTAGCAAGGGCTGCCCCACGGGCTGCCCCCAGGAAAAAGGCTGGGCCGATCACTCAACCGGCCCCACCTATGGCGCAGGATGCGGCTCCGGCCCCACCAATGGCGCAAGATGCGGCTCCGGTCTCCGGACCAGTCCGTCCCACTGTTCCGCGGGAAGGAACGAAGGGAAGGAAGGGGCCCAAGAAGAGGAGACAGGCCACGGCGGCTAATCCCGTGCAGGGAGAAGCGAGTGGCCCGGTACCACCGACACCCACTAGTGAGGGTTGGACAGTGGTCTCCCGGCGAAAGGCCAAGCCCGCCAAGGGCTCCGCTCCCGCCCGCCAGCCGGCCAGTCGGCCAGCGAGGCCGAAAAAGGCGAAAAAGCTGAAGCTGAAGCCCCCTACCACGTCGGCTGTAGCCTTAAAACTACAGCCCGACGCTGAGAAAAGGGGCATCACCTACGCCCGCATCCTCAAGCTGGCCAAGGAGAAGGTCGACCTAGGGAGCCTGGGCATCCAGTCCCTAGGTTTTAAAAAGGCTGCGACAGGGGCGCGCCTCTTGGTGCTGCCCGGTTCCACCAGCGGCGAAAAGGCCGACCAGCTGGCTCAAAAGCTGCGGGAGGCCCTCAACGAGGATGACGTCTGGGTCTCCAGGCCGGAGAAGTGCGTAACTATGCGCATCTCGGGCCTGGACGACTCAGTCGGTCAGTTCGAGGTTTGGGACGAGCTCGAGCGAGTTGGCGAGTGTTCTCCCAACTCGATGGATGTGGGGGAGGTGCGCCGGGGCAAATCCGGCCTCGGCACAGTCCTGGTCAGCTGCCCAATTGCCGCGGCCAAGCGGATTATGGACGTCGACCGCCTTCTCATAGGGTGGTCGACGGTGCATCGAATGATGCTGGAGAGGCGACCTCTGCGGTGCTTCAAGTGCCTCACCTTGGGGCACGTTAGGGAGCAGTGTACCGCAGAGGTCGACTACGGGGACATTTGTTTCCGCTGCGGGAAACCCGGCCATAAGTCCGAGGGTTGTCACGCCGCGCCGCACTGTTTAGTGTGCGCCGCGGCGAAACAACCTGCCGGGCACAAGATGGGCGGGCGGGCGTGCGCTGGCGCGAGGCCCGCAAGGAGGAGGAAAGGGAGGACGAAAGCTGCGACTCGGCCCAAAGCCCAGTCGCAGCCCACCCACCCTGCGGCGGCAGAGGCCGCGCAGGAGACCCCGATGGCCACTGGATAGTGGTCATCGATGAGAGCCCGGGCGGCGGACTCGGGGGAGTCCGCCGTTCCGCATAGGGCTCGTGAGGAGGTGCTGTGTTGGAAGTGTGCCAACACAGCACCTGGCCTGATGGCCGAAGAGGAGGCCTGATGAGGCCGTCGTCGCGCCGAGGTCGCGGAAGAATGCGTCCCGCGTACCCGTGACCTCGGCATTGCGATTGTGTGACACACCAAGGGGTTTTAGTGGGTATACCGGCACTCTGCCGGGGAGTCCCACATACCCCTCTCGTCCCCCCGGGCGAGAGGGGATGCGTAACGCATTTCCCCTTGTAAAAAAAAAAAAAAAAAAAAAAAAAAAAAAAGGGTTGGGGTGCTCAGCCCGCGAAGAAAGGTTACTGCCGGCTCTGCCCAACGCTGAAGGTCCAAGCGTGCCGATAGGCTGAAAGGCGGGGGGGCTAAGCCCCGTCATTAGCGCTGGGGGGGAGGGGAAACAGGGGCCTTGCCCTGGTTAAAAACAAGGCACAAACATGGAACAAAAGGTGAAGGCATTAAAACTCCCCGGGAGGGTACCAGTCGCGAAAGCGACTGGACAAAAACCCCTCGCGGAGCCCTCGGGCTCTGGCCGCCCCATGTATACGGGGGGGGCAACCAGCACCTTGCACGCAAGTGCAACCGATGACCAAAGCGATAATAATGGACCAAAAAACGATTCTGCATGTGGATCGGCAACGTTAACTGGCGCAGTATGCACGGACATTGGGATGTCTGTGCCTATTGTTAAATTGATGCGGCTTGCCGCGAAAGGGGACACAGGGATGTCTGTGGATGTGGAGTCGATGACCGATTCGGATGACGACTCCATAGCCACTAGACCGGACAGTCGAGCGTCTGGTGACAGACACTTTGGCAAAGACGGTCGCAAGCGATTGCGACACCAACTGGATGAGGATATAAGCTGCAGTTCCTCGAGTGGTGAGGACCGCCCAGCACCGAAAGTGCCGGCTAGCAGAAGCAGTCGAGGGCGAGTCTCCCCCGCTCAAGGAAGAGACAGCAAAGGTCGCTTCTTAAAGCGTACGGACGATTCGATGATGGGTTCCCTGTGCAGTGACAGGTCAAGATCGAGCAGTGTGAGTGAAGGGGTAATCCACGTGATCTCGAAAGAACCCAAAGGACGAGGCAGGCCGCCTACAACCGGAGCCTACGTTGGGTTGGCTCAGGCAAAGGCAGCCTATGTTGCCGCAGAGCGCGAGGCGCTTGAATTGCAGGCCGAAAAGGAGGTGGCGGAGGCGGCTCGAAAGTCGTACCTGTTGCGGCCGAGTCGTCTGTCGGAGACTTCGGAGGAGGGTCCCACTGCCGGAGAGTTGCGGGAGCAAGTACTCCGGCAGGTGGACTTAATCTCGCACGTGGCCGTCAAGTCCTCCAACCTGAAGGGGACGTTTGTACGGACCCTGAAGGACGCGGCCGCGACCATCAAGGACGCAGTGGAGGGCCTGAGCAGGAGTACTGTCTCAGCGGAGACGAACAGGCTGGCGGCTGAGAACAACCGCCTTAAAGCGGAACTTTCTGAGCTCCGCGGCGAGTTGGCCACATTACGGGCTGACTTGCGGCGGACTCAAGAATACCAAGCGGCGACAAATGCCCCACCCCTCACAAGTGCTCCCTTTGAGCCCGAGCAGCTTCAGCGCTCGATAATTGAGGCGGTGGGGGGCATGGTAAACGCCCGATTCGAGGCGATTGAGGGGAGGTTGCTTCCAGAGAAGCGACTACGCCCACCACTCGCCTCGGATAGGACTCACGGCGAGGAATTGGCCAGTCAGCCCAGCCCATCTTTTAGGGCTGCACTGAAGGCTGCCCCCGGACACGCTCCGAGGGAGGCAAGGCTTAGGCCACAGTTGGCTGCGCCTGCGCCGGAGGAAGCTGCGGCTGCCTCTGGACCCTCGACCTCCACTCCTTTGGTAGGAGGGAAAGGGAGGAAAGCGGCCAATAAGAAGAAGGCAAATCTGCCATTGGAGGAGCCTGGCAATTTGCCACCGGAACCGCCCACAGCTGGGAGCTGGACGACGGTTTCCCGGAAAAAGAGGAAGAGGAAGAAAAAGCCTACTGCGGGCCCTGTACCGGTCACTCGACCAGTTAAGGCCAAAAAGCCCAAGAAGCCGAAGCTGAAGCCCCCTACCACGTCGGCTGTAGCCTTAAAACTACAGCCCGACGCTGAGAAAAGGGGCATCACCTACGCCCGCATCCTCATGCTGGCCAAGAAGAAGGTCGACCTAGGGAGCCTGGGCATCCAGTCCCTAGGTTTTAAGAAGGCCGCGACAGGGGCGCGCCTCTTGGTGCTGCCCGGTTCCACCAGCAGCGAAAAGGCCAACCAGCTGGCTCAAAAGCTGCGGGAGGCCCTCAACGAGGAAGACGTCCGGGTCTCCAGGCCGGAGAAGAGCGCAACTCTGCGCATCTCGGGCCTGGACGACTCGGTCGGTCAATTCGAGGCTTGGGACGAGCTCGCGCGGGTTGGCGAGTGTTCCCTCGAATCGATGAAAGTGGGGGAGGTGCGCCGGGGCAAATCCGGCCTCGGCACACTCCTGGTCAGCTGCCCAATTGCCGCGGCCAAGCGGATCATGGACGTCGATCGCCTTCTTATAGGGTGGTCGACGGTTCATCGAACGATGCTGGAGAGGCGACCTCTGCGGTGCTTCAAGTGCCTCACCTTGGGGCACGTTAGGGAGCAGTGTACCGCAGAGGTCGACTACGGGGACATTTGTTTCCGTTGTGGGAAACCCGACCATAAGTCCGGGGGTTGTAGCGCCGCGCCGCACTGCTTAGTATGCGACGCGGCGAAACAACCTGCCGGGCATAAGATGGGCGGGCGGGCTTGCGCCGGCGCAAGGCCCGCAAGGAGAGGAGGAAGGGGACGGAGGGCTGCGGCCGGGACCAAGGTCCAGGCGCAACCAACCCGCCCTGCGGCGGCCGGAGAGCCCGCACCGGAAACCCCGATGGCCACTGGATAGTGGTCGTCGATGAGAGCCCGGGCGGCAGACTCGGGGGAGTCTGTCGTTCCGTATAGGGCTCGTGAGGAGGTGCTGTGTTGGAAGTGTGCCAACACAGCACCTGGCCTGGTGGCCGAAGAGGAGGCCTGATGAGGCCGTCGTCGCGCCGAGGTCGCGGAAGAATGCGTCCCGCGTACCCGTGACCTCGGCATTGCGATTGTGTGACACACCAAGGGGTTTTAGTGGGTATACCGGCACTCTGCCGGGGAGTCCCACATACCCCTCTCGTCCCCCCGGGCGAGAGGGGATGCGTAACGCATTTCCCCTTGTAAAAAAAAAAAAAAAAAAAAAAAAAAAAAAAAAAAAAGGTTAGGTTAGGTTAGGTTAGGTTGGCTAGGTCAGACAACCTCCTCGTGTGCCTCCCCCATTGTCAGTCCCGAGGATACGTCCGGAGGAACGGCAATGGGAGGGGCCGGTGCACCCTGGGCATCGCATGATAATCTCCTAGGTCACCTAGGTGTATTGTCTGCGATGGCGAATAGTCTGACACGGCGCGGTGTGTTTGCCAAGTGCACGCGGCTTCGGCCGCCACCGGGCTTCCTTTATTCCTTTTCCTCTCCCATAACCTCAAAGGGCCTGTCTGCTCCCGGTACTTCTCTCTTCTGAGAGTGGACTGGCGATGCAGACTTGCTCTATCCTTTTCCTTTCCTTTACAATTTCCCATGTCGTTCCGGTGGAGATAACCACTTGCAAAAATCACGGGGGCGTCGTCAGTGGCGCAGGGGGGTGTATTATATATATATGTATATATTTATAAGTGTGGGTGAAAGGATGAAATGAATGCGTGATGTATGAAAGGTGTGCTCAGCCCGCGAAGATAGGAACTGCCGGCTCTGCCCAATGCTGAAGGTCTAGCGTGCCGATAGGCTGAAAGGCGGGGGGGCTAAGCCCCGTCATTAGCGCTGGGGGGGAAGGGGATACAGGGGCCTTGCCCTGGTAAAAAACAAGGCAAAAATATGGAAAACACAGGTGCTGGACTTAAACTCCCCGGGAGGGTACCAGTCGCGAAAGCGGCTGGACAAAAATCCCTCGCGGAGCCTTCGGGCTCTGGCCGCCCCATGTATACGGGGGGGGCGCCCCACACCTCGCACGCAAGTGCAACCAACGACTCTGGCGAGAAAAAAGGACGATTACGATTGCTTTTTGATGTGGATAAGACGGCTTGCGCAAGCAAGGAGAAGGAGACGGCTGCGGATGTTTCCGCACGTGAGGAGTGGCTCGCCGCTTGTGAGGAGGCGATGCGGTCCGAGGATATGGAGACTTCAATGTCAGGCACTGACGTCTCCATAGACTCGAGACCAAACAGCAGGGTGTCACACGACAGACCTTGCAACAAGGACGGGCGCAAACGCCTGAGACGAGACTCCGACGACGATTCGAGCGACAGCTCATCGAATGACGAGGACCGCCCAGCACCTAAGGTGCGGTTGGGAAAAAGTGGACGTGGGCGCTCTTCCCCCGCGCAAGCGAGGGATACTAAGGGACGCTTTCTGAAGCGTTCTGGCGCGTCAGAGAAGGAGACACAAGAGGGAGAAAGGTCGCGCTCGGGTAGTGGGAGCGATGGAGTGATTCGTGTCATTCCTAAATGCGCCGATGCTCCTAAAGGACGAGGCAGGCCTCCTACCACGGGAGCCTATGTTGGGTTGGCTGCAGCCAAAGCTGCCCTAGTCGCCGCAGAGCGCGAAGCGCTGGAACTGCAGGCGGAGAAGGAGGTGGCGGAGGCTGCCCGAAAGTCTTACCTCCTAAGACCGACTCGTCTCTCAGAGACTTCGGAAGAGGGACCAACAGTGGGAGACC
Organism: Pheosia tremula; assembly: GCA_905333125.1. Taxonomy (NCBI): domain Eukaryota; kingdom Metazoa; phylum Arthropoda; class Insecta; order Lepidoptera; family Notodontidae; genus Pheosia; species Pheosia tremula. Next base: position 38,515 of record HG995425.1, on the reverse strand, counting down.
TGAGAGAGCAAGTGCTCCAGCAGGTCGGCCTCATAACGAAAGTGGCTGGCAAGTCGTCGAACCTTAAGGGTACGTTCGTACGGACCCTTAAGGACGCGGCCGCCACGATCCAGGATGCGGTAGAAGCACTGAGCAGTGCATCGGTTTCAGCGGAGACCAGGAAGCTGGCGGCAGAGAACAGCCGCCTCAAGGTGGAAGTTTCTGAGCTTCGCGGCGAGTTAGCCACATTACGGGCTGACCTGCTGCGGACTCAGGAACAGCAAGTCGGGAAGGGGGCCCACTCCCCCGCAAGCGCTCCGTTCAATCCGGAGCAGTTGCAGAGGACCATCATAGACGCGGTGGGCAATATGGTGAATGCCCGTTTCGAGGCGCTCGAAGGCAGGCTACTGCCAGAAAAGCGCCTCCGCCCACCGCTTGCGGCAGACAGGGCCAACATGGACGCGTCATCTCGGCAGCCCGCTACATCTAGGGCTGCACCTAAGGCTGCCCCTAAGGCAGCCCCAAGGAATATAGACCGGCCGGATGGCCAGCCCATCGCACCAGTTCAACTGGACGATGTGGCTATACCGGAACCTTCTGCTCCCAGCCTCTCACGGGGAGGGGAGAAGAAGAAGAAGAGGAGAGGGAAGAAGAAGAGGGCGACCCCTCCAAACCCCACAAATGCGACACCGGCGGTACCCACAACCGAGGGTTGGACGGTGGTGACCCGCCGGAAGGCTAAAAGTGGCAAGGACCCTGGGCCAGCCACTAAGAAGCCAAAGCCGAAACCCAAGCTGCGCCCCCCTACGACGTCGGCTGTGGCCCTAAAGCTGCAGCCCGACGCTGAGAAGAGGGGCGTCACATACGCCCGCGTTCTTATGCTGGCCAAGAAGGACATAGACCTTGGAAGCCTGGGGATTCAGTCCCTGGGCTTCAAGAAGGCGGCAACTGGGGCGCGCCTCCTGGTGCTGCCCGGCGCCGCCAGCGCGGAAAAGGCCAACCTGCTCGCCGAGCGACTGCAGCAGGTGCTGAAGGCGGAGGACGTCCGGGTCTCCAGGCCGGAGAAGAGCGCAACCCTGCGCATCTCGGGCCTGGACGACTCGGTCGGACAATTTGAGACCTGGGACGAGCTCGCGCGAGTTGGCGAGTGCCCCCTCGCCGCGATGAAGGTGGGAGAAGTGCGCCGAGACAAGTCCGGTCTCGGCACACTCTTGGTTCGCTGCCCGGTTGGCGCGGCCAAGAAGATTATGGGCGTCGACCGCCTTTTAATAGGGTGGTCGACGGTGTATCGCCAGTTGCTGGAGCGTCGACCGATGCGCTGCTTCCGGTGCCTCAATCTGGGGCATGTCAGGGAGCAGTGCACGGCCGAGGCTGACCACGGAAGCGCCTGCTTCCGGTGCGGAGAAACCGGCCATAAGTCCGAGGGTTGTCACGCTGCGCCGCACTGTTTAGTGTGCGACGCGGCGAAACAACCTGCCGGGCACAAGATGGGCGGGCGGGCGTGCGCCAATGCGAGGCCTGCAAGGAGGAGGAGAGGGAGGGTAAAACCTGCGACTCGGGCCAAAGCCCAGTCGCAGCCCACCAACCCTGCGGCGGCTGAAGAGCCAGCGCGGGAGACCCCGATGGCCACTACTTAGTGGTCATCGATGAGAGCCCGGGCGGCGGACTCGGGGGAGTCTGCCGTTCCGCATAGGGCTCGTGAGAAGGTGCTGTGTTGGAAGTGTGCCAACACAGCACCTGGCCTGTTGGCCGAAAGAGGAGGCCTGATGAGGCCGTCGTCGCGCCGAGGTTGCGGAAGAATGCGTCCCGCGTACCCGTGACCTCGGCACTGCGATTGTGTGACACACCAAGGGGTTTTAGTGGGTATACCGGCACTCTGCCGGGGAGTCCCACATACCCCTCTCGCCCCCCCCGAGGCGAGAGGGGATGCGTAACGCATTTCCCCTTGTAAAAAAAAAAAAAAAAAAAAAAAAAGGTTAGGTTAGGTTAGGTTAGGTTAGGTTAGGTTAGGTTAGGTTAGGTTAGGTTAGGTTAGGTTAGGTTAGGTTAGGTTAGGTTGGGGTGCTATGCCAGGGGTGGCGCGGTCAGACAACCTCCTCGTGTGCCTGCTCCCATTGCCAGTCCCATCGGGTTCGCCTGTGGGAACGACAATGGGAGGGGCCGGTGCACCCTGGGTATCGTCGATAATTTTCCAGGTTGTCCTGGGTTATTGTCGGCGATGGTTAATAGTCTGGCATGGGGACATATGGGGAGGGGGAGCGCGACCGGGCTTCGGCCTGGACGCTGCGGACCCACCTCGTGGAGGGGAGGGAGGCTGCGTGAGTAGCGGCGGGCCCACCCCTCGAAGCCCATTGTCAGTCCCGAGGATACGTCCAGAGGAACGGCAATGGCAGGGGCCGGTGCATTCTGAACATCGCAGGATAATCTTCTAGGTCACCTAGATGTATTGTCGGCGATGGCGAATGCCTGGCGTGCGGAAGGGAGGGAGTCTGCGACCGGGCCTCGGCTCGGACGCGGCGGACCTGCCCTGTTGGGGACGAGGAGGGGGGCTGCGACCGGGCCTCGGCCTGGACGCGGCGGACCCACCTCGTGGAGGGGAGGGAGGCTGCGTGAGTAGCGGCGGGCCCACCCCTCGTACGGATGCCCGGGAGGAGGGAGGCTGTGGTTCTGGGTCTCGTGCTCGGACGCGGCGGACCCACCACTCGGGCAGCCCCGCAAGGGGTAGCGGAAGGGAGGGGGGCTGCGACCGGGCCTCGGCCTGGACGCGGCGGACCCACCCTTATGGGGACATATGGGGAGGGGGAGCGCGACCGGGCTTCGGCCTGGACGCTGCGGACCCACCTCGTGGAGGGGAGGGAGGCTGCGTGAGTAGCGGCGGGCCCACCTCTCGGCCCCGCAAGGGGCGTGAGGAAAAGGAGGGTGGCCGCGACCGGGCCTTGTGCTTGGACGCGGCGGACCCACCTTCCACCCTTTCGGGTGAAGAGGCCGACCGGGGGGCAGCTTGCTGTCATCCGGGAGGACTGCTGACCGCCAGCTGGTGTGGCAGGCGGTCGGCGTTGAGCCCCGGGCGGCGGACTCGGGGGAGTTCGCCGTACCACTCCGGGCTCGTGAGGATCGGCGCTGTGTCTGGTGGTCCGACACAGCGCCTGGCCGCAAGGCCTGGAGGAGGCCGAAAGGCCGCAGTCGCGTCGGGGTTCGCGGAAGTATGCGCAAGCGTTCCCGTGTCCCCGGCACAAGCGACCGTGAGGATTCACCATGTGGTTTTAGTGGGTATACCGGCCGCCGCCGGGGAGTCCCACATACCCCTCTCGTCCCCCCCGGGGCATGAGGGGATGCGTAACGCATTTCCACATGTAAAAAAAAAAAAAAAAAAAGGTTAGGTTAGGTTAGGTTAGGTTAGGTTAGGTTAGGTTAGGTTAGGTTAGGTTAGGTTAGGTTAGGTTAGGTTAGGTTAGGTTAGGTTAGGTTGGGGTGGCGCGGTCAGACAACCTCCTCGTGTGCCTGCTCCCATTGCCAGTCCCATCGGGTTCGCCTGTGGGAACGACAATGGGAGGGGCCGGTGCACCCTGGGTATCGTCGATAATTTTCCAGGTTGTCCTGGGTTATTGTCGGCGATGGCTAATAGTCTGGCATGGGGACATATGGGGAGGGGGAGCGCGACCGGGCTTCGGCCTGGACGCTGCGGACCCACCTCGTGGAGGGGAGGGAGGCTGCGTGAGTAGCGGCGGGCCCACCCCTCGAAGCCCATTGTCAGTCCCGAGGATACGTCCAGAGGAACGGCAATGGCAGGGGCCGGTGCATTCTGAACATCGCAGGATAATCTTCTAGGTCACCTAGATGTATTGTCGGCGATGGCGAATGCCTGGCGTGCGGAAGGGAGGGAGTCTGCGACCGGGCCTCGGCTCGGACGCGGCGGACCTGCCCTGTTGGGGACGAGGAGGGGGGCTGCGACCGGGCCTCGGCCTGGACGCGGCGGACCCACCTCGTGGAGGGGAGGGAGGCTGCGTGAGTAGCGGCGGGCCCACCCCTCGTACGGATGCCCGGGAGGAGGGAGGCTGTGGTTCTGGGTCTCGTGCTCGGACGCGGCGGACCCACCACTCGGGCAGCCCCGCAAGGGGTAGCGGAAGGGAGGGGGGCTGCGACCGGGCCTCGGCCTGGACGCGGCGGACCCACCCTTATGGGGACATATGGGGAGGGGGAGCGCGACCGGGCTTCGGCCTGGACGCTGCGGACCCACCTCGTGGAGGGGAGGGAGGCTGCGTGAGTAGCGGCGGGCCCACCTCTCGGCCCCGCAAGGGGCGTGAGGAAAAGGAGGGTGGCCGCGACCGGGCCTTGTGCTTGGACGCGGCGGACCCACCTTCCACCCTTTCGGGTGAAGAGGCCGACCGGGGGGCAGCTTGCTGTCATCCGGGAGGACTGCTGACCGCCAGCTGGTGTGGCAGGCGGTCGGCGTTGAGCCCCGGGCGGCGGACTCGGGGGAGTTCGCCGTACCACTCCGGGCTCGTGAGGATCGGCGCTGTGTCTGGTGGTCCGACACAGCGCCTGGCCGCAAGGCCTGGAGGAGGCCGAAAGGCCGCAGTCGCGTCGGGGTTCGCGGAAGTATGCGCAAGCGTTCCCGTGTCCCCGGCACAAGCGACCGTGAGGATTCACCATGTGGTTTTAGTGGGTATACCGGCCGCCGCCGGGGAGTCCCACATACCCCTCTCGTCCCCCCCGGGGCATGAGGGGATGCGTAACGCATTTCCACATGTAAAAAAAAAAAAAAAAAAAAAAAAAAGGTTAGGTTAGGTTAGGTTAGGTTAGGTTAGGTTAGGTTAGGTTAGGTTAGGTTAGGTTAGGTTGCCGGGGCGCCACAGTAGTATGCCAAGTGCGATCCTGTGGCGCCCCGCTCAAAGGCGGTGACGGCGGACCAAGGGGTTTTAGTGGGTATACCGGCACTCTGCCGGGGAGTCCCACATACCCCTCTCGTCCCCCCGGGCGGGAGGGGATGCGTAATTGCATTTCCCCTTGTAAAAAAAAAAAAAAAAAAAAAAAAAAAAAGGTTAGGTTAGGTTAGGTTAGGTTAGGTTAGGTTAGGTTAGGTTAGGTTAGGTTAGGTTAGGTTAGGTTAGGTTAGGTTAGGTTAGGTTGGGGTGCTATGCCAGACAACCTCCACGCGTGCTCATCCCATTGTCGGTCCCGAGGATACGTCCAGAGGAACGGCAATGGGAGGGGCCGGTGCACCCTGGGCATCGCATGATAATCTCCTAGGTCACCTAGGTGTATTGTCTGCGATGGCGAATAGTCTGGCACGGGGGCGTTGCGAGGGCTGTTTCTACTGCTCTCCGGCTTTCGGAGAGAAGTAGGAGTAGCATTAGCGACGCAGGGGGGGTATCTTATATATATGTATTTATAGGTTGGCGGATATAAAGGTGTGTAGATGGGCGAAGTGGCGAAAGCGTGATGTATGATAGGAAGCTCCCGAGAGGGAGCGTATGACTCGCGCGGTGTTGTGCCAAGTGCACGTGGCTTCGGTCACCATCGGGCGATCTCGTTGTCCCGGCGTAGGCGTCTTCGTGGACATGTCTCGCGGTCTACGTTGGGAACGGGGGTCTGGCCTTAACCGGCTGGGCCAAGTGGTCGGGGTCCACAATAAAAATCCCGGAAGAGGAGATAACCTCGATAAAAAACCCCCCTGCTCTGGATACCTCCCGCCCTCCAGCAGTAAATAGGGTTGCCTAGGCTACAGGGGTCTCTGGCCAGGTCGACGTTTTTCCCCCATACTCGTGGGATTTAGTATGAATAGTAAAAATTTAAAATTAGTTTTTAAGGCGGAACCAAAACAAAAAGGACATGGCGCGAACACCGGACCATCCGATCCGCTCAGCGGGTCGGAGAAGGCACCTTGCGGACGACGCAAGGGTGAGGAAATGACGGCGGAAAATTCTGCCCAAAGAGAAGCCCGTCGGGAGTGGCTTGCCGCTCTCAGGGAGGCGAATCGGTCTGAGGATATGGAGTCGGCAATGTCCGACACTGACGACTCCATAGCCTCAAGACCAGACAGCAGAGCGTCCTATGAAGGACGACACAAGGATGGGCGCAAGCGCCCTAGACACCGTGACTCGGACGACGACTCGAGTGGCTCGTCAGACGCCGAGACTGGCCGAACACCTTCTAAGGTGCGGTCTAGTCAAGGTGGTCGACAGCGCTCCTCCTCCGCTCAGGCGAGGGACAAAAACGGGCGTTTCCTGAAGCGTAGGGACGCGACAGGAGAGGGAGAAGCTTTGGGGTCGGACCGGTCACGGTCGGGCAGTGGGAGTGACATTCGTGTCATCCCGAAGTGTACCGGTGCCCCCCCCAAAGCCAAAGGAAGAGGAAGGCCACCGACGACCGGCGAGTACGTCGGTCTGGCCAAGGCCAAGGCCGAGCTTGTCGCCGCGGAGCGTGCGGCACTTGAGCTCCAGGCCGAGAGGGAGGTGGCGGAGGCGGCGCGGAGGGTTTACCCTCTGCGGTCGAGCCGCCTATCGGAAACTCCGGCATCGGAGACTCCGGCAGCAGAGGGACCGACGGCCGGCGAATTGAGGGAACAGGTTCTCCAACAGGTGAATCTGATCTCTCAAGTCGCCGGCAAGTCGTCAAACCTGAAGGGTACCTTCGTCCGGACCCTAAAGGACGCGGCTAGCAGCATCAAGGACGCCGTGGAGGCGTTGAGCTGCGCGTCGGTCTCAGCCGAGACCCGGAAACTGGCGGCGCAGAACGACCGCCTTAAGGCGGAAGTTGCTGATCTCCGCGGCGAGTTAGCCGCATTACGGGCTGATTTGCTGCGGAATCAGGAGCAACAGGTCGGGAAGGGGGCCCGCTCCCCCATCAGCGCCCCGGTTGATCCGGAGCACCTGCAGCGGACCATAGTCGAGGCGGTTGGCCGTATGGTCAACGCTCGATTTGAGGCGCTTGAGGACAGATTACTGCCCGAAAAGCGCCTCCGCCCACCGCTTGCTGCGGACAGGGCATACTCGGAGGTGACAGCTCAGCAGCCCGCTTCTAGAAGCAGGGCTGCGACCAAAGCCGCCCCTAAAGCGGCTACTCGGACTATGACCAGGCCCGAAGCAGAGCCCGTTGTTCCAGTTCAACTGGACATTCCAGTTCAACTGGACAACGCGGCCACTCCGGGACCTTCGACCTCTACCCCCAGCCTTCCGCGGGGAGGGGAAAAGAGGAAGAAAACTAAGAAGAAGGGGAAAACTTCGACGAACCCCACGGACATGACACCGGCGGCGCCCACAACCGAGGGTTGGACGGTGGTGACCCGCCGAAAGGCCAAACGCGGCAAGGACTCGGCTCCAGCCGCGAAGCCTGGGAAGAGACCCAAGTTGCGCCCCCCTGCCACGTCGGCTGTGGCACTAAAGCTGCAGCCCGACGCAGAGAAGAGGGGTGTGACATATGCCCGTATTTTGCTACAGGCAAAGAAGGCGATCGACTTGGGAAGCCTGGGGATTCAGTCCCTGGGCTTCAAGAAGGCGGCGACAGGGGCGCGCCTATTGGTGCTGCCTGGTGCCACAAGCGGCGACAAGGCCAACGCGTTGGCCGAGAAGCTGCGCGAGGCCCTCAAGGAAGAGGACGTCCGAGTCTCCAGACCGGAGAAGAGCGCAACTCTGCGCATCTCGGGTCTGGACGACTCGGTCGGGAAGTGGGAGACGATCGACGCGATCGCCAAGGTTGGCGAGTGCTCGGTCGCCTCAATTAAGGCGGGTGAAGTGCGCCGGGACCGATCTGGACTCGGTACACTGCTTTGCAGTTGCCCTATTGGCGCTGCAAAGAAGGTGATGGCGGTCGATCGCCTTTTTATAGGATGGTCGACCGTGCACCGAAAGGTGCTGGAGATGCGACCTCTGCGGTGCTTCAAGTGTCTCAGTTTGGGACACGTCAGGGAGCTGTGTACCGCGGAGGTCGACCACGGAGACACCTGTTTCCGGTGTGGGCAACCGGGCCATAAGTCCGAGGGTTGTAGCGCCGCGCCGCACTGCTTGGTATGCGACGCGGCGAAACAGCCTGCCGGGCACAAAATGGGTGGACGGGCTTGCGCTCGCGCAAAGCCCGCAAAAAGAGGGAGGAAGGCTGCAGCCAGGACCCCGGTCCAGACTCAGTCGGCCCGCCCTGCGGCGGCTGGAGAGGCCGCGCAGGAGACCCCGATGGCCACTGGCTAGTGGCCGTCGATAAGAGCCCGGGCGGCGGATTCGGGGGAGTCCGTCGTTCCGTCTAGGGCTCGTGGGGAGGTGCTGTGTTGAAGTGTGCCAACACAGCACCTGGGCGCTGCCCGAAGAGGAGGCCTGACGAGGCCGACGTCGCGCCGGGATGTCGCGGAAGTATGCTTTTGCGTTCCCGCGACCCCGGCACATGCGACGGAGAAGACACACCGTGGAGTTTTAGTGGGTATACCGGCACTCTGCCGGGGAGTCCCACATACCCCTCTCGCCCCCCCCGGGCGGGTGGGGATGCGTAACGCATTTCTCCACGTAAAAAAAAAAAAAAAAAAGGTTAGGTTAGGTTAGGTTAGGTTAGGTTAGGTTAGTGGTGTACGTAGTCCAATGTTACATGCGGCTGGTGCAAATGCACGAAGGGCGAGGATTCAAATCTGCCACCCGGTGTGTCTTTTAACTTTGCGCAGAGGCAATATCGTAACCGATGAGGTTAATCCGAGGTGCGATTATTGCTAGTTGAAAACTTTACCAACTTTGCGCAGAGGCAATATCGTAACCGATGAGGTTAATCCGAGGTGCGATTATTGCTAGTTGAAAACTTTACCAACTTTGCGCAGAGGCAATATCGTAACCGATGAGGTTAATCCGAGGTGCGATTATTGCTAGTTGAAAACTTTACCAACTTTGCGCAGAGGCAATATCGTAACCGATGAGGTTAATCCGAGGTGCGATTATTGCTAGTTGAAAACTTTACCAGAGGCAATATCGTAACCGATGAGGTTAATCCGAGGTGCGATTATTGCTAGTTGAAAACTTTACGAGTTGAAAACTTTACAAAACTTTACCATTTTACGTACCGATTTCGTTTGTTTTGGAAAGTTTTCAGAGGGTTTGCGTTGGCTTCGGAGGAGTGTTGATTTGTTTGAGAGGGGTGTTTTAGAGGGGGAAAAAGGCCCTTATTAGGGCCAAACTTGGAACTATTTTTGCAACGACTTGGCTTTGTTTACGGACTCCTGACTGCTTGCGATTTGGTTTCGGTCGACTGTTGCCCGTTGGGGCGTGCTGAGGTTTGTGGAATGGAGTCAGACATGGACTCCACTCCAGGTATCTCCAAAGGAGGGGAGAAGAGGCGCCACGAGAAGGTAACGGAGTCGGAGTTCTCCGCTTCGGACACCGACTCGATGGTGCTTGAGCCGAAGATAGCGTCTGCCCGCCGTGGGAAGGCGGCAGGCGCTAAGAGGGGAACGGGGATCACCCGCGCTAGAGCGGAGCTGCGGAAAGCGGAGGAGGAGGACAGGGAGGAGGCTCTGGACCGAGCGTTGAAGGCCAGAGCTTTCCGTAAAGAGCCGGTGGTGATACTCAATCCCATCGTGACGGAAGGCCTCGAGGTGGAAAGCCTTCCCACAGAGGAGCTCCGGGCGCTTGCCGGCCAGAGTGCTGCCAGCATACTGGAGGTGGCAAAGAAGTCGGGGCATCTCCAGGGGCCCTTAGTTAAGAGGCTGAAGACCGCAGCGGCTAGTCTCCAGGAGATTGTAGATGTTCTGGCGGCACGGCCGGAACAGGATGATTCGCGTCGTCTCCGGAGGGACAACGGTCTCCTCCGTAAGGAGATCGACGCGCTGAAGGCGGAACTGGTGGCTCATAGGCGGGAGTTCGAGGACATGAGGTCCTCGATGGCGGCCGCCCAAAGGTCATCGCCGCCTCCTCCTCCGCCCGCGTTCGATGGCAGCATGCTGGAGGAGTTCCGGCGCTCCATCGTCCTGTCGGTGGGGGAGATGGTAGATGCCAAGCTCGCCGGCATAGAGGAGCGTCTGCTGCCGGCAGTCGTGCACCGCCCCCCATTGGCAGCGGACCGGAGGCGGCAGGTGGCGGTGACCACCGTGTCGGAGGTGGAGGGTCCGGTGAGGGCTCGACCGGGGCCTTCGATGGTGAGGGCGAAGCCAGCGGGAAGGTCGGCCGGGGGGGGCAATATCTCCCAAACCCCGGACCACACACCGCCAGTGGCGACTCCTGCGGCTGTACCCGGTAGCAGCCAAGAGGAGGAGGGGTTCACACCCGTCACTCGGCCCAAGAGGGGAAAGAAGAAGAGCGCCCCGGCGTCGTCCCCAAACGTCTCGGCTGCTCCGAGGGCTCGGGTGACAGCCCCGGCTAAGCCGAAGCTCACTCCCCCCCGCACCTCCGCAGTGGTAATTACCATGCGGGAGGATGCGAGTGCCGCGGGGGCTTCCTACAGCCAAATACTGGCTAGGGCGGAGGAGAAGGTAGACCTGCAGGAGCTGGGAATAGAGTCCCTCAGGTTCCGCCGCGCGGCCACGGGGGCCAGGGTGTTAGAGCTGCCGAAGGGGCAGTCGGAGGAGAAGGCCGACCAGCTGGCCGAGAAGCTCCGCTCGGTGCTGGAGGGGGTGGCCGATGTCGCCAGGCCCGTGATGTCAGCAATGCTGCGCATCACGGAGCTAAATGACTCGGTCACCAAAGAGAGGGTGGTGGCCGCAGTGGCTAGAGCCGGGGGATGCGCGGAGGCCTTAGTTAAGGCGAAGGAGGTGCGTCCGGGCCCGAGAGGGATGGGGGCGGTGCTAGTCAGTTGTCCGGTGAGGGTGGCGAAGCTGCTGGCCGCTGCCGCTGCCGTCAAGATCGGGTGGGGCTCGGCCAAGGTGGAGGCCATGCAGGAGCGCCCCATGCGCTGTTTCCGCTGCATGGGCCTCGGTCACGTGAGGGCCATGTGCCCTTCAAGAGTGGACCGCACGGGATTGTGCTTCCGCTGTGGCCAAGAGGGCCACGCGATGAGGGAATGCACTGCGGCGGTGAGGTGCTCGGTGTGTGCCGATGCCGGCAAGCCGTCTGGGCATCTGATGGGGGGAGGGGATTGCAACCCCCCCCGCACGAATGGAAAGGTGGCCGAAAGGACCGCAGCCACCAACAGAGAGGCCGGACGCCAGGCGGCGCAGGAGGAAGCTAACATGTCGGAATGAATCTAGAACGACATGTTAACTTCCTCCAGGCGAACCTTAACCACTCCGCCGCGGCTCAGGATCTGTTCCTGCAGTCCATGGCGGAGTGGGAGGTGAACATAGCGGTGGCCTGCGAGCCCTATTACGTTCCCCCGCGGTCTCACTGGGCGGGGGACCTACGCGGTCTCGTGGCAATAGTGACGAGGCTCAGCTCGGACACTCCCCTCTCAACTCTAGAGAGGGGAGATGGCTATGTGGTGGCGAGTTGGGGGGGATACGTGTTATTAGGCACGTATTTCTCCCCAAATCGCACACTGGCGGAGTTCGAGGTGCATCTCGACTCCGTCAGAGCTGCGATCAACAGGTGGTCGTCGGGTCACGCGGTGGTCCTCGGGGACCTGAACGCCAAGGCGAGGGAGTGGGGAAACCCAGCAACCGACCCCAGAGGGAGGGCCGTCCAGTCGTGGGCCCTGACGTGTGGTCTGACCCTCCTGAACAGGGGGGCGGTCCATACCTGCGTGCGGCAGTCGGGGGGGTCCGTGGTGGACATGTCGTTCGCCACCCCCGCTGTTGCGCGCAGAATCACGGACTGGAGGGTCGAAGTCGGGGTGGAGACACTGTCGGACCACAGGTACGTCCGATTTAGTGTCTCCGCCCCCTCGGGTCGTGCGCCGCCTCCAAAGGGGCCTAGTCACTTCCCGCGCTGGGCTTTGACGCGACTGGACCCGGAATTGGCGGAAGAGGCCGCCATTGTCCAGAGGTGGGCCTACCCCCGAGCCTCCGGGGGTGCCACCGCCGACGAGCTCGCTGGTCGTATGCGTGGGGCCCTTACGGCGGTATGCGACGCAAGCATGCCGAGGGCTCGGAGGTGGACCGACAGGAGAAGGGTCCACTGGTGGTCGGCTGACATCCAGAGGAAGAGGGAGGTCTGCGGCGCTGCACGGAGGGAGTATGTGCGGTGCCGCAGGCAAAATGGTCGGGACCCGGCGCGGGAAGCACGCCTGAGGGAGGCCCTCAACTGGGCCAAGGATGAGCTCGGGCGGGCCATCTGCCGGGCTAAGGAGCGGGCGGATCGGGATTTCCTCCGGGAGCTGGACCGGAACCCGTGGGGTCGTCCGTTCCTTGGGGCCCGGAACAAGCTCGCGGGACGGATAGGGACACCGGCAACGGAGACCCTTCCCGCGGAGCTCCTCGGCCGGATCGTGGGAGACCTGTTTCCGGGCCGCCCAGAGGATTTCTCTCCGCCGGTGATGGCGCCGCCCAGTCCAGCGGATGGGGGACCTCCGCCGCCACTTATAAGTGACGAGGAGATGGAGGGGGCCCTGGACCGCCTTCGGAAGAGGAAGAAGGCGCCGGGTCCAGATGGGATCCCCGGGTCCATCCTGTGGCGGACCAGGAGGTTCTTGGGGGGCCGGCTGCGGGAACTGTTCGATGTGTGTCTCACCACCGGACAGTTCCCGAGTCAGTGGAAAGAGGGGAGGGTTTGCCTCCTGCCCAAGGCGGGGCGCCCCCCGGACCAGGCATCGGCCTACAGGCCTATTGTCCTGCTGGACGAGGCGGGTAAGCTCTTCGAGCGGATTCTGGCGTATCGCCTCATCCAGCACCTGGAGACGGAGGGACCCGCGCTTTCGGGGGCCCAGTGGGGGTTCAGGGCAGGTCGCTCGACCATCGACGCCCTGAACCAACTGAAGGCCTTCACCGGAGAGGCGGTGGAGAGGGGGGAGGTGGCACTGGCGGTGTCCCTGGATGTACGGAACGCCTTCAACAGCATTCCGCATGAGACGTTGGTAGAGGCGCTCCGTTTCCATGGAGTGCCTCCTTATCTGCGGAAGCTGTTGGAGGCGTACCTGAGGGACCGGCAGGTCCTGTGGGAGGACCGTGAGGGCAACCTGTGCAGGCGGCCAGTCGAGCGCGGGGTTCCGCAGGGCTCGGTGTTGGGGCCCACATTGTGGAATGTCGGGTTTGACTGGCTGCTCCGAGGGCCGCTCCTTCCCGGGATGAGGGTGTTGTGCTACGCGGACGACACCCTCGTCATGGTTCGGGGAGGGAGCTGGGAGGAGGTGGCGCGCAGGGCGACGGTCGGGACCTCTCTGGTGGTGGACAGGATCCGGCAGTTGGGTCTCGAGGTCGCCCTGGAGAAGACGGAGGCCCTCCTATTCCATGGGCCGCGTCGAGGGCCTCCTAGGGGGGCGAGTATCGCCGTCCGGGGAGAGATGGTGCGGGTGGGGGCCCAGATGAAGTATCTGGGCCTCATACTGGACGGGCGGTGGAACTTCGGGGCACATTTCAGCCGTTTAGCCCCGAAGCTAATCTCCACCGCCGCCGCCCTGGGCAGGTTGTTGCCTAATGTGGGGGGGCCGAATTCCTCGTGCAGACGGCTATACTCCGGGGTAATCCGGAGTATGGCCCTGTACGGGGCCCCAATATGGGCAGAGGCTCTCACCGAGGGGAATAAGAGGCTTCTTCGGAGGCCTCAGAGGGTGATCTCGGTGAGGGCCATCAGAGGGTACCGGACGGTGTCCTGGGCGGCGGCCACGCTCCTGGCGGGGGATCCTCCCTGGGAGCTGCAGGCGGAGGTGTTGGCCGTCGTCCACCGGTTCCGGGTGGAGGAGCGGGCGAGGGGCGTCGTACCGGAGTGGGAGGCGGTGCGGCGCGAGAGGAAGAGGGCCCAGGAGGAGGTGGTCCGCAGGTGGGGGGAGCAGCTTGCTACCCCCACATATGGCGGAGAGATCGTGGAGGCGATTCGCCCCCAACTTGTCAACTGGCTCAAGAGGAGGGGCCAGTTGACTTATAGGCTGGTGCAGATACTTGCCGGGCATGGCTGCTTTGGCAAGTATCTGCACCAGATCGCTGGGCGGGAGGCGACCCCCAAGTGCCACGAGTGCGATGCACCCGTGGACACGGCAGGCCACACGCTCCGGGAGTGTGTGGTGTGGGGGTCGCAGAGGCACGACCTCACAAGTGTGGTCGGAGGGGACCTCTCGTTGCGGAGCATAGTTGAGGCTATGCTCCGCGACAGGGGGGCCTGGGAGGCGATGGTCTCCTTCTGCGAAATAGTCATGTCGCAGAAGGAGGCCGCGGAACGGGTAAGGGAGGAGGATGCCCTGGCGGACCCGATTCGCAGAGCGAGGCGGGGGCGAAGAAGGGGGCGATACGCTCGCCTCCTGCCCCCGCCATAAGAGGGTTCAAGCAGTCGGAAGGGGGCCGGGGGGCCCCCGAACCCGAGGTATCCGCCGGGGCGTCACGGTAGTGTGCTCGTAGAGCGATCCCGTGGCGCCCCACAAAAGGCACAGAGGGCGGCGCTGGGTTTTAGTGGGTAGTCTGGACTTCTTCCAGGAGCCCCACATAACCGTCCGGGCTCCCCCGGGCTCGGGCGGTATGCGTAAATGCATTTCCCAGCGGAAACAAAAAAAAAAAAAGGTTAGGTTAGGTTAGGTTAGGTTAGGTTAGGTTAGGTTAGGTTAGGTTAGGTTAGGTTAAGCCCAAGCCCAAGAAGAAGAAGAAAAACAAAGTGGCGAAGCTGCGACCCCCAACCACATCGGCTGTGGTGCTCAAACTGCAGCCCGATGCAGAGAGCAGGGGGATCACATACGCGGGCATCCTAACGGAAGCGAAGAAGAAGGTGGACCTCGCGGCCCTGGGCATCGAAGCTCTGGGTTTCAGGAGAGCGGTGACTGGGGCGCGCATATTGGTGCTGCCGGGAGCTGAAAGTGGCGACAAAGCTGATTCGTTGGCCGCGAAGCTGCAGGAAGTTCTGGAGGAGACTGACGTCCACATCTCCAGACCCGAGAAATGTGCGGACTTGCGCATCTTGGGTCTGGACGATACCGTGGAGAAATCGGACGTGGTGAAGGCTGTCGCAGCGACTGGAGGCTGCACAGAGGCAGCAGTGAAGACCGGAGATATCCGCCGGGGCCACTCTGGTCTCGGCACGATTATCGTGACCTGCCCGGTTGGGGCGGCTAAGAAGATCGTCGGGGCCGACCGCTTCTTTGTGGGATGGTCGTCGGTGAAGGTCGCACTACTACAAGCGCGACCATTAAGATGTTTTAAGTGCCAAGAACTGGGCCATGTGAAAGGGCTCTGCACTGCCGAGGAAGACCGCAGCTCTGCCTGCTTTAGATGTGGACAACTGGGCCACAAATCCGCCCAGTGCTCCGCCGCGCCCCACTGTTTGGTGTGCGCGGCCTCGCAAAAGCCCTCCAACCACAGGCTGGGCAGCAAGTCATGTGCTGCCGCCAAGCCGGAGGCGAAGAGAAGAAGACAGGGTGCGGCTAGACCATCTGATCGCCAGCAACCAGTCTGCCCTGCTGCCACCGAGAGCGGGGAAGTGGAGATGGAGGCCACGTCGGTGGCTGAGAGCCGGGCGGCAGCCTCGGGGGGGGCTGTCGCTCACCGCACTAGGCTCAAGAGTAGGTGTTAAGCACCTGGCCAGAAAGGCCGAGATGAGGCCTGCAGCAGGCCACAGTCGCGCCGGGCTCGCGGACGATTGCGACATCGCGTTCCCGTGTCCTCGGCACTCACGACAGGACGAAGATCAAGGTTGGTTTTAGTGGGTATTCCGGCAATTATTGCCGGCGAGTCCCACATACCCCTCTCGTCCCCCCGGGCGAGAGGGTATGCGTAAATGCATTTCCACCTTGTAAAAAAAAAAAAAAAAAAAAAAAAAAGGTTAGGTTAGGTTAGGTTAGGTTAGGTTAGGTTAGGTTAGGTTAGGTTAGGTTAGGTTAGGTTAGGTTAGGTTAGGTTAGGTTAGGTTAGGTTGGGGTGGCGCGGTCAGACAACCTCCTCGTGTGCCTGCTCCCATTGCCAGTCCCATCGGGTTCGCCTGTGGGAACGACAATGGGAGGGGCCGGTGCACCCTGGGTATCGTCGATAATTTTCCAGGTTGTCCTGGGTTATTGTCGGCGATGGCTAATAGTCTGGCATGGGGACATATGGGGAGGGGGAGCGCGACCGGGCTTCGGCCTGGACGCTGCGGACCCACCTCGTGGAGGGGAGGGAGGCTGCGTGAGTAGCGGCGGGCCCACCCCTCGAAGCCCATTGTCAGTCCCGAGGATACGTCCAGAGGAACGGCAATGGCAGGGGCCGGTGCATTCTGAACATCGCAGGATAATCTTCTAGGTCACCTAGATGTATTGTCGGCGATGGCGAATGCCTGGCGTGCGGAAGGGAGGGAGTCTGCGACCGGGCCTCGGCTCGGACGCGGCGGACCTGCCCTGTTGGGGACGAGGAGGGGGGCTGCGACCGGGCCTCGGCCTGGACGCGGCGGACCCACCTCGTGGAGGGGAGGGAGGCTGCGTGAGTAGCGGCGGGCCCACCCCTCGTACGGATGCCCGGGAGGAGGGAGGCTGTGGTTCTGGGTCTCGTGCTCGGACGCGGCGGACCCACCACTCGGGCAGCCCCGCAAGGGGTAGCGGAAGGGAGGGGGGCTGCGACCGGGCCTCGGCCTGGACGCGGCGGACCCACCCTTATGGGGACATATGGGGAGGGGGAGCGCGACCGGGCTTCGGCCTGGACGCTGCGGACCCACCTCGTGGAGGGGAGGGAGGCTGCGTGAGTAGCGGCGGGCCCACCTCTCGGCCCCGCAAGGGGCGTGAGGAAAAGGAGGGTGGCCGCGACCGGGCCTTGTGCTTGGACGCGGCGGACCCACCTTCCACCCTTTCGGGTGAAGAGGCCGACCGGGGGGCAGCTTGCTGTCATCCGGGAGGACTGCTGACCGCCAGCTGGTGTGGCAGGCGGTCGGCGTTGAGCCCCGGGCGGCGGACTCGGGGGAGTTCGCCGTACCACTCCGGGCTCGTGAGGATCGGCGCTGTGTCTGGTGGTCCGACACAGCGCCTGGCCGCAAGGCCTGGAGGAGGCCGAAAGGCCGCAGTCGCGTCGGGGTTCGCGGAAGTATGCGCAAGCGTTCCCGTGTCCCCGGCACAAGCGACCGTGAGGATTCACCATGTGGTTTTAGTGGGTATACCGGCCGCCGCCGGGGAGTCCCACATACCCCTCTCGTCCCCCCCGGGGCATGAGGGGATGCGTAACGCATTTCCACATGTAAAAAAAAAAAAAAAAAAAAAAGGTTAGGTTAGGTTAGGTTAGGTTAGGTTAGGTTAGGTTAGGTTAGGTTAGGTTAGGTTAGGTTAGGTTAGGTTAGGTTAGGTTAGGTTAGGTTAGGTTGGGGTGCTATGCCAGACAACCTCCACGCGTGCTCATCCCATTGTCAGTCCCGAGGATACGTCCAGAGGAACGGCAATGGGAGGGGCCGGTGCACCCTGGGCATCGCATGATAATCTCCTAGGGCACCTAGGTGTATTGTCTGCGATGGCGAATAGTCTGGCACGGGGGCGTTGCGAGTGCTATTCCTACGGCTCTCCGGCTTTCGGAGAGAAGTAGGAGTAGTATTAGTGACGCAGGGGGGGTATCTTATATATATGTATTTATAGGTTGGCGGTCATAAAGGTGTGTAGATGGGCGAAGTGGCGAAAGCGTGATGTATGATAGGAAGCTCCCGAGAGGGAGCGTATGACTCGCGCGGTGTTGTGCCAAGTGCACGTGGCTTCGGTCACCATCGGGCGATCTCGTTGTCCCGGCGTAGGCGTCTTCGTGGACAAGTCTCGCGGTCTACGTTGGGTACGGGGGTCTGGCCTTAACCGGCTGGGCCAAGTGGTCGGGGTCCACAATAAAAATCCCGGAAGAGGAGATAACCTCAATAAAAAACCCCCCTGCTCTGGATACCTCCCGCCCTCCAGTAGTAAATAGGGTTACCTCGGCTACAGGGGTCTCTGGCCAGGTTGACGTTTTTCCCCCATGCTCGTGGGATTTAGTATGGATAATAGAAAATTAAAATTAGTTTTTAAGGCGGATCAGAAAACCAAAGGACATGGCGCGAACACCGGACCATCCGACCTGCTCAGCGGGTCGGAGAAGGCACCTTGCGGAAGACGCAAGGGTGAGGAAGAGACAGCGGGTAATTCCGCACAAAGAGAAGCCCATCGTGAGTGGCTTGCCGCTCTCAGGGAGGCGAACCGGTCTGAGGATATGGAGTCGGCAATGTCCGACACTGACGACTCCATAGCCTCAAGACCTGACAGCAGAGCGTCCTATGAAGGACCGCACAAGGACGGGCGCAAGCGCCCAAGACACTGTGACTCGGACGACGACACGAGTGGCTCGTCAGACGCCGAGACTGGCCGAACACCTTCTAAGGTGCGGTCCAGTCAAGGTGGTCGACAGCGCTCCTCCCCCGCTCCGGCGAGGGACAAAAACGGAAGGTTCCTGAAGCGTAGGGACGCGACAGGAGAAGAGAAAACTTTGGGGTCGGGCCGGTCACGGTCGGGCAGCGGGAGTGACATCTGTGTCATCCCGAAGTGTACCGGTTCCCCCCCCAAAGCCAAAGGACGAGGAAGGCCACCGACGACCGGCGAGTACGTCGGTCTGGCCAAGGCTAAGGCCGAGCTTGTCGCCGCGGAGCGTGCGGCACTTGAGCTCCAGGCCGAGAAGGAGGTGGCAGAGGCGGCGCGGAGGGTTTACCCTTTGCGGTCGAGCCGCCTATCGGAAACTCCGGCATCGGAGACTCCGGCAGCAGAGGGACCGACGGCCGGCGAATTGAGGGAACAGGTTCTCCAGCAGGTGAATCTGATCGCTCAAGTCGCCGGCAAGTCGTCAAACCTTAAGGGTACGTTCGTCCGTACCCTTAAGGAAGCGGCTAGCAGCATCAGGGACGCCGTGGATGCGTTGAGCTGCGCATCGGTCTCGGCCGAGACCCGGAAGCTGGCGGCGCAGAACGACCGCCTCAAGGCAGAGGTTGCTGATCTCCGCGGCGAGTTAGCCGCATTACGGGCTGATTTGCTGCGGAATCAGGAGCAACAGGTCGGGAAGGGGGCCCGCTCCCCCATCAGCGCCCCGGTTGATCCGGAGCACCTGCAGCGGACCATTGTCGAGGCGGTTGGCCGTATGGTCAACGCTCGATTTGAGGCGCTTGAGGACAGATTACTGCCCGAAAAGCGCCTCCGCCCACCGCTTGCGGCGGACAGGGCATACTCGGAGGTGACAGCGCAGCAGCCTGCTTCTAGAAGCAGGGCTGCGACCAAAGCCGCCCCTAAAGCGGCTACTCGGACTATGACCAGGCCCGAAGCAGAGCCCGTTGTTCCAGTTCAACTGGACATTCCAGTTCAACTGGACAACGCGGCCACTCCGGGACCTTCGACCTCTACCCCCAGCCTTCCGCGGGGAGGGGAAAAGAGGAAGAAAACTAAGAAGAAGGGGAAAACTTCGACGAACCCCACGGACATGACACCGGCGGCGCCCACAACCGAAGGTTGGACGGTGGTGACCCGCCGAAAGGCCAAACGCGGCAAGGACTCGGCTCCAGCCGCGAAGCCTGGGAAGAGACCCAAGTTGCGCCCCCCTGCCACGTCGGCTGTGGCACTAAAGCTGCAGCCCGACGCAGAGAAGAGGGGTGTGACATATGCCCGTATTTTGCTACAGGCAAAGAAGGCGATCGACTTGGGAAGCCTGGGGATTCAGTCCCTGGGCTTCAAGAAGGCGGCGACAGGGGCGCGCCTATTGGTGCTGCCTGGTGCCACAAGCGGCGACAAGGCCAACGCGTTGGCCGAGAAGCTGCGCGAGGCCCTCAAGGAAGAGGACGTCCGAGTCTCCAGACCGGAGAAGAGCGCAACTCTGCGCATCTCGGGTCTGGACGACTCGGTCGGGAAGTGGGAGACGATCGACGCGATCGCCAAGGTTGGCGAGTGCTCGGTCGCCTCAATTAAGGCGGGTGAAGTGCGCCGGGACCGATCAGGACTCGGTACACTGCTTTGCAGTTGCCCTATTGGCGCTGCAAAGAAGGTGATGGCGGTCGATCGCCTTTTTATAGGATGGTCGACCGTGCACCGAAAGGTGCTGGAGATGCGACCTCTGCGGTGCTTCAAGTGTCTCAGTTTGGGACACGTCAGGGAGCTGTGTACCGCAGAGGTCGACCACGGAGACACCTGTTTCCGGTGTGGGCAACCGGGCCATAAGTCCGAGGGTTGTAGCGCCGCGCCGCACTGCTTGGTATGCGACGCGGCGAAACAGCCTGCCGGGCACAAAATGGGTGGGCGGGCTTGCGCTCGCGCAAAGCCCGCAAAGAAAAGAGGGAGGAAGGCTGCAGCCAGGACCCCGGTCCAGACTCAGTCGGCCCGCCCTGCGGCGGCTGGAGAGGCCGCGCAGGAGACCCCGATGGCCACTGGCTAGTGGCCGTCGATAAGAGCCCGGGCGGCGGATTCGGGGGAGTCCGTCGTTCCGTCTAGGGCTCGTGGGGAGGTGCTGGGTTGAAGTGTGCCAACACAGCACCTGGGCGCTGCCCGTAGAGGAGGCCTGACGAGGCCGACGTCGCGCCGGGATGTCGCGGAAGTATGCTTTTGCGTTCCCGCGACCCCGGCACATGCGACGGAGAAGACACACCGTGGAGTTTTAGTGGGTATACCGGCACTCTGCCGGGGAGTCCCACATACCCCTCTCGCCCCCCCGGGCGGGTGGGGATGCGTAACGCATTTCTCCACGTAAAAAAAAAAAAAAAAAAGGTTAGGTTAGGTTAGGTTAGGTTAGGTTAGGTTAGGTTAGGTTAGGTTAGGTTAGGTTAGGTTAGGTTAGGTTAGGTTAGGTTAGGTTAGGTTAGGTTAGGTTAGGTTAGGTTAGGTTAGGTTAGGTTAGGTTAGGTTAGGTTAGGTTAGGTTAGGTTAGGTTAGGTTAGGTTAGGTTAGGTTAGGTTAGGTTAGGTTAGGTTAGGTTAGGTTAGGTTAGGTTAGGTTAGGTTAGGTTAGGTTAGGTTAGGTTAGGTTAGGTTAGGTTAGGTTAGGTTAGGTTAGGTTAGGTTAGGTTAGGTTAGGTTAGGTTAGGTTAGGTTAGGTTAGGTTAGGTTAGGTTAGGTTAGGTTAGGTTAGGTTAGGTTAGGTTAGGTTAGGTTAGGTTAGGTTAGGTTAGGTTAGGTTAGGTTAGGTTAGGTTAGGTTAGGTTAGGTTAGGTTAGGTTAGGTTAGGTTAGGTTAGGTTAGGTTAGGTTAGGTTAGGTTAGGTTAGGTTAGGTTAGGTTAGGTTAGGTTAGGTTAGGTTAGGTTAGGTTAGGTTAGGTTAGGTTAGGTTAGGTTAGGTTAGGTTAGGTTAGGTTAGGTTAGGTTAGGTTAGGTTAGGTTAGGTTAGGTTAGGTTAGGTTAGGTTAGGTTAGGTTAGGTTAGGTTAGGTTAGGTTAGGTTAGGTTAGGTTAGGTTAGGTTAGGTTAGGTTAGGTTAGGTTAGGTTAGGTTAGGTTAGGTTAGGTTAGGTTAGGTTAGGTTAGGTTAGGTTAGGTTAGGTTAGGTTAGGTTAGGTTAGGTTAGGTTAGGTTAGGTTAGGTTAGGTTAGGTTAGGTTAGGTTAGGTTAGGTTAGGTTAGGTTAGGTTAGGTTAGGTTAGGTTAGGTTAGGTTAGGTTAGGTTAGGTTTTTTTTTTTTTTTTTTTTTTTTTTTTTTTTTTTTTTTTTTTTTTTTTTGTACTGTCTCCGCCACATGTATTGGCGCCTATTCTCTCTGGTTTCTTCATACTATTCTCGCTTTTATGCCTCTCGTACTTTCATTCCTCATTTGTCTTTCTTTCATACATCCTCTGCTGGTCATACTGGGTGGGACTCCCATGCTATTCTATTCTATTCTATTCTATTCTAACTTATTTATAGGGATATTAACTATGTACAGTGCTTTTATTTACTTTTTCTTTGTTTACAGTTATACTTAAATTACTTTTTAATACATAATATTTGCTTATTCCATACTTATTGCTATCTTATATTACCTTCTTTTATCTTATGTCGACATGTAAATATTCAATATTTCAGTGACATAATGTTATAAATCTGTTTTGTTTTTAGCTATTGTCTTATTTGCTATATTAATGCAATAATTTAGGAATTCCTTTCTATGCTCCTTGTTTGCTACGATTTTTCCTATGCTGTGTGCATCTATTTTATAGCCTATCTTTTGCTCAGTGTTGTATCTTTCATAGCTATATACCTGACATTCAATTAGTATATGCGGAACCGTCTCGCTGACCTCCGGATCACAGAGGCACGACGGGTTCTCCTTACACTTGAAGCGGTTCAAGTATTCGGAGAACCCACCGTGCCCCGTCAGGATCTGCGTGAGCACACCCGTTGGCTGCACCTGCTTTATAATGCGGTGGGCGGCTATGGCGTCGGGAAAGAACATCTTCGTCACGGAGGCTGTCCCCCCACCCACGTATCTCCGATTCCATTCATCAAGCGACCCCATACGGATCTGCCGCTTGATGAACGAAATCGGACACCCGCCGTAGTCAGGCTTCCTCCGCGACTTCAATGCCGCCTCCTTCGCCAGCTCATCAGCACGCTCATTCCCCGGCAGGCCCGCGTGGGCCTTGATCCAGAATAGAGTTACTGCTTTACTCTGTTCCAAGGCTAGAGCCAAATTGGCTCTCGCGCGGACCGCCAGGGGATGGAGGGAGCCATGGTTTGTCAGCGTCTGCAATGCTGACATTGAGTCGCTGTACAAACCATAGCTCGTCTCATTGCGCTTGAGGATCTCGTCCGTCGCTCTGCAAATGGCCAGGAGTTCGGCTTGGTAGACTGTGCAGTACGTGGCGAGGGTAAGTTTGAGGTTCCGGACTTCGCCTACATTATCCCACAGGGATAATGCGGCTCCGACCTTCCCCTCAATCTTACTGCCATCAGTGAATATTCGCACTGACTGCACGTTGCTGCTGTCTAGCTGCTGTTGGTCTGCCAAGCATATGAACTCCAGGGGCATTTGCTTTGCTGGATGGGGAGTCTCTGCAAATCTCACCGCTCTTTCAATCTCCCTATCTCCTGGCACGAACTGGGACGACCCTCTCCTCGCTTCATACATGGCGGCTGCCTCTTGTATGCGCAGGTCTAGAGGTAGTATTCCAGAGAGTACCAGTGCCGAGTTCAGGGAGACAGTGCGGTAAGACTTACAGAGCTTCTGGACGAACCCTCGCTGCACTGAGCCCAGCCTCTTCCGCACACCCACTTTCTTTGCTGCGGGCGCCCAGGCGCCAGCCGCGTATGTGACTATTGGTTCAATGGTGGCTGTGTATATTGTGTGTATAACCTCTCTGTTTAGTCCCCAACTGGCCTTTGCCGCTCGAGAGAGCTGCTTGTAAATTTCGGCGGCCCTCTTGCAGATGTTTGCTGTGTGTTCGTTGAATGTCATCCCGTTGTCAATGGTCAGTCCCAGCAGCTTCATTTTCTGGACCCAGCCAATGTCGACCCCGGCCATGCTCAGGGCTGGGGTGTCGTACTTTAGCTTGTTCGTTATGAGCATCGCACAAGTTTTGTGCGGTGCGAACCTCAGCTTATTTCTGACGCCCCAGCTCTGAACATGGGCGAGGGCTGCATTGGCTTTCCTGGTAACTTCGCTGGCCGCGTCTCCGTCCACTACCAGCACGATGTCATCCGCAAAGGCCTGGATGAAATGTCCCTCGCTGTCTAGGTCCTTGAGTAAGGGATCCAGGAGCAAATTCCACAGGATCGGTCCTCCGATGGATCCTTGGACGCAGCCTTTGTTGGTCTCCCTGGTGCATTCCTCCCCGGCATATCTAACCCTAACTTTTCTGCTGTCGAGGTAACTGTCTAGTAGCCTCCTGGTGTTTACCGCGCAATTTTCCTCCGCCAGTCTGACTTTGATGGCTGGCCACCACGCGCTGTCGAAAGCGCCCTCTATATCCAATGACACCAGGACAATTAGCTTCTTCAGCCTCAACTTGTCCTGTACGTGCTTTATTAGCGTATAGAGGGCGTCCTCGGTGCTCTTTTGGGGCATAAAACCAAACTGGCGAGTACTGAGTCGCGGCACGAGCTGCCATTTTATCCGTGCTACTATCATCCTCTCCAGGACCTTCCCCAAGACCGGCAGTAGCCCTATCGGTCTATACGACTTGGGGCTCGTGTAATCTTCCTTGCCAGGTTTCCTGAGGACCACTACTGTGGCCTCCTTCCAGATGTCTGGGAAGTGTGCCAACTCTAGGCATTTATTGTACATGGCAAGGAAGGCGTCCGGGTCCTGGTAGATAGCTCGACAGCAGATGTCCGACGTGAATCCGTCTATTCCTGGCGCTTTTTTCGGATTAAAACCTTCCACTGCAGTCTTCAGCTCCAGGGGCGTAAACGGTGGATCATGGTGTTCATCATGCTGCCACTCGTTTACCCGACTGGCAGCTTCTCTAATGTGCTTGTGGTCCGCGTTGTCCTCTTCGGCCATGTCCTTGGGATAGAATGTGTCGGCTAGTAGGGCTGCCGATTCTCTTGGGTTTAGGAATGCACTATCTCTTCGTAGGGTCAGGTCTTCCTGCCTCTTGGCTGTCCTCCTGATTATCCGGTAGATCCCTTCCCAGACTCCTTCGCGATCCTGCCTTCTGCAGAACTCCTTCCAACTGGCTGTCTGGGCTTGTTTGGCTTTGTACTCATATTGTTCTTTCGCTTTCAGGTACTCGTCCACCACCTTCGCTCTCCGGACCGGTGCGGCGTTGCGGATGCGGTTCTTCCTCCTGGTGACGTCCTTCTTCATCGCAGCGAGCTCCTCGGACCACCACGGAACGGTAAGTCTACCTTTGTTATTAATTTTAGGGATGGCTATGTCGCATGCTTTTTCTATTCCGTTTTTGTATTTGATAATTAATCCCTCTAGTTCCCCTTTATTTACTATATTATTTATGTATTGTATATTTATATTATTTACTAATTTGATTTCTTGTAGTGCGTTTCTAAATTTATCCCAATCTGCTTTCTTTGTGTTGTATTTCCGTGTGGTTCGTTTGATATTTACCCCTTTTTCCCTGATTAGTTTAATGTCAAAAAATATTGTGTTGTGGTCGGAGCTCGTTGCTCCAGTATCAACCCGCCAGCCGTCAACCAGGTCAAGCAAGTCCAGCGAACATGCAGTGACGTCTACGTGGCTTTGGTAAGATCTTCCGCCTCTGATGGTGTCGAAGGTTGGCGTGTCGCCAGTGTTCAGTACCTGAAGCTCCAACTCTTCCAGGGTCCCTGACATGTCGTCTCCCCTGGGGTCTTCAACAGTGCTGCCCCACCAGGCACTTTTTGCGTTCGCGTCGCCTCCTATCAGCAATCCACCGGTGGCCACTTCCCTTCTGATCTGGGTCAACTGGTCCAGGTAAGGCCCTATGGGTTGGTCTGGCTCAAAGTAGTAAGAGACTACAGCGATTTCCCAGGCTTTGGTTCGGATCCCCACCACGACAATGTTATTTGTGGTGAGTTTCGGGTAGGGGATGACGTCTAGGTCATCATCGAAGACGGCGATTGCCGCCTTTACCCTCCCACTTCCTTCGACCTCGCACTGGTAGATTCTCGCACCTCGGTAGCTCCTCATACTCCTCGCTCCCCCCACATACGGCTCCTGGATCAGTGCCCAGGCAGTCTTATGTTCTCTGGCCTCTAGTAAGAGTTCGGTGGTTGCCAGGTCCTTACGTTGTAAATTCGCTTGGGCCACCCGGTAGGTTCTTGCGTTCATTGGTGCCGTGGTATACCTTGGGACCACCTTAGCAATACGCTACTGCTGTCCTTGCTATGGTGTCCCATTTCTTCCTGACAGCGCAGTCGGAGCTGAAGACGTTGTGGTCCGTCTTCTCGGCCTTTGCGTGTGTGCAGTTACAGCATACTGGTGCCGTGCCTGCAAGCCAGTCCGCGCAGTTTGCCTTCATATGCGGTCCTCCACAGTGGCTGCACCTCTCCAGAGTCTCCGTACATAGGCGACGACTGTGCCCGTATCCAAGACACAGTGAGCATTGGACCAGCGGACTCTGATCTTCGGCCCTTATACATTGGAGGTCGATATATACGTACCCTCGCTCTGTCACGCGTCTCCAGATACTTGGTGAGGTGCTAACCACTATGTGCCCCATGAGTGGGTTCCTGGCCCTCTTCCTATACTTCATTTCCAACCTATTTGCCTCGCCGTCGAGGCCGCGAAAAACATCTGGGTTCTGGTTTCTGAACGCCTTAAGGACGTCCTCGTCGGTGTGTACCGATAGGACGCCCCTAAGGATCAGCAGTGGATCCCTGTTTTTTACTTCCTCCACGGTGAGGTTGGTTCCATTTCTCTTTATCCTGTCCCTCACTTTATCCCTATCCTCCTTCGTTTGGAAGCTCATGATGACCTTCCTGTTCTTCACCTTCCTCACCCTTTCCACCTTGATCCAGTCATCCTTCGCGTTTACCGCCGTTCTGATTTTGTTTAGCACCCCCTCTCCCGTCTCCTGCTCGTCCTCCGTGGAGACCGCGATGGAGTGGAGAGCGGCTTGCCTAGGCGCCGGTATTCCCGAGGGCTGGTTGGTCGCTGCGCTAGCATATGAGAGCTTCTCCATGTTGTCTTGGCTTTTGCGCAGCGCCTCTTGGAGACTGTCCATCCTCTCGTTATTCTCGGCGAGCTTCTTACCGTGCTCCTCCAGAATCTTTTTCAGGGCCTCTGTTTCCGACTCTATGGTTCTCCCCACCTCGCTCCCCTGCGTAGAGCAGAGGGGTGATGGGGGGAGGATCGTAGGGTCCTCCTTTTCCTTTTCCTGTGTCTGTCCTAGTTGTCCGTCCTTTCCAGGGTGAGGGTGAGGGTTTCCCCACTCTGCTTCTTTCACAAGCCCGTACAATTTATCTACGGCTTCGATTACCCCGTTCTTTATTTCCGTCTTCAAGTTGCGACTACCGTTTATGTGCAGCTTTGCTTTGGTAAGCCAAGTCCTTGCTTCCATTATCCTCTTGGTATGTGGTTGTGATGGGGTTTTTAGTGGAGGTGGAGAGGTGAAAGGGGCGGTAGTAGTTTTTTCCCTTATTGCTGTTATTTTAGAGGGGCCGGGTTTTGGTTGCGTCAACCCAATACAGCTCCGTGCCTGGTCCGGTAAGTCGGTTTTGGCCTCGAAGCTCCTACGCGCCTGCGCGACCTTTTTTCCGTCCACCTCTTTTGCAGGTGCCGCTTTCTTTGCTTGTCCTTCCATCCCCTCAGGGGATTTGGTCGCCGGCGACTTAGTTGCTGTCTTGGAGCTAGGCTCTTTTACGGGTGTACGGTACCCGAACATCTTCTTCGAGAGGTCAAAATTTCCCCAGAGAGATATGTCACTTTGATTGTCAATCAACGGGGTATTGTAAAGTTCCCCGGATGTGTATAGTCTCAATAACAATGATTAAAACAATTAATACAATAACAATAAACAAGTGTGTAAAAGTGTAAATGTGTAAAACGAAAAAACAATGAAAAAACAATGAAACACAATATCACAATATCTGTCAATTTTACGATTCCTGAGAATCTGGTCTAGTTTGTCATTAATTTCTTTTTGTCATTAATTTTCTTTTTGTTTCAGGTGGTGTCGGTGTATGCGGCCGGGAGAGCAACGGGCGTGTTCCAGCAGCCCCACCAGGATCCCCGTATCAGGTAAGTATATATTTATAGTAGGTACTCAATACCTATGTCACTGTAATTTACAGCTATGTAAGAATTGTCGATTTTGTGCAACTGTAAAAGTGTTGCAAATTGTATTTTATAAAAAAGTGTATATAGTGGTGTAAATTGTAAAATTGGCAGTCAATATGGTCGACGTAAAGTCAGCTCTTCATTCAATTTGGGTTTGTTTACATACAAGTGGCGCCTCTCGTGTCGGTTTGCGCAAACTATTGTCTAGGGCTCCAGGGTGCTCCACAGGAAGTGGGCGGGGCTTGGACCCTACTAGTGCTGCCTTTTTGTCGGGTGGCGAAAACCAAAACTATTTACGCAGAGTGGGCGGGGCTTAGACCCAACTAGTGCTGCCCAGTCTCGGGTGACGAAAAGCTGAACTATTATTTTTATTTTCTAGTCTATAAGTTTTATTTTTCAGGTGTTCCCGAAGCAGAAGGAGCGGAGCGGAGGACCAGGTGGTGGGTACGTATATGGTAAGTATGTTTTTTACGTTTCTCTCCACTAACACTACCTTCTGTTTCAGGTACAGCAGCTTGGGGTCATCAGTCGACACAGGTAGGTCCAGGTAAGTCAGGGCCTGGTTTGCATAGGGTATCCTGTGCGCTCGTCAAAGAAAAGAAAAGAAAAGAAAAAGAAAACCGCCACCTTTTTACCGATCATACACGCGGCGCCTCCCGCGTCAGGTAGTGTAAACTACGGTCAAGATGGCGTCGCGTGATGTGGGCGTGAAAGTGGGCGGGGCTAAAACAACTAGTGCTGCCTCCTGTGTCGAATGGCGGAACCACCGGTTCCAGCCAAGGTAAGTAGTGGCCCTAGTACGAACCCTGTCTTAAAACTAACTTAAAGTGAGAAATAATTTCTCTATTATTATACTTAATTA
This sequence comes from Pheosia tremula, assembly GCA_905333125.1. Lineage (NCBI taxonomy): Eukaryota > Metazoa > Arthropoda > Insecta > Lepidoptera > Notodontidae > Pheosia > Pheosia tremula. The sequence goes on along the minus strand of HG995425.1, from coordinate 10,077 downwards.
CTAAAAGATTTTTGTCCTCAGAAGAGTATTCTCCGAGTCGCAGTAGGTACTCTATACCTATATCACAGCAAAAATCTGAAGTGTGAAGTGTGTCGTTTTTTAGTTGGCGTTAATTTCGCCTGCAACATATAGCGCCGCCCGTGTCGGATAGAATACCTATGGTCGATGTGACTTCCGGTAGTGGGCGTAAATGGGTGTGGCTACAATGCAATGCAACTAGTGCTGCCTCCGGTGTCGGGTGGCGTAAACCTTCGGTTCCAGCCGAGTCTAGCCCTTGAATCGCAACACAGCGTCACAGTCTACGCGAAGGCTGTGTTAATACAGTAATGTTAGTAACTAAATGATAATAGATTAATAAAATTAATAATAAATTACTAAACTAAACAATCTAACAGCAATCCTATGTCGTATGTTCTTCTTTTTGTCGCCAGATGGCGCCAAAAAGTGTCAGGGGTGAGACTGGTTGTGGGCGTGGCCTAAAAGTGCCAGGACAGTTCTGCTTATAGCGCCTTCTTCTAGAACCTTCGGTGTGATTCCGCTACTCGACCCTAGATGGCGCCAGGAGTAGGTTGGATTCTTCGGACTTTGGAGTCCCGTAATTCCCAAGACAGATGAATTTGTCCCGGTTTTTCACCGTGGGGACTGGTTTTGGGGAGTCCTCCTCCGATTTAGCCCAGCAAAACCGCTCCAGGGGTCGAAATAAAGAAGGCACTTTTCAAGTTACGTAATTTTCACTTGTTTACGGAGTCAAGGAAAAAGTGTCACACTACCTTGTACAAGTGTCCAGGAGTCCCGATTTTTGGGCTCGTTTGGTAGATCTCGGAGCCCTCCGCAATCAGGGGCCGTCAGGTGGTGCTCGTGCGTTGAGTGGAGCGGTGCTAGTGACGTGCAGTTTCAAGTCGATTTTCGATCCGGGATCCGGACTCAAAGTGGTCGGATCACCGGATTGTTGGTGACGGCTGGTTGGTCTGTGCCTGCGCTGTGTAGCTGCGCCTCCTCCGTCTCGACTCGATGCCTGCAGCGGCCACGATCGTGATCCAAACTTTCTGATTGGTATCTCAGGAACCACTGCACTTACTGATCCGCCCACATATATCCTGGCGAATCAGGGGAGCACTTATCACTGGACACCGACTTCCACAAAATCCGACCGTTAAAAATAATTTTAAAATATTTTTCGCAGGAGAGAGATAAAAAGTTAACTGCCTCGCGCGGCTAGTCTGGACACACTGGGTTAGGTTAGGTTAGGTTAGGTTAGGTTAGGTTGGGGTGCTGATGTCAGACAACCTCCTCGTGTGCTCATCCCATTGTCAGTCCCGAGGATACGTCCAGAGGAACGGCAATGGGAGGGGCCGGTGCACCCTGGGCATCGCAGGATAATCTCCTAGGCCACCTAGGTGTATTGTCGGCGATGGCGAATAGTCTGGCGTGGGGAAGGGAGGGGGGCTGCGACCGGGCCTCGGCCTGGACGCGGCGGACCCACCCTTATGGGGACGTAGGAGGAGGGGGAGCGCGACCGGGCTTCGGCCTGGACGCTGCGGACCCACCTCGTGGAGGGGAGGGAGGCTGCGTGAGTAGCGGCGGGCCCACCCCTCGAAGCCCATTGTCAGTCCCGAGGATACGTCCAGAGGAACGGCAATGGGAGGTGCCGGTGCATTCTGAACATCGCTGATAATCTTCTAGGTCACCTAGATGTATTGTCGGCGATGGCGAATAGCCCGGCGTGGGGAAGGGAGGGGGGCTGCGACCGGGCCTCGGCCTGGACGCGGCGGACCCACCCTTATGGGGACATATGGGGAGGGGGAGCGCGACCGGGCTTCGGCCTGGACGCTGCGGACCCACCTCGTGGAGGGGAGGGAGGCTGCGTGAGTAGCGGCGGGCCCACCCCTCGTACGGATGCCTGAGAGGAGGGAGGCTGCGGCTGGGCAGAGGGCCCGGCTGCGGCGGACCCACCGATCGGGCAGCCCCGCAAGGGGCGTGTGGAAGGGAGGGAGTCTGCGACCGGGCCTCGGCTCGGACGCGGCGGACCTGCCCTGTTGGGGACGAGGAGGGGGAGCGCGACCGGGCTTCGGCCTGGACGCTGCGGACCCACCACGTGGAGGGGAGGGAGGCTGCGTGAGTAGCGGCGGGCCCACCCCTTGGACGACGGCCCCGAGAGGAGGGAGGCTGCGGCTGGGCCTTAGGGCTCGGTTGCGGCGGACCCACCCCTTGGGTGCCAGCCCCTTGGGGCGTGTCGATTTGAGGGGAGGGTGGCTGCGGCTGGGCTTCGGCTCGGTTGCGGCTGCCCGACCCTCGGGTGTCCGCCCCGGGAGGAGGGAGGCCGCGGCTGGGCCTACGGTCTGGTAGCGGTAGCCCAATTCTCGGGTGACGGCACCGTGAGGAGGGAGGGGAGGGAGGCTGCGGCTGGGCCTTTGGCTCGGTAGCGGCGGGCCCACTCAACCCATACCGGTTGGACGAGTGACGGATTGATGTCGCTCGTCCGACCTGGCTGGTCACTGGCTAGTGGGGCCGGTGGCCGGTCTTCGAGCCTGGGTGGCGGATTCGGGGGAGTCTGCCGCTCAACACATGGCTCGTGTGGAAGGTGCTGCGTTTTTCAACGCAGCGCCTGGCCGAAAGGCCGTGAGGAGGCCGCAAGGCCAAGTCGCGCCGGGACGTCGCGGAAGTATGCTTTAGCGTTCCCGCGACCCCGGCTATGCGACCGTGCGGAAGCACCATGTGGTTTTAGTGGGTATACCGGCCGCCGCCGGGGAGTCCCACATACCCCTCTTGTCCCCCCCGGGATAGGAGGGAATGCGTAATTGCATTTCCACATGTAAAAAAAAAAAAAAAAGGTTAGGTTAGGTTGGGGTGCTATGCCAGACAACCTCCACGCGTGCTCATCCCATTGTCAGTCCCGAGGATACGTCCAGAGGAACGGCAATGGGAGGGCCGGTGCACCCTGGGCATCACCGATAATCTCCTAGGTCACCTAGGTGTATTGTCGGTGATGGCAAATAGTCTGGCACGGGGGCGCTGCGAGGGTTGCTCCTACTACTCTCCGGCTTTCGGAGAGGAGTAGGAGTAACATTAGCAGCGCGGGGGGGTATCTTATATATATATATTTATTATGGTCGGTGGATAAGTTGTGCGTGCGTGGGTGAAGTGGCGTGAGCGAGATGTATGTAAGGAAGTTCCCGAAAGGGGACGGTATGATTCGTGCGGTGTTGTGCCAGGTGCACGTGGCTTGCCACCATCGGACGATCCCGTAGCCTTGGCGAGGATGTCTTCGTGGACATGTCTCGCGGTCTTCGTCAGGAGCGGGGGCCTAGCCTTAACCGGTTGGGCCAAGTGGAAAGGACCCACTATAATGTCCCGAGGAGATAACCTCTCTAAAAAACCCCCATCTCATGGTACCGGCCGAAACCATGTAGTAAGTAGGCTTGTCTGGTGTGCAGAGGGCTCCACCCAGATCGACCACCCTATCCCTCCCACTCGTGGGAACTGTATGGAAAAATTAAAAACAAAACGGACTGAAAAACCAAACGACGACTATGGCATACACAAAGGACTGAAACTCATTATCGGATCGGATAAGTCGGACTGCGTTAGGCGCAGTGTGAAGAAAGGGGGGAAGACCCCAATAGAGAAGAACGCGCGTGCTGTGGTGGATGAGTCAGAGCTGGACTCTGATGACACTATGGCATCCAGATCGCGCAGTCGTGGAGACTCAAGGGACGGCCGCAAGCGCCCGAGAGAACGACACGGTGTAGACAACTCCTCGAGGTCCGACACCTCGAGTGACGAAGACCGACCTGCAAGCAAGGTGCCGACTCCCGGCGCCCCTAGAGGCAGAGGACGGCCACCCACAACGGGTGCGTATGTCGGCCTGGCCAAGGCCAAGGCCGAACTACTAGCAATCGAGCGCCAGGCAATGGAGCTCGAGGCGGAGAAGGAGATGGCGGAGGAGGCTAGACGGGTTTACCCGCTAAGGTCAGCCCGCCTCTCGATAACCCCAGGCGAAGAGGGTACAACAGCAGTGGAGCTGAGAGACCAGGTGCTCCAGAATGTCGGCCTCATCAATCGCGTGGCCGCGAAGTCGTCAAACCTTAAGGGGACGTATGTTCGAACCCTTAAGGACGCGGCCGCTGCGATTGAGGGGGCAGTGGATGCGCTTAGTAGAGCGTCTGTCACGGCGGAGACAGAGAAGTTGGCCGCAGACAACAGGCGACTTAAAGGAGAGGTTGCGGAACTCCGCAGCGAGTTGGCCGCTTTGCGAGCCGACATGCAGCGGTCACAGACCGCCCAACGGGACGCGACTGGAGCCCCACCGTCTACATCGGCTTCGTATGAGCCGGAGCTGCTGAAGCGCTCCATCATCGAGGCGGTGGGGGAGTTGGTGAACGCTCGGATCGAGGGGTTGGAGGACAGGCTATTGCCTGAAAGGCGCCTCCGGCCTTCGCTGGCCTCAGATAGGGCCGACCTTGACACGGACGGGCTGGACATCCAGCCCGAGATGACGTACAGGGCAGCACTTAAAGCTGTCCCCAAGACCCCTGCACCCAAAAGGGCGCAGGCAATCCCGGCTGTACAGGTGCCAAGGGTAGCTTCGGTTGCCCCTGGCGCCGCCCCCGTTGTCGCTTCCTCGGGAGCGAAAAAGGGGAAGAAGAAAAAGAAGGAGAAGAAAAAGCGGGCCGCGGTTGGTGAACCCTCACAGGGAGAGCCGCGGAGCCAGGCTACGGGTGTGACATCCGGCGAGTGGACGACAGTGTCGCGGCGCAAGGGCAAGTCGGCAAGCCAACCGGCGAGCCGGCCAACTAAGCCCAAAGCGCCAAGACTTAGACCCCCTTCCACGTCGGCTGTGGCGTTGAAGCTGCAGCCCGACGCTGTGGCAAGGGGCGTGACGTACGCCGACATCTTAATGGAGGCTAAGAAGGAGATAAACCTCAGGAGCCTAGGGATTCCGTCCCTAGGTTTCAAAAAGGGTGCCTCAGGTGCGCGTATCCTCGTGTTGCCGGGGGCCACAAGTGGCGACAAAGCCGACCTGCTGGCTGGAAAGCTGCAGGAGGTTCTCAAGAAAGAGGACGTCCGTGTCTCCAGACCGGAGAAATGCGCAGATTTGCGCATCTCGGGTCTGGACGACACGGTCGACAAGGCGGAGGTGGAGGCGTCAGTCGCCTGTGTGGGCGAGTGCCCGCGATCCTCCGTAAAGGCTGGGGACATTCGCCGGGATCAATCTGGTCTCGGCACTATTGTGGTGAGCTGCCCCGTTGGGGCCGCAAAGAAGGTGATGGGCGTCGACCGTTTCTTGGTGGGATGGTCGACGGTGCAGCGAAGACTGCTGCAGCCACGGGCCCTGAGGTGTTACAGATGCCTGGAACTTGGCCACGCCAAGGATCAGTGCCCCTCCCAAGTAGATCGCAGCAACGCCTGCTTCCGCTGTGGCCAGCTGGGCCACAAGTCGGCCCAGTGTACCGCCGCACCCTATTGCCTGGTGTGCGCGGCAGCCAAGAAGCCCGCTGACCACAGGGTGGGAAGCAAGGCGTGTGCCGGCCCAAAGAGGGCCAAGAAAGGGAAAGGCGCCACCGACACTCGGAGGCAGCCAGTCCGCCCGACGACCGAGGAGGTCAGGGATCGGGAGTCCGCGACGGCCGTCCCTATGGCTGTCGCTGAATGAGCCTCTGGGCGGCAGACTCGGGGGAGTCTGTCGCTCAGCATAGGGCTCGTGACGAGGCGCTGTGTTGAAGTGTGCAACACAGCGCCCCTTTGGCCGAACAGGGTGCGCTACCATCGTTCATGGCGCACCCGGTGACGAGGTCTCCGCAGACCGACGTCGCGCCTGGGATGTCGCGGATGTATACTTATGTGTTCCCGCGACCCCGGCACATGCGACGGAGTAGACACACCGTGGAGTTTTAGTGGGTATACCGGCACTCTGCCGGGGAGTCCCACATACCCCTCTCGTCCCCCCGGGCGAGAGGGGATGCGTAACGCATTTCTCCACGTTAAAAAAAAAAAAAAAAAAAGGTTAGGTTAGGTTGGGGTGCTGATGTCAGACAACCTCCTCGTGTGCTCATCCCATTGTCAGTCCCGAGGATACGTCCAGAGGAACGGCAATGGGAGGGGCCGGTGCACCCTGGGCATCGCAGGATAATCTCCTAGGCCACCTAGGTGTATTGTCGGCGATGGCGAATAGTCTGGCGTGGGGAAGGGAGGGGGGCTGCGACCGGGCCTCGGCCTGGACGCGGCGGACCCACCCTTATGGGGACGTAGGAGGAGGGGGAGCGCGACCGGGCTTCGGCCTGGACGCTGCGGACCCACCTCGTGGAGGGGAGGGAGGCTGCGTGAGTAGCGGCGGGCCCACCCCTCGAAGCCCATTGTCAGTCCCGAGGATACGTCCAGAGGAACGGCAATGGGAGGTGCCGGTGCATTCTGAACATCGCTGATAATCTTCTAGGTCACCTAGATGTATTGTCGGCGATGGCGAATAGCCCGGCGTGGGGAAGGGAGGGGGGCTGCGACCGGGCCTCGGCCTGGACGCGGCGGACCCACCCTTATGGGGACATATGGGGAGGGGGAGCGCGACCGGGCTTCGGCCTGGACGCTGCGGACCCACCTCGTGGAGGGGAGGGAGGCTGCGTGAGTAGCGGCGGGCCCACCCCTCGTACGGATGCCTGAGAGGAGGGAGGCTGCGGCTGGGCAGAGGGCCCGGCTGCGGCGGACCCACCACTCGGGCAGCCCCGCAAGGGGCGTGTGGAAGGGAGGGAGTCTGCGACCGGGCCTCGGCTCGGACGCGGCGGACCTGCCCTGTTGGGGACGAGGAGGGGGAGCGCGACCGGGCTTCGGCCTGGACGCTGCGGACCCACCACGTGGAGGGGAGGGAGGCTGCGTGAGTAGCGGCGGGCCCACCCCTTGGACCACGGCCCCGAGAGGAGGGAGGCTGCGGCTGGGCCTTAGGGCTCGGTAGCGGCGGACCCACCCCTTGGGTGCCAGCCCCTTGGGGCGTGTGGAGTGAGGGGAAGGTGGCTGCGGCTGGGCTTCGGCTCGGTTGCGGCTGCCCGACCCTCGGGTGTCCGCCCCGGGAGGAGGGAGGCTGCGGCTGGGCTTATGGTCTGGTAGCGGCAGCCCAACTCTCGGGTGACGGCACCGTGAGGAGGGAGGGGAGGGAGGCTGCGGCTGGGCCTTTGGCTCGGTAGCGGCGGGCCCACTCAACCCATACTGGTTGGACGAGTGACGGATTGATGTCGCTTGTCCGACCTGGCTGGTCACTGGCTAGTGGGGCCGGTGGCCGGTCTTCGAGCCTGGGTGGCGGATTCGGGGGAGTCTGCCGCTCAACACATGGCTCGTGTGGAAGGTGCTGCGTTTTTCAACGCAGCGCCTGGCCGAAAGGCCGTGAGGAGGCCGCAAGGCCAAGTCGCGCCGGGACGTCGCGGAAGTATGCTTTAGCGTTCCCGCGACCCCGGCTATGCGACCGTGCGGAAGCACCATGTGGTTTTAGTGGGTATACCGGCCGCCGCCGGGGAGTCCCACATACCCCTCTGGTCCCCCCCGGGATAGGAGGGAATGCGTAATTGCATTTCCACATGTATAAAAAAAAAAAAAAAAAAAAAAAGGTTAGGTTAGGTTGGGGTGCTGATGTCAGACAACCTCCTCGTGTGCTCATCCCATTGTCAGTCCCGAGGATACGTCCAGAGGAACGGCAATGGGAGGGGCCGGTGCACCCTGGGCATCGCAGGATAATCTCCTAGGTCACCTAGGTGTATTGTCGGCGATGGCGAATAGTCTGGCGTGGGGAAGGGAGGGGGGCTGCGACCGGGCCTCGGCCTGGACGCGGCGGACCCACCCTTATGGGGACGTAGGAGGAGGGGGAGCGCGACCGGGCTTCGGCCTGGACGCTGCGGACCCACCTCGTGGAGGGGAGGGAGGCTGCGTGAGTAGCGGCGGGCCCACCCCTCGAAGCCCATTGTCAGTCCCGAGGATACGTCCAGAGGAACGGCAATGGGAGGTGCCGGTGCATTCTGAACATCGCTGATAATCTTCTAGGTCACCTAGATGTATTGTCGGCGATGGGGAATAGCCCGGCGTGGGGAAGGGAGGGGGGCTGCGACCGGGCCTCGGCCTGGACGCGGCGGACCCACCCTTATGGGGACATATGGGGAGGGGGAGCGCGACCGGGCTTCGGCCTGGACGCTGCGGACCCACCTCGTGGAGGGGAGGGAGGCTGCGTGAGTAGCGGCGGGCCCACCCCTCGTAGGATGCCTGAGAGGAGGGAGGCTGCGGCTGGGCAGAGGGCCCGGCTGCGGCGGACCCACCGATCGGGCAGCCCCGCAAGGGGCGTGTGGAAGGGAGGGAGTCTGCGACCGGGCCTCGGCTCGGACGCGGCGGACCTGCCCTGTTGGGGACGAGGAGGGGGAGCGCGATCGGGCTTCGGCCTGGACGCTGCGGACCCACCACGTGGAGGGGAGGGAGGCTGCGTGAGTAGCGGCGGGCCCACCTCTTGGACCACGGCCCCGAGAGGAGGGAGGCTGCGGCTGGGCCTTAGGGCTCGGTAGCGGCGGACCCACCCCTTGGGTGCCAGCCCCTTGGGGCGTGTGGAGTGAGGGGAAGGTGGCTGCGGCTGGGCTTCGGCTCGGTTGCGGCTGCCCGACCCTCGGGTGTCCGCCCCGGGAGGAGGGAGGCTGCGGCTGGGCTTATGGTCTGGTAGCGGCAGCCCAACTCTCGGGTGACGGCACCGTGAGGAGGGAGGGGAGGGAGGCTGCGGCTGGGCCTTTGGCTCGGTAGCGGCGGGCCCACTCAACCCATACTGGTTGGACGAGTGACGGATTAATGTCGCTTGTCCGACCTGGCTGGTCACTGGCTAGTGGGGCCGGTGGCCGGCCTATGAGCCTGGGTGGCGGATTCGGGGGAGTCTGCCGCCCAACACATGGCTCGTGTGGAAGGTGCTGCGTTTTTCAACGCAGCGCCTGGCCGAAAGGCCGTGAGGAGGCCGCAAGGCCAAGTCGCGCCGGGACGTCGCGGAAGTATGCTTTAGCGTTCCCGCGACCCCGGCTATGCGACCGTGCGGAAGCACCATGTGGTTTTAGTGGGTATACCGGCCGCCGCCGGGGAGTCCCACATACCCCTCTGGTCCCCCCCCGGGATAGGAGGGAATGCGTAATTGCATTTCCACATGTAAAAAAAAAAAAAAAAAAAAAAAGGTTAGGTTAGGTTAGGTTAGGTTAGGTTAGGTTAGGTTAGGTTAGGTTAGGTTAGGTTAGGTTAGGTTAGGTTAGGTTAGGTTAGGTTAGGTTAGGTTAGGTTAGGTTAGGTTAGGTTAGGTTAGGTTAGGTTAGGTTAGGTTAGGTTAGGTTAGGTTAGGTTAGGTTAGGTTAGGTTTAGGTTAGGTTAGGTTAGGTTAGGTTAGGTTAGGTTAGGTTAGGTTAGGTTAGGTTAGGTTAGGTTAGGTTAGGTTAGGTTAGGTTAGGTTAGGTTAGGTTAGGTTAGGTTAGGTTAGGTTAGGTTAGGTTAGGTTAGGTTAGGTTAGGTTAGGTTAGGTTAGGTTAGGTTAGGTTAGGTTAGGTTAGGTTAGGTTTAGGTTAGGTTAGGTTAGGTAGGTTAGGTTAGGTTAGGTTAGGTTAGGTTAGGTTAGGTTAGGTTAGGTTAGGTTAGGTTAGGTTAGGTTAGGTTAGGTTAGGTTAGGTTAGGTTAGGTTAGGTTAGGTTAGGTTAGGTTAGGTTAGGTTAGGTGAGGTTAGGTTAGGTTAGGTTAGGTTGTTAGGTTAGGTTAGGTTAGGTTAGGTTAGGTTAGGTTAGGTTAGGTTAGGTTAGGTTAGGTGAGGTTAGGTTAGGTTAGGTTAGGTTAGGTTAGGTTAGGTTAGGTTAGGTTAGGTTAGGTTAGGTAGGTTAGGTTAGGTTAGGTTAGGTTAGGTTAGGGTTAGGTTAGGTTAGGTTAGGTTAGGTTAGGTTAGGTTAGGTTAGGTTAGGTTAGGTTAGGTTAGGTTAGGTTAGGTTAGGTTAGGTTAGGTTAGGTTAGTTTAGGTTAGGTTAGGTTAGGTTAGGTTAGGTTAGGTTAGGTTAGGTTAGGTTAGGTTAGGGTTAGGTAGGTTAGGTTAGGTTAGGTTAG